>JBBDGP010000076.1:1960000-2560000 GCA_037952835.1 Lithobates septentrionalis | reverse complement strand
GTGGCACTGATGAGCACTTATAGGTGGCACTGATAGGTGGCACTGATGGGCATTGATGAGTGGCACTGATGGGCGACACTGATGGGCATTGATGAGCAGCATTGAAAGGCGGCACTGATAGCCAGCACTGACTGGCATCACTAACGGGCACTAAATGGTGGCACTTGTGGGTACTGATTGCTGCACTGGTGGGCACTGATTGCTGGGACTGGTGGTTACTGGTGGGCACTGATTGCTTGCACTGATTTCTGTCACTTCTGGTGCTATATTGTAATCAGGGCACTGATGACCAGTGCCCTGATTACATGTGTAGATGTCCCCCTGCGAGGAGATGCCGCTGATCGGCTCTCCTCGCCACACACTCTGTCAGTGTGAGGCGAGGAGCGCCGATTACTGGCATCTCCGTGTTTGGGCACAGCCAATCACATAATTAAAGAGCCACGGCCCCGATCGGGTCGACGTCATATGGCATCGTCCAAGAACGAGAGCCCCACCGCCCCTTCGTTATTTGATGGTGGGCGGGCGGCAAGTGGTTAAAACAAAAAAATACAAACCAAATTTTACCGCTTAGTGTCTGCTACCCCTTCATTTCCTCCATTGGCTGCTAATCACCCAAAAATTTAATGCAAAATACTAACAAATTACAAAGCCATCCACAACTTGGCCCCCAGCTACATCACTAACCTAGTCTCAAAATACCAACCAAGTCATTATGCTCGTTCATCCCAAGACCTCCTGCTCCCTAGCTTCCTTGTCACCTCCTCTCATGCTCGCCTCCAGGACTTTTTTTGAGCCTCTCCCATCCTATGGAACTCCCTAACCCAATCTGTCCATCTATCTCCTACTCTGTCCACTTTCAGGTGATCCCTGTAAACCCTTCTCTTCAGAGAAGCCTATCCCACCTCCACCTAATCTCACCTCCACCTATCAACTGTATTTCCACTTTCTCCATCAGATCACTCCCCACAGTTATTACCTTTTGTATCACTTGACCCTCCCTTTGAAATTTTAAGCTCTAACAAGCAGGGCCCTCTTATTCCTCCTGTATTGAATTGTATTGTAACTGTAACGTCTGCCTCCATGATGTAAAGCGCTGCGCAAACTGTTGCCACTATATAAATTCCATATAATAATAATAATAAAAAAAATAATACTAACATATGGCCAACTTTAGCCATGGGCCCAGGATTACAGGTGAAAAAAAAAGGAAAAATAAAGTGTGAACAGAGAAAAATAATGCAGCCAGCACATCTAAGGAACATTAAACTGCAGTGCGATCATATTTGTTCTTGGGTTTAGATACACTTTAAGTGAACTACTTACACTGTAGATAACACATCTTTACAGCTTCATTTATCAAGATATCTTTCTTAAGTGTTAACCTAGTGCAAGCAGTCATGTGCAAACCTTATGCAGTCAGGTCCATAAATATTGGGACATCGACACAATTCAAATCTTTTTGGCTCTATACACCACCACAATGGATTTGAAATGAAATGAACAAGATGTGCTTTAACTGCAGACTTTCAGCTTTAATTTGAGGGTATTTACATCCAAATCAGGTGAACGGTGTAGGAATTACAACAGTTTGTATATGTGCCTCCCCCTTTTTAAGGGACCAAAAGTAATGGGACAGATTAACAATCATCCATCAAACTTTCACTTTTTAATAATTGGTTGCAAATCCTTTGCAGTCAATTACAGCCTGAAGTCTGGAACGCATAGACATCACCAGACGCTGGGTTTCATCCCTGGTGATGCTCTGCCAGACCTCTACTGCAACTGTCTTCAGTTCCTGCTTGTTCTTGGGACATTTTCTCTTCAGTTTTGTCTTCAGCAAGTGAAATGCATGCTCAATGGGATTCAGGTCAGGTGATTGACTTGGCCATTGCATAACATTCCACTTCTTTCCCTTAAAAAACTCTTTGGTTGCTTTCGCAGTATGCTTCGGGTCATTGTCCATCTGCACTGTGAGGCGCTGTCCAATTAGTTCTGAATCATTTTGCTGAATATGAGCAGATAATATTGCCCGAAACACTTCA
Organism: Lithobates septentrionalis; assembly: GCA_037952835.1. Classification (NCBI taxonomy): domain Eukaryota; kingdom Metazoa; phylum Chordata; class Amphibia; order Anura; family Ranidae; genus Lithobates; species Lithobates septentrionalis. The sequence continues at coordinate 2,557,958 of JBBDGP010000076.1, read as the reverse complement.
GAATTTACCCTGCTGCTTTTGTCAGCAGTCACATCATCATTAAATACAAGAGAACCAATTCCATTGGCAGCCATACATGCTCACGCCATGACACTACCACCATCATGCTTCACTGATGAGGTGGTATACTTTGGATCATGAGCAGTTCCTTTCCTTCTCCATACTCTTCTCTTCCCATCACTCTGGTACAAGTTGATCTTGGTCTCATCTGTCCATAGGATGTTGTTCCAGAACTGTGAAGGCTTTTTTAGATGTTGTTTGTCAAATTCTAATCCGGCCTTCCTGTTTTTGAGGCTCACCAATGGTTTACATCTTGTGGTGAACCCTCTGTATTCACTCTGGTGAAGTCTTCTCTTGATTGTTGACTTTGACACACATACACCTACCTCCTGGAGAGTGTTCTTGATCTGGCCAACTGTTGTGAAGGGTGTTTTCTTCACCAGAGAAAGAATTCTTCGGTCAACCACCACAGTTGTTTTCCATGGTCTTCCGGGTCTTTTGGTGTTGCTGAGCTCACCGGCGCGTTCTTTCTTTTTAAGGATGTTCCAAACAGTTGATTTGGCCACATCTAATGTTTTTGCTATCTCTCTGATGAGTTTGTTTTGTTTTTTCAGCCTAATGATGCCTTGCTTCACTGATAGTGACAGCTCTTTGGATCTCATATTGAGAGTTGACAGCAACAGATTCCAAATGCAAATAGCACACTTGAAATTAACTCTGGACCTTTTATCTGCTCCTTGTAAATGGGATAATGAGGGAATAACACACACCTGGCCATGAAACAGCTGAGCAGCCAATTGTCCCATTACACATCTTGTTCGTTTCACTTCAAATCCATTGTGGTGGTGTATAGAGCCAAAAAGATTAGAATTGTGTCGATGCCCCAATATTTATGGACCTGACTGTATATCTGCCATTTTCTTTTTCATGTTTAATTTGATTGTTGCTGCAAAGTAACACAGATAAAGTCAAAAAAACAAAAAATAAAACCTAGTGTATTTTAGAGATAAAGAATAAAGAATAGGATAGGCCTATATTATTGCAGCATGTAATACACAGACTTCAGTTAGTCATCCGTCATGACTTGGTGGATCATTGTCATGGAAACACTACAAAATTTCTTCTCACAAATACTGCAGCTTTTAGGCTCATTATTTGTAATCTGAAAGTGATTTCAGCTATCAAAATGGTTTTCCACTGATGCTAGTCACAGCTTAAACAGCATTTATTATGGAAGGAAATAATCCTATTTGCTTTTATTAAGACGTGATGTTCATGTTCCTGCGAGCATTCGCTATGCTACTTGTTTTTACTTGCCAATACATTAAGCTTTTGTGTAAGTACATACTGTATCTTGTATAATGTATATACACACAATATACGGTATATATTATTCAGTATATCTATATATATAAACAGATACTGTATATATACAGTATATATATATATACCGTATTTATCGGCGCATAACACGCACTTTTTCCCCCTTAAAATCAGGGGAAAATCGCGGGTGCGTGTTATACGCCGATCCCCTGCGATCCGGAGCTGCCAGATCTTCAAAATCGCCGACCGCCATTTGAAAATGGTGCCGCCGGCGCCGAAATACACAGAGCCGGTCCTCAGCTCTTCTCGGCCACTTTCGGCTTCACTCGAGCGCCGCCCGAACCTAGCCGAGTGTACTCCGAGTGTCACGCCTATCCCGGGCGGGACTACGAGTGGAGCCGAAAGTGAACGAGAGCCGCCGAGAAGAGCCGAGGACCGGCTCTGTGTATTTCGGCACCATTTTCAAATCGCAGTCGGCGATTTTGAAGCCCAGGATGGCAGGGAATCACTGGGGCAAGGCTGCACTGGGGGAAGGCTGCACTGGGGAAGGCTGCACTGACATGGCTGCACTGACATGGCTGCACTGACAAGGCTGCATTGACAAGGCTGCACTGACAAGGCTGCACTGACGAAGGCTGCACTGGGGCAAGGCTGCACTGACAAGGCTGCACTGGGGAAGGCTGCACTGACAAGGCTGCACTGACAAGGCTGCACTGACGAAGGCTGCACTGGGGCAAGGCTGCACTGAAGAGGCTGCACTGGGGAAAGCTGCACTGACAAGGCTGCACTGACATGGCTGCACTGACAAGGCTGCACTGGGGAAGGCTGCACTGACAAGGCTGCACTGACATGGCTGCACTGACATGGCTGCACTGACAAGGCTGCACTGGGGAAGGCTGCACTGACAAGGCTGCACTGACATGGCTGCACTGACATGGCTGCACTGACAAGGCTGCACTGGGGAAGGCTGCACTGACAAGGCTGCACTGACATGGCTGCACTGACATGGCTGCACTGACAAGGCTGCACTGACATGGCTGTACTGGGGCAAGGCTGCACTGAGAAGGCTGCAATGATGGGCATTTAAATGTAAGTTTTTTTCCCTTCAACTTCCCTCCTAAAAGTTTTTTTTTCCTTAAAATTCCCTCCTAAATTGGGGTGCGTGTTATACGCCGGTGCGTGCGTGTTATACCCCGATAAATACGGTATATATATATATATATATATATATATATATATATATATATATATATATATATATATATATATATATATAGTTGTGCTCATAAGTTTACATACCCTGGCAGAATTTATGATTTCTTGGCCAACAGAAACTACCCAAATAACACTGTTAAAAAGTTTATATACCCTGGTGATTTTGGCCTGATAACATGCACACAAGTTGACACAAAGGGGTTTGAATGGCTATTAAAGATAACCATCCTCACCTGTGATCTGTTTGCTTGTGTGTGTGTATAAAAGATCAATGAGTTTCTGGACTCCTGACAGACCCTTGCATCTATCATCTAGTGCTACACTGACATATCTAGTTTCTGAGTCATGGGGAAAGCAAAAGAATTGTCAAAGGATCTGCGGGAAAAGGTAGTTGAACTGTATAAAACTTTCTTTATTAGTTTTAGCCATGCACTGGCCTTTATATAAGTGAGCTGACTCAGGTCAGGGCTCACTCTCACACTCACTCTCTCTACTGCAAGAGTCTGCTGCTGAGTGAAAAGGCTGAATGCTGACAGGATGCTAAAAATACACATGAACTGCCTGTTTGTTTTGCGAAACCCATTAAGGGGCAGTGGGCACAATGTTAGTCAGTAACTGACCTTAGTTTAGTTAGTTGTTAAGTCGAGCAATTGTTTTGTTTGTTTTATGCTACGGGCTTTCCGTACAAAGCCCTAAATCATTAAAACTGTGTTTACAGTACAGTATTTTACTTAAAGAGGGAGTCCCGCGAATTTTTTTTTTTTTTTAAAGTCAGCAGCTACAAATACTGCAGCTGCAGACTTTTAACATATGGACACTTACCTGTCACAGGGTCCAGCAATGTCGGCACCCGTAGCCGAACCGTCCCTCGGTCCTCGGATGCTGCCACCACCATCTTCGGTATGGGAATCAGGAAATTAAGCCTTGCGGCTTCACTTCCCGGTTCCCTACTGCGCATGCGCGAGTCGCTCCCGTGGGAGTCTATGCCCGGAAGTGGGTGCAAATACCTCTTAGACAGGTATCTGCACCCCCCCCCCCCCTGAAAGGTGCCAAATGTGACACTGGAGGGGGGGAGGATTCCGAAAAGCGCAGGTTAAATTTTTGTGTGAACCTCCGCTTTAAGGAGCATCTAAACCCAAGAATAAAAACTGATAACATTGCAGTTTGCCATACCTTGAGTCCCGGTTCACACTGGTGCACTGTGCGAAATCGCATGTGATTCGCACCACACTGCAGTGCAAATCACATGCAATGTCTGTGCGATGCGAATTCAGCCATACAGATTGTATGGCTGAATTCACATCGCATTTGGACCAAAGTCATGCAGGACCCTTTTTTTGGTCCGCACCAGAATTGGATCTCATGGGTGTTCACACCCACGCGATCCGATTAATGTCCGAACTGACAGTTCATACTACAATATGGGGGTCACTAACTTTGTATTGACACTCCCAGCGGTTCACATATGGCAGTGTGAACCACTGTGCAATTCAGGTGCGCTGGATTCGTATTATTCAGAGGACATGGAATTGCCTATGTCTAGGGGTATTTTGGGAAAGTCTTGCTGAAGGTTACTGCAGTCTCTTCTGTTATGTTTTACCCCTAAGATCTTGCACAATTGTTGTTGTCCGTCCCTGAACTCAACTCTGAACTGTTCATCAATATTTTTTTTGAAGTGAGGTCTCCAGAACTGGGCACAGAATTTCAACTGAGGTCTAACTAAAGCTCTAAGTATTGGAAATGGGCCCTCCTTCCTCCCGCTGTTGTTTGCTCTAGTGATGCACATCAGGATGATACCCCCAACAGTGTTCTTTATGTGAGGATTCATTCTCCCTAAGTGTACTGATTGATATAACCATTAATTTCAGTCTCTTCTTTTGCGGTATATTGATTTCAATGTCTTGGAAAAAAAGGTTAATGCTGAAGAAAACATGAGATTACAATCATGTTGTTTAGCCCATACACTAACGAGTCAAATAATTAACATGAGTCTCTTACCTTAAATAAAACAGATAAAGCTTTCACTTTTCCATTTCCTTTTATTGCATCATCCAAACTGTCAAATTGGTTAGTGTTAAAGCAGAAGATTTGCATCTGTAACCATGATTGAAACATAGCATTTAAACGGTGAACTTTAACATAAGAAGTTGATTTCTACATCTTAACTGGAAAAGTAGTTTTCAAAAAGCTAAACAAACAAATGGAACTTTTAGCTGCAGGAAGCCTATTTACTAAAATGATTCACAACAAATCCTGAACCTGCTGAGGGCCTCTATTAAAGTTATTGTGTGGTTCACACAACATTAAGAGGGCTTTTTATACATCAAATAGGCATTATCAGGTAAGTGTTCTAACCATGCATTAGCATAGAGTCTATTTTTACACTGCAATACAAACAATTGGCTATGGAGTGCATATTAGCAATGCCATGAAATGTAACCTTTTACTAAGTGCCACCTACATTACCCCTTGCAAACAAGAGGCAATCAAGATCTGTATTCATTTATAAAGGGTTTTAACAAGAAAATGCACAGTGCCATTCTAACATGACTAATCATATTTTAATATGAATAACATCATTATTCATATAATGGCAAGCAAAGCTTGGCATTGGGTCTCGTCTATGCTGATAGAATGCTGTCAATATGAGCACTGTTAAATTGCCATGGACAGATTTATGCTTTTATTCTGGTCATAGCCCACCCATTGATTGTTACCCATGAGATTAATTTGAACATTATTAGCAATAATTGGGTAGTATAGGCTTTGACTGTTCATAATGGCAGCTAAAGGAACTATGTTGGAAAATTTGTATAAGTCAGTGTTTGATTCTAAAGATCATTATTTTTCCCCAAGAAGAAAATGAGCCCTGATTTCACTGCAAAGATCTATTAAAATGTCATCTGAATTAGGAAGAAATGTCACTATAGCTATGGGTGTTCAGTGATTGTTGCCCAGACAAAGCGATAACAGATATTTTTATTAAAACCACCATTCTTTAGAAGTATGCACATTGATGTTTCTTTCTTCAGTATCTGATGGATTTATGATCCCTTTTCACATAAACAAAACCATTATGTTTTCTTTCAGTTGCATTTTCTAATATTGCATCACAACAGTTTACATCCATACGTTAAAATGTAGCAGCCAATGGAGTACTAATGAAAACTATAATGTGTATTCTTTCTGTTCTCAGTTATTTTAATCTTGTTTTCATTTAATATTCTCTAATGTTAAAAGGCAACTTAGGTAGAAGTGCTGAAAAATTATAAACATAATGAAGTCTGAACAGTAGATAAGAGCTGCAGTAAAATAGTCTGCCTTCACTCTTTATTCCTAATTTTTAGGATTGAATGGAAATGTTTTGTCTGCTAAACCAAAGTTGCTACTGTGCCATTATACTGCAGAAATAGTTGCATGAATAAGTGACTGTTGACCCTCCATAAATATTCCTTTACCCAATACAGGGGTTTGTCTAAGCCTTCGTAGTAACTGGGGGCTTCATATTCGAAAACACAGTTATATAGGAATGAGTTAAGCAGCCACATAGGCTTAAAAGTAGCTGCTTGCTCTACCCAATCTGTCAAACGTCTTTAGAAATGGTTTATAATCACTCATACCTAGACTAGTTTTTACTTGTGCACCAGATGTACTGCATGGCACTGAACATTTTATCAGACTGGGCATTTCTAGGAAGCTTGGTTGATATGGTCATTAACAACCACATAAAGAAGACCCTATGATTATGTATGATTTATGTTGGAGCACTTCAAATATTTTCAATTACATTTCCTACTTAGTTTTACTTTACACACACACACACACAGAACAGGAATATAATTCATTACCTCCAAGGGGAATTTTTGTCCTTCCAAACTGTGCTCTGAACCGTCTGAAGTAGCATTGCATTTTCCCCAGTGAAAATTTATCCTGCTTGCTTTGTATGCTGTATCTAAGGCACCACCGCTAAGATAATAATCTCCTGTCAAGTTAATTTCCACTGAAAGAAAAAAATGATTGGTAAAAATAAAACATAAGTTTGGTTATGCAAAATCAGAATGAAAGGTTTATAACAGAAAATATCAAAACAGTACCAGAACATTTCAAAGTGGTTATTTAAGTATCATCCCTGCCCCTATTTATTAGAAATTGTGGTTTTTGGACTCTGGGCAGATTAGGTTTTATGCTAAATCATATGCTTTGACAAAATATTGAAAGTCTGAGGTTAGCTTTGGCCAAATTTAAGCAGTGTTTAAAGAAGTCCAGTCAGCTAAAAGCAGGAACTTTTTTGGTGTTTTCTTTTCCCTTTTCCAGCCAACAAGTTACCTATATTTGGCTTTATGGTCTTGATTTCACTTTGTTACCAAGGACACATCTTCCCCGAATTTAATCTTCACTCTAAGGTTAAAGCTGAACTCTTGGAAAAAACAAAAATTCTCTCTTGGAGCAGGTCTGCCCCAACATTGCATGGGTTTAATGCTCATTAGGTCTAGGAAACCGGAAAAAGTGATTTTACTTGCTTGATTCACTGCTACAGCAGGCTCCCTCCATGCTGCTAGATAGGTCCTTGCAGCCCCCTACAGGCCCCCTTTTCTCCCCCACAGTTCGCCAGTTGCAGATCTTCTGATGTAATCATGTATAATGCAGAGTCCATAGCTATGCTTTGGATGTGGGGACACCTGTGGACAGTCCATTACTGAAGCATAAAGGTGACGAGATGAGCACTGGCTTGGGAAGCAGGAATCAGGTAAGTAAAAGTGCTTTTCCAGGTAACCTAGACCTAAATGAGCATTTTACTCTTCAACAAAAGTAAGTATGTGCGGCGCTACCCCTAAATAAAGTGCTCAAATTAACTCAATAAATAATAAAGTGCTCTGTGACCTCATTCCAAATATATAAACTGCTTACATAAATTCTAAAAATCACATAAAATAAAATATGGTACATAAATAAAATAAGAAACATATAAAGTGCTCTGTGCTTGTGAATAAATTCATATAAGTTCAATAATTATACAAAGTTCATATGCTTCAAGAGAAGTGTGCTCAGTGCTTCGAAATTCATAAATCCAGTGCTGCGCAGATTGTTTGCTGGATGACTATGCGCATACAGCTCGTGTAATGTGAGCACTTTTATATTGTGTGTAGCTACTTGTATATGTTTTTATTACACTTTTAATAAATGGAATTACGCTATGGATGCTGTCTGGCTTATATTTCCCTGTATATGCACGTGCATAGGCGTGCGCAGCCTATTGCATCATTAGGGTGTGCACACCAAAGCTTAAACACACACACACAATATATATATATATATATATATATATATATATATATATATATATATATATATATATATATATATATATATGTACATGGCAGTAGATGGTGTCAGTAGGGCAGGGATCGTTGTCAGTAATTTATTTTTATTTTTTTATTATTATAACTTTTTTACAATTGTGTTTTTTTTCCAATAATTTATTATTATTATTATATATATTTTTTTACAATTTCTTAGGAGCCCCATTGAGGGACTTTGGTGAACTATCAAGGGTCTGAACAGCCACACTTTTGAGACAGAGAAAGGGACTGAGGACAGAGATTTCCCAGTCCCTTTCTGTGCAGCCAAGCAGTAAGGGGAATCTGCACAGCACAGCATGATTAGGGTGTGCCCAGGCACACCTAGCACACCCTGTGCGCACGCCTATGTGCACGTGTGATGGAATACTGATGATTTAGAGAAAATTTGCCCATCCAAATATGAGCATCGGGGACAGTAAGGAGAAGCTGTTTTGATCCTTTGATGAAATGCACTGATATTACATTGCTCTGGTGAGTGTGGAAACAAAGTAGGGGAGGACAGTGTTGCACTTGAAGCACTGGATTTACGTATGAATTTTGTAATTTTATGTATTGAGTTCATTTGAGCACTTTATTTAGGGGTAGCACCACACATACTTACTGTTGTTGATTATGATTAACCCTTTACTAGGGTAACCATAGTGCAGCCAGCTACACTTAGTATACACACCATAGCGCAGAGTTTATTGTATTGAGCATTTTACCCTTACAGTGTAGAGGAGGATTTTTATTGTCCCTAGAGACAGGCTTTAAGCTCCACCTGTGATGATAAGAGCCGAACAAATCCCAAACTGTGTGGAGCAAATAGGGGGGGGGGGGGGGGGGTTGTACCGAACACAGTGCTAACCTCCATTTCCCTGAAATTCAAAAGTAGTTAACAAACATGGTCTGATTTAAATCTTATATCTTTGCTAGGCATTTACAGAAGGTGATACATTTGATGAAACAGCCAGATTAATACACATTTAACATAAAAGCAGAGGTGTCCTAAAACCCCATTAAAACAGTCTAAGCTAGAAGCAAAGCAGAGATGTCATAAAGCTTGATTAGCAGGGTCCTCAAAACCTCCTATTAACCACTTCAGCCCCGGAAGGTCTCACCCCCTTAATGACCAGGCCATTTTTTGCGATACGGCACTGGATTGCTTAACTGACAATAGCGCGGTCGTGCAACATTGTACCCAAACAAAATGTATGTCCTTTTTTTCCCACAAATAGAGATTTCTTTTGGTGGTATTTGATCACCTCTGCGGTTTTTATTCATTTTTTATTTAAGCGTATATTGATTGGTTTGCGCAAAAGTTATCGCGTATGGTATATTTTTTTGTTTACAATCTTTTTTCATTGAAGATTGCAAAAGGTGGTACAAAGAGATTGACCTTTTAGATTAGCATAGAACAGTTAAGTACAAAAATGTTGTCAAAAATTGTGGAACTTGACAAAGATGGTCAAAATGGTAACAATGTATCAATCACATTATAAGATGAGGTTGGTGGTGTCGGATACTTGTATATTTTCAAATCTAGAATATAAAAACATCAACATTGACTTATCCTTGCAGATACAATTAAGGGTGGGTAGGGGTATCATGCAAAAATAGTGCAATGATCTGACTTTGGTGACCATTTCTTATCGTAATAGGGCATAGTATGGTATAGGGTATGAAAGAGTTTTTTCACTTTGCTTATGGAATCTATCTGGAGTTCAACTTGGGAGAGTGGTATCGATTGAGATTTCCAATGTAAGGCAACAACCCAATGGGTAGAAACACAAATTGTATGAATTAGTCTCATCTGCAACGTAGTCGCTTCATGGATTGGAGCAAATAACAAACATTGGGTTAGGGTAAGAGAGCTGAGCACCCGTTATTTCAGAGATAAAGGTGTCCAGCTTTCTGCAAATCGGGGACACATTAGAACATTTCCAAAAGAGATGGAAAAATGTGTGTGTGACACCCTCTAAAACATAGTGGAGATGCAATGGGAAAGATGGAGTGGATCTTAACAGGGGTTTGATACCATGTAGTTAGAAGTTTTAGAACTGTTTCTCTGATGTTAAGGGACCTTGGGCATTTCCTTAAATTGTCTGTACAGTCACGCCAATTCAAGATACCATGCTCCAAGGAACATTCATTTTCCCACTTTGCTCTATATGGTAGGGCGTCTGATGTGTGTTGATTATTCAGGAAAGTATATATTTCAGAGATGAGACCTTTATCTCTAGGGTTATGCAAGCAAATATCTTCATACAGAGAGGGATTTGGCATTGTATCTATCTTAAACTGAGACATATAGAAATGTTTGATCTTTATCCGAGTTTATCCACCATGTAAAATCAGAATAACTGGTAAGACCCAAAGGAAAAGCCCGGGTCCCTTAGAAAGGATGCATTAGGTGGAGCTGGAGATGGTAACGGGAATTTGGTTTTGTAGCACATCCATAGGTGGAATGAATGAGCCACCAGGGCATTTAGGGGATGTAAGTTGGATATAAAAACACCTTTGGACCACAGGAAACCCGGTAAAAAATACAGAAAGATTGAACCCGATTCAGATTTTACCCAGGGTACCTTATGCCGCATACACGCGAGCTGACTTTTCGACAGGACTGGTCCGACGGACCGAGTCCGGCGGACAATTCGACCGTGTGTGGGCTTCATCGGACCTGCAGCGGACTTTTTCGGTCGAAAATCTGACGGACTTTAGATTTGGAACATGTTTCAAATCTATATGTCGGAACTCCGATGGACCCAGTTCTGTATGCTAGTCCGACGGACTAAAACCGACGCTAGGGCAGCTATTGGCTACTGGCTATCAACTTCCTTATTTTAGTCTGGTCGTACGTCATCATGTACGAATCTGTCGGACTTTGATGTGATCATGTGTAGGCAAGTCCATTGGAAGTCCGCCGAAAGTCTGTCGGATAGTCCGTCGGACCAGTCCGGTCGAAAAGTCCACTCGTGTGTACGCGGCATTAGAGTTATATGCAACTGAGCTAATTGCATGAACCTCAAAGCTAACTAATAATGCCAAAGATTTGGGGCTCCCAATCCTCCACTGGTGGTGGAGGTATATAGCTCATCTTTAGAGAATCTAGGAGGGGCGTCAGCCCATATGAAATTATTTAACCCCCTTTTGAATTGAGTGAATGAAAGATTTAGAATTTTATTATAGAGAGCACTAAAGAAGTATAATAATTTTGGTAAGATTGTCATCTTTGCTGCTATTACTCTACCAAGAAAAGATATGTGGTACAATCTCCATATTGTAAGTGTTTTTCTAAGTTTAATGATCATGGGTGGATAGGTTTTAAGATATAATGTGTGTATGTCGGGTGTGAGGTATATTCCTAAAAATGATAGGGAGAATTGGGACATTGAAAGTCAAAGGAATGTTTCAGATCCTGGAATTGAGCGTCTGGTATGTTAATGGGCATCCCTATTGAATTTGTGAGGTTGATAGTGAGACCTGATAGGACTGAAAATTTCCATAATGTCTGTAATAAGTTAGGAAGGGAGATTGTAGGGTTAGTGATAAATAATAACATGTCGTCATCATACATGCTTAGTTTATATTGGGGGCCTGCTTTGGAATGACCGGAGATATCAGGGTGTTGAAGAATCGATGCTGCTAGGGGCTCCATTGCAAGAGCAAACAATAGGGGGAGAGTGGGCAGCCCTGCCGAGTTCCCTTGCCCATCCTAAAAACATCTGAATTACAGCCCCGGATGCGGATTCTTGATTGGGGTTTAGATTATAAAGCTTTAAAGGCATGAAAAAAATTTGACGTGGAATCCAAAGCGTTGTAGGGTAGCTGCTAAATATTCCCATATAACGATATCAAATGCTTTGTAGTTATCTAGGCTTAATAGAAGAAGGGGTGATGAAGTTACATTGGCGTCTTGAATAATATTACTGTCCAGTCTTATGTTGTCCATAATTTGGTGGTCTGGAATAAAGCCCGATTGATAAGGGGAGGTTAAAGAGGATAATACCGCTGCTAACCTGTTAGTCGATAATCTACTGAAAATCTTTAGGTCGTTATTTATAACTGAAATTGGGCAAAAATTTGAAGGTACCGTATGGTCTTTTCCTGGTTTTGGGATCAGGGACATATTTGCTAACAGCATCTCATCAGGGAAGTGACTGCCCTCTAAGATGTAGTTAAACAAGGAGGTCAGTTTAGGGGCCAATTGGTCTATGAATTGTTTATAGTACACTGAGGAATAACTGTCCGGGCCAGGGGCTGATCCTGTTTTAAGAGACTTAATTATCTTCCTAATTTCTTCCTCAGACCAGGGTGAATTTAGAGATTCCTGTTGGGAAGGCGATAATGTGGGGAGGGTAATGCCTGCCAACCAGCAAAAGGACGTAGAAGGAATAGAGGAGGTGGGTGCGGACAGCAAGTCTGCATCAAATTTTTGAAAACATTTTTTAAAATATAATCGCAACACTTTTGTGTTTGCCCCTATTTATCATGAGCTGAACGCTAAGATCTACAACTTTTTCTATGTACACAAAAGGCCTATTTTTCTCAAATATTGTTCACAAATCTGTCTAAATCTGTGTTAGTGAGCACTTCTCCTTTGTCGAGATAATCCATCCACCTCACAGGTGTGGCATATCAAAATGCCGATTAGATCTTGTCAAAGATTATCTCAGCAAAGGAGAAGTGCTCACTAACACAGATTTAGATAGATTTGTGAACAATATTTCAGAGAAATAGGCCTTTTGTGTACATAGAAAAAGTCGTAGATCTTTGCGTTCAGCTCATGATAAATAGGGGCAAACACAAAAGTGTTGGGTTTATAATTTTGCTCAGTGTATATCCATAATTTCTGATGGATGAGAAGCCATATGGCCTGAGGGGGCACAGCGTTTATAAACATGGGATGGTTTAAGTGTCTGGATAAGTTTCCTAGCAAACATTGCAGTATAGGAGGTACTAGAAAGAAGGAATTTAGCTTTAGAACAGCGTAGGACTTATATATATATATATATATATATATATATATATATATATATATATATACAGTATTATATATACTAGGGAGTCTCATGCCCTGTACACATGACCGGTTTTGCCGTCGGAATAAACTCTGACGGATTACCGACGGAATTCCGTTCAAGCTGTCTTGCATATACACGGTCACACCAAATTCCGAACGTCCAGAACGTGGTGACGTACAATACGTACAAAGGGTAAAGAAAATGGAAGTTCAATAGCCAGTAGCCAATAGCTTCCGTCTCGTATTTGCTTCAGAGCATGCATAGATTTGGTGCATCGGAACAGCATACAGAAGAGCGGTTTTTCCGATAGTAATTTGTTCCGTCGGAAAAATATAGAACATGTTCTCTATCTAAGTCCTTCTGAATTTTCCATGGAAAAAGTCCGATAGGGCATACACATGGTCGGAATATATGATTAAAAGCTCCCATCGGACTCTTTCTGTCAGAAATTCCGCTCGTGTGTACGCGGCATAACTCTTTTTTTGGTTTGAATTTGAAATAGAAGAGTAGGGTCTTGAGAATGGTGATGGGATTTATATAATCTTTCTAACTCCTGGGTGAGTGATAATATATTGGCCCACCTTGCTTTATTCTGATCGGAGAAGGTCTCGGCCACCAGACCCGCTGATTGGCTCCCGCTGAATCCAGTCACAGCGGGAGCGGGTCGCCGGCGGCACGCGCCCCAGACCCAGAGGAGGAAACAATGTACAGGTACTTTGTTTCACTCTGCCGGGCCGCCCTGCTGTGCGGTGGGTGGTCCAGAAGCAGTTAAAGTCATGCTGTAAACTGTCTAGTGAGCAATACACATCTGGGAACGTTGTTTTTTTTAAAAAATAAACTGAACTTTCATACATCGCAAGCTCTCAGCTCTGGTTCAAATTCCATAACTCCTGTGATAATGGAGTTACCTCTATAAAAATTGGTAAACTAAGGCATGGGGAAATGCCAATTACACTAAACAATCCTATATTACAAAGCCCAGGGGGCTAATAAAACATATTAGATCTCCTAAGCAAAACATACATAATCTTTTATAAATAAACTGCATTTTCATTCTGCTTATGTTTATCAGATTGGACAAGATTGGACAAACTCTGCAAGCGAATTGGACTCTGCATGGAATCAAAGACCAGGTAAACATTACTCAAGAATTTCTTCACTTTTATGCCATTTTGTTTTACTGTTGCATATGTCTATTTTGTAATATGTCTTTCCATAAATATTTTCTTGCACATATTCTTCTTCCTTTCATTAACACATAATTTAAAGATCAATGGGTTGAATATCTGAATGCCCTAACTAGAAATGAAAGAATTCTCCTTTAAAGAAAGCTACCATTTTGTAATTACATTACTGTCAGGCATAGTAGCAAGTGATACAGAAATAAGGTCAGAATTGCAACAACAGAAGCTAAGAGTGGTAAATGTTTCTGTCAAAACAGGTGATAACAGCTATCATGTGCGTGTGTGTATGAAAGATCGGGTCCGTCTGTCACTTTTTCAGGAGGATCCAACTGGAGCCCTCCAGTCTCCTCTATGGAGCAGTGAGTGTCAACAGACATGTGTCTGTTGACACCCGTTGACATCCAATCCGATCCTGTCGACTAAAAACAGATGGATGGGTATCTGTTCTGTTTACATCCGACCGCCCATAGAGGAGAGTGGGCTGCGTCTGTGTCCACTCTGCATAAATGGAGCGGACACGGACCAGTCATCCACCTGCTCAGCGGGGATCAGTGGACAGATTTCCCACTGCACAGGCAGACTCCAGTGGAGCCCGCCCCGTGTAGAAGGGGCCTAACTGCTCAGTAACAATGACTCTCTATCTGCTAGTGCTTAGATTGTTGTCCAAGAGCTGGAAAATCTTTGCTCGGGCTGAGGCAGAGTGTGTAATATTCTGGTCACAGCAGTTGGATCTGAGAGTGTAATCATCAAAACTTTCGCTTAGCACCTCCTCCAATGAGCGTGCCTCATGCTTTTCTAGTTTAATATGTTGGGATGTACATTGTACCCCTACCCATTCACCAAAAAAAGTGTCAAAAAGTAAAAACCACAACAGTTTTTGCCAAGTCCTTTATTTAAAAAAAAAAAAAAAGTCCTGCGATGTTCATCCATCGTCAATCACGGTGCCGAAAAATGGAGAAAAAAAACGAAAATACTCCACCACTGCTGTCTCTTGGCTGTGACAGCTGTTATATAGGCAAGGACGGGGCAACCCACTGACGTAACTGAATGACCCCACCCCCCCGGTGGCACATGATGTCAGAAGGGGTGGGGTCATTCGGTTACATCACCGGGTGGCCCTGCCTTCGCCGATATAACAGCTGTCACAGCCAAGAGACAGCAGTCGGCGGGACGCCTCCCATTGAGGCAGAGGTTTTTTTTTACTATTTGTTGGGTCTGTCGACGCTGTGAGTGAAGAAAATAAACCTTTTTTTTTTACCCCAAAGCACCTTCCCCATGTTGAGGGCAAGCGGCCTGGCATGGTTCAGGAGGGGGGGTGCTTGCTTGCCCCCCCTCCCCTATCCTGGCCTGCCAGGCTGCTTGCTGGGATAAGGGTCTGGATGGATTTTGGGGGAAACCCAATGCCAATTTTTTTTTACATTTTGGCATGGAGCTCCCCTTTAAATCTATGCCAGACCCAAAGGGACTGGTATGGATTTTGGGGGGGACCCCACGTCGTTTTGTTTTTCAATTTTGGCGTAAAGTTCCCCATAAAATGTATACCCCCTTAAATGTAGGTATTAACTGGGGGGGACCTATGCCGTTTTTTTTTTAAATTCTGTCATAGGGTTCCCCTTAACCACAATACACTATATTATATACTGTACAATGCACTATATACCCTGCACCGTATTATATAAACTATACAGACTGCACTATGTACTCTGAACTGCAGTATATATACTATACGGACTTCACTATATACTCTGCAGAAAAATTGGGCCTTAGGTGTTGGTGGTGCCAGAACACTGTAACTGCTCCTGACAGTTACTTTTGTTGGGCGACGGAACGGGCCCTGCTGTTAAATATTATTTCAAATCTATAATTACATGTGCCACTCAAACAGGTGCAGACAATTTGGGCCTTTGGTTTTGGTGGTGTCAGAACACTGTAACCCCTCACAAATACTCTTGTTGGGCGCAGGAACGAGCCCTACTGTTAAATATTATTTCAAAAATTGTAATTACACGCCCCAGTCAAACAGGTGCAGGAAAATTTGGCCTTTGGTTTTGGTGGTGCTAGAACACTGTAACCCTTCACAGTTACTCTTCTTGGGTGCAGGAACTGGCCCTGCTGTTAAATATTATTTAAAAATTTTTAATTACATTCCCCTGTTAAACTTGGACTGAAAACCATCCCTTGAAGACTGCTGTGTGTTATCGTATACATCCATGCTGACACAATCCTCCTCCTCTTTTTCCTGTGTGTTTGACGGCCCCGCAGGAATGCTATCTGAATAAAGGGGGCCTTGAGAGGAAAGGAAGTCCACCTCTTCCTCCCACTGTTCTGCCTCAAGTGCCCTGTCCACGATTCCATGAAGTGTGTGCTCCAGCAGGAAGACTAGAGGGACAGTGTCACTGATGCATGCATTGTCGCTGCTCACCATCCTTGTGGCCTCCTCAAATGGTGACAGGACAGTGCATGCATCCTTGATCAGTAGCCACTGGTGTGGCGAAAAGAAGCCAAGCTCCTCTGACTCTGTCCTGGTGCCATACTCACTCAGGTACTCATTGATAGCCCTCTACTGTGTGTGCAGCCGCTGCAAACGAGGTCGGTTGGTGGGCAGGTTGCATTCCCGTTGAATGTCAGCCAGCCAAGCACTGGCATTGTATGATCGGTGGAAATTACCACAGTTTTCTGGCCTGCCTCAGGAGCTCTTGTAAGTCTGGGTACCTGATCAAGAAACGCTGCACCACTAAATTCAGGACGTGTGCCAAATGTGGAACATGGGTCAAGTGTCCCTGTCGGAGGGTGGAGAGAAGGTTGGTGCCATTGTCGCATACAACTATTCCTTACTCAAGTTGCCGTGGCATCAACCACCTCTGAGCCTGCCCCTGCAGAGCTGACAGAATCTCTGCCCCAGTGTGGCTCCTGTCCTCTAAGCAGACCAACTGAAGCACCGCATGGCATCTTTTATCCTGACTGCTTGTGTAGCCCTTTGAACGCTTACAGGGCACTGATGGTTCAGAGGACAATTCTGCAGAAGAGGCTATAGAGGAAGAAGAAGAGAAGGGGTGGAGCAGAGAGAAGTGGCAGAATCACCACTAGCTTTTGGAGGCGTGGTGGCAGAACAAGCTCCAACAACACTGAACCCTGTCCTGCATCCTTCCCAGCTGCCAGCAGAGTTACACAGTGGGGACGGAAAGTATTCAAACCCCCTTAACCACTTGCTTACTGGGCACTTAAACCCCCCTCCTGCCCAGACCAATTTTGAGCTTTCAGCGCTGTCGCACTTTGAATGACAATTGCGCGGTCATACAACACTGTACCCAAATGAAATTTTTATCATTTTTTTCCCACAAATAGAGCTTTCTTTTGGTGGTATTTAATCACAGCTGGGGTTTTTATTTTTTGCTAAACAAACAAAAAAAGATGGAAATTTTTGAAAAAAAAAAAAATCATGTTTAATAGTTTGTTATAAAATTTTGCAAACAGGTAATTTTTCTCCTTCATTGATATGCGCTGATGAGGCGGCACTGGTGGGCACTGATAGGCTGCACTGATGGGCACAGATAGGCACATATAAGGCGGCACTGATAGGCACAGTTAAGGCGGCACTGATAGGCACAGTTAAGGCGGCACTGATGGGGACAGATAAGGCGGCACTGATGGCCACAGATAAGGCGGCACTGATGGCCACGGATGGGCGGCAGGGATGGACGGCAGGGATGGGCGGCAGGGATGGGTGGCACGGATGGTTGGCACAGATGGTTGGCACAGATGGTTGGCACTGATGGGTGGCACGGATGGGTGGCACGGATAGGTACCACTGATGGGGGGCACTGATGGGGGGGCACTGATGGGCGGCACTGATGGGTGGCACTGATGGGCAGTGATGGGCGGCACTGATGGGCACTTATGGGCACTGGTAGGTGACACTGATGGGCACAGATAGGTTGCACTGATGTGGTTGCTAATGGGTTGCACTGATGTGGGTGCTGATGGGTGGCACTGATGTGGGTGCTGATGGGTGGCACTGTGGGCGCTGATGGGTGGCACTGTGGGCACTGATGGGTGGCACTGTGGGCACTGATGGGTGGCGCTGATTGATGGCACTGTGGGCACTGATGGGTGACGCTGGTGGGCACTGGTAGGCAGCACTGCTGCCTATTGCTTTGTGTTGTCAGATTGCCGTGATCGGGACTGATGTCCCGATCACGGCCGCCGGTGATCGGGTTTTTTTTTTTCCTCCTCGCGCTGTCAGCGCGAGGAGGAAAAATAGCCGATTACCGGCTCTGTTTACATCACATGATCAGCTGTCATTGGCTGACAGCTGATCATGTGGTAAGGGGTCGGGACCAACCCCTTACTCTGATCTGTGATCAGGCGAGTCTCATAGACTCGCTGATCACCGAGCACGCCGCGCGCGCCCTGCAGGGGGCGCGCAGGCCGCTCGTGCACAGGACGACGTCAATGGACGTAGTCCCGGCAATTTAGATCCGCGCTGTTGCCGTCATTTGGCAATGGCCCGGATCTGAAGCGGTTAAATTTTTCACTCTTTGTTATATTGCAGCCATGTGCTAAAATCATTTAAGTTCATTTTTTTTCTCCTCATTAATGTACACACAGCACCCCATATTGACAGAAAAACACAGAATTGTTGACATTTTTGCAGATTTAATAAAAAAGAAAAACTGAAATATCACATGGTCCTAAGTATTCAGACCCTTTGCTGTGACACTCATATATTTAACTCAGGTGCTGTCCATTTCCTCTGATCCTCCTTGAGATGGTTCTACACCTTCATTTGAGTCCAGCTGTGTTTGATTATACTGATTGGACTTGATTAGGAAAGCCACACACCTGTCTATATATGACCTTACAGCTCATAGTGCATGTCAGAGCAAATGAGAATCATGAGGTCAAAGGAACTGCCTGAAGAGCTCAGAGACAGAATTGTGGCAAGGCACATATCTGGCCAAGGTTAAAAAAAATTTCTGCTGCACTTAAGGTTCCTAAGAGCACAGTGGCCTCCATAATACTTAAATGGAAGATGTTTGGGATAACCAGAACCCTTCCTAGAGCTGGCCGGTTGGCCAAACCGAGCTATCAGGGGAGAAGAGCCTTGGTGACAGAGGTAAAAAAGAACCCAAAGATCACTGTGGCTGAGCTCCAGAGATGCAGTCGGGAGATGGGAGAAAGTTGTAGAAAGTCAACCATCACTGCAGCCCTCCACCAGTCAGGGCTTTATGGCAGTGAGGCCCGGCGGAAGCCTCTCCTAAGTGCAAGACACATGAAAGCCGGCATGGAGTTTGCTAAAAAAACACCTAAAGGACTCCAAGATGGTGAGAAATAAGATTCTCTGGTCTGATTCTTTTGGCCTTAATTCTAAGCGGTATGTGTGGAGAAAACCAGGCACTGCTCATCACCTGTCCAATACAGTCCCAACAGTGAAGCACGGTGGTGGCAGCATCATGCTGTGGGGGGTGTTTTTCAGCTGCAGGGACAGGACGACTGGTTGCAATCGAGGGAAAGATGAATGCGGCCAAGTACAGTGATATCCTGGAGGAAAACCTTCTCCAGAGTGCTCAGGACCTCAGACTGGGCCGAAGGTTTACCCTCCAACAAGACAATGACCCTAAGCACACAGCTAAAATAACAAAGGAGTGGCTTCACAACAGCTCTGTGACTGTTCTTGAACGGCCCAGCCAGAGCCCTGACTTAAACCCAATTGAGCATCTCTGGAGAGACTAAAAATGTCTGTCCACCAACGTTTACAATCCAACCTGACAGAACTGAAGAGGATCTGCAAGGAGGATAGGCAGAGGATCCATGGCTGTATTAGATCAAAAGGGTGCTTCTACTAAATATTGAGCAAAGGGTCTGAATACTTAGGACCATATGATATTTCAGTTTTTCTTTTTTAATAAGTCTGCAAAAATGTCAACAATTCTGTGTTTTTCTGTCAATATGGGGTGCTTTGTGTACAATAATGAGGAAAAAAAATGAACTTAACCACTTCGCGCCCGCGCTATAGCCGAAAGACGGCTGCAGCGCGGACGCTACCTGCCGGGCGGCCGTCCCTGGACGTCCTGGTGTTTACTTCCGCGTTGCGCGCTCCCGCGGGCGCGCATCGGGGAAGTTCTGTGCTGCCCGTGTCCCTCGGACACAGCCAGTCACAGATCGCTGAAAACGGCCAATGACAGCGGCCGTTTTCAGCACGATCGGCTGTGCCAATGAGAGAGGATCTCATATGTTTACATATGAGATCATCTCTCATCGCCGGTGTTCTGCGGCTCTCCCTCCTCACACAGACAGCGTGTGAGGAAGGAGAACGAACCGCTGCGGCGGTAAGTGAAAAAAAACAAAAAAAAAAACGAAAATAAAGTTTTAAAACTGCCATCTGTCCCAACTATCATGCCCATTCCATCTATCCCCAGTGCCATCTGTCCCTGTCACTGTCATCTGTCATCAGTGCCACATAGTGCCATCTGTCATCAGTGCCACATGGTGCCATCTGTCATCAGTGCCATCTGTCATCAGTGCCACATACTGCCATCTGTCATCAGTGCCACATACTGCCATCTGTCATCAGTGCCATCTGTCATCAGTGCCACCTGTCAGTGTCATGTGCCATCTGTCATCAGTGCCACGTATCAGTGCCATCTGTCATCAGTGCCATCTGTGCCACGTATTAGTGCCATCTATCAGTGCCACGTCTTAGTGCCATCTGTCATCAGTGCCACGTATTAGTGCCATCTGTCATCAGTGCCATGTGTCATCAGTGCCACCTGTCATCAGTGCCACGTATTAGTGCCATCTGTCATTAGTGCCACCTGTCATTAGTGCCACCTGTCATCAGTGCCACATATTAGTGCCATCTGTCATCAGTGTCACGTGTCATCAGTGCCACGTATTAGTGCCATCTGTCATCAGTGCCACGTATTAGTGCCATCTGTCATCAGTGCCACGTATTAGTGCCATCTGTCATCAGTGCCACATCAGTGTCAGTGCCACGTATCAGTGCCATCTGTCATCAGTGCCACGTATCAGTGCCATCTGTCATCAGTGCCACGTATCAGTGCCACATATCAGTGCCATCTGTCATCAGTGCCACGTCAGTGTCACGTGTCATTGTCCTGGTGCTCCAGGGCCTTCAAAAGTGTAATAGGTAGTTAGATGTGTAATTTATGCTCCTAGAACACGTGACGGTGCTCCCTGCATGTTGGGCCTCTGTATGTGGCCAGGCTGTGAAAAAGTCCCACACATGTGGTATCGTAATACTCAGGAGGAGTAGCAGAATGTATTTTGGGGTGTTATTTGTGGTATACACATGCCATGTGATAGAAATAACCAATTACAATGACAATTTTGTGTGTGGGGGGGGGGGAATCTTCATTTTGCAAAGAATTGTGGCAAAAAATGACCACATCAAAAACCTCACCCTGCATCTTACTAAATACCTTGGAATGTCTACTTTCAAAAAAGGGGTCATTTGGGGCGTATTTGTACTTTCCTGACTTGTTCGGATCGCAAGAAATGTGATAGGCCGCCAGTACTTCAGGTGTGATCAATTTTTTATGATTTGCACCATAACTTGTAAACTCTCTAACTTTCACAGAGACCAAATAATATTCACTAATTTGGGTTATTTTTACTAAAGATATGTAGCAGTATAAATTGTGGCCAAAATTTATGAAGAAAAATTACTAATTTGCAAAATTTTATCACAGAAACTAAGAAAAATCTATCTATCTATCTATCTATCTATCTATCTATCTATCTATCTATCTATCTATCTATCTATCTATCTATCTATCTATCTATCTATCTATCTATCTATCTATCTATCTATCTATCTATCTATCTATCTATCTATCTATCTATCCTCTGCATTCAGTGTAGACTATTTATATACAGTGTGTATAGTCTATAGATATACACTGGACTGACTGTATATATATATATATATATATATATATATATATATATATATATCAAATACACTGCCACTAACTAAATAACCTGCCTGTCTAATCTAGCTCAAGCTTTCTCTCCGCCCACGCCAACAACACTACACGCGGCTGCTATGTAAGCAGCCCTATATAGTGTGGGGCATGGACTTAGTGCCCCTGAGCCATGACTTGGCCAATAATGGCTCTCGCAGCAGAGCGCGCTGTGATTGGCCAAAGCATGCAGGTCAGGTGCATACTTTGGCCAATCATCAGACGAATGCACTGCGATCTTGCAGTGCATTATGGGGCGTTCCGTGGCACTCAAATTTCCTTCTAATGCCCCATATTGTTCACTGTAGGGCGAACACACAATGTTCAAGCTCATCCCTACTGCTAATTCTGCTGCTGGCAGTGTAGTAGAAGCCCAGATGAGTTTGCACTGCCAGCCTTTCACGAACAAGTAAATAAAACACAGACTATCAGAAAGTCTGTGAAAGAATGCAATAGTCTATTCTCAGATAAAAACTACCCACTACTTTATTTTGCATTTTAGGTTCATTTACGTTGGTATAATTACAATTCTGTTTAAAAAAGCCTGTACAACATAACTACTTTCACCAGCACTGTTGTTCATGATGTTTCTTGTTGTCGCATTGAGCTGTCACCTTTTACCAGATAACATCGCACATTAAAACTGTTCATTTAGCTAAGCCTGTCCCTAAACAATCTACACCTTATTTAATTCATCAATGCATGTGCAAATATATAACATGAAATCAATATATACAGTATATGTATATATAGAAACTGCATATAGAAAAAATCCAGGGTTGAAACACACAACAGACTGATAATACTGCTGCTAATTGCAAAGCAGGGGCTTAGTATTGTCAGACTGAAACAGGAAGTGTTGTTACCAGCAGGATCTCCAGGTAAGAAATTTTGCAATATATTTACTAAAAAAAGGTTTGCTTAAGAAAATTATTTATAATGAGGCATGACACACTGAAGGTTCTCTCTGGAGAAGAGACGCTTGAGAGGGGATATGATTTCAATTTACAAATACTGTACTGGTGACCCCACAATAGGGATAAAACTTTTTCGCAGAAGAGAGTTTAATAAGACTCGTGGCCACTCATTACAATTAGAAGAAAAGAGGTTTAACCTTAAACTACGTAGAGGGTTCTTTACTGTAAGAGCGGCAAGGATGTGGAATTCCCTTCCACAGGCGGTGGTCTCAGCGGGGAGCATTGATAGCTTCAAGAAACTATTAGATAATCACCTGAATGACCGCAACATACAGGGATATGTAATGTAATACTGACACATAATCACACACATAGGTTGGACTTGATGGACTTATGTCTTTTTTCAACCTCACCTAATATGTAACTATGTTACAATAAATGCTTATTGAAATTTCTACCTGTTATTTTATTCCATATATTATTATAAACTTCCTCCCGAGGTTTGTAGGGTTTCTTAAACAGTAAAAAATGGTTGATTGATTTCATGCTTTTACTGATCACAAGTGTAAGGGAGAAATTTTCCACTGACCATCAGTGTAAAGGACACAATTTTCACAGTCTCCATTTTTGGCCATTAATTATTATATTATTAATTTCCTTTATGATTATTACTGATAATAATGTAATTTATAGCAAAGAAGGGTGTCTGTGTAATAAAATGATCTGCACTAGGGTAATGATTGTAGACAGAACAATTTTAGCAGGGGTTCCTCGACACCTCTAAATTATTGGAAGGTTCCTTCTGGGTAAAAAGGTTGAGAAATACTGATCTATCATATATATAGCCTTCTAGTAATTAATAATACCACCTGTCTACATCACTCTTACTTGCCACTACATTGCAAATAAATATCATTGGCAGAATCAAACAGTGAATGTGAATCTAAAGGCTTTGAGAACATCAATTCCCATTATTAAAATACACAAATATGACTTATTCACCTTGCCGTGACAGTAAAAAATAACAGAAAATCCCTGACATAAAACATTTTTGAATTACCTCCAGAACATTTCAATGACAAAGACAGGTATTAAAAAAACACAAACAAAAAGGCTCTATTCAAGTCCACTTTTGTTGAAATAACATTTCTCAGTATTAATGTTTTGCATGCAAGGCATTGTCTTTGCTGGTTACTGTAAGGTTTCAAGATTCCCTGGGAGGGGGTTTAGGTTAGCCCGTGTTAGTGTGAAGTACACATTGACTATTGCATTGTCCTTTTTATGTAGTATTTAGTAGTGCTCTTTTTATATAGTATTAGGAACTCCAGAGAATAAAGTTAAAAAAAATCTATGGAAATGATTCTGTTAGATAAAAACTGAAGAACTCGGGGACCAACAGAGGGTGCAGCTCTGCTGGGGAAGAAGGCTGGAGAAATATTTAAACTAGGATCTGAGAAAAAAGGGATCAGAAAGGTATATACCCTATATAGAGCAAAATACTAGGGGGAATGGGATATGGAATAGTGGGAGAGCAGGGCTCAAACTAGACAACAGAGAAATTGCACTACCTAAATCCAATACAAAAAGAGGCGATGAATCAAATTATAGCACAAAAATGAGTAATAGAATATTAAATGCTAATAGAAAAATAAACGGTATGTTAAGCCTGTCAAAACAAAACGGATGAACTAGAACATCTGTTATTCAAGGAGAATTTTGACTTTGCAAGAATGTCGAAACCTGGTTGGACAGCTCACAGAGCTGGGCTGCTAATGTCAAGCAGTGCACTTTATTTCAGAGGGGGAGAATTGGCAAAAGAGGTGGAAGTAGAGGTATGCATGAATGTGAAGAGAAATCTGGAATTGAATTTGAGAGGCAATATCTCTAAAGAGAACTGTGATGGTATACAGTCATAATGGTTGTAGCTCCCTAAGAATGTAACAAATAGTAAATTATAAAGAACACACAAGGCAAGTGGGAGTGTTTTAAAGATGTATTAACCACTTCAATACCGGTGTATTGTCAAATGATGGCCGCAGATGGGATCTCCCATCCTGGGTGGCCGTCATATGACGTCCTGGGCTTCCCGGCCGTCTAGGGGGCGCGCGCGCCGCGTTGCTCGGGACCATTGCTCGGGTCCGCCGGGCACCCGCGTTTGCCCGTTAACTGAGCAGGACCATGGATCTGTCTGTGTTCCCAGTACAGAGGAACACCGATCGGTCTCCTCCCCTTGTGAGTCCCCACCCCCTACAGTTAGAATCACTCCCCTAGGAAACACATTTAACCCCTCGTGTCCCCCTAGTGGTTAACCCCTTCCCTGCCTGTCACATTTATACAGTATTCAATGCAATTTTAAAGCATTGATCGCTGTATAAATGTGAATGGTCCCAAAAATGTGTCAAAAGTGTCCGATGTGTTTGCCATAATGTTGCAGTCACGAAAAAAATCGCAGATCGCCGCCATTACCAGTAAAAGAAAAAAAAAATAAAACTTTTTTAAAAATGCCATAAATCTATCCCGTATTTTGTACACGCTATAACTTTTGCGCAAACCAATCAATATACGCTTATTGCGATTTTTTTTTTACCAAACATATGTAGAAGAATACATATCGGCCTAAACTGAGGAAAAAAATTGGGGATATTTATTATAGCAAAAAGTATAAAATATTGTCTTTTCTTCAAAATTGTCGCTCTTCTTTTGTTTATAGCGCAAAAAATAAAAACCGCAGAGGTGATCAAATACCACCAAAAGAAAGCTCTATTTGTGGGGAAAAAAGGACGTCAATTTTGTTTGGGTACAGCATCGCACGACCGTGCAATTGTCGTTTAAAGTGCGACAGCGCTGAAAACTAAAAATTGGTTTGGGAAGGAAGGGGGTGAAAATGCCCTGTATTGAACCGGTTAAACAAGTGCATTCCTTATTGTATTTCACTGGGTAACAAACATCAACAATATAACTCATGAGGCGAAATTCTAGTTTTAACCAGTTCCGGACCAGCCGCCACAGTTATACTGAGGCAGGTTGGCTCTCCTGGGCGTAGCTGTACGTCAGGCGCGCTGCCACATAGGGGGTGTGTGCGCACGCACCTGGTGCATCCGGGGCGATCAGATTAGCTTCAGAACTGATCAGTCTCCAGGCCCAGACCAATGATTTCTGGCCTGGACCTGGTGATCGGTTCTGGCAAATGGGAGACTGTCCCCTGTCTGTAAGTATAAACACAGGCAGGGGAAGTGCTGTCATCTCCCTCTCTGGAATTGTTTTCCATTCCAGAGAGAGGAGAGAGGACATCCAAACGTGAGTTGTGCCAACATTACACTGACACAGTACACATAGGCACACTTTTCACCCCCTGATCACCCCCGTATCGCCCCCCCCCCCCCCCCAGTTAATCCCATCACTCCCTGTCACAGTTACACCAAGTGCAGTTTTCATATTTTTCTTTGATCACTGTACTGGTGTAATTTGTGACACTAATCAGCATTAGGGTACTTAGTAGTAGACCCAGATAGGTCTAGGACCCACTAAACACCCTTAAAAAAGGTTTAACCCCTTGATCACCCCCTGTCAGTGTACAGTTAGCCAGTTAGCTAATTAATGCCACCGTCAGGTTTTTATAGCGTCAGGGTACCCACCATATATTGCTGAATAAAGGTTTAACCCCCTGATCGCCCGGTGGGTGACATCAGTTAGGTTTTAGTGTCAGTTAGGGTCCGTGTCAGCCCCAGGCAGTGTCAGATTAGTGCCAGTAGCGCTTGCACACCCTTGCACACACCATACTCCTCCCTTAGTAGTATAGTGTCTGAACGGATCAATATATTTGATCTGATCAAATCTATACTAGCGTTCCCAGAAGTTTAGGGTTCCAAAAAACACAGCGTTAGCAGGATAAGCCCAGATACCTGCTAGTACCTGCGTTTAGCCCCTCCGCCCAGCCCAGCCCACCCAAGTGCAGTATCAATCGATCACTATCACTTACAAAACACAAAACACATAACTGCAGCATTAGCAGAGTCAGGCCTGATCCCTGCGAGCACTAACAGTTTTTTTTACAGTGCTTGAAGCAGTCGCTGACAATCAGGTGCTTTTTTTTCCTGTGCATTTCACTAGTTGTACCAGTAAATTTAGAGGCCACAATGTCCAATCGAAGGTACAGTAGTGAAGAGACCTACATGTTAATGAGCATGACAGATGAGAGTGAAGAGGAAGTCACCCATCTGTCAGTTTCAGGCTCAGAATGCGATCCAGTAGACAGCAGCGGCACCCTAACAGATAGCTCTGACGACGGAGTAGTGGTCCCTGCCAAGGTCAAGCGTACCCAACCCCGTTCTTCTGCTGTTGTTGAGATGCAAGAACCGCAGGACTCTCGTATGGAACAGAGAGCCAGTACTAGTGCCGCTCATCCTTCTGGTGAACTGGCAAGCACCAGCAGCCTAGTACATCCTGGTCGTACATTCAGCACCGCAGTAACACTTGGTGATGTGGCAAGTCCCATAAGTGCAGTTCAAGCTGGTGCGGTGGCTAGCACAAGTAGTGTTCCGCAGCCACCAAGAAGACAAACACAGGCCCATCGAGCCCATAGTGCCCTTTCCACTGCATTTGCCAATCTGAATTGGGAGCCCACCACTTCTGCAGCGCCCCTACTTCCCCCATTCACTGGCCAACCCGGAATTCAGGTGGAAACAGTTGATTTTACGTCATTAGATATTTATTCACTGTTTTTCACGGAAGATCTCTATAGATCTATTGTGGACCAAAGCAATTTGTATGCTGGTTAATTCATTGCCGCTAATCCCCAGTTGGCCCTTGCCAGAGATTGGAAACCTATTACGGTTTCTGAATTTAAGACCTTCCTGGGCCTATCCCTTCTCATGGGCATAACTAAAAAATGTGAGTTGCGGTCATATTGGTCCACTGACCTAATTCATCATATGCCCGTGTTCTCTGCTTGCATGACCAGGGCACGATACGAGCAGATCTTTTTTTTTTTCACTTCGACGACAATGAACTCTGTCATCCTCAGGGTGACACTGGATTTGATCGGCTCTACAAATTTTGGCCCCTCGTAAACCACTTGAACCAACAGTTTGCAGCCTTGTTTACACCCGATCAAGTTGTCTGCATTAATGAGTCCCTGATTATATTTTCTGGCCGCTTGTCTATCAAACAGTATCTTCCCAACAGGCATGCCAGATGTGGGGTCAAGATGTATAAGCTCAGGGCAACAGGCTATACATATAGTTTTATGGTTTACAAAGGGAAGAGATAGTCACGTGGAGCCAGAGAATTGCCCAGACTACATAGGGAGCGCTGGTAAGATTGTGTGGGACATGGTGTCACCCTTATTCGGAAAGGGGTACCACTTGTACGTGGAAAATTATTAGACAAGTGTGACACTTTTTAGTCACCTTTTTCAGTGTGGAATCTAATCGCTGGGGCTTCTCCCAATAGCTTGTCCCGACTTAGACGGGGGGAAAGAGCCTGCTTGAGATGTAATAATTTGCTCACAGTGAAGTAGAGGGATAATTGGAATGTTTTCGTTTAGTCCTCCCTTCACACAGATACGACAGTCGAAATTCCAACGATGACTGGTGTTGTGGAGAAACCTCTCTGTGTCAATGAATATAACCTTAACATGGGAGGGGTGGACCTCAACCACCAGATGTAGGCGCTGTACTTAATTACCCGTAAGGCCAGATGCTGGTACAAAAAAGTGTCTGTATATTTATTCCAATTGGCTCTTCTGAACGCTTATGTGCTATACAAAGCTTCAGGACAAACTGGATCCTTCCTAAAATTCCAGGCAGAGATCATCACAGCCCTTCTGTTTCCAGACAGTGCTGTTGCCCAACTTCCCAAGGCAAATGTAGTGAGCCGGCTGCATGAGAGGCATTTTCCGTATGTCCTCCCTGGTACCCCTGCCCAAAGAACACCCCAAAGAAGATGCTGTGTCTGCAGAAAGCACGGATTTAGGCATGACACCCGCTTTTATTGTCCCTCCTGTCCTGACCAACCTTGTCTCTGCATCGGTGACTGTTTCAAACACTACCACACACTAGTGGAGTATTAGCATAGGGTGCAGCACTACACAGTCCTAGGGCACACAGGGTCTGGAAAGATGAGATGGCCATCACATTTTGAGAGACCCTAATCTGAAACGTTTACAGTTTATAGAAAAGTGCAAAAAAAAAGCCAAAAAGAGTTGTAATTTTATTTTTCTTCTCTCTCTATTGTTCTCTTTATTATGTTCACTCTCTATTGTCCGCTCTCTATTGTTCTATATCTATTGTTCTCTCTCTATTGTTGTTGTATTTTAGAACTGTAATGTTTTATCTTTACTTTTTTTATTGTATTTGCTTTGCAGGTATGGTATGTCTTACTGTTATACTGTAATGTTACCTTGTTTTATTGTTAACCATCATTTGCTTAATAGGTACGTCATTCAGCTGCAGCACAAGGTTATTTATTCTGACAGCAACAGCATTAGCTCCCACGATATGTAAAGCCATGACTCCAGCACTGTAGGAGGTGATTTCACCACCACAGTTAAAGCATATATGCCGAAGCATGGGGGCAGGAGTGGAGGGGCGATTTGCTCCTAACATTAGGGGCGACTTGCCCCATGCTTTGGCATATATTTTTTAGGCACAGATTGCGATAAAAAAATAAGTTGTTTTATTGAATTCATGTTTTATTGTTACCATTGTTTGCTTTTCAGCTGCAGCACTGATTTATTAATCTTGACAACAACAGCATTTGCTCTCACAATACCTAAATCAGCGACTCCAGCGCTGTAGAGGTGATTTCACCACCACAGTTAAAAAAAAAAAAAGTGCATGTATGGCAATCATCAGAAGTGGGTGGATGAAGGGCGGTATTCTAATGGTGGGCATACCCACCGATCAATCTCTTTTTTTCATTCAGCCCACAGGCTGCAAGAAAAAAAGAACATTACAATATATGCCCAACAAGGACCTGCAACGTACTTGTATGTTGCTGGAATTTGAGTGGTTATACCAGAATGATGCCTGCAGGTTTAGGTATCATCTTGGTATCATTCTTTTCAGCCAGCAGTCAGCTTTCATGTAAAAGCAATCCTAGTGGCTAATTAGCCTCTAGACTACTTTTACAAGCAGTGGGAGGGAACGACCCCCCTCCCTCTGTCTTCCATGGTTTTCTCTGGCTCTCCTGTTCCACCAAGGAACCAGAGAATGCAGCTGGTGGTTCCACCAGCTGATCATAGAGCTGATCGGATACCAGAATGGCTCCAATCATCTCTATGGCCTAAGACATTGGAAGCTATGAGCATTTCATGACTTCAGTTTCGCCAGATATAAATAGCACCATTGGGAAATTGGGAAAGCATTTTATCACACCGATCTTGGTGTGGTCAGATGCTTTGAGGGCAGAGGAGAGATATAGGGTCTAATAGACCCCAATTTTTTTCTAAAAAGAGTACCTGTCACTACCTATTGCTATCATAGGGGATATTTACATTCCCTGAGATAACAATAAAAATGATAAAAAAAAAAAGAAATGAACAGTTTAAAAATAAAATAAAAAAGCAAAATAAATAATAATTTTTTTTTAAAAAAAGCACCCCTGTCCCCCTGTGCTCACACGCAAAGGTGAACACAAGCGTCGGTCTTGTGTTGTATGTAAACAGCAATTGCACCATTCATGTGAGGTATTACCGCAAACGTCAGATCGGGGGCGGTAAATTTAGTAGTAGACCTCCTCTGTAAAGCTAAAGTGGTAACCTGTAAAGGCTTTTAAAGGCTTTTTAAAATGTATGTAGTTTGTTGCCACTGCACGTTTGTGCACAATTTTAAAGCATGTTGTGTTTGGTAGCCATGTACTTGGCATAAGATAATTTTTTTATTTCCTCAAACAATCGGGCAATATAGTGTGTTTTAGTGCATTAAAATTTTAAAAAGTGTTTTTTTTCCCAAAAAATAGCTTTTTTAAAATCGCTGCGCAAATACTGTATGAAAATAAATTTGCAACACCCACCATTTTAATCTGTAGGACCTTTGCTTTAAAAAAATATATAATGTTTGGGGGTTCAATGTAATTTTCTAGCAAAAAAAAAATAATTTTTTCATGTAAACAAAAAGTGTCAGAAAGGGCTTTGTCTTCAAGTGGTTAGAAGAGTGGGTGATGTGTGACATAAGCTTCTAATGTTGTGCATAAAATGCCAGGACAGTTCAAACTCCCCCAAATGACCCCTTTTTGGAAAGTAGGCACCCCAAGCTATTTGCTGATAGGCATGTTGAGTCCTTGGAATATTTTATATTTTGCCACAAGTTTCGGGAAAATCATAAACTTTTTTTTTTGCACAAAGCTGTCACTAAATATATTGCTATATTGCTTAAACATGCCATGGGCATATGTGAAATTACATCCCAAAATACATTCTGCTGCTTCTCCTGAGTATGGGGATACCACATGTGTGAGACTTTTTGGGAGCCAGCCGTGTACAGGACCCTGAAAACCAATCACTGCCTTCAGGCTTTCTAAGGGCGTAAAATGGTGATTTCACTTCCTCACTACCTATCACAGTTTCGGAGGCCCTGAAATGTCAAGATAGCAGCTCCTCCCCCCAAATGACCCAATTTTAGAAGGTAGACACTTCAAGCTATTTTCTGAAATGCATGTTGAGTCCATGGAATATTTTATATTTTGCCACAAATTTCTCTGTGGCTGAATTTCCATGCTATAGACTTGAAGAGCTCTTGCTGTAGACTCACTACTGTAACTTTGCTCTTGCTAGAGACTTACCACGCAAATTTGCTACAAATTGGAAAAGTGTCAACTGGAACTTGTGCTTCAAGTGCTTTGCAAGTATACAACTAGCCAGTGAGAATGTGCAGCAAGTTAACAAACAGACTTACAATTCAACACTGCCACACATTTGTGGTAGGTTATCCTTGCTATCTGGGTAGGAAACAGTGGGGATCACTGAAGGCACAGGAACACACTAGAAGAGAACACAGAGGGTCCAGCGGATAGTGTGTGGAGGTTTTGCTTAAACACTGAGCAATACTCAAACTAGCCAAGATGGTGCCTCCTCCATGATATGCTGAAAGCTGATGACCACACAGAGGAAAACACTGGGCACTGGAGTGTGGAACAAGGAAATGTGAAAGTAACAACAATAACCTGACCTTTCGCCAAAGAAACCTCTGTGGCTGAAAGAAAACCAGGTACAAAGGAGAAACTTAATGTGAGTAAATCAAATCACCAGCTCCAGATGACTTACACTCAAAAGTTCTTAGGCAATTTTGCTCAATTAAGCCCCAATCACACTGGAAGCGTTTAAAGGACATTTCTAAAGGCATATAAATGCATGTGATGATTTTACAGCAGGTAAATGGGTCTGAATTCATTCATAAATATACCCTTCAGTGAATTATTTCTGGGGATTATTGTACTGATAGTGTCCTTCAACTATTTAACTAACTGCACACAAATCACTATTTTCCCAAATTATGCTCAACAATAAAAGTTTATAAAAACAATTGCATTCTTTTTAAATAAATGCTAAAAGAGGGAATCTTACTGGAGATTGAACTCATTCTTCCCTCCCACTAAAACACATATACAGTAAAACAGTTTAAGTAGAACTGCTACTACCTGAAAATTTCCTCATGCCCATCTGTACATGTAGCAGACTCAGAGTCACCAATACAAGGTGATACATGCAATTAAATTGTACTCAAGTAACTGTTAGATAATTTTGGGTTATCCAGCTCAAAGGTGCAAAGCCTCCAAACTACCTCAGGCAAAATAGAATTATACATCTAATGCATACGTTAAGAATTGCAGACTCTCTTCACATTCCGCTGAGATAATAACTGTAATCTTCATAGTGTAGTGTAGTGAATCAAGAAAGAATCAAGCTTACCTGTTTTTCCTGTATTGCGAATTAAAGTATGATTGGACACTTGCTCCCAGCCTTGAAAAGTTAGTTTCTTGAGATTCATGTTCAACTGTGTGAGATTCTCATCAATGTTGATGGGAGATTGTCTGGCACCATTGCATGCTGGATATTTTTTCATCCAATTTGTTTGGTTAAAGCTTTCTGTAAAAAAAAAAAAAAAATACCCTAAATATAAACATTAGAATAACAATTTACATAAATCGCAATGTTTTTTTCTAGCATTGCAGTCAGTTGGGTTGTAATAATACTATAATGATAGTCCCTCGCCCTGATCACTAAAGGGTCAGTTCTTTTTCTCCACAGAAAGTAAACAATCCTTAAACAATACAGATCAATGCATGAATTGAGTATAGGTGACCACAACAGGATGCTGCCCATGCAGAAACGGGCCAGGAAAACTTGGTGATTTCGATGAGGGGCAGATGTTGCTAATATACCTACTGGCTCCCCAGCATAACTCTGTAGCCCTATAGTCTGAGGAGCAAAATAGAGGTAAATTAGAGTAAAAATGGTGTACACATACCTTTGGAAAAAAATCTCAGCATTTCTAATAATTACATTTTGTAAAATGATGTTATCTTATTTGTCTCTGAAGAAAATTTATTGATATACTGTATCTGCTACCAGATACAAGTCTGGTTTCCCTTTTGTTTTAGAATGGGCTACACAAATAAAGAGTTACTCTGAAAAACTCAGTTTGCCTTTTGTCAACTATACAAGTTTACAGTTTATTATTATTTTTTAAAATAAACCTTAGCACCATATGGCTTCAGTGGTTGACAAGGATATAGAAACAGAATATAGTTTTGGGATGTTTCCAGATTTGTGCTCTGCATTAAAAAGTACACTTACCAAAAAAATGTAACCGGGTGCTTAGCTAAGAATGGAGAGTTAGGCCCCTTTCACACTGGGGCGGGAGCAGTGTCGGCGGTAAAATGGCACTATTTTTAGCGTCGCTTTACCATCGTGTTAACGGCGGTATTCGCCCGCTAGTGGCGCGGTTTTACCCCTCTGCTAGTGGCCGAGAAAGGGTTAAAGCCACCGCAAGGCGCTGCTGCAACAGTATAGCCGCGTTGCCCCATTGATTTCAATGGGCAGGAGTGGTGAAGGAGCAGTGTATCCACCGCTCCTTCACCGCTCCAAAGATGCTGCTAGCAGCACTTTTTTTACCATCCTGCCAGCACCCCGCTCCAGTGTGAAAGCCTTCGGGGCTTTCACACTGGAGACACAGCAGCGGCTCTTTCAGGGCGCTTTGCAGGCACTATTTTTAGCGCTTTAGCGCTGTAGCGCCTGCAAAGTTCCCCAGTGTGAAAGGGGTATAAGAGAAACACTGGCTACAGCTGCTCTCTGTAGCTTCTGCCCTGTGGTGCTAAACTGGTTAACAGCTATATAAGAGGAGGGAACTACTGTGCAGGAAGAGTTCAATACACTGAGTCAGGTAGTACTGCGGGAACTGTAATCCAGAGGACAGAGACTCTACTGTAATCTAGAGTTTTTGAACTACATATTCTAATCCTTACCAATGCATTGGGTTTATTTACAACTAACCAGTCGTGTGTCTTTTTCCTGGCACTAATTCACAAGGTAAAGGTATCTATGCTCATGTTCTAAGAATGCTTGTAGTAACTTTCATTTAACCAGGTGTGTCAGAGGGGCTGATGTTGTTCTTGGAGTCAGGGTGCAGAAAAGGAAACCCAAATTACCAAGCAGCTCCTTCGGTTGTAGAGCTATAAAAACCAACTCATTGTTACGATGACATACGTTCATACTAAATGGAAAGTAAAGGATTTGAAATTTCAAGGAACAGAGAATAGAAAGTAAAATTTTTACACAGAGAGGACATCGTCCACTAATATAGTGGCTGTTACCTTGTTAACGGACCTCAGTTAAACTAAATTTGGGTTGAGTACAATTTTAATTTAATAATATTCTAAAGTTTGAACTGACGGTTGTTTTTGGTCAAACCAACACTGCACAATGGTTTGGGCTGGTTTGAGCACATTTGGGGTCTCTCAAATTAAGCAAATAAGATCAAAATTCTTCCATAATGTTACAGCAGAATTCCTTAACTCTTATCCTGTACCTCTAGGTCATACATCCTAGGATTCCTCAGGAGGGGTTTTCTCAGCTAAGCACACCCTCCTGCCTGCATGCCTCACCTAAGGGCAGATGGATTATAGGAAGTAAAAGCTACATGAATCATCCGCCTTTACTCAAGATGGCCGCCCATGGCTAGCAATGCTAAGGGGTGTTTCTCAAAGTGATTTCTCAACAAAATAAAGCATGGAGACATGGATAGATGGGTGAGTTATCTTTGAATATTAAAAATTAATTAAATAGTGTTTTCAGTTTGTAATGCTCAGATGTAGTTTCGTTCTGCCTTTAATACGTCAATTAATGTCTATCTCCGTGGAAGTGCTTTTTCAGTTTAATATTTGCAAAGCATACTTAAGTTTCTTTCTACACCTTAAGCTCATTTTTTAGGGATTTCATACTTCTTTTTAGGTACTTTTCTGAACCCTTTGTTGTCAAAGCCTTATGTTTCAGCTAGTGTTTACTCTTCAGAGCAATATTACATTTGTCAGGTTTAGAAAACTTGGCACAAATCCTGCACACCATCAAGTTTATTCACGTCTGTTTAAATAAAGTCTTTAGTTTAAAAAGGATGTGATTAGCACACAATACATAGCCAAACAGAGCACAGAATAAAAGCTGGAACATTTCGTATTTCTACAGTTAAATTCATTTTTTTTCTGAGGAGAAAAGTCATATGAAAATGGCAGGATAGATATGTCTGGATGGGTTGTGAAAGATTTGTAAAGAATTAACTATGTTTGGAAAATGGAGTTATATATGTATTTTCATTACATATGAAAACACTTGGCAACCAACGTAGATTTATAAATGTCCTCTCAGCAAGTGGTTAACACCAGGATCAAGGCTGCAGCTACAGTATGATCCTAATATAATTGTTTTCAGCTGGCAACCAGCTTTCCTGTGGAAGTTATCCGCCCAATCATTTTACAGTGCTCCAAAGTCTCCCCCCCCCCCCCCCCCCACTGATGTCCATAGCAGTTCCAGGGCAGGCCCAATCCTCTAGGGAGTTCCCCTTTTTTTTCTGTGACGAATGATACTCGAAGCAACAAGGATTTAATCACTTCAGGTCTCAGAGCCATAATTTCTTGGCTGACCCTTGATATCTCCATAAAGGGGACCAGTCATCTGCCCAATGCTGGGGGTTGTATAGTATAAGAGGGCGCTTAAGCAAAACAATATAAAAAGAAAACACAATATTTAAGCAACGTGACAAATAAAGTGCAAAAAATGCATATAAGGCACTAATATCTTAGTAATACATATAATGCAAAGTGACAGTAAAAGTCCCAATGGATTTAAGTAGAAAGAATGTCCATATACACTTGAAGTAGTTGGATCTTTATCCCGTCACCACTGGAAACAATCATGGAAAAACAAGGAACACCCAGTGGATGAAGGTAAGTAGCCTACTTACCAAACCACCATGACCCCTTTAACCACTTCAATACCAGGCACTTAGACACCTTCCCGCCCAGGCCAATTTTCAGCTTTCAGCGCTGTCACAATTTGAATGACAATTGCGCGGTCATGCTACACTGCACCCAAACAAATTTTTTATCATTTTGTTCCCACAAATAGAGCTTTCTTTTGGTGGTATTTGATCAGCTCTGCGGTTTTTATTTTTTGCGCAACAAATAAAAAAAGACCGAAAATTTTGAAAAAAAACATGTTTTTCTTTGTTTCTGTTAAAATTTTTTGTAAATGAGTACGTTTTCTTCTTCAATGACGGGCACTGATATGGCTGCACTGACGGGCACTGATACGGCGGCACTGATGGGCACCGATGAGGTGGCACCAATGAGGTGGCACTGATGAGGTGGCACTGACGGGCACTGATGATGGGCACTGATGCGCACTGATAGGTGGCACTAATGGGCACTGATAGGTGGCACTGGTAGGTGGCACTGATGGGCACTGATAGGTGGCACCGATGGGCACTGATAGGCGGCACTGATGGGCACTCGTAGGTGGCATTGATGGGCACTCGTAGGTGGCGTTGATGGGTAGTTATGGGTGGCACTGATAGTTGGCACAGATGGGCACGGATGGGCACTGATAGGTGGGCACAGATGGGCACAGATGGGCACTGACAGGTGGCACCGATGGACACTGATGGGTGGCACTGATGATACTGATTGATGGCAGTGATGCCTCTAAGTGTGGCATTGCTGGGCATCACTGCAACATTTGTGGGCACTGATTGGCACAGATTTGGCACTGACTGGGCACATGTGGATGGCCATGGGGTACATACCTGGCCATCCACATGTTTCCCTTCCCTGGTGGTCCTAGTCGCGATCCCTGGTGGTCCAGTGTGGTGATCTGCGGGGGGGCTGCGCTGATAAACAATCAGCGCAGGCCCCCCTGCCAGGAGAGCCGCCGATCGGCTCTCCTCTACTTGCGTCTGTCAGACGCGAGTGAGGAAGAGCCGATCAACGGCTCTTCCTATTGACAGCGTGATCAGCCGTGATTGGACACGGCTGATCACGTGGTAAAGAGCCTCCGCCGGAGGCTCTTTACCAAGATCGGTGTAGCGGTGTGTCAGACTGACACACCGATCCACCGATCGCCGCGATGCGCGCCCCTGCGGGCACGCGGCGGCATGTTATCCTGAAGGACGTCATATGATGCCCAGTCAGGATAACTGAACCACTGCCCGGCCGTCAATCCGCTATAGGCTGGGCGGGAAGTGGTTAATTAAAAAGACAGGTCAGGTGGGGCTTTGACAGATTTAGGACCTGTCGCCTGTACTGGTAGACACCAATAGGATAAGCCTAGGAAATCACTCCAATTCAGGATTGCTCAGACAAAATAGAAAAAGCAGGACCTTAGTATAATTTAGTTTAATATTTAAAAAATACAATAAAAACAGCAAGTCAAGTGGCTTTCATTACTCGGCACTGAAGGAAGACAGCATGTAGTACCAGGTGGGCTGTGAAGCAGCCGTCCCGCTCACACTGTATTTTGGCCGGCGTGCGTCCTGCCACCTGGAGATGCAGAAACCGGAAGTGGCTGGAAGTAAAAACCGGGATGCGCCTTGACGTTCATTTTGCCGTAATGACGTCGTCATCTTCCCAATGCTATCACAAGGAGACTACATAAAAAATTGCAACAGCCTCCATTCTCCGGGGCCTCTGCGTTCACAAAATATATAATATTTGGGGGTTCTAAGTAATTTTCTTGCACAAAATGCTGATTTTAATATGTGTACAAAAATAAAAAAAATGTTAGGCAAGCAGTTCAATCTGCTGTAAAAGACTTGAAAATCTGAACTATAGTTATAGTAAACTGATATAGGACACTTGGGGTGCCTGCATGTAACTTTAGTTATCCTAAATATTTCCCAGAAGCCCTAAAAGCCAGGCTCCCTTTTATGAAAGAACTGATGTCCAGCATGACCCCTTCTACATTCCCACACTTTAGTGCTGATCATATGTCGGTTCATTTGACAGACAATGAAGTATGGGTAGGTGTGGGCCAAAGCATTGACTTTTCTGGTAAAGACAGTATTTGTATAATAAAAAAAATGCCTTAAAAAAACTATAACATATAACTATATTATTTAAAATAGTAAAAATATTTACAAAATCACTAAACATAGTATATGTTTATCAACTTGTATAGTGAATCAGTTTAGCAAACATATATAGAATCCATGCTTTAAAGATTCTTTGTAATATGTGCTATCTTCATCATCACTCTGGTGTGTACACCCTCACCAAATAGCCTTGGCCTCTAAATGAATAGGACTTTTTAGTCATGTTGTCTTTTTTAAATGATAGAATGGCATTCCTCCAGTATACTCTCCTCCAAATTGTAGGCTGATTTAAAATAGAGTATCTCCATCATTTTTCCTCTCAATTTTTAAAAAACAAACAAAAAACCTCTTATTGCATAAATTCACTCGCATGCTTAAGGGGTGATTTACCCGACCTGCAGACTGCCCCTTTAACATCGCAGCAAGCCGCCTTCCCCCTTCCCTCTGCTACCTTTATCACACAAGATGAGAAACGTAACAGGTCCAGACAAAGGGCAGGACCTTTCGTGTTAAGAAGCGGGTGATTGGTTACTAGGCAGGGGGGCGGTCCCAGCAATCAATCACCTGCCTTTCACTTTAAAAGTCCCGCCCTTTGTCCGTACCTGCCATGCTTTGCATCTTGTGTGATTAAGGTAGCAGAGGGGAGGGGGAGTGCTGTGGTGTTATAGAAGGGGCGGCAGTGTAATATTGATGGGGGGAGTCTGTTATGGGTGGATCTGTGATGGGGGAATCTGTTAGTGGGGGGGGGTCTGGTATGGGGGGAGTCAGTTATGAGTGAGTCTGTGATGAGGGGGATCTGTGATGGGGGAGTCTGTTATGGGGGAGTCTGTTATGGGGGAGTCTGTGATGGGGGAGTCTGTCATAGGGGGAGTTTGATATGGGGGGATCTGTTATAGGAGGAGTATGTGATGGGGGAGTCTGTGATCGGGGGAGTCTGTGATCGGGAAGTCTGATATGGGGGGATCTGTGATGGGGGAGTCTCTTATGGGGGATCTGTTATGGGGGAATCTGTTATGGGGAGATCTGTGGTGGGGGGAGTCTGAGGGGGGAGTCTGTGATGGGGGGATCTCTGATGGGGAGATCTATTATGGCGGAGTCTGTTATGGGGGGATCTGTGATGGGGGAGTCTGTTATGGGGAATCTGTGATGGGGGATCTGTGGTTGGGGTAGTCTGTGATGGGGGCTCTGTGATGGGGGGGCTCTGTGATGGGGGAGTCTGTTATGGAGGGGTCTGTTATGGGGGATCTGTTATGGGGGAGTCTGTGATGGGGGCCTGTTATGGGAGGGTCTGTGATGTGGGGGGATCTGATTTGGGGGCTTTTTCATGGGGGGAATCTGGGATGGGGGGTGAATCTGTGATGGAGAGGAGTCTGTGATGGGGAGGGGGGTTCTGTGATGAGGGGGGTCTGTGATGGGGGGATCTGTGATAGTGAGGGGGAGGGGTTCAGTGATGAGGGGAGTCTGTGAGATACTAATACGTTTATATTGATTAAACTTGTTCTTTATTTTAAATATTGATTTGTTTTTTTCCTGTTTTTTGCACTACAAATAAGATGTGTGCATAGTAATTCATTCATTTTTTTTTAAACTATAGTCCGGCCCCCCAACAGTCTGAGGAAAATTTGCAAAATATGTTAATGTCCCATAAAGCTGGCAATCCATATTTTGTAACATGATGTTTCTCAACTCCAGTCCTCAAGTACCCCCAACAAGTCATGTTTTCAGGCTTTCCATTATTTTGCACAGGTGATTTGATCAGTTTCACTGCCTTAGTAATTACCACAGCCATTTCATCTGAGGGAAATCCTGAAAACATGACCTGTTGGGGGTACTTGAGGACTGGAGTTGAGAAACACTGCTGTAATATATATATATTGATTTATTATTAGCTGTGTTATAAATAAAGTGATTGAGATTATATTTAGGAAGGTGTAACACGGTACAGAAAACGGTTTAAGTCTAACTAGAAACCGTCTAGGTGTTCCTAATTAATTTGATCATAGCATGGCTTCTCAACACAATCTTCCAACAACATAGATAATTGTCTTTCCCTTTCTGTGTTTATCACACTTTCGTAATAGCCATTAAGCTTTATTCATCTTATTATCTTAGGTTATTCTTGTCTGAATTTGCATGTTCAGCTTTATTTTTTTAAAACATAAAAGGGGATAACTCTAACAGATGGCTCCACTGATTCTTTAGCGAGCTTAAAAAAAAATACATGTCTTTGCTCTACAGAGCAACTATTCAGTTAGATGGACATTGTAATAACCACTCCTATTTTTGTAGTTTTACCTCCACTTTATAGAGTGGATATGTACTAGCTTTTGACTAAACTGCCCATGGCATTTTGTCAACTAACAGACTTCCTCATCTCTATACTTATTCCAGGTTTAGCAATAAAGCCAACGTATTGGAATGTCCCTTAGGGAACTACAGTATAATCTCTAAAAGCAGAGGTCTGTAATGGCAGCCTTCATTATTTTGTTTGACATGACTTTCATATTTTAAATCACTTCCTCTTACATATTTTTAATATTATATTTAATGTAAATATTCAAAGATTTGATAAGCTTTTTGCATTTCAAGCTGCCAACTTCTTGACGTCTCTGCATATTTGTCATCTGCTGCTTGCTATCACCGTGGTGTTTATAAGAAGATCATTCTCTGATGTAACAAAGCTCTTGCTTGTTTTCCAGCTTGCTACCTTAAGCTCTATTTCATCTTATGGACTACTCTGCCTAATACGTTGATGTGGATATATAAGTCTCATAAAGTCAATTTATGTCTTACCCTCTCATTTTGTCATATGCTGGCTGAGCCCCATTGTGGATTTTACTTTGATTTATCCATAAGCAATCTATGAATTATACGGTTCCAGTATTCAGACAGCTAAAGATTTGCGTTATCATTGTGTTCTAATGTACAGTTTGTATATATGCTGCACTTCTGGTTAGATTACAAATCACCACCTAGATTGATTATGAGTCTTTAGGTGTGCTGAGTGCGGGACCCTGCTTAGTTTTAAGGGTTAAGGTTGTAATAAATATGACAATAAAAGTGATATTGTTTTATGCATTATAAAGTGTATGGTACATTTTGTAATAGCATTAAAAGATCCATTGTAAACTTTATATCTGTTTATTCAGTGTCTCTGGATCATAACCCATGCTGACACATGACATTTCTATCAGATATTGTTTTGGATAAACCTTTGGGTGAATAGGAGGTATTAAATTATTCAAGTTCATTTATAGATCTGCAACTGCAGTAAGCTCTCAGTGTCTTAGAATAAGTACCCCATGTCTCTCCTAACAACTGTTGAGATAAGATATTAATTATGCAGGCAAAACAGTGTTTTTAAAAAGTTGACTAAGGCTGGATTCACATCTATGCAGTTTTAGTGCTTTTTGCATTTTGCAGATTTGCACTACAGTCCAATTAACATTGTTTCCTATGGAACACGTTCTGTAGTGCAAATCTGCAAAATGCAAAAAGCACTAAAAATGCATAGGTGTGAATCCAGCCTTACTCATAGGCGTTGATTTATTAAAAATGATGCACAAAAAACATTGCTGGGGTTCACCCTACCCATCTTATTATGACAGGTTTCCCAACAATGCATTACTATTAAATCAAGGGCACGAGGAGTAGAGATTCTTAAAGAGAAGACTGATTTGTAATTTCAAGTTTATAGGCTATTTTGCACAGGTGATTTGATCAGTTTTACTGCCTTAGTAATTACCACAGCCATTTCATCTGAGGGAGATCCTGAAAACATGAGCTGTTAGAGACTGGAGTTGAGAAACATTGCTGTAACATATATATAATTATTTATTATTATCGGAGTTATAAATAAAGCGATTGAGATTATATTTAGGAAGGTGTAACGCGGTACAGAAAACAGTTTAAGTCTAATTAGAAACTGCCTAATTAAGTTGATCATAGCATGCCTTTTCAACACAATCTTCCAACAACATAGATAATTGTCTTTCTCTTTCTGTGTTTATCACACATTTCATAATAGCCATTAAGCTTTATTCATCTTATTATCTTAGGTTATTTTTGTCTGAATTTGCATGTTCAGCTTTTTTAACCTTTGCTTTATTTCTTTTAAACATACAAGGGGATAACCAGGTAAACCTGTCTCTCCTAACAACTCTTGAGATAAGATATGAATTATGCAGGCAAAACAGTGTTTTTAAAAATCTGACTAACTCATAGGCGTTGATTTATTAAAAATGATGAAAAAAAAAAAATTGCTGATTCCTAATTTGTAATTTCAAGTTTATAGGCTTAGAAATTTAGTCTGTACAGCTAAACTGAAAACTAGCATACCACATCTGTATATGACAGCATCCTGCTGTCACTGTTTGCTAAGGAAGCAGTGTGTGCTTGCATCTGCTCTGTCCCTAGGATCCACTGAAGAGATGAGGCAGTGGTGATATCACTGCCCAAATATGGCCATTGGCTATATTTGGGCAGTGACATTGACCCCCTCATGTAGAGGTCATGTTGTCTGGGCATGGTTCAGGAGGGGGAGTGCATGCCCCCCCCCCCCCATGTTCCTTTCCTAGCCAGGCTGCATGCTAGGGGGATTCTCACTTGCTTTTTTTGGTTTTCGTAACCCCTAAAATCTTTACCAGTCACTAAGGACCTAGTATGGATTTCCTGGGGGACCTTACCCTTTTTTGTACCCCTTAAAATCCACATGAGCCTTAATAGGGCCTGGTATGCATTTTCCCTAAACATTTTTTTTTATTTTTGCTGTAGGATGTGCTAAAGCAAAAGTGACAATTAATGATACCGTTCACATTGCTGACAAATTAAACGTAATTGCCAGCTTATTAAAATTAAAAAAACATCTTTGACACCCCCTTGTCTATTAGCCCAGAGAATGGGCATTTTTAATTTGACAAATTTGGCTCCCATTGAGGCTTAGTTTTGGGACCGTTACATTGCAAACCGTTAATTATTTTTATAGAGTTTGGCATTTGGGATAATTGGGATTTAATTTGGGATTAAGAGTACCATTTCTCTCTTTGCAGCTACTGTATGTAGTGGAATAGTCTCCTACAAGATATCTCAGACTTACAGGCTGACCTGCATGCACAGTGTGATCTACATGGCAAATTGGTTCTATCTCTTCTATTTCCAACACGGTGCCC
Source organism: Lithobates septentrionalis (assembly GCA_037952835.1). Taxonomy (NCBI): domain Eukaryota; kingdom Metazoa; phylum Chordata; class Amphibia; order Anura; family Ranidae; genus Lithobates; species Lithobates septentrionalis. The sequence goes on along the minus strand of JBBDGP010000076.1, from coordinate 2,514,222 downwards.
TCCTTTCGCTCAACCACTCCAACAAGTATTCCAACAGTTTCACGTAAACTGTCCTTACCTTCCAATCCCACTCAGGATATTTTTTTAGTCCCAGGACAGGAACAGACCTCAATCCCCTCATCAAGCCTAGTTACAATATAAATTCAAGAACTGTAGTGCCGGAACAAGATGATTCCCTTAATGTTGTAAATCTGTCCCAGTATCCCCTCACTGATTTAGAGAAAAATATTTTAAGTAGAGGTCTCAGTTTCTGCCCAAATGAGGACATAGATAAGTTTGAGGTGATTAAGGACATCCAGTTGTTTGCGAGAAAAATTATTCTCAAACAACTGTATGCCAAAAACACAAAAGAAGAAACACAACAAAGACCCCAAGAAATACAAACCATAAATAACCTTATCTCTCTATTGGAGGAGAACGACCCTCACCCAGACCTCATTGATCGTATCGATCTAGAACATCTTTTGCAGAAGCTTGATCAATCATCATCCTCTACCCTTCAAAATATCCCTATCAAAAATAAAAATAAAAAGAAGTCTGACAAATTCCCGGCATTGAGCCTCAATGCTAATGTTCAGGCATTTGTCAATCTTACCACGAACAAAATTAAAAATCTTAAAATCAAACATGACAGGGTTTTGAACGTTTCGGTCGAGGTACAGGATATACTACATCTTTCCACCAATCCTATGATCACTGTGAAGCCCTCCGACAAGGGGGGCAACATAGTGATCATGGATAATGACCAGTACATACAGATCTGTACTAGAATTCTTAACAACAAATCCTGGTACGCACGGGTTACTACAACCAAAATTGACAAGTTCCAGCAGGAATTCTATCAGCTTGTTGATTTGGGGTTTTACCACAATCTCTTGTCTAAAGATGAGTGGGAGTTTGTTCGCACCCCCTTCCCCTGCACACCCACCTTTTACTCACTTCCTAAATTGCACAAAAGTCTGTCACACCCATCAGGTAGGCCCATCATATCCGGCAATGGTTCTCTGATGGAAAACCTCAGCAAACTCATCAATGGCTACCTGCGTCCACATGTACTGGGTATCCCGAGTTATATAAAAGACACAATCCATCTACTTCAAAATATGGATGGACTGCAGGTTCCATCGGACTCAATTTTGGTAGCCATTGAGGTGGAAGCTCTATACAGCTCAATCCCACATGACAAGGGACTGGCATGTATCAGAAGAGTTCTGTCGGAGAAAAGCAAATTCGAACGTAAGTTTAATGAGTACATCATTGAAGCTTTTGAATTTATTCTATGCCACAACTACTTTGTCTTTAACGGTTCCCATTTCCTCCAAGTGCAGGGCGTGGCTATGGGCACTTGCTGTGCCCCTTCCTATGCCAACCTGTACATTGGGGAATGGGAACGAATGATCAATACGTCGGATGATATGGCCCCATTTTTGGACCACGTGGTAGTGTGGTTTAGTTGCATTGATGACATACTACTAATTTGGAGCGATCCAGATGGGTTGTTACAGACGTTTGTGCAACAAATCAACATCAACACATTTAACTTTACCTTCACCATGTCATCTAGTACCAACATGATTGAATTTCTGGATGTTTATATACACAAAGATACAAATGGTTTACTATCTACTAGCCTATACAGAAAGCCAAGGGCTGGCAATGGCATTTTACATGCCACCAGCTTTCATCCAGCCAGCTTAGTTAAATCGATACCATTTGGCCAATATTTGCGCATTAGGCGCAATTGTTCTGATGAGGTGACTTTCAAGAAGGAAGCAGATAAACTCAGGTTAAGACTCCACGCACGTGGATATTCGCATAAATGCCTCAAGAGGGCATTTAAAAAAGCAAGCTCTAAAACTAGGCAGGAAATACTGTATGGAGCCAAGACTCGTAAAACTGACGGTGACCAGTTGCGGATCATCACCCGCGTTTCAAACCAACAAGAACGATTTTGTTTTGGCACTGGATCCCATAGTTGGACCATTAGTGCCGGAACGTGCAGCGCTTACCTTCCGCAGAGCAAGGTCTCTGCAAGATAAACTGTTTTCCAGTGAATACAAGGGGGGTATGAAGGACCCCTGTAAAGAGGCTGGGCACCTTTAAATTTGGAGGGTGTGCCCTTTGCCAATACATGGATATTGTTACCTATAAAATTCTTCCAAAGTCAAATTTACCCCTAGGCAATTTGCGAACTGCAGGACATGTGGGGTTGTGTATCTCTTGCAGTGTGAATGCAAATGCTTTTATGTAGGAAAAAACAAAAATGAGTTCTGGCAAAGAGCATACCGTCACATCTTAAGCATGCAATCATGTAACCCAGACCTACCACTAGGACGTCATGTAACACACTTTCATGGTGGCATTTTTCCACATATTACATTTTCAATACTCGATAGGGTGCACCCGGGAATGAGGGGGGGGGGGGCGACTGAAATAAAGTTTTATTACAGCGAGAACAGCGATGGATATTCAGGTTGAATGCAACATCATTTCTTGGACTCAGCAAGACGATCTCCTTCAAACCATTTTTGGAGGGTTTTGTCCCTGGGGGTCCTGAGCTCTATTAGCCTTTACCAGCTCGTATACATATTCCCCCCCCTCCCTTGGCTCCCCTACCTTTTCTTGTTCCCCCCCCCCCCCATCATTCCAGTGTTCCAACTACCTGGGTTATATAATCAATGTAATATGTTGGTATCAAATTCTGGGATTTACTGGTTCCTTGCATAATATTCTGAGCCGACAGGGCATGACTAAATTTGTACATGTATATATTTATGGTATCCAGCATTTTTATATTGATCCCATGTGTGTGGCATAACACACTCTACTATCCAGGCATTTTTTCGGCCGTTTATATGTATGTACCATTCATTTCCTAGCATCTGGGATTTCCACATTGCCTTCCTTAGTATTTTTATCATTTCTTCCTTTCCCCAATTTCTCATTCACTTTCCACACATCATATCTCACACTGTTCAGTTTAGTGTTTGATGCTCTGTCAGAGCCGCGCATGCCATATGGCTGCATGTGATCGGCCTCAATTTGATTCTATTCTTGTCCAACATTTGCAGGCTTTAAACTTTGTTCTCCTGTGAGGTTATCTATACTCCCAGTGCTACGTTTTTTGTGTTTTCGTTAGTTGCCATGGAGCCTCCCTATACACCAGCACTGAGTCTATTCAGTTACTGTCGACGCACCACATGACAACGCTGCGTGGTTACGTCATTGTGCGCTACGGCGCCGCGTGTTGACGTCAGAACCAGGCACTGACCACAAATTGTTTACTTCTTGGTTATGCAGGGTGGAGGCCGATGATTCGTTACCGCTGAAACCACAGGATTTGATGTTCCGATCCAGGTGTCTGCAATCATTCCTTATTGTGTCACACGCATATATAGTGCCTGGTTTCTTCCATCAGTCTCTCTTCCACCTGGCAGACGGAAAGAGTCACACCGCTCCATCTTAAACACAAAGTGAGTCTCCCATGCGGCTGGGACGCTTTAGCTCCGCATACTTCTGTCTGTGGTCATTGCACTGTCTGTCTGTGGCTAGGACTATGCCTTATACTTTTTATATTCTTTGTAGCTAATAGATCTCTTCTGCTGCTGCTTTTAGATTACATGGCTACTCCAGCCTGTTGGTAGACCTTTGTACTAATGTATGACCGGTGATGTCTTGGACGCTTATATTTAGACATAGACTATTTGATACCGACATGATCTGTCTCTGGAGGATGAATACCATTTGTTCTGTCTAAAGCTTCTGTGAATGTAGGTATGATGATCTTCTGGTCCTTTGACTTTTTGATTTCTGTTCGTTCACCATATGAACATAATCTCTCACCAATAATTCAAGGCAATATATCTGAACTAATTGGTGGATTAATCTTTAAACCCATTTAGACACATCACAGTCAAATACACAGGCTAGTGGCACTCTTTTCGGGTGTCCATTTTGCCTTACGTGGATCACTGGTTGTAATTGCTCTCCTGGCCTGATGCTCATGAGTGGCTCTGATGGACCAATCTCTTTCTCAATTTGTTGAGTTATGACTTTCTGCTGTTTGGGTGGAGCATTAACACTTGGGTCAGTATGTTCAGTTGTTATTTTATTGGTTCTGCCACAATATGTATGTATGATTTTCATGTATGAAATGTAAGATGGTCTAAACACTTATATTTCTACATTCCTGCATATTTTTGATGACATGTATTCTGTTATCATAGATTTAAGCCACAGTTTTGGAAGTTCCAAGCCCTTTTGTCCCTGCAGAAGATCTGCGCTGTGTTTTTTCGAAAGACGTTGGACATTCTGTCTGTTGACAGTTCTGGGCTTCTCTCTCAGCTGTTTCCATCTCTGCCCCCAACATATGTGTTTGTTTTTATTTCCATTTGAATGTTGTTCTTTGTTATACATGTCAATAAATTTGTACTTTTTAACAATTACTGTTTGTGATCCGTTTAAAACCCCCACCTTGAGGAACTTGTTTTTTACTACATGGCAAATGAGGTCTGATGTTAATAAATATAAAATTATGCACATGGGTGCTAAAAATATGCATGAGAGTAAAACTGGGTCAATGATGGAGAAACGCCTGGGTGTTCTGAAAGGTTTTATACTTAATAACAGCATGAAATGCCAAAATTCAGTTTCTAGAGACAGGAAGATACTTTATTGTATTAAAAGGGACATAGACTTTAGAGAGAAATAATGAAATCCATCAAAAAGCCAGCACTCCCACATTATATACAGAAAAACTTAAAAAAAAAAACACTTTGGTTTTGAGACCCTGGGGCTTAAGTCCACTGTTGGCTGACGTCACTCAGTCGGTCCAGACTCTGGAGAGATCCGGACCTTAATGTCAGGATCCACCCAGATATCTGGACTGGCGAGCAACTGAGAGCCTAAGTTAGCTGTTCCCGACCCCTCCACAGCCTGGTGCTCCAGTGAGTGCTGGAGGGGCAGAGCACAGTCACCGACTCTCTGCTCACTGAATATAGAGAACTGGGCGCTCTTAGATCGTTCAGTTCTCGATGTAGAAGCGGCAATGATAGATGCTGCATCCACCTAGGTGAGTATAAATGCTTGTTTTTTGTATTCCCAATTCTCTTTTAAGATCAGGTGCATAAGCAGTTAACATGTTTTATCCCATTTTTATCATCAGATAAATAGAAACAGTGGTGACTTTGAAAATGCTGCCTTTCTAACTGTTTTTATTTGCACTCTGGAAGAAATGCAGCAGCTCATTACCTTTGTTAGCAAGTATATTGTGGTTGTGGGTAAGCTGATCACTGCTTTTGACTATAGAGACATAATCTTGCCTCTGTACAAAAAATTCATCAATATCTCAACTTAAATATGTAGAACAGTTTTGAGCACAAGTGCACAAAAATATATTACAGAGCTGGAAAGACTGAAATCGTGGATGAGAACCTTCTTCCCTGCCAGAACACTGAAGTTGGGTCATGGATAGGTCTTCCAGCATGACGATGACCCAAAACATACCACCAAGGCAACAAAGGAGTGGCTCAAGAAGAAGCACATTAAGGTCATGGAGTGACCTAGCCAGTCCCTGGACCTTAATCCTAAAATTTGCCAAGCGACAGCCAAAAAACCTTAATGATTTAGAGAAGATCTGTAAAGAAGAGTGGACCAAAATCCCTCCTAAGATGTCTGCAAACCTGGTAACCAACTTCAAGAAACGTTTTACCTCTGTGCTTGCCAACAAGGGTTTCTCCACCAAGTGCTAAGTCATGTTTTGCTTGGGGATCAAATACTTGTTTTACTCACTGAACTGCAACTCAATTTATAAAATTTGTATCTTGTCTTTTTCTTGATTTCTGGTTGATATTCTTTGTCTATCATTTAAAATAGATCTATGATAACAATTATTGACCTTTCATTTCTTTGTAAGTGGGCAAACTTACAAAATCTGCAGTTGATCCAATAATAATTTTTGCCACTGTATATATATATATATATATATATATATATATATATATATATATATAGGTAAAAAAGGTATAGGTAAAAAAGTCCAGCCTTAGCATACAGAAAGGCTTCTTTACAGTAAAATCTGTGAAAATGTGGAATTGACTTCCATAGGTGTTAGCTCTAGTCAACTCTGTACATTATTTTAAAAAAGCCTAAATGATTATCCAAATGAACAAAACATAAATGGGCATTTATAGTTATAAGAAATAACATCGTAGATTGCTGATCCAGGAAATACCCGATTGCCTTTCAGAATCAGAAAGGATTTTTTCCCCGTTAGAGCAAAATGGACCATGCAATACAGGGATTTGCCTTCCTCTGCAGGTTTAAGGTCCAGGAATGTTAATGTCTTTTAATTTAATTAGCCTTTTTAATGTGTTTTTGTTTGTTGGTTAAACATAATGGGCATACCGTATGTCTTTTTTCCACCTGGTTGTGAGCAGGGTCGGTATGCACAATTCATTTTTTTAGGCTCTTGCAACATGTTAAAAGTTGACTTACTGCATTTGCCAGAACACAATCAAGATGCAGGGTGAGGGACCGCTGGCTGTTAGGCTTAACCACTTGCCGACCGGCTCATGCCGATATACGTCGCTGCAGCATCCACGGCTAACATGCCCGCAGGTACCGCAGACTCAATGTTTGCTGGTGGCGCATGATTGTGGCACGGAGAGGCAGAACCGGGAGACAAGGCATTTCCCTGTTTTGTCTAGCAACATGACAGGGATCTACTGCTCCCAGTGATCGGGAGCAGTGATCTCTGTGATGTTCTAGTGAGCCCATCCCCCCTACAGTTAGAACATGCTGAGGGAACACAGTTAAACCCTTGATCACCCCCTAGTGTTTAACCCCTTCCCTGCCAGTGACATTTACACAGTAATCAGTGCATTTTTATATCACTGATCGCTGTATAAATGCCAATGGTCCCAAAATAGTGTCAAAAGTGTCCGATATGTCCGCTGCAATGTCGCAGTCAGGATAAAGATCACCGACATTAATATAAAGAAAAATGAATAATAAAAATGCCATAAATCTATCCTCTAATTTGTAGACACAATAACTTTTGCGCAAACCAATCACTATGCGCTTATTGTGATTTTTTTTACCAAAAATATGTAGAAGAATACATATTGACCTAACTGTGGAAGAAATAATTTTTTTTGAAAAAAAATGTGGTATATTTATTATAGCAAAAAGTAAAAGATATTGTGTTTTTTTTCAAAATTGACGCTCTTCTTTTGTTTATAGCGCAAAAAATAAAAACCGCAGAGGTGGTTAAATACCACCAAAAGAAAGCTCTATTTGTGGGAAAAAAAGGACATCAATTTTGTTTTGGTACAACATCGCAAGACTGCACAATTGTCAGTTAAAATGACGCAGTGCCGTATCGCAAAAAAGGGCTTGGTCAGGAAGGGGGTAAATCCTTCTGGGGCTCAAGTGGTTAAAAACTATTTTGTGCCACAAAAATTTATTTTTTCTGCCAAACAGCTTTGAAGTTATCGCATATTAAATTTTAGATTATGTGACCTCAATGCCCACCCAATTTGCACCCCATGCTATTAAAATTTAAAAACAAAGATGCGATTATTGTGCTGCAAAAATGATCGTTTGTGCCATTTGGTTTCAGAGATATTGCCATTATAGTTGATGAAACACAGAATATCGCAAAATATGGCCTGGTCATTGAGCAGCCAAATCTTCCGGGGTTGAAGTGGTTAAAGAAAACAGGAGTGAGCAGACAAAACACATTTCTTTTATTTCTTACGGGAGTCATATTCAACTGTAGGTCATAACAGAATGGCATAGAGTAAACAAATGAAATGATCCCTGTTCAAAAGTCTGCATGTCAGGTCACCTGTATCCAGGTGACAGATGCACCCCGTTGGGGTCAGGTGTGCACCGCTATGATAGTGGACCCTAAGGCTGACTTCTGCAGATGGAACTCGGGGTGGTTCAGGAAGGCAGGTCCCCTGGAGCACCAACACGGATCCCACAGTGAGTTAGAGCATAGATTCCCCAGGGCGCGGAGTCTAAGAGCCAGTTGGTGTTCACCAGAGCCTCTAGTGGTGAGGATGGACTGGGCTGCAACTGGCTCCAGGTCGCGGCCCCCAGGGTCTCCCAGCTCACACTCACGGTAGGCTACAGGAGGATGGAGAGGAAACAGCAGCCCAAGACAGCAAGGAATAGTAAGGAGGTAGCCAAATGTCGGGGCGACTAGCAGACAAGGATAACAGAGAACACGCCAAAAGTCAGGGTCACAGGCAAACAGGGATAGTCGAGAATGCGCCAAAGGTCAGGGTCACAAGCAGACAGGAATAGTAGGGAACACGCCAAGATCGGTAACAGGGATAAAGACAAACTTAGAACACATGGCAAACAGGAAGCCAAACACACAATATTGCATGGCAAGGCAGGCTTGGAGAATACGGTGTTAAATAGTGGTTCCTGTTGAGGCTAGGGTGGAGCCACACAGAGGGAATATTACTTAAGCATGCAGGTGTGAGAGTACAAGCCTCAAGGCTGATACACAGACCAGGTAAGAGACATACAGGTCATGAATGTATTACTGCAAGGTCATGACACTGCATACCCTTAGTTCTTAATACTGTGTATAGCCCCCTTTAGCATCAATGACAGCATGAAGTCTTATGTAATAGTTTTCTATGAGGCTCCGAATTCTTGCAGGTGGTATAGCTGCCCATTCGTCTTGGCAAAATGCCACCAGGTCATGCAGTCTTTGGTTGTCTTACATGAAGCGCACGTTAGAGATCTCCCCAGAGTGGCTTGATGATATAAAGATCAGAAGACTGTGATGGCCACGTCAGGACCATCACATTTTCTGCTGTAATCACTGAAGGGTCAACTTGGCCTTGTGCTTAGGGTCATTGTCGTGCTGGAAAGTCAAAGAGCATCCCATGCGCAGCTTTCGTGCAAAAAAAATGCGAATTGTCTGCCAGTATTTTCTGATAACATGCTGCATTCATCTTGCCATCAATTTTAACAAGATTCCATGTACCTTTGGAGCTCACCCCCCCGCCCCAAAAAAAACCCATCAGTGAGCCACTACCATGCTTCACAGTGGGGATGGTATTCTTGTCGCTGTTGACCCCTTTCCAAACATAGTGCTTATGGTTGTGACCATAAAGCCCTATTTTGGTCTCATCACTCCAGATTACAGTGTGCCAGAGGCTGTGAGGCATATCAAGGTGTTGTCAGGCACATTGTATCCAGGATTTTTTGCGGCATTGGTGCAGTAAAGGCTTCTTTCTGCCAACTCAACTATGCAGCTAATTTTTGTTCATGTATCGTCATCTTGAGCGCCTTGAAACAACCACACCATCTTTTTTGAGAGCAGCCTGTATTTCTCCTGAGATGACCTGTGGGTTTTTCTTTGTATCTCGAACAATTCTTCTGGCAGTGTTGCCTGAAATCTTTCTTGGTCTACAAGACCTTGGCTTGTTATCAAGCGATCCCTGAATTTCCCTGAAAATCCACTTATTGAGTGATTGAACAGTACTGACTGGCATATTTAAGGCTTTGGATATCTTTTTATATCCTTTTCCAGCTTTGTAAAGTTCCATTACCTTGTTACACAGGTTTTTTGACAGTTAATTTCTGCTTTCCATTGCTCAGTGTCTAGCCTGCTCAGTGCATTCACGTGAGAGCTAACAAACTCATTGACTATTTATACACAGACACTAATTGCAATTGAAAGAGCCACAGATATGGGAAATTAACCTTTAATTGCTTTTTAACCTGTGTATTTCACCTTTTGTGTCTGTACCAAGGCCAATCATTACAGGGAATGTCAACTTTTGCTCAGACCCATTTGGGTGATTTCTGTTATCATTGTGATTTTAAAAAGGATCCAAACAACTATGTAATAATAAATGGCTTCATATTATCACTATCCTCCAAATAAAACAGTTTTTTGGCACAATCAGTCAAATTTTTAATATCAATGCCAAAATATCACAATTTCTGCCAGGGTATGAGCACACACACATATATCTAAATCTATATCTATAGATATATATATCTATAGATATAGATATAGATCTATATCTATATATCTATAGATCTATATCTAGATCTATAGATATATAGATATACAGTGGCTTGCGAAAGTATTCGGCCCCTTTGAACTTTTCAACCTTTTGCCACATTTCAGGCTTCAAACATAAAGATATAAAATTTTAATTTTTTGTGAAGAATCACCAACAAGTGGGACACAATTGTGAAGTGGAACGAAATCTATTGGATATTTTAAACTTTTTTAGCAATTAAAAAACTGAAAAGTGGTGCGTGCAAAATTATTCGGCCCCTTTACTTTCAGTGTAGAAACTCACTCCAGAAGTTCAGCGAGGATCTCTGAATGATCCAATGTTGTCCTAAATGACTGATGGTGATAAATAGAATCCACCTGTGTGTAATCAAGTCTCTGTATAAATGCACCTGCTCTGTGATAGTCTCAGGGTTCTGTTGAAAGCGCAGAGAGCATCATGAAGACCAAGGAACACACCAGGCAGGTCCGTAATACTGTTGTGGAGAAGTTTAAAGCCGGATTTGGATACAAAAAGATTTCCCAAGCTTTAAACATCCCAAGGAGCACTGTGCAAGCGATCATTTTGAAATGGAAGGAGTATCAGACCACTGCAAATCTACCAAGACCTAGCTGTCCCTCTAAACTTTCAGCTCAGACAAGGAGAAGACTGATCAGAGATGCAGCCAAGAGGCCCATGATCACTCTGGATGAACTGCAGAGAACTATAGCTGAGGTGGGAGAGTCTGTCCATAGGACAACAATTAGTCGTACACTGCACAAATCTGCCCTTTATGGAAGAGTGGCAAGAAGAAAGCCATTTCTCAAAGATATCCATAAAAAGTCTCATCTAAAGTTTGCCACAAGCCACCTGGGAGACACACCAAACATGTGGAAGAAGGTACTCTGGTCCGATGAAACCAAAATTGAACTTTTTGGCCACAATGCAAAACGATATGTTTGGCGTAAAAGCAACACAGCTCATCACACTCAACACACCATCCCCACTGTCAAACATGGTGGTGGCAGCATCATGGTTTGGGCCTGCTTTTCTTCAGCAGGGACAGGGAAGATGGTTAAAATTGAGGGGAAGATGGATGCAGCCAAATACAGGACCATTCTGGATGAAAACCTGTTGGAGTCTGCAAAAGACCTGAAACTGGGACGGAGATTTATCTTCCAACAAGACAATGATCCCAAACATACAGCAAAATCTACAAAGGAATGGTTCACAAATAAACGTATCCAGGTGTTAGAATGGCCAAGTCGAAGTCCAGACATGAATCCAATCGAGAATCTGTGGAAAGAGCTGAAAACTGCTGTTCACAAACGCTCTCCATCCAACCTCACTGAGCTCGAGCTGTTTTGCAAGGAAGAATGGGCAAGAATTTCAGTCTCTCGATGTGCAAAACTGATAGAGACATACCCCAAGCGACTTGCAGCTGTAATCGCAGCAAAAGGTGGCTCTACAAAGTATTAACGCAAGGGGGCCGAATAATTTTGCACGCCCCACTTTTCATTTTTTTATTAGTTAAAAAAGTTTCAAAAATCCAAAAGATATCGTTCCACTTCACAATTGTGTCCCACTTGTTGGTGAATTTTCACAAAAAATAAAAATTGTATATCTTTATGTTTGAAGCCTGAAATGTGGCAAAAGGTTGAAAAGTTCAAGGGGGCCGAATACTTTCACAAGCCACTGTAGGTATATATATATAGATATATATAGATATATATCTATAGATATATATAGATGAATATATATATATATATATATATATATATATATATATATATAGACCGATAGATAGATAGATAGATGATAGATGATAGATAGATAGATAGATAGATAGATAGATAGATAGATAGATAGATAGATAGATAGATAGATAGATAGATAGATTAAACACACACTATATATGATTACAAAGATATTAGTGGTAGTTTATAAAGGTTAATAACTAATGCACAAAAAAACACAATAAAGGATAAAGTGGACAAGGAGCCGCCAGCATAAATAGTAAACTCACATAACCTTACTCAACAAATGATAAAGATAAAACATATGTAGGGCTACCTCAGTCCCAACCTGAAAAAAATTTACGTCCAAGGCCTAGATGAACACAAACAAGCAAAACTATGTACAACAATGTGTACATGTAAAGTGCAAAGTGAAACATAGGAAAGTAATCCAATCTCACATAACAAGTGGGTGGAAAATGATCAAATATCACCTAATAATATAGTGAATAATCCAGCCTCACGTGACAAGTAAATAAATAAAATTGTGAATAATGTCACATGATAATAGAAGTGTCCAATCGGTCAATAATGAACATCTAACATAGAACAAGAATAAAGTTCACAAGTATGCAATTCACAGATGCAATATAACAATGCAATTTCCCAAAAATTAACAAAGTACAGTGTGCGTGATCAAAAAAATTGCTAAAAAAACACAATATATTCACAAGTATGCGGTTCACAAATGCAATAATTAAATGCGACTTCCAAACAAAGAATTTTTTGAAATTCTTGCAAAGTGCAGTGTGCATATAATTAAAAAATAATGTCTTCACAGGTAAGCAGTTCACAAATGCAATAATTAGATGCGACTTAGAAGATGTAAAAATTCTTGCAAAGTGCAATGTGCATATAATCAAAAAATATTACAATTATTAAACAGACGAATAAATATCAGTGATAAACATGTAGTGAAGTAAATAAAGTAACCAATCCACTGTGAGCTCACATCTCAAAATAAAATGATATAAAAGTGAAAGTAATCAAGTGCAGTCCAAACACATGTGAATGTGACTTCTAATACAGCTCCAAATGTGAAAAAACGGGAATCTTCTAAAGGTGGAAAAAAGTGCTGGTGCAGTGGTAATAAAAATTGTCTATAAATAGTTCATCCAATCCTGTTCCAAAGTGCGATGTGCGGTGACCATTTCCCCCAGCCTCTCACCTGTAGTAGCGGCCCCCAAATGGGCCGAGTCACGCTTACACCCACAGGGGGGGTAGGGATATCGACACTGAAACGGCTTCCAAAATGGACTTCCAATCTTGATGCCAGCTCCCGTGGGAGTGGGATTGGTACAGGATGGAATGATACTCGCCCTCACTTAATCGATTTCTCAGATGAAAGTAAAAAGAAATATAGTGTAGTATATTAAAAATAAATTTTAATGTAACGATACTGTCACTTACATAAAAATACACAGCGATCAGCAGCAAAGATAAAAGCTTCCGGGTTCGGCCGTACCCTAGGAAGCGACGGCACCTGGCTCCTCCTTCCCTGATGCGTTGCGTCACACCACGTGACTTTATCAAAGGGATACGGGGCCAGATGCCATACAGCCAGCATAAGTAGCGGCCGTTGTTACAACGGCAGCGAATCACTGATGCACCAAGATTGTAGCTGAATCAGTGATTTGCTGCCGTTGTAACAATGGCCGCTACTTATGCTGGCTGTATGGAATCTGGCCCCGTATCCCTTTGATAAAGTCACGTGATGTGACGCAACGCGTCAGGTAAGGAGGAGCCAGGTGCCGTCGCTTCCTAGGGTACGGCCGAGCCCGGAAGCTTTTATCTTTGCTGCTGATCGCTGTGTATTTTTATGTAAGTGACAGTATCGTTACATTAAAATTTATTTTTAATATGCTACACTATGGAGCCCATTTTCTCTTTTTACTTTCATCTGAGAACATCGATTAAGTGAGGGCGGGTATCATTCTATCCTGTACCAATCCCACTCCCACGGGAGCTGGCATCAAGATTGGAAGTCAATTTTGGAAGCTGTTCCAGTGTGGATATCCCTACCCCCCTGTGGGTGTAAGCGTGACTTGGCCCATTTGGGGGCCGCTACTACAGATGAGAGGCTGGGGGAAACGGTCACCGCACATCGCACTTTGGAACAGAATTGGATGAACTATTTATAGACAACTTTTATTACCACTGCACCAGCACCTTTTTCCACCTTTCCCGTTTTTTCACATTTGGAGCTGTATTAGAAGTCGCATTCACATGTGTTTGGACTGCACTTGATTACTTTCACTTTTATATCATTTTATTTTGGGATGTGAGCTCACAGTGGATTGGTTACTTTATTTACTTCACTACATGTTTATCACTGATATTTATTCGTCTGTTTAATAATTTTAATATTTTTTGATTATATGCACATTGCACTTTGCAAGAATTTTTACATCTTCTAAGTCACATCTAATTATCGCATTTGTGAACTGCTTACCTGTGAAGACATTATTTTTTGATTATATGCACACTGCACTTTGCAAGAATTTCAAAAAATTCTTTGTTTGGAAGTCGCATTTAATTATTGCATTTGTGAACCGCATACTTGTGAATATATTGTGTTTTTTTAGCAATTTTTTTGATCACGCACACTGCACTTTGTTAATTTTTGGGAAATTGTTATATTGCATCTGTGAATTGCATACTTGTGAACTTTATTCTTATTCTATTTTAGATGTTCATTATTGACCGATTGGACACTTCTATTATCATGTGACATTATTCACAATTTTATTTATTTACTTGTCACGTGAGGCAAGACTATTCACTATATTATTAGGTGATATTTGATCCTTTTTCCACCCACTTGTTATGTGAGATTGGATTACTTTCTTATGTTTCACTTTGCACTTTACATGTACACATTGTTGTACATGATTTTGCTTGTTTGTGTTCATCTAGGCCTTGGACGTAAATTTTTTTCACGTTGGGACTGAGGTAGCACTACATATGTTTTATCTTTATCATTAGTGGTAGTTTGCTTTTATTTTATTTTACATTATTGAGACTGCAGCTGGAAAAACTCAGACTAGTAAACTAGCAGCAATAGGATGAAGATCATATATATATATATATATATATATATATATATATATATATATACACACACACATATATATATATATATATATATATATATACATATATATATATACATATATATATATATATATATATATATATATATATATATATATATATATACACACACACATATATATATATATATATATATATATATATACATATATATATATATATATACATATATATATATATATATATATATATATATATATACACACAGAAATACACACTTACCTGTATAGGACCAGTCTATTTCTGCAATTAATTTTCGTTGCTGTCTGTATCCATAAACCGAGCCTGGAGAAGAAAAAACAGATACAACTGAAATTCAGATGATGTAATTGATAAAGTATTTTAATGTGGTGAGTAGTATCCATTTCTGTTGTTTTTCAGTGAAACAACACATGCACACTTTTCTTCCACATGCAAAATTGATTTATTGTTATGGCAGTTGCCATACAAGACATTTACCCTTATCAACTATTTATTGTGAATTCATTCAGTCATTTATTACATATCAACTCATCTGAAAATCAAATACAGACTCAAATTTTTACTGATATAACCGCAGAAGCCAGATAGTAATTTACGTGTTAATCTTCATCAAAGAAGGTCATGTACGTTGTAATTACCTTGCCACTCAGGGATAAAATACTGTAGACAGTTGCAATAGAAGAAAAGAGTTGTTGTGGCACTACTAAACCGACTGTAATAAGGGAGAATCATAGTATACAGCCAACAACTTTATACGGATAGAGCAACACAGCATCAATGTGCTGCTGTAGGTGCATACATTCAATATATAGCCAAAAGTATGTGGACACCATTAAAAACATTTTGAGTTCAGATACAGAAAGCCATGTCCATAAACAAATGGTAGGACAAGTTTGGTGCAGAGGGACTGAAATGGCTTGGGAGACCTGACTTCAACATTATTGATCACCTTTGGGATGATTACCGATGCCGATTGAGAGCCGGGTCTTCTAGTTCAACATTAGTACCTGACCTCACAGGTGCTCTTTTGGTTGAATGGGCACAAATACCCACAGTTGCACAAATATTGTAGTTAATCTGTGGTATGACTTCCCATAGGAGTGAAGGCTGTTAAAACTGCAAAGAGGAAAGCGACTTCATATTACTGCCTATGGTATTGGAGAGGAATGTCCCAAAAGCTCATAAAATAAAGACAGTGATGGCCAGTTGTGCACGCACTTTTGACCATGTAGTGTACAACTATATAACTGTTCCCCTTTACTCACTTTATTTTAACGCAAGACTCCAGGTAATATTGCTGATTGGAACTTTCCACAATAAACCAACACACCAATTTACCTGGTACCTCTAAACACCCCATCTGCGATCAATAGTGACAACCCCATATTTACTGCTGTGGATTATGCTGTTATGTTTTAATTTTAGATACCGTATATACTCGAGTATGAGTCGAGTTTTTCAGCCCATTTTTTTGGCTGAAAAAAGCCGCCTCGACTTATACTCAAGTCAGTGAACAAAAATGCCCGAAATGAGGAGAAAAAGGGGCGGGACCGTGCCGCTGGGTGACGCTCGTGAATGGCCCGGCACCCCTGTGAGTTTCCCCTCCCTCTGATGCTGTCAGATCGCCGTGCAAATGTGTGTGTCATCATAACGACGTCCCACCTCCTCTTCTGTGTTACCATATGTTTCCCCTCCCTCCCATGCTGTATCAGATCGCCATCCACATAGCGATGTCCCACCTCCTCTTATGACAGACGGCACAGTGATCTAATGCTAGGAATTACTGTGCCTTGTGTCATAGGAGGCGGGACATCGCTACCGCGGCTGCACAGTGATCTGACACAGCGGGACATCGATCTCACATGCGGTGAGTGAACCACCGGTACCGTTCTGCTCCACTCCACATATATGTATGACATTTACAGACATTTCCAGAAACAAAATATTGAGTATGTTTTACCAGATAATGTATGTATTGGGACTAGAGCTATGGTGGTACAGGTTCCTGGACACTGGAAGGCTGTATATAATGGACACTGGCAGGTTGTATATAATGAACACTGGCAGGCTGTATATAATGGACACTGGCAGGCTGTATATAATGGACACTGGCAGGCTGTATATAATGGACACTGGCAGACCGTATATAATGGACACTGGCAGGCTGTATATAATGGACACTGACAGGCTGTATATAATAGATACTGGCAGGTTGTATATAATAGACACTGGCAGGCTGTATATAATGGACAATGGCAGGCTGTATATAATGGACAATGGCAGGCTGTATATAATGGACACTGGCAGGCCGTATAGAATGGACACTGGCAGGCTGTATATAATGGACACTGGCAGGCCGTATATAATGGACATTGGCAGGCTGTTTTTAATGGACACTGGCAGGCCGTATATAATGGACACTGGCAGGCTGTATATAATGAGCCCTAACACAGGCTGCTCTATGCAAACAGTCATGTCATCACATTCTGTAATATCATCAGCCTGTATTAGGCCTCAAACTATACAAGTCTTTTTTTTATCCTGTTATAAATGGATCCCAATACTTCTACCGGTAATCCTGGACCAAAAGAAAAACGCAGATCATACGAAGCTGGTTTCAAACTTAAGGTTGTGTCAAGAGCATTTTGTGTCGATGAAAAACAAGTGAGGGACTGGCGGAAAATGAAAGCTGACTTGGAAAAGATTCCAAAGGAAAAAAAAAGCTTGACGTGCTTTAACAACTTCATATGGGGCTCTAGAGACTGAATTGGATTATGGAGTGTCGTCAAAATGGTTACTGCCTAACACGCATGGGAATTTGCTTATGTGCCCTTCAAATGGCTAAAGATGACAAATTAAAAGCACCAGGCATTGAAAATTTTGTTGCGTCAGCAGGATGGTGTACCCGCTTCATGAAAAGGTTTGGCCTATATTTGCGGCAAAGAACAAAGATTTCACAGAAGTTGCCAAAAGACCTTGATGAAAAAGTGATGTCATTCCATTCATTCATCATAAAACAAAGAAGAATCCATAACTATGACCTGGGAAATATTGGAAATATGGATGAAACACCTATGACCTTTGATCTTCCAAGCAACAGAACAGTGGCAAGTTTAGGAGCCAAAACTATTTTTCTCAGAACCACAGGAAATGAAAAAAAAACATTTCACAGTCGTTCTGTCATGTTTGGCTAATGGAACCAAGCTGCGGCCTGTCATTATTTTTAATAGAAAGACCTTGCCTAAAAAGGTCAAATTCCCACCACGAATTACAGTGCGCGCACATATTAAAGGCTGGATGGATAAAGACAGAACAAAAAAATTGCTGGAAGAAATTTGGAACGGGCGACCAGGAGTAGCCTTAAAGAAAAAACCATCATTGCTAGTTTGGGATATGTTCAGAGCCCACACATCTGATGACATAAAAACATTGGCAAAATCTTCTCTAGTTACTCAGGCCGTTATTCCAGGTGGGCTTACATCTGTATTGCAGCCCCTAGATGTGTGTTTAAATAAACCTTTCAAAGACCGTGTGCGAAAGATGTGGCATGAATGGATGTCATCTGGTCAAGCCCGACTGACAAAAGGTGGAAATCTGATGAAGCTCGACATAGAATTGATAGCAACATGGGTTTGTGATACATGGGAAGAGATTCCGGAGGACATAGTGCAACGCGCCTTCAAGAAATGTGGCATTAGTAATGCTATGGATGGCAGTGAAGACAGCGCTTTGTTTGAGAAGGACAGCAGTGACGGTGATGACTGTGAACTCAGTGATAATGACAATGTCTATGCTGATAACCTCACACCAGCTAATGCTGAAGCTCTGTTTGGACATACAGATGATGAGGAGGAATCCAGTTTTGAAGGATTTTAACTCTTGTGTTTTAGCTTGGTTGCTGATTGAGCTAAGGTTTTTGTACTTTTAAAGTTATTGTTGATGCCATATAGTTTTTATTGACCCTCTTTTCCACTTACAGAGCTAGTTTACTGTTTTTCTTTGAAATAAATATTCAAAAACATTATTGGTATCTATTTTTATTTTTGAAATTTATCGGTATCTGCTGCATTTCCCACCCTAGTCTTATACTCGAGTCAATACGTTTTTCCCATTTTTTTGTGGCAAATTAGGGCCTCGACTTATATTCGGGTCGACCTATACTCGAGTATATACGGTACTTAATTTACATTGCTATAATGTTAGCTACCATTCTGCTTTATTGCAATCTCTGCCTTTTCTGTATAGTTACTGCAGCTGCCTAGTTTTTTATCTCAGCCCATGCCTAATTACGATCCATTTAACTTGATCTTTTAGCTTCTAGTTTTAGCTTGTGAATGATCTCCACACCTTTGTATCTGCCGCCCTTTTTCATCCTATTAGTGATCATTTTTGCAATATTTATTACATTGTTTATATGACTTATGCAAGTTGATCTGGCTATACCCCTTGAGGTTATAAATGTTATCTTGCTTCTCTGTTATGCAATTTTATCTTACTGCTCTGTCTTATCCTTCCTGAGTGAAGCAGATCTTTCTCTAGCTAACCTGTTGCCATTATTACTCTCTGATTGCAGCTTGGTTTGCCCATAGTCACAGAAGGATCAGAAAAAAGGAACCTAATATTTTTCTGTTAGGAGCATTAGGGATAAGACACAGGAGTCTGACCTTAAGGTAGCAGTGCTTACCCAGAACTGTGTCAGAGTCAGTGCTAATGGTTGTGTTAGCAAAGCATTTCCCAACATTTATTGGAACAAAGATTTTGTCAGCTGAATGGGCAGCTTAGGTTATAGGTATTTTGAGATTGTATAATACAGATTTAAATACCTTAGGGCAGTGATGGCGAACCTTGGCACCCCAGATGTTTTGGAACTACATTTCCCAAGATGCTCAACTACACTGCAGAGTGCATGAGCATCATGCACTCTGCAGTGTAGAGTGCATGAGCATCATGGGAAATGTAGTTTCAAAACATCTGGGGTGCCAAGGTTCGCCATCACTACCTAAGAGCCGGCTCACATTAGAAGCGGCACGACTTGCAGGTCGCCTCACCGAGGCGACCTGCACACGACTGCCGTGGCGACTTGCAAGACGACTTCTGTATAGAAGTCTATGCAAGTCGCCCCCAAAGTAGTACAGGAACCTTTCTTCTAAGTCGGAGCGACTTGCGTCGCTCCGATTAGAACGGTTCCATTGTACAGAATGGGAGGCGACTTGTCAGGCGGCTAGGTCGCCTGACAAGTCGCCCCAGTGTGAACCGGCTCTAAGGGTAACAGAAACAATTGCAGTGGTGATAAACTGAAAAACTAAACTGAAATGTGGTATCTTCATTCGTTTTCTTTTTTAGGCTTTTTTTCCCTTTTTAGTCTCACCTGATGATCTGGCCAATAACACGCACTAGGGTTGATTTACTAAAACCTTATTGCCAAAGCTTAATTGAACAAGCTGAAGTAAGAAGCTGATTGGCTACCATGTACAGCTTCACCAGATTCTGAGTGCACCAGTTTTAGTAAATTTCCCCTTCTTTCGGTCTTAGCCTAGGTTCACACTGATGCGGGTTTGAAATTGTGCGAGTTCAGCTGAACCCTCACAATTTCAAACCCGCATGTCAGTCTGAATTCGGGAACGATTTCAGAGACATCTGTGTGGGTTCCTGCACAGATGTCTATTGAAAGCCCCCCCCCCCAAAGTCGCCAAAAGTAGTGCAGGAACTACTTCTGGGAATAGGTGCGGCGCACCGATTCGGACGGTGCCATTTATGGCAATAGCTGGTGATTTGACATGCGATTTTACAACGGCTGGATGTGAAAGTGCGCTTAGAGTGGCTTCACTCTGGATGGAGGAGCAACATGGACAACTTTGAACAAAAGCACTGTCATTTTGGGGAGAGGGTAGTGTTAGATACACTAGCAGATTTAGATGGACTTGACTAACAAATTAAAGCCATACTCCAGCTAACACTTTATAAGCAGTTATTTAAAAAAAAATATTTTCCTTTTTTAGTCAAAGGTTTTACATAAATAAAACAAAGCTGACCCTTGTAATCACCCCGTCAGATAATTTGTCTCAACCCTCTAAATGACGATTGGACAGCTTGGTCTGTTAACGGAAGTTGAAAAATAACAGATTTATTGGCCAGATCAACAGGTGAAAACAAAGGCAAAAAAGCTTAAATAATAATGCAGCCACCGCATTAAAGAATTGGCAAACTGCAATATAATATGTTTTTGTGTTTAATGCTGCTTAAAATATCTTCTTTACTGACAGAATTAGCTGCTTGTTGGCAGTATCCAATTTAAAATTAATGTGCCGTAACAAGTAGCTCTCATCTAAATTGGAGATGATGCAGATGCCTGTACTTTGAAAAGAAAAGTATTAGAGGATTCACATATTTTTAAACCATTTAAAAAGACAGATTTGTCTATTCCAAAGTTTGTAGAGAGCAATTAAACCTGAACTTCAAATCTTTCCCCAATCTTTTAAAAAAGTTTTTCACTGCTGCATGTGTCTACAAAGAAGACAAGATATTCTTCACAAGCACCTTTCTGTTACAGTAGATGAAAGAAACATTTTATGGCAGCAAAAAAACTATTTAGGACAGGACACTATGACCAGGGACTTTTGCACAGTTATGAAAAACTGTCTTTTGTATTATGACAATAATGATAACTCAATAAATATTTTCCTTATATACCAGAGCATATCAATAACAAGTTTGATAATCCCATTCTTCTCATCACTTAGCATCCTTATACCCACAAGGGGTTCAAGACCGTATGGTGTATGACCGGCATAGCAACAGTATCTCCATTGGAGAGATTTTTCTTCACTTTCTGCTTCGGTATTCACCACGGACATAGGAAGTTAAAGTAAATTACAGCAATGGAGGCACAGACAACAAAAAAAAAAAAAAACCTGAGAGGTGTTTCAACCTTTACCTACTTCATCCAAAATGAAGAAAACTGTTTTGTCTTGACTTTGATAAATCTAGAGAATCAATTTTGGGTGAGATTTTTGCTCTAAAGGAGAGCTAAGCCAAAAACCTTTTTTGTATTTTTATATAAAGTAAAGAATTCTTAAAAGCACCTGTGAGTTTTTTTTGCTGTCTGTGCTTAAAGTGGAGTTCCACCCACTTTTACAACTCTTCAGCATCCCTCACTAAACTGTGCACTGTAAACAAATTGGATATTTTTAAATTTTTTTTCTCAGCACCTACTGTATATCTGCTGTATTCATTTTTCACTTCCTCCTCCCTGGCCGCGGCCCATCGCATCATTTCCTGTTTGCAATGCCTTCTGGGAAGGGGTGGCAACTTCCTCTGAAACTGCCGTTGCTATGGAAACCTGACCTGAAACCTATTACACTGCTTGTGCTGCACTGAGCATGTGTGAGATCTGCAAGGAAGAGATCCAGGAAGAAATACAGTCTGGCTTCAAATGCCCACACTTAAGATGGCCACAGCCGGCTGTAAGTTTATAAAATAACAAACTACTGCTATAAACTAACAAAACAGACCTTAGTTTACAGACTAACTTTACTAGAATACATTAAGCTTGTGTATTATAGCTGTATTTTTATTTAAAAAGTATCATTTCGGCCGGAACACCACTTTAAGACATAAGGAAGTGGGAGGAGATCTCTCCAAAGGAATGGAAATCCTCTTGTAGGCAGGTAAAGCTCAAAATGCTCCCTTACCTCCATATATAAAGCCATGTGATGTACCTCATTATGGGAATTGCCCCAGAAACTGACACAACAATAATATCTTACTCCACGAGTTATAGCCATATTTAAGGGTCCCTTTACTCCGGATGTTGGCATGGTGGAATCACTGTATCACATCTAGGAGTGGTCACGTATAAAAAAAACTACAGGTCAGAGGTGTTTTACCTAATAAATCAACTCACATGTTCCAATATAGCTTCATCCCCTGGCTTGGCACTGTTTGGCCTGACCAAATAATCAATCCCCTACTCTTACCACAAAATTGCCACACATATTCTTCTAGTTGACAGATTACATATCACCAAATTGTGGAAAAACCCTACCTCTCCACAATTATTAGATGTCATTAGGATGATTCAATCACACTGTACAAACAAAGTGTTGTTAGCTACAGATAGGCACTCATATCTTAAAATGCTACATTTATGGATGTCTTGGTCCCACTGGTATAGCCAACATGTATAATGCCACGAACGTGAAGCATTAATGCCACCAACGTACTAACCAACCTATTGTTGAATTTTCCTTCTCCTTGCTTCTTCGAGATATGGTATCCTCTTATACTGACACATAATCACACACATAGGTTGGACTTGATGGACTTGTGTCTTTTTTCAACCTCACCTACTATGTAACTATGTAACTATGTAACTATGTATGATTGTTAAAACCGATAACAACTACATCTACTGTGCCTTGAAAAGTATTCATACCTCTTGAAATTTTCCACATTTTATCATGTTACAACCAAAAATGTAAATTTATTTTATTGGGATTGTATGTGATAGACCAACACAAAGTGGCACATAATTGTGAAGTAGAAGGAAAATGATATATGGTTTTTACATTTTTTTTACAAATAAATATCTGAAAAGCATTTGTATTAAGCCCCCTTTACTCTGATACCCCTAATTAAAATCTAGTGGAACCAATTGCCTTCAGAATTTATCTAATTAGTAAATAGAGTCCACCTGTGTGTAATTTAATCTCATTTTAAATACAGCTGTTCTGTGAAGCCCTCAGAGGTTTGTTAGACAACCTTAGTGAACAAACAGCATTATGAAGGCCAAAGAACACACCAGACAGGTCAAGGATAAAGTTGTGGAGAAGTTTAAAGCAGGGTTAGGTTATAAAAAATATCCCAAGCTTTGAACATCTCATGGAGCACTATTCAATCCATCATCTGAAAATGGAAAGAGTATGGCACAACTGCAAACCTGCCAAGACATGGCCGTCCACCTAAACTGACAAGCCGGGCAAGGAGAGCTTTAATCAGAGAAGCAACTAAGAGGCCCATGGTAACTCTGAACAAGCTGCAGAGATCCACAGCTCAGGTGGGAGAATCTGTCCACAGCACAACTATTATGCCGCGTACACACGAGCGGAATTTCCGTCGGAAAAATCTTGGATAGTTTTTCAGACGGAATTCCGCTCAAGCTTGGCTTGCATACACACGGTCACACAAAAGTTCATTGAACTTTCGATCGTCAAGAACGCGGTGACGTACAACACTACAACAAGCCAAGAAAATTAAGTTCAATGCTTCCGAGCATGTGTCGAATTGTTTCTGAGCATGCGTAGGAATTTTGCGTGTCGGAATTTGTACAGACGATCGGAATTTCCGTTCTGAACTTTTTCCGACCGAAAAATTGAGAACATGCTCTCAATCTTTTGCTGGCTGGAATTCCGCCAGCAAAAGTCCGATGGAGCATACACTCGGTTGCATTTTCAGCACAAAAGCTCTCATCTGACTTTTGCTGGCGGAATTTCTGCTCGTGTGTACGGGGCATTAGTGCCACTTTGTGTTTGTCTATCACATAAAATCCCAATAAAATACATTTACGTTTTTTTGGTTGTAACGTGACAAAATGTGAAAAATTTCAAGGGGTATAAATACTTTTTCAAGTCACTGTGAACAAGAAATGTATCTGTGTCATTGTAATGATATTATGTATACATGTGCTAACTTCGTGTCTCGAACCCTTATTTTTTGTATTAAATTAAGGAAAGTTCAATAAAAAGTATTGAAAAGAGAAAACTCAAAATGCTGAACTTTCTCACACTTTCCGTTCTAAATTATCATGACAAATAGAAGAAAGTTCCCCAGCACATAGAAAGCGATAAAAATGGGAAGAGAATCTAATCCTATCCCACCGTATCCAAAACGAAAAAAGAGGAATTTAGATACACTTTAAGTATGATTCTTAGTGCACAAGTTTCATATCTCCTCCTCAACTTTACAGTAAACCATCAGCACAAAACTGTTACACTTCAGCAATACAAAGGGATCATTTGAAAAAAAAGATTTTTATTATTTATTTGTTATCAGGTAAAGTAGTTCTGCATTTAAATTAAGAACTCGGGGAACTTAGAACTAATGCCGCGTACACACGAGCGGACTTTACGGCAGACTTTGCCCGGCGGACTTTTCCACGGACTTTACGACGGACTTTCTAAATGAACGGACTTGCCTACACACAATCCACCAAAGTCCATCAAATTCGTACGTGATGACGTACGACCGGAATAAAATAAGGAAGTTCATAGCCAGTAACCAATAGCTGCCCTAGCGTGGCTTTTTGTCCGTCGAACTAGCATACAGACGAGCAGACTTTTCGACCAGACTCGATTTCGACGGATTGATTTAAAACATGTTTCAAATCTAAGTCCGTCCAACTTTTGAGAAAACAAAGTCTGCTGGAGCCCACACACGATCGAATTGTCTGACAAAATCCAGTCCGCCGGGCAAAGTCTGCCGTAAAGTCCACTCGTGTGTACGCGGCATAATTGGCACTGGAGCCTTATTTTACTCTCAAAACATAAGGAAAATAATAAGAATGCTCAAATAACAATATTTTCATATATTCCTGCATAAATGTAATCACTAAATTAGTACCCTTTAGCCACTCAATTCAAAATATTTAGGAAAAGGACATCTTTGGACTTTCATAATTTAGTACTGAATGTTCTTGATGCTTTATTTGTTTGTTTTATTTTGTGGACTTTCATAATTTAGTACTGAATGTTCTTGATGCTTTATTTGTTTGTTTTATTTTGTGCAACTGCCCAAATAATATCAAAGGTCAGTTTTAATGGTAAAAAGCTTTTGGCGCAGCTCCAGAATCGTTTGACGGAACCACCATATATGTATAAATAAGCTTGCATCCAAACCAACATATATAACGGGTTCCTCTAAAACAGCCAATGTAAGTGAGGTCAATAGCTATCATGATAATGGTTTGAAATTAGCAAACCAATATCAGTTTTTAAAGAGATAATAATGAGAAAATTTGCCCTGTTTTTTTCAGTTAGTCATTATTATTATTATCATCATTATTAGGACAGGTATTTACGCAACGCTTTACATATATATATATATACTGGTGAATGCACAATACTATATATGTATATATATATATATCTATATATAGATATATATATATAGATATATATCTATATATATAGATATCTCCTAGATTGTAAGCTCTAACGAGCAGGGCCCTCTGATTCCTCCTGTATTGAATTGTATTGCACTTGTACTGTCTGCCCTAATGTTGTAAAGCGCTGCGCAAACTGCCATTAATACCAATTGAAATATGGGAAGTTGTGGAGAATCTTTCAGATATTTAGATATATATATATATTATATATATATATATATATATATATATATATATATATATATATATATATATATATATATATATACAGTATGCTATATTTATAAAATGGGTAAGTTATAACTGATGTAGAGGGTATATATATTTATAAGTAGATTATTGTTTATAAATATTTAAGTATTCACTGTATATTATTAGACCGTCTAACTAGAATAACTGGAGACAAGAGTTTTGCTTAAAAGAGAAGTATGGGGTTTGGCTTTTTTTCTGAATTATACTTACCTAGGTGCGATGCTGCATCTTTCCCCCTGCTGGCTCCAACACGCCAAGCAATCAAACACCGCTGATTGCACAGTTCTCAGAGCTCCCTGAGCAGAGAGCTGGTAACTGTCAGTCACCGCTCTCTGCTCTGCCCTCAGTACCGTATTAATTGCACATGGATACCCTGTAAGTATTATATAGGGTTTTTTACCCCTATTTATTTTTATATTTTTCACATTTGTGACTATATTAGACAGACTAGAAATGCATAATATATCATTACAGAGATATCTTGCATGTGTACACGCTTGCTCCTGATGAGTGACATCAAGTCACGAAACGCATTAAGCTAACAGATGTTGTGTTCAAATCATATACTGTATCCTATCACGTCATTGTGGATTCTGTTCATGCATTTTGTATTTGATTATATTCCAATCATGTGCTATCATATTTTGGGCTTTTCTATATGTATCACGTGCTATGCATTTTTTGGATTATTTACGAATTATGTACTTATGTATGAAATAAAGTTTTTCACTCAATATCTTACTCTATGCAGGTATTTAACCACTTAAGGACCGGGCCTCTTTCTGAGATTTGGTGTTTACAAGTTAAAAACATTTTCTTTGCTAGAAAATTACTTAGAACCCCCAAACATTATATATATTTTTTTCTAACACCCTAGAGAATAAAATGGCGGTTGTTGCAATACTTTCTGTCACACTGTATTTGCGCAACGGTCTTACATTTTTTGGAAAAAATACACTTTTTTGAATTAAAAAATAAGACAACAGTAAAGTTAGCCCAATTTTTTTTATATTGTGAATTGATACCCAACATGTCACGCTTCAAAATTGCGCCCGCTCGTGGAATGGCGATAAACTTTTACCCTTAAAAATCTCCATAGGCGATGTTGAAAAAATTGTACAGGGTGCATGTTTTGAGTAACAGAGGAGGTCTAGGGCTAGAATTATTGCTCTCGCTCTAACGATCGCGGCGATACCTCACATGTGTGGTTTGAACACCGTTTTCATATGCGGGCGCTACTCACATATGCGTTCACTTCTGCACGCGAGCTCGGCTGGACACGTTTAAAAATTTTTTTTTCTTATTTACTTTACCTTTTATTTTTTATTTATTTTTTTTTTTTTTTAAAAATGTGTGACTTTTATTCCTATTACAGGGGATGTAAACATCCCTTGTAATAGAAAAAAGCATGACAGGATCTCTTAAATATGAGATCTGGGGTCAAAAAGACATCAGATCTCATATTTACACTAAAACGCAATAAAAAAAAAAAAAAAAAAAAAATGAAATGTCATTTGAAAAAAAAAGTCTCTTTAAGAGCTATGGGCGGAAGTGACGCCCATGCCCAGGGCTTCCGCCCAGCAATGATTTGGAGACGGTGGGGGGCCATCTTCCCCTCACTCGTCTCCATGCCTAACAGGGAGAAAGATCAGATCGCTTCCGCCGCTACCAACGGTTCCTGGTAAGCCGCGGAGGGCACCGGGGCGCGGTGGGAGGGGGGCGATAAAAGCAGATCACCCACTGAAGAAGAGGATACCGGGTTTATGGCAGCTAGCTAGTGCCATAACAACGATACTCCTCTTCAAAGTAGCAATGTAAAACAACGGTGGGCGGCCCATAAGTGGTTAATTATATGTGTAGTATAATAATTTTCTATCGAATATGAATTATTATAAGACAAATATCCTACTCTTTTACACATATTATAGATATGTAATATCTATATTTAATTTAAACACAACACTTGACCCTCCACGTACTTCATTTAAAGTTCTCTTCATTCTTTGTTCTCTATCAAGATATGTTTTGCTGCTTGTGTCCTGCTGTAAAGATTTCCTTTCACTTTTTGTGGTAGAGACGCAACAGAAAGTGAAAGGAAATCTGTCCAAGGGCAACAGAATTCCCATCTTAAGGAATTTTCACAGGAACAGGTGTGCCCACTCTATGAATTACATCCCCCTATTGCTCTGGTAGTGATTTCAAAGTTTTGGATTTTCCCTCACTTTCTGTCCCAGTGCCAATGATTACACACATCAAATAGAAATGTTGGGGAACAGCAATAAAAATCTGTGAAAATGAAATAAAAAGTAGCGCATAAATGGTGCCAAAAGTCTTCAATCAAGAAAACAACTGAAAAAAACAAATGTCCACAAATAATAAACATAACAGTGAAAAAACTTGTAAGTCTCTCAATATAGGTGAATAAAATCCTGTCGGTGAGTGGGAAACAAATGACATGGAATGTCCCACTGAAAACCTAGCAATAAAAATCTGACAAACAGTCTTACGCGTTTCTACTCTATCCAAAACTTTAAAAAAAAATGCACTTACATACATAAACTTAAAAAAAATGCACATGGCTTCATCGGTACACTCCTGTATGAGGTTATTAGAATTCTTGGTGTTCCAATTGTCACTAAGGATGAGCTGAACACCCTCCGGTTCGGTCTGCACCAGAACATCCGAACAGGCAAAAAATTCAGAAGAACATACAAACACCGTTAAAGTCTATGGGACACGAACAAGAAAAATCAAAAGTGCTCATTTTAAAGGCTTTACATGCAAGTTATTTTCATAAAAAGTGTTTGGGGACCCTGGTCCTGCCCCAGGGAACATGTATCAATGCAAAAAAAGTTTTAAAAACTGAAGTTTTTTTCGGGAGCAGTGATTTTAATAATGCTTAAAGTGAAACAATAAAACTGAAATATTCCTTTAACCACTTGACCACTGGGCACTTAAACCCCCTTAATAACCAGACCAATTTTCAGCTTTCGGTGCTCTCACATTTTGAATGACAATTACTCAGTCATGCAACACTGTACCTATATGAAATTTTTGTCCTTTTTTTCACACAAATAGAGCTTTCTTTTGGTGGTATTTAATCACCGCTGGGTTCTTTATTTTTTGCGTTATAAAAGAAAAAAGACCGAAAATTCTGTAAAAAAAGGCATTTTTCTTCGTTTCTGTTATAAAATTTTGCAAATTAGTAATTTTTCTTCATATATTTTGGCCAAAATTTATACCGCTACATATCTTTGGTAAAAATAACCCGTGTATATTATTTGGTCTTTGTGAAAGTTATAGAGTCCAAAAGCTGTAGTGCCAATATCTGAAAGTTGATCACACCTGAAGTACTGACGGCCTATCTAATTTCTTGAGACCCAGGGTATTGTGGGGTATTGCGAGGTATTGCAGGGTATTGCAGTGTATTGCAGAGTATTGTGGAGTATTGTGGGGTATTGCAGAGTATTGCAGAGTTTTGCAGGGTATTGCACAGTATTGCGGGGTATTGCAGAGTATTGCAGGGTATTGCGGAGTATTGCAGGGTATTGCAGAGTATTTCAGGGCATTGCAGAGTATTGCAGGGTATTGCAGGGCATTGCAGGGTATTGTGGGATATTGCAGAGTATTGCAGAGTATTGCGGGGTATTGCAGAGTATTGCGGGGTATTGCAGAGTATTGCAGGGTATTGCGGGGTATTGCAGAGTATTGCGGGGTATTGCAGAGTATTGCGGGGTATTGCAGGGTATTGCAGAGTATTGCAGAGTATTGCGGGGTATTGCAGAGTATTGCAGGGTATTGCAGAGTATTGCAGAGTATTGCGGGGTATTGCAGAGTATTGCAGGGTATTGCAAGGTATTGCAGAGTATTGCGGGGTATTGCAAGGTATTGCAGAGTATTGCGGGGTATTGCAGGGTATTGCAGAGTATTGCAGAGTATTGCGGGGTATTGCAGAGTATTGCAGGGTATTGCAGAGTATTGCAGAGTATTGCGGGGTATTGCAGAGTATTGCGGGGTATTGCAGAGTATTGCAGAGTATTGCGGGGTATTGCAGAGTATTGCAGGGTATTGCAGAGTATTGCAGAGTATTGCGGGGTATTGCAGAGTATTGCAGGGTATTGCAGAGTATTGCACAGTGTTGCGGGGTATTGCAGAGTATTGCGAGGTATTGCAGAGCATTGCAGGGTATTGCAGGGTATTGCAGAGTATTGCAGGGTATTGCAGAGTAGTGCAGAGTATCGCAGAGTAGTGCAGGGTATTGCTGAGCATGGAGGGATGGCTGAGCATGGATGGATGGATGGCTGGATGTGACAGCAATTGTCACAGAGCAGCGCTGTGGGCACTACACATCCAGCCCACTGCTGCCATCCGATCCCTCCCCCTCCGTACAGATCGGTACAGAGAGGGGAGAGAGGAACCGGCGTCATGACATGACGCCGGTTTGTTTACATGTGATCGCTCCGTCATTTGACGGAGCGATCACATGGTGAACGGCCGCTAACAGCAGCCATTTACACTGATGAGGACCCGGCGGTCACGGATGTTCCCGTGTGCATGCCACAGGGGGCGCGCGGGAGCGGTTTTCCGGGATCACGTCAAAGTATGTGCTCCCAGAGTTATCCAACCTCCCAGCAGCCGTCATTTGGCTATGGGCAGGTTGGTAACTGGTTAATGTTGAATGCCTGTAAATTGGCACATTTTTCCCGTGTTTAGAACAGTACCACAGCAAAATGACATTTCTAAAGGAAAAAAGTCATTTAAAACTGATCGCGGCTGTAATGAATTGTCAGATCTCAGCATGGGAGGCTCCCGCCAAGTAATGCTTCTTCTCGATGACAGCTGTTATATAGCTGAGTGCAGGAGCCTCCCATGGAGGCGGAACTGTTGGGGCTTTTTTTTTTTCGATCCATCGGGCGGCGTGGATTTACATCGCTGGAAATTTTAATTTTTTTATTTTTTAATAAAGGACTCGTCTCGTCTTTATTATTTTTGACACTTTTTTTGTGAAATGGTAGGGGTACAATGACCCTCTAAAGGCATGAATTTTGGGGGGGACCCCACGCATTTTTTTTTTTACATTTTTGATTCGGGGTTCCCCTTAATATTCATACCAGACCCAAAGGGCCTGCTAATGGACTGGGGGATGGGGACCCATGCCGTTTTTTTCAATGAGTTTTATCTATATTGCCGAGACCCGACAATTCATTACAGCCGCGATCAGTTTTAAATGACTTTTTTCCTTTAGAAATGTCATTTTGCTGTGGTATTGTTCTAAACGGGAAAACTGCGCCACTTTACAGGCATACTATAGACATCCCCCAGGCACGATATTTAAAGGAATATTTCATTTTTATTGTTTCACTATAAGCATTATTAAAATCACTGCTCCAGAAAAAACTGCCGTTTTTAAAACTTTTTTCTGCATTGATACATGTCCCCTGGGGCAGGACCCAGGTCCATAAACACTTTTTATGATAATAACTTGCATATAAGCCTTTAAAATGGGCACTTTTGGTTTTTCATGTTAGTGTCCTATAGACTTTTACGGTGTTCCGCGGCTTTCGAATTTGCCCCGAACACCATATATTGTTCGGTGTTCCCCGAACGGCCGAATAACCAAAGTTCGGCCCGAACTTATGCTTGGACCGAACCGTTCGCCCATCCCTAATTGTCACAAAGAATTCTAATTAAGGTGTTTGTAAACCCTCACATACTATATACCAAGTGAAGTGAACAACCTCAGATAATACACAGAGATGAAACAAATCCTCCTACATAGGTTTTACTAGTTTATCTGTGGTCTTCTCTACCCTACAACCCTTCAAAAGGGCAGGAGCACAGAGGAGGGAGCGGAGAGACTGCAGTAACAGTGTTGTGCGAGCTGATTGGAGGAAAGGAACACACACCTCTTCACACAGCAGAAGAACTATGTTGTGAATAGACTAGCACCATTCTGAGTTCTCCCCCCACACAAATTAATCTCATGTATCAGGAAAACTTCTCAGAAGTGACTCATGCTGATAACAGAGGAACAAAGCACCAGAGAGAAACAACACTTAGAAACTTGGAGAGAGATAAGTAAACACTGCAGATATATGTGCTTTGCTCAGATTCCATGACTGAGTATTCACACACCTTGAAATTTTCCACACTTTGTTATGTTGCAACCAAAAATGTAAATGTATTTTATTGGGATTTTATATGATAGACCAACACAAAATGGCACATAATTGTGAAGTGGAAGGAAAATGATAAATGGTTTTCAAATGGTTTAGATCAAAGCATAATCATATCCAAGACCTAAATCCAATTGAGAATCGGTGGCAAGACTTAAAAATTGCTGTTCACAGACGCTCTCCATCCTGTCTGACAGAGCTTAAGCTATTTTGCAAAGAAAAATGGGCAAACATGTCACTCTCTAGATGTGCAAAGCTGGTAGAGACATCCTCAAAAAGACCTGCAGCTGTAATTGCAGCAAAAGGTGGTTCTACAAAGTATTGACTCAGGGGGGCTGAATACAAATGCATGCCACACTTTTCACATATTTATTTGTAAAAAAAAAATTGAAAACCATTTATTATTTTCCTTTCACTTCACAATTATGTGCCACTTTGTGTTGGTCTATCACATAAAAGCCTAATAAAATAAATTTTTGGCTGTAACAAGACAAAATGTGGAAAATTTTGAGGGGTATAAATACTTTTTCAAGGCACTGTATGTCCCTGCTTTTACACCTCAATGGTAGTTGCCACTGCTCATTTATGTTTTAATTATGAGGAACACTAAATGTAAAATATGTTATATAACACACAGGGTTATTCCCAAGTAGTTTAGTAAATTGTAAGCCCATTCCTAATTAATATTTTAGCCATAAGTGGAGTCTTTGCGCAGAGTCATCTGCTTTTAGACTCCAGCTACAATATCTTCCAACTATAGTTTTCAGCATGGTGTCAATCTCACTTCTGTCAAGGAAAGTGCATTCCCACTTCTCATAAAGCATTAAGCGTAATATAAAATAAAACTTCCATTAGCAGAGTAGGAAGAGTAGGAAGCACAAGGCTGCAGAGATCAGCCTACCAGACATTATTATTGTTTTGCCCAAAAACAGTTATCAGTTTTGCATGAATGATTGAAGGCGTATTATTATTGTATAACGATGTGTCTAAGGGTGTTATACATCCTGCCTTGTGAACACCCATGCCATTCAAGTCAGAAAGAAATATAAGCTGATTATTAATTCCATATTTTGTAATATCCTGTCGTTTCACAAAAGACACAAGAACCCAACACCTAACATGCATCATTACCCTGTTAAAGACGCATTTCCAACAAAAGTTACAAGGGTGTGGACAGGATGACTGTACAGGTCAATGTCATCAAACCTAACATAAGGTGCACACATAAATAATTACCTGGTCTTATGAGATGACTAAGCTACTGTAATAATTATCTAAACACTACAGGTGAAGCAGACCTATCCTCTGGTAAATACTGTCTGAGTTTTTTTGCCTTTCTACATGTTGCGCTTATGTGTTC
The DNA here is from genome assembly GCA_037952835.1 of Lithobates septentrionalis. Lineage (NCBI taxonomy): Eukaryota > Metazoa > Chordata > Amphibia > Anura > Ranidae > Lithobates > Lithobates septentrionalis. Next base: position 2,480,344 of record JBBDGP010000076.1, on the reverse strand, counting down.
ACATCCTGTGTATTTTCCCAATGTACTGAACCATCCTTCCCTTCCAGGCACTTCACTCGCATGCTTCTTTAGCAAGCTTTCTACAGCTCTTGACAGCAATGTGTGCAAGGCCTCTCTTGCATAGTCATGCCTGAAAGTATTAATCCTCTGAACTAAAACAGTCCAAGAATCTCTTGCATCTGCCAGCAAGCACTTATGTAGTCTCACATCTACAAGACATGCATAAACCCACAATGACAGGGAGAATAGAATGTCAGAACCCACTGACTCATCCTATTGAAAACACAGGGATTTATATATTTTCGTGTAATTTTCAGAGAAAATTGAGTACTGACCGTAATACTTTTTTTATTTGCACTAACATACAATTTTTCAGGACAAGCGTTCGGGGTATGTCCCCTTCTTCAAGGTCCAAGCAGTACTGATTCACAAATTTTTAAGCAGAATGTTAAAAAGAAAAAAAAACACATTTCTGAGGGAAAGGAGAGAGGAAAAAAAAAAAAGAGAAAAACAAACACATACAAATCAATGGTAATAAAGATAGCAGCAGAGTTAGTGAGATAAGACAGAGGGAGAGCTATAGAATGGAGGGGGGGGGGGGGATACTAGTCACAGAGGGGGTCATAAAACTTTAGTATAATGGGTAAGGAAACCAATATCTAAATTCAGGCCATTATGTTTTGTTTTTTATTTCTTTTTGACACAAAAAATAATGGCCTGAATTTAGATATTGGTTTCCTTACCCATTATACTAAAGTTGTAGGACCCCCTCTGTGACTATCATCCCCCCCCCTCCATTCTATATCTCTCCCTCTGTCTTATCTCACTAACTCTGCTGCTATCTTTATTACCATTGATTTGTATGTGATTGTTTTTCTCTTTTTTTTTTCCTCTCTCCTTTCCCTCAGAAATGTGTTATTTTTTTTTTTTTACATTCTGCTTAAAAATTTGTGAATCAGTACTGCTTGGACCTTGAAGAAGGCGACATACCCCGAAAGCTTGTCCTGAAAAATTGTATGTTAGTGCAAATAAAAAAAGTATCACGGACAGTACTCAATTTTCTCTGTGACAATTGCACTAATATGGCTACAATCACATGAAGTATAATGTTCAGAAATGTTTCTCCTAACCCAGTTTCTAATCTGTACACGACACTAATGCTATTTGATTATTTATTGTACTCATATTTATATTTATAAGCTTTAACCAAAGCAGCCTTTTTCAATAATGAAAAAAAGAAACTTTGCAGCTGTTTGGTAAGTACGTTTTATTCTAAAGCCTCGTCCACACGATTGGATTTTTCACAGACAAAACCTCGGACTTTTGTCCGAAGGCAAGTGCCTGGATTTTATTTTGCATACAAACAGCAAGGAATTGTCGGCCAACAAACACGAACGTAATGACGTACTACGTGGTTTTTCAGCTCTTTAGCGCCACCCTTTGGGCTCCTTCTGCTAATTTCGTGTTAGTAGAAGTTTGGTGAGTGTTAATTCGCACTTTTCATTTTGCGCTTTTCATTTAGCGCTTTTCAGTTTGCGCTTTTCATTTCGTGCTTTTCAGTTCGTTTTTGAATGGCCGTTCGTCAACCAGACATGTTGCGGAATCGGAGGGAATAAAGTGTTATTTATTATTGGCCTTGGAGTTATTGCTTTGACCTAAGTCCAGTCCAGGAACAGGAGGAGGAGGATTTCTTGGACCAAAAATTGGTTGCTTTATTAATGGTGACTAATTCTGTCATATGCCTTTGCTGCGGGAGCTCCAGGAGAATAATCCAGATGATTTTCGGAATTATATCAGGATGACGGACCCCTGCTTTCACCAACTCTTGGCATTGGTGACCCCCTATATTAAGAAGCAGGACACATGCATGAGGCTTTTATTTTATTTTTTAGTTGAATAATGATTTGATTTGGTATATTTTTAGATGCATAGAATGCACTTTTTGGTTAAGTTCTATTGGCAGATAGCATGTCTAATTTTATTTGTTTTCTTTTTTTAATGCACAATAAAAAAAGTGTAGAGAATAATACTTGGCTATGTGTTTTACTTCAAATGACAGTTTGGGAGTAGGCAGTTACATATTAAAAAATACAATGTAAAATTAACAAGGAACACCAACATAGTTGTATCTTTGATCTTAAAAACTACAGGATAATGGTGTTGTGGTAACTTGCCCAAAAAAAAAAAAAAAAGCATAAAATTATTCTTGATATCACTAGAAATTAAAAGCCTTTTAAAATACGTTTGGTAGAACTCCATCAGTATCACCAGCAAAACAGCTTCATTATTATTCCACTAAAGAAGAAGAGAATTGTGCGCTGCATCTTGAGATTTCATAATTTGACGCGTCATGAGTGTTAATTCTCCATTACGAACGCTAGTTTACAAGACCGGCGGCTTCTGGCTCGTCCTTGCTTCCGAGCATGTGTGTTTGTACTTTGGACTTTTGTCCGAAAGAACTTGTGTACACAAACTCGGAAAATCCGACAACAGACATTTGTCCGCGGAAAATTTTAAAGCTTGCCATCCAACATTTGTCTGCGGAACAACAATTGTCCAATGGAGCATACAAGCGGTCAGATTTTCCGCCAACAGCCTGTCATCACACATTTTCACATTTGTGAGGCTTTCTTCTTCAATTAGTAAAACACCCAAATCTACTTTAGCCTTTACATTTAACCGCTTGCCCACTGGGCACTTATACCCCCTTCCTAACCAGACCAATTTTCAGCTTTCAGTGCTCTCAAATTTTGAATGACAATTACTCTGTCATGCAACACTGTATAGAATTGTTGTCCTTTTTTTTCACACAAATAGAGCTTTCTTTTAGTGGTAATTAATCACCACTGGGGTTTTTTTTGTGCTATAAATGGAAAAAAGACCCAACATTTTGTATGAAAATGCATTTTTCTTTGTTCCTGTTATACAATTTTGCAAATTAGTAATTTTTCTTCATAAAATTTTGGCAAAAATGTATATTGCTATATATCTTTGTTAAAAAAATAACCAAAAGCAGTGTATATTATTTGGTCTTTGTGAAAGTTAGGCAGGCCATACATGGGTCAATTTCGAAAGAATTTTCGTTCGAAAATCTTACCTAAGAATTTTCGTTCAAATTTCACACCATTAGTGGGCTGCAGCAACAGCTGATTTTCGTGCGGCCATCGAATTTGAGTAATCAGGCATGTTGGAAATTTTTTGAAAAACAAATGATTTTCTAATCAATGATGGGAGAATCGTGTGAGAAATGTAATCAAAAAAGAAATGCGCATGGACCATTTATAACACCTGGGACATAAGGAATACTACACACAGCCATCATGGGAAACAGTGGTTGCTAGGTGTAGCAGCTTTGCCTTAGTGGTTGCAAAAGGAACAAGAACTTAAAGTGCACTCTTTGTAAACAGATGGGCTAAGTAAAGTAACTAACATTACAATGTAATTTTCAAAAAGGAAATTGGGCTATAAAAGGGGTGCCTCATCCATATATAATATATATTAACAAACAAGAAGATATAAGATTTACCGGTACCAAGAGAAGGATGGCCACATTGGATTATGTAAAACAACAATATTTATAACAAAAATATAAAAAAAACATCAATAAAATCATGTATTCATAATGACATGGGACAATATCTGCCATATAATGAGAAACCAACATGTCTTTGCTTACCTTTCCAAGAGGTTTACACATGAGAAAATAACGAGAAAAAATTGCAGTAATCAATATATTAATATATGTCAGAGATCTAGGCAACATGTCTCATATACCAACTTACGTATCATCCCACGAGCGTTGCACAAAGATGGTAGGACATCATAAAGTGTGGACAAGATATATTGTGTACGGGCTGGGAAATAATATATATATGATATACACAAGTACTGCCCTATGTTTAAAGGAAGAACAAATAAACAGCTGATAGCTAACAAAACATCTAGTTGTACATTATAACTATGCCATATTATTTATCAAACTTACTTATCCGTAGATGGCGAAAAAAGGGTGGTACGCAAGATGTAACTTAGATGTTCATTATCAGAGCCAAACAAATAAACCTATGATACCAACAATATTTTATTAGACACCATATAACAACTAACAATTGATGGTATAAAGCAGATAGACAGAAAAGCGTAATTTACCATGTGTTATCACAGTAACTCTTGTAGTTACTGGGAAGGGACCTGACAATCCTCTCAATGTATCTTATAAATAGTCTCCCAGTATGCCAAACAAAACTTTAGAGCCGCCTACAATAATAAGGAAATGTATATAGCCTCAGTAGTCCTTACACTGGACATAATTGAAAACAACCACTTCAAATAGCCAGTACAGCAAAAATCCTTACCCCATGGTCCACAGCCACAGTGTGTCCACCATCAGCAAAAAAAACAAATGAAACCTTCCCTGCTATATAATCAAAATTGGCACCAAAACCTATGACATCATCACCCTGCGTCAGTGCACAGTCCAAAAACCGCTGTGTAGCTACGACCTGAAAGTCCATCAATTACCCACCTGGGCTCTAAAATTTTGTTTGGGCAGTCTATTTATAAGATGCATTGAGAGGATTTGTAGGTCTCTTCCCAATAACTGCAAAAGATACTGTGATAACACATGGTAAATTACGCCTTTCTGTCTATCTGCTTTATACCATCAATTGTTAACTCTTAGACAGTGTCTAATGAACAATTATTGGTATCATAGGTATATATGTTTGGCTCTGATAATGAACATTGGCTCTGATAATAATGGGAGAGAGGGGATTTGGGACTTTAAATGAGGCACCAAAGGGTGCCTCCATCCCTATATTAAATGCCAGAAAAAAGGGGTGTGGGACTTTGAATGAAGCAGATGAGTAGTGGAGGAAGATTAATAAAAAAAGTATTTATTCATATTGATATCACAGCATACAGTCGTTTTCATTCTATGTAATACGTCTAAGACGTGCAAAAATTACACAAAGCAAATTATGACAGAATATACATGGCAACGCATGATCAAAATAGATGTATAGGTAAATGAACAAAAAAGAGAGATGGTATAAGCATGTACCACAGGTACCATGCCCGCCGTTGGCACATGCACCCACAAGAGATCTGTGTTTCTACAGAGTAGGTATATAGATATCTTACAGTATAAAAAATATTAGATAAAACCATAAAACAGTAAGTAATGGTCCGTGTAGCTGTAGCATCGAGTAAAGCTCTACGCGTTTCGTGGGTTTACCCACTCGTCAGGAGCAGATGCAGCAAGCAGTTCTATAAAATATACATAAAGAGATGTAAAAGACTATATTCTGAAAGAAAATTTCTTTTACGGTATAGATGGTTAGCTAGAGACACTCACCAACCCGGAACAGAATTGCAGCGCGGGATAGCCGGTACATGGTCGGCCGAGAACATAACCCCCGCACGGGAGCTGAGGCGGCATAGTGCACAAATGCAACGTCAGATGGTGACAGGGGTGTGTAGGAAGTGAATAGAAAATCCATGTGGCAATAGTTGAATACATTTCATATAGCAAGAGTATCTGGAAATAGAATAATAGATAGGTGTGTAGTTATAACAACCTATTCTGAGTAAGAGTAATGATTTTATATGTAAATAGATCCAATGTAGCTCCACAGGGACGAATAGTATAGTGGGGTAGTGCACTAAAAATATGGGAATATATATTGAATACTGAGTAAAAACATAGGACTGTAGTAATGTGGGATTTCATGTAACAATGGTTGAAGTATACTTCATATAACAAAGGCATCTGAGAAAAGGTATATTGAATATATATATGTAGTTATAGCGACTTAATCTGGGTAGGAGTAGTAATTTTGTATGTAAGTAAACCCAATGTAGTTTCACAGAAAAAAGTGATGTGGTGGGGTTAGTGCATGAAATTGAACAAATGTATATTGGGTGATGAGTGAGTGCATGGAACTATACAAGTGTGGGAAACCAAAATAGGTGATAAGTCAAAGGATTAAATTAAATGGAAAAAGTATGTGCCTAAAATTGGGCCAAAAAGGAGAGGAAAAAGAAATACAAAGCCAAAGGGGAAGGTCTTACCAACGTTGTAAATAGCAGCACCAGAAGATGGACATGACTAGTGTGCCGTGACCCCAGAGAGAGACTGGTCTGTAGATCAGCTCACTACAAGGGGAGTGTACAAATATGCCGCCAACGCCACGCCAGTGGGCCAATGGGGGAGAAGGTACCGCACCTGAACCGATTAAACACTCGGTAATCGGTGCGGAGACTCCCCCATATCAGCGCACTGGATGTTGTGGCTGGACGTCAGCGCAATGACGTCATGAATAGCGTCATGCGCACGACGTGCCCGCCGTCACACAAGCAGCGTGACAGGCGTGGCGCCGATGCGCGAAGGGGCACCCGCCCAGTCCCCCGGAGCACAAGACCGATGAAGGGAGGAGAGGGAGGGGCCCACTAGGTGCATCGCAGCTCCCGCGGTGAAGAAAGGACCCCAGCCGGATCCGTGCGCCAAACAACCAACCCACAACAATGGCCCAAGGCAGAGAGAGTGTAGATGTTGAAGCTATGAGTAAAAATAGTCAAAGTGGGTATATGGGACCTGCATAGGGGATGCTACATGTAGATAATATTCAATATTCTGTACAGTACTCACAAGTATAGATGTTCATAAACAATGTATAGCAAATATTAACAATATCCATATATATAGATATATAAACCTTATTAAAGGGTCCCCTATAAATGAGGGCAGCCTCACACAGGGATGACAGGGGAACACTGCCAATCCCACATACTCAAATGCTTCCATCCCGGTATCTGAATACAATGGGGGAGAGGGGATTTGGGACTTTGGGACTGTTTTATGGTTTTATCCAATATTTTTTATACTGTAAGATATCTATATACCTACTCTGTAGAAACACAGATCTCTTGTGGGTGCATGTGCCAGCGGCGGGCATGGTACCTGTGGTACATGCTTATACCATCTCTCTTTTTTGTTCATTTACCTATACATCTATTTTGATCATGCGTTGCCATGTATATTCTGTCATAATTTGCTTTGTGTAATTTTTGCACGTCTTAGACGTATTACATAGAATGAAAACGACTGTATGCTGTGATATCAATATGAATAAATACTTTTTTTATTAATCTTCCTCCACTACTCATCTGCTTCATTCAAAGTCCCACACCCCTTTTTTCTGGCATTGGCTCTGATAATCAACATCGGCTCTGATAATGTTACATCTTGCGTACCACCCCTTTTTTCGCCAGCTACGGATAAGTAAGTGTGATAAATATTATGGCATAGTTACAACATACAACTAGATGTTTTGTTAGCTATCAGCTGTTTATTTGTTTTTCTTTTAAACATAGGGCCATACTTGTGTATATCATATATATTATTTCCCAGCCCTACACAATATATCTCATCCTCAATATATGATGTCCTACCATCTTTGTGCAACGCTCGTGAGATGATACCTAATTTGGTATATGAGACACAGCATGTTGCCTAGATCTCTGACATATATTAACCACTTCAATACAAGGCACATTTCCGCCTTCCTGCCCAGGCTAATTTTCAGCTTTCAGCCCTGTTGCATTTTGAATGACAATGCTGTACCCAAACAAACTTTTTATCATTTTGTTCCAACAAATAGAGCTTTCTTTTGGTGGGATTTGATCACCATGGTGTTCTCATTTCTTGCTAAACAAATTTTTTCTTTGTTTCTGTTATAAAATTTTGTAAATAAGTAAGTTTTCTCCTTCACTGATGAGGCTTCACTGATGGGCACTGATAAGGCGGCACTAATGAGGCGGCACTGATGAGCACTGATGATGAGGCACTAATATGCAGCACTGATGGACACTGATAGGTGGCACTTATGGGGCACTGATAGGTGGCACCGATGGGCATTTATAGGTGGCACTGATGGACATTCATAGGTGGCACTGATGAGCACTGATAGGCAACACTAATGGGCACTGAAAGGCTGCACTGATGGGTACTTATAGGTGGCACTGATGGGCACTTATAGGTGGCACTGATGGGCACTGATAGGTAGCACTGATAGGTGGCACTGATGGCACTGATGGGCACTGATAGATGGCTCTAATAGGCAGCACTGCTGAGGAGGCACTGGCAGGCATTACTGATGGGCACTAATTGGCACCTCTAATGGGCACTGATTGGCAACCCTGGTGGTTATGGGTGGGCATACCTGGTGGTCCTGGGTGGGCATCCCTGGTGGGTACGGGTGGACATCCTCGGGGGGGGGCTGTGCTGATAATCAATCAGTGCAGACCCCCCCCCCTGTCAGGAGAGCAGCCGATTGGCTCGCCTCTACTCGCGTCTGTCAGCGCAAGTGGAGGAAAAGCCGATGCATGGCTCTTCCTGTTTAAGCTGTGATCAGCTGTGATTGGACACAGCTGATCACATGGTAAAGAGCCTACGTCAGAGGCTCTTTATCGAGATCGGTGATGCGGTGTGGCAGACTCACACACCACACCAACGATCGCTACGCTGCGCACCTCCGTGGGTATTATGTCATATAACCTCCAGTCAGGATAACTTAACCACTTTGCGCACGTCATTCTGTTATATGGCAGGCGGGAATTGGTTAATACATTAATTATTGAAATTTTTTCTCTTGGATAGGCCATAATCTCTTTGCTGCCAAGACATTGAGGTCCTGAGGAAGCAAATATGCGAAATGCGTCGACTTCTTCGAATATTTAGCAAAGATGTGTTGGTTTCTCATTATATGGTGGATATTGTCCCATGTCATTATGAATTCATGGTTTTATTGATGTTTTTATAATTTTGTAAGAAATATTTTTGTTTTATCATAATCCAATGTGGGCTGTCCTTCTCTTGTTACAAGTAAAGTCCTACATCTTCTTGTTTGTTATTACAATGTCATTGGTAAGTTGAATCAATTGCCACCACATTCCCAATTGTTACATTTCTAACAAATAGTTCCCTATTGCGAACAGGAAGAACTTAAGTAAATGAGACCTTAATGCCCCGTACATACGGTCGGACTTTGTTCGGACATTCCGACAACAAAATCCTAGGATTTTTTCCGACGGACGTTGGCCCAAACTTGTCTTGCATACACACGGTCACACAAAGTTGTCGGAAAATCCGATCATTCTGAACGCAGTGACGTAAAACACGTACGTCAGGACTATAAACGGGGCAGTGGCCAATAGCTTTCATCTCTTTATTTATTCTGAGCATGCGTGGCACTTTGTCCGTCGGATTTGTGTACACACGATCTGAATTTCCGACAACGGATTTTGTTGTCGGAAAATTTTATAGCCTGCTCTCAAACTTTGTGTGTCGGAAAATCCGATGGAAAATGTGTGATGGAGCCTACACACGGTCGGAATTTCCGACAACAAGGTCCTATCACACATTTTCCGTCGGAAAATCCGACCGTGTGTATGGGGCATTAGAGAAAATGATCTCTCAAAGAAATAAAATGACATGCAAATATGTTAAAATACAATTTTTTTTTTTACATCCCACTATAGAACAAACCATGGCTATTATAACAATTTCCACAGCAGTCATATAATTTAAAACAAGTTACAAACACAACAAAGCATAGTACAACACAGATGGAATATAACATGTTTTTAGAACACACCCCTAATGACCCCCCCCCCCCCCCCACCATGGCTAAGATCATAAACCAATGCTTCATGAAATGTCACTCAGAGGGGAATTACAGAATTTTAACAAATTGTTTACTAAGGAATGTTTGTTTTATTGTGCTTAAAGTGTTATGATACAATACACTTAGGCTTCATGTACACTAGAGTACATTTACCGGGGACGCGACACATTTTTCCCATGATTTCGCCGAATTTTCCCACGGCCGGCGGTCAGAACTTTCCTATCCTGAACGCGTTCAGGGGAGGGAGGTTGAAGCTCACCTAACCACAGCAGCTCCTAAACTCTGGTAAAAGCCTATGTGTACATTGACAGAAGTTGAGTTTAGGAGCTTTGGGAAAAAAAATGCCAAAAGCTCCTAAACTCAAGTTTAAGAGCTGGCAGTGTAGGCTAATGTACATGAAGCCTAAGAGTTTAACACTTCTTTCATTTTTGTTTTCAATTTAATAAAGAATATTCCTATTTAAAAGTAAGCATAAATATTAGACAAACTTCACTTACCCATTCTGCCTAGCCCTCCTGGCCTAAACTACACCCCTTCCCCATCAAAGTAGGGCCGTTATGGCCTGCTCTTGTTGAACACAATGGGCGATGTACCTGTACATGTCTATGAGATCTTACACTAGCAGTAACAAAGCCAGGCCATGGCTGTCATACTCCAGTAAGCAAGTAAATGGGGGGTTATGTTTAGGTCAGCAGGGTTAGGCAAGGTGTGTAAGCATACTTTGTCTGAAAGCACACACCCTTTAATTTCTTATTCAGCCCTTTTTAAACACCAACTAATTATCCCTTCATTTATATCTATAGCAACACTGGTTGTTTTAAAACTAAAACTACCAATGACGAAAACAGTAAAAACATTTTTTTAAAAATATACAATAAAAAATCAAATTAAAATAATATATATTTTTTGAGACAATACCACAAAAAGAATACCTTGTTCCCCAGAAATGAATATGCAGCATATAGCACTTTAGTATAATGACATTTACTGGCCAATTAATAGGCATATACTGTAGCTGAGTTGTGAAAATTGTTCAGGGCCATTACTCATAAAAAAAAAAAAAAAAAATATGCTAGTTTGGAAGTGGTTAATTGCCTTCAAATGCTTTGTTAAACAGTTGAGTTTTTAGTCTGGTTCTCAGTGCTCAAAAGATGGCAACTGCTGAATTGTACTAGATAAAGGGTTTTGCAAAACAAAAAGCGCTGGTCCCAAAAGCTTAAAGGTGGTCTCTGGAGATGGAATTCATCCTTGTAATTGCCCATTGTATGAGGGGTAATGCTAAAAAAGAGCATTCAGTTTGATGGTATATACATTATTTAGGACACCCAATATCAGAGAGATGATTGTGAAGTATATTCTGTCTTGTATTTGCAGCCAATAGAGGAAAAAAGGAGCCGGTGTTACAAATGTATGACAAGAGATTAGGACCAAGGTGCACATAGCTGCATGTCAACAGAATTCATTCAGTAATATATTAAAGAGAACAGGTGCATGATGATTGGTTGTTTTGATGGAAGCAATAATGCCTTGCAAAAGAAAAAGAGCAATAATAATACATGTAAAGCACACTAACTCATTTTCAACCATTCTGAAATAATGTTTTCTAAAGTGCTGACTACAAAACCTTGAAACATAATTGGTTACAGCTGGCTTCTGCACTTACTGAATAAATCAGTATCTGTAGAAATCTTGATTTCTGAAGGTTGGCGATGCAGAATTGTTATGTCAACTATTACCTACCAAGAATACTGTTTTATTATTGGAAACTTAAAGCAGAGTTCCACCCAAAAGTGGAACTTCTGCTTTAAGCACTCCTTGCCCCCTTACATTTACATTTGGCATGTCATTTTTTTTTGTGGGGGGGGGTGCCTACTTTAGAGAGGGACTTAATGTCCCACTACCTCCTTCCGCCTATGGGCCGCCTAGGAGACTCCTCCTCTCCCCCTAGGCGGCCCCTCCCTCTCGGCAAACTTCTGGGACATGTGACAGGTCCCAGAAGATTGCCTGTCCATTGGGAGAGCGCAGCGCGACTCGCGCATGCACAGTGTGCGCCCGGCCGTGAAGCCGCAAGCTGTCACAGCCGGGTGCCCACAGTTTCAATGGAGGCGCTGAGGAGAAGACCGGGATCCATGCGGCTGCATCGCTGGACAGTGGAACAGGTAAGTGTCTGTTTATTAAAAGTCAGCAGCTAAACTTTTTGTAGCTGCTGACTTTTAATAAACAAAAAAAGCCTGGAACTTCGCTTTAAAGTGTTTGTTATCCCAACATTTCATATTCCTGATATGTGCCTGCTGTACCATGTACTTGTATGAGAAAGTCTCCTGTTCTCTTTGTATTGCTTCCTTTTGTGTGAAATCCCTGGTGTTCCTGCTACTTGCTTTCCTACTAAAAAGTGACCACACTAAGCAGGAGAACACACCGTGGTCAGTTCTCTAGCTATGCTAGTAACTCAGTGTACTCTTCCCCAATGGTCAGACTTGTCCTGACACTCCCCCACTGCACAGCCATTCACTGGGAAGCTCGGTGTGCTGCTGCTTCTTCTCCTTCAGCTCTTATGCAGCTGAGAACAGAGGGAATCTGATCACTTATAAAAAAGGAAAAAAGGTATTGATAATGTTTCTTTATATCTATAAAAAAATGTTTTGCTTTAATGGAAAATTACATTTAATTATGTTCCTTAGGCAAGAATAGAGAAAGACCATAATTGCACTTACGCAAGATTCTGATTGTTCATTCTAAAACACCTTTAATCCATAATAAACTGCAGGGATGCAATCATACCAACATCTCCTTCACAAAAAATAACTGCTACATGCACTGGTGTGCACACACCAATAGATAGATAGATAGATAGATAGATAGATAGATAGATAGATAGATAGATAGATAGATAGATAGATAGATAGATAGATAGATAGATAGATAGATAGATAGATAGATAGATAGATAGATAGATAGATAGATAGATCCTTCAAAAACAAAGGTAAGTTGTTTGTCACTTGTTGTTTGACTTTACTTTTTCTAATGTAACTTTATACTTTGTGTAAACCGTCTTTTAAGCTGTGAGCATACAGTACAATGGAAATGGAATGGAAACAGGATGTTGTTCTTGTTTTTCCTTGGAAATATTCATGCTATTGCTTGTCCTAGTATCGCACCTTGCATGTTTTCTCAGTTGCATATCTTGTCACTTCCAAAGAAATGAAAACTACTTAAGCTTTTGTTTATTGCTGAGTATTTGAAATTTTTTTCTATTTCATCAGCCACTTTTAAGCAACCCCGGGTCATGTGGAGAGATTTCATAATAATGATAAAAGTATTAAACTTTGCAGTACCTCTAATACACTTGTTATTATCGCATAGATACTTGATCAATCCACTTCAACACTGTGTCAGTTGGCGCTCACCTACCTACACAATGCGTTTGAGTTACTTAACCACTTGAGCTCTGAAAGGTTTTATCCCCTACCTGGCCAGGCCATTTTTTGTTATACGGCACTGCGCTACTTTAACTGACAATTGCGTGGTCGTGCGACGCTGTACCCAAATAAAATTGAGGGTCCTGGGTTTAGTAACACTTTAAAGCAGTATTATACCAAACAAAAAAATGTAACATATTGCAGCTTACCAATCATTAGATGTGGTAGTTGCAGTTGTTTTCTTGTTTTAGGCTTTTCCCCTCTGTTTTCACCTGGTGTTGTGGCCAGTAACTTCTCTCCTGTATAAGAGTGCCCCCATTCTTGATGAAGTTGCACAGGGGGCAGTTACAGCAACAGTTTTTTTTAATTTTACATAACTAATCATTGTAATCGCTCCTCTCATGGTTAAATCGCATGTCTAAACCCCTTAACTGCTACGTACTTCTGCAGCACAGCCTGTTCTGTTGAAAAACAACAGACCTAATGACCAGATAACCAGGTGAAAATAAAAGAAAGCCTGAAAAAGAAAAGTAATGCAGTCACCATATCTAAGAATTGGTAAGCTGCTTTTGGGTTTGATACTGCTTTAAAGTAGTAGTAAAGGCTAATATTTGACAATTTCTTTTAAAATGCTGCCCCTCCTCCTACCTATCCTGCATAACCTTTATAAAAAAGAGTGGTGTAAATACCTTTTTTAAATCCAGTCCAGTCACATGACCCAGCAGCTCCAGCTCTCTTGTGTAAGGGAGCAGTCAACAATGGATATACGGTAAGTTCCCAGAGATGTGACTACACTCCCTCTGCATATTCATTATCAGTGTCTCTCCTCTCCCCTGCAGCAGCCACTCTCTGACATGGGGGAGCTGGAGCTGGTGGATCAGGTGACTGGACTAGATTTAAAAAAGTATTCATGCTGCTGTTTGTTGAACGTGCTATGGCAGATAGGTGGGTGGAGGGGGTAAGCAGCATTTTTTACTACAATTGTTGTTAGATTTATGTTCCACTTTGAGGAACAGGAGCTGCATGTTCACATTGCAAAGTGAGTTCAAAAATGTTCACTTGCCTTTTGCCTATCCAATCCATTATATTCCCTGTGCTTCCACTGTTGAGGCTCTCAAAATTTAGAGTTAGGACTACAGAAAATACTGGGGTGCCTTGATGGAGAACTGTAGCTTACGCATGTATTTGCAAATGTGTGCAGACTAAACACCTGTTTTTAACGCATACTGTTAGATAGGATAATTTGGACGGTTGCAGGCTGGTCGGTAAGTTGAGCTGGGAATTTCTTTGGTATTGTTTTGAGTACCCAATCATGTTCAAAGGAAATGAAAAAAAAAACACTATTTAAAATGAGCATAGGTTTACCTTATTTACCAACATTGATTTCACTATGTGAACATCCATTTTACTAAGTAAACATCCCCTAATTCTTTCGTACATCAACCCCCACCTTTAAAAAAAACACAGAATCACTGAGATATGGGTGGGAGATGGCACTTAAGGACCGCATACAAATACTGCGGCAGGGTGGCCCTTAAGCACAAAATCACCTGTATGTGATTTCTTCTTCTGGGTCTGGGGCACGTGTGCGTGCCACCGGAGACCCGCTCCCGCTGTGTCCAATCACAGAGAGAGCTAGTCAGTGGGTCTGGTGATCGTTCGGAGAGAGGCAGAATGGCGGTCTGCCTATGTAAACAAGGCAGATCGCCGTTCTGCTAGTAAGGAAGATAGAGATCTTGTGTTTCTGCTAAGCATCCTACAGTGCAACCATCCCCTACACAGTAAGAAAGCACTCCCAGGGAACACATTTAACCCTTGGTTCGCCCTTGATGTTAACACCTTCCCTGCCAGTGTCATTAACAGCCCTCAAAATTTCCACTTGCCTACTCGCATTTTGCGTGTGGAAAATAAAGGCTGGCGAGCTTTGGGCTGCCTCAGAGGGGGGGCAGGGAACATCGCGGTAACAGCTTTCATTTGAATTACCGAGTGTTCCCCGAGCTTGCCGTCACATGCAGTCCCGCCTCCTGGCCCGGGTACTTTGATAGACAGAACGCCGGTCGGTTGCCAGGACATGGCGTGACGTGTATCAAAGTACCCGGGCCAAGAGGCGGGACTGTGTGTGACGGCGAGCGCGGAGAACACTCTGCAATTTAAATGAAAGCTGTTACATCAATGTTCTCCACTCTGTGATGATCCGGCTGGCAATCCTCTTCCTCTCCTCTCTCTTCCCATGCACAGGTGAAGTGGCATTGATAGACACAGCTGAGGCTGCATTGTTGGCACAGGTAAAGCTGCATTGATGGACACAGGTGAAGTGGCATTGTTAAGCACAGGTGTGGCTGCATTGATGGGCACAGGTGAGGCTGCATTGTTTGGCACAGGTCCGGCTGCATTGATAGGCACAGGTGCGGCTGCATTGTTGGGCAATTTATTTTTGTAACTTAATTCGCCATAAAAGATTTAAGTGTCATTTCATGAGATAATTTTTGAGGGCATATTTAGGGGCGGGATTAGGGGCAGGATCAGGGGCAGGGCAACTGGTGGCGAGTAACCCTTAAGGCCTGGCTAGTAACTCAGGACTTGAAATTTTGAGCTCTGGTCATTAGTACAGTGACAGTGAATTTTTTTTTAGCACTAGTCCCCAAAAAAGTGTCAGATTTGTCCGCCGCAATGTCGCAGTCCCGCTAAAAATCACTGATCGCTGCCATTACTAGTAAAAAAATTTTTTTTTTAAAAAAGATCCATAAACCTATCCCATAGTTTGTAGACACAATAACTTTTGCGTGAAGTAAAAAAAATTGTCATCATTTTTTGTTTATAGCGCAAAAAATAAAAACCACAAAGGTGATCAAATACCACCAAAAGAAAGCTCTATTTATGGGAAAAAAAGGACATCAATTTTATTTGGGTACAGCGTCGCAAGACTGCACAATTCTCAGTTAAAGTAACGCAGTGCCGTTTTGCAAAAAATTACCTGGTCAGGAAGGGGGTAAATACTTCCGGAGTTGAAGTAAAGTTGAAGTGCAGTAAAGCATGGTAACCATATTTTATTCTTCTACTTACTATAACTCTCATTAAAATCTATTTGGCTCCTTTATGTTACTGCTTTTACCTCTTATAGAACCTTAAAAGAGAAGTATGGTTTTTTTTCCCCCAATCATACATACCTAGGTGGCTGTAGCATGGGTCCAATGGCGCCTCTACACTGAGAAATGAGCGACAGAACACTGCCGATCACTCGGTTTTCAGAACTCCGTGAGCAGAGAGCTGTAGACTGTCAGTCACAGCTCTCTTCTTCCACCTCACTCATTGGAGCGCTGGGTTGTGGAGGGGGCAGAGCGGTCGTCTCAGGCTCCCAGCGGCTCACTGAGAGGCTGAGACGGGTGTCAGTCCAGGCACCTGGTGGATCCAGACTCTGTTGTCGGGATGACGCGGTGCCTGGACTAACATTGGTGACATCAGCAGAGAGCGGACTTCAGTCCGCTCAGCAAAGTGAATTGCACTTCTGTGATCCATAGAAGTACAGCCAAATGAGCTTTGGCTGGACTTGTCCTTTAATAATGCTTGTTATTGAATATACACATACATAGTGTGAGCAGTAAAAGGCATGCTTTGCATTAGGGCACTACTGAGCACACATCTAACAGTGCCCTTGTATATCCCTACTAACTGTGATGATACATAGTTACATAGTTAGTCAGGTTGAAAAAAAGACAAGTCCATCTAGTTCAACCAATAAAAGAGAAATAAAAATCATACAATCCCATATACACAATCCTTCACCCACAGTTGATCCAGAGGAAGGCGAAAAACCCCAGCAAAGCATGATCCAATTTGATACAGCAGGGGAAAAAAATTCCTTTCTCATCCCCCGAGAGGCAATTGGATATTCCCTGGTCCAACTTTACCTATAAATGTTAGTATCCAGTTATATTATGTACATTTAGGAAAGAACCCAGGCTTTTTTTTAAAGCAATCTACTGAGCTGGCCAGAACCACCTCTGGAGGGAGTCTTTTCCACATTTTCACAGCTCCTACTGTGAGTTTCCATATTTGGAGATAAAATCTGGTTTCCTCTAGACATAAATTACTCAACACCAAGTTCACTGTATGGACCACTTATGTATTTATATATGTTGATCATATCCCCCTTAATCTCCTCTTCTCAAGAGAGAATAGATTCAGTTCCTGTAATCTTTCCTCATAGCTGAGCTCCTCCATGCCTCTTATCAGAGGTTGGTTGCCCTTCTCTGCACTTTCTCCAGTTCCCCGATATCCTTTTTGAAAACTGGTTCCCAAAACAGAACGACATATTCCAGATGAGGTCTTACTAATGATTTGTACAGGGGCAAAATGATATCTTTCTTTCTGGAGTCCATACTTTTTCTCACTTTGGAAACCGCAGCTTGGCATTGCATGTTATTACTAAGCTTATGATCTACCAAAACCCCCAGATCCTTCTCCACCATTCATTCCCCCAGTTGTACTCTCCCTAGTGTGTATGATGCATGCATATTCATAGCCCCCAAGTGCATAACTTTACATTTGTCAACATTAAACCTCATTTGCCACAGAGTTGCCCAATTAAACAGTGCATTGAGGCCAGCTTGAAAGTTGGATACATCCTGTAAGGACGTTATTCCACTGTATAGCTTGGTGTCATCTGCAAAGACTACCAATTACCATAAAAAGTTAAAACAATATGTCTATACGAATAACAAAACACATTAAATACTTTTTTCATGAGCTCACACTGAAACATAATACATGTAAACTAATCACTACTGAATGAAGCAGGTGTTCCCATAAAGAATTTATAATACACAGTAACCACTATGTAACACAGAAGGCATGTTAGGGAAAACAAAAAAAATAATCACCACTGTTTTTTTTATTTTTTAACTTTTTACTATATAAAGGAATAAATACTGAATATTCTGGAAAAAAATGTTTTTATTAGTTTCTATTATAAAACTTTGCAAAAAAAATGTTTTCTCATAAGTTCAGACCAAAATGTATTCTGCTACATTTCTTTGGTGAAACAAATCAGTGTATATTATTTAGTCTGTGTAAAAATTTTGGGGCCTACAAACTAAGGTATATATATATTTTTGAAAAATCAATACATATGTAGTGACTCCCTATCTAATTTCATTTGGAGGCCCTAAAATGGCAGGTAAGTACAAATACCATAACAAATAAGCACTTTTTGGAAGGTAGACAGTTCATGGCATTCAGTAAGAGCCATGGTGAGTTGTAATTTTTGTCACTATGTTTTTTAAAAATAACAAATTTAATAAAATGTTTTTTTTTTGTTTTTGTTTTTTTAAAAAGTTGTAATTTTAACAAGTTATTTCTCACACATAGCTGAGGCATACTTAAAATTACATCCTAAACCATTACATTCCAAAACACATTCTGCTACTCCCCCAGAGCATGAGGATACTACATGTGTGAGGTTTTTCAGAGACCAAAAGCATACAGGGGCCCAAAATCCAAGGAGCACTAAATTATGTGTCTAACTTCCTGACTTCTATCTTATTTCTTGAGCCAAGACAGGAGAAATGAGAGACAGGAGAAACACCCACTCTGAAAGACATGGGGTGAGTCTTTTTAAAATGGCATTATATATATATATATATATATATATATATATATATATATATATATATATATATATATATATATATATATATGACACTGGCTGTTGCACTGGCGTACAATTTAATTGGTCCTGTTCTCCTATCTGTGATTCACAGTGTGTGAACACAGAGTGTTCCAATGTGCACCCTAAAGGGCATGCATGAGGTTCCAGAAAAGAAGGACATACAGGTACCATCCAGATTTCGTCCAGCTGTTTATATACTATAGCTGAACAGGAAGTGGTCAAACTTTTGAAGTTCTTTATTAAAAGGCTACTCACTGTATACGCAGCACACAATCTACAGTCCTTGAACCCACAAAATATGTTTTAATTACTGTGTCACAAATGAGAATCTAACAGACATGCATAAACCTCAGCACTCTATTTAAACAATAACTCTTCCATTACATATGCTTTTATACAGTTTACTTTAAAGAAGTTTAGAAGTATATAAAATATTTATAGTGCAGTGGTTAGGTGTATGTCCTATAAAGCCCAATATACAGAGTGCCGTAGACAGGAGTATGCAATGTACAACATAGTGTTCATAGTGCAGGGTTCTGAAATACATAACACAGAGATCGCAGGGCTCAAGAAGGCATAATGCAGAGGCAGGGCTCAGGAGTGGGTAACATACAGAGTTCATGTCTCAGGAATATGTAATTCACAGCTTTAAATCACCCCTCCTAGTCCAGTACAGACCCCTTCTAAACACCCAGTAGAGACCCCATCCCAGCCTAACTCCCAGTGCAGATCCCCCTAATACAGACCCCCCTCTCCCAGACAGATTTCTCAGTACAGAATCCCACCAGAACAGAACCCTTTATTTACTTGATGTTGCGGCATTTCAGAGTGGAGGGAAGTCCTTTCCTCAGCTGAGTCATATGATTTGAGCTGAGAAGGAGCCCCCCTCTGCTTTGAACTGTAGCTGTCAGATGGTGGAAAGTGGCACTGTTGTACCAATATCTTAGCAACAGCAATGCAAAAAAAGAGTTTGGCGGCCACAACACCCCTGGAGTGTTAGCACCCATGCAGACTCTACCCGCAAAACCCCCTTAGTACGCCACAAGAGAAGCCTAACATTTTATACAGCATTTAATCTTAGTGAATACACAGTGTGAACCATAAATCTCAATCTCTGACGATTTTAAAATACAGGTCTTAAGTCTCCAATCATTATGCAGTTTGTCTTAGTCCCCCCTACTACCAAATTTCTGTTGGCATTAATAACCTCATTTCATTCTTTGACTACAAAGAGCTTTAGATTTCAACTGGCTATTGCATACCTCCCAACTTTCTGAGATGTGAATGAGGACACCTATTAGCAACAGTATGTCGACATAGGACCCCCTTACTGGAGAATTGTACAAAAAAAAAAAAGAATGGTCAAACCCACAAGTGCTTTTTTTTACCACTACTATTCTTTTTTACTGGCTTTTGAAATTTTCAAATGCAGCAATTAGGAAATTGGGTGAAAGGTTTAGTACTGGGAAACACTTTTTGATAGATAAGTAGGGAATTGTATATACAACTATATAAATCGGATCAAAATGAGGGACAAATGAAGAGAAAGGAGGGACAGATGGACATTGTTCCGAATGAGGGACAACCCCTCGAAATCAGGGACAGTTGGGAGCTATGCTATTGCTTTCTTCCCTTTTTTTTTTTACTTGAATACATTATGAACGCATTATGCATTTTAACATTGTGCTGCTGTTTTATTTTATACATGTAGCTGTTAGCAATACAGGAAAGAAGAATGCACTGGAAATATCAGGGAAATAGATGTAACTAAAAATATACATCTAGGATATTTAATTTGAAGACGTCTGCTGTTCTCATGGCCCAATTTCTTTGCTATCCATCAAACTTTCATGTTTGAACTTTTAACTGGGTTGCTGAAGTCATGGTACTTGGTGTATCCAACAGGGCTTTGCAAGTTTGAACAGAAAGGCAAAAAAAAGAGAATTTACAATTTACAGAAGATGCTCAGTGTTCTGATGGGTTACATTTTTCCTCTCCCTTTTTAAAGTAAACCTGAGCATTTGAAACTGAGTATATGATTAGAAAAGTTTAGGCACAGGTTACCTCCACTGCTTGTCAGTAGATCAGAGATACAGGCAACTGAAGTTGCATGCCAGTCTTGATAAAACTGGTAATCATGCTTCCTGTCTCTCTTGAAAATAAAGTTTCCTATCCTGGTGTTAAAGCTTTGTAAACTGAGCCTAATGCAATCAAGAACAATACAAATAAACCAAGTACGAAAGGAGTATATTAATATCTAATATGCTTATAGAAAAAGCACAGTTGGTATTTTGTACCCAAGTTAACAAGCTTGGATTCCAATGCAGTTGTCAAATTACATGAACAAATTACCAAATCTGTTAGCAAATGTGATGCTAAATTCATAAAATGGTCCTCTATCTGTATATCCGTAAAGCTTTTGAATGCTCATTTATATTTTATTGCTCACTACAAGCACATCATGAAAACCGCCTGTTATAACAAGTGAAGAACATCTCCCAAAAAGTTCCACCTGGATCGCACATTTCCTTGTGAGATCTTTCCCCACAGTTATCAGCAAGATTTGGCACAATGAGAAATAATAAACTGTCTACTAGGACTTTTTAAAAGGATTTGCCCAACATTCACTCCTGTTCATAAAGGCCATTGGATTTGAAGAGATTTGGCAACATCTGTTCTTGCAGGAAAATCCTGTTTATTGTTAGATTCGTCCTATTTATAAAAAGAGTAAATAGTACCTTCCCTGCTCATCTGAAATTGACTGAATACAATTAAAAATACAAATCAGCAGGTCTGAAATGTTGAATCGTTCATTATTATTTTATAAAAACAATTCAATGGTTGCTTATGTAGAGGGTTTCATCAATTCCCAGTGCTCAGGAGCGGGTATCAGCAAGGGGAACTTATGTGCCACTTACCTGCCCCCTCATGGGGGAAGTAGGTGGTCATTCCTTTCCTGATGAACTTGTTTTAGGGACCCCTAAAACTTTTTTACCGGAAAAGGGGTCACCATCTACTGCCTACCCCCCCCCCCCATGGGGACAGGTAGGTGGCACAAAATCCCCTTTTTGCTGAGACCCTTTCCTGGGCACTAAAGTATGTCAAAGAGCCTGGCAGCATTGGGCAGTGGTGCTTTGGGAGGGTAGCTCTTCTAATAGATACTCACTATGCTGCTTCCATGTTGCCCCATATTTTGCATGCCAGGTTTGTTACACCTGGCAGTTGAGGGATATGCTTTTTTTTTTTTAAATCTTTTTCAAAAAACATGAAAAGGAAAAGGACATTTAGCACATCTAGTGGAGAGCTCATGATGGCAAATTTGTGTGTGGGCTTTAGATGATAGGTTTACCTTTATGATAAGTTCACCTTTAAAAAACATAAATGAGTGCACATCTTTTTTGCAGGTAAAATAATTTGCATCCATTGAGAACTACAAGCCATCTGCCACGGTGTAAAAAGAGGGGGATTTCAGATCAAATCAAAGGACCAATGTGTTGAATGACACCAGCATCCAAAACACATAGATATAGGGATACCGACTCACCCTGTGTGGGTGGCGCCTTTTCCTTTTGCCCTGAACTCAGACAGCATATGGAGAAAACAAAAGGCGAAAGACCCATGAAGTTCAGATTTAGGACAAAGGATAGGGCAGACAGCGGTCTGCACCTAATAATGAAAATTTCTTTAATGATTGAACATAGAATACAAAAATACATAGAGATAATGAGCAGATGATATCAAATTTAAAAACTTTAAAAACAAAGTAGCCACAGGTGTGCACACCCAGAAGACAAAAGGTCACACAGATTTAGCATATAGTGCCTCAGGTGTCATGACAATTTGAAACACATAGGAGAGGCATCAATTGGCAGGATCAAGGGAAAGAGTAATATGAGATGTCCTTCAATGGTATCAGCCAGTAACTGGCTTATGCAGACACCCTGCAGACTTCGTTAACCCAAATCCTGAGATCTTCCAGGGAAATGGAGCTGGTACAGTAATAGATGGTAACATAAATCATAACAGCTTTAACAATTAAACCAAGACATACATGCATGGGATCAAGGAGGATAGCAGAGGTAGGTACCATGCGGTGATGTTGGCCGGATATCGGCTTAAACAAGCACACTGCAGACCGCCATTAGCTCATTTTCCAAAATCTACCAAGCTGTCAAATAGGTTAGTGTTATGAAAAGTCCACTTTAAGTGAAGCCTACTTAGAATATGGATAAACTGGAAGGAGAGTCCCATATTGAAATAAAGACAGTATATGGTATGAATATATACGGACCGGCAGGTCAATGGCCATGAGATAATAAGTATTCAACCATCTATTCCATGATATGTCGATCAATGACTCTTTATATGGCAGTTCTCCAAACTTAAGGTAATGTGAATTACTCACAGTGAGTTGATCCCGGGGAGGTCAGCCCTATTGGAAGATGGGATTATGTAGTATCCAGAGACAGTAGAGTCATCTACCAGGATGGTAGATATGGTGACACTGCAAGCTGGAGAGATCCTCAGTATAGCTGGAATAAACTGCTGTACGCGTGTGGCGTGAGAGCTTCTCCTAGTGCCGTGGGAGCCTCAGAGGATACAAGGCTACCATCGGAATGTCCGTGGTCCGCGGATTCGACTCAGCTTCCTAATGACCTCCACTATTGTGGGGAGCCTCGGGGAGTGCGAGGTTACCTTCGAAATGTACGCAAATTATTAATTCAGCTCAGGTTCCCAACAAGGCCGAGGGGGCCCTGGCATGGTGCAGGTTGCTTTCAAAGCACTGTATGCCCTATCCTTTGTCCTAAATCGGAACTTTATGGGTCTTTCCCCTTTTGTTTTCTTCATCTACCATGGTGGCAGACAGAACTTGTAGTTGATTCATTCACAGAACTCTGTAAATGAATGAGGCGGCTGTGTGGTTGGACCCCCACACACAGGGTCATCTTAAGAGCATTATAGGCCCCCGGGCAATACAGTGCTCTGGGACCCTGTCTACACAATCACACACGAGAAAAAGAATGCAAATTATCAATAAGGCTATATTTATTGGTACTTCCAACAAATCAGTGTTTAAACATTAACAAAATGTTTGGACAATATAACACAAGCTTGAAAAGCAAGAAATTGAAAAACAAGAAATTACAGATTGAAATGGGACAGTACAAAAGCACTAATTATTTATTTTATTTATTTGCGATACTTCTTTTTAGAGAATTCCTTTATAATTGGCTTGAAGTCAATGGTTTTTAGGATGTCATTTTCTATACACGAGTGAAAGCCAGTTCAAATGCTGCTGCCCCATTGTGCTTTTGATGGGCACAGTGGCAGCATTTGAAGGGGACAGTTGCAGCGTTTGAAGGGGACAGTGGCAGCGTTTGAAGGGGACAGTGGCTGCGTTTTGAAGGGAACAGTGGCTGTGTTTGAAGGGGACAGTGGCTGCGTTTGAAGGGGACAGTGGCTGCGTTTGAAGCGGACAGTGGCTACGTTTAATGTCACAGTGGCTGCATTTAATGGACACAGTGGCTGCGTTTGATGGGCACAGTGGCTGCGTTTAAAGGGGCACAGTGACTGTGTTTAATGGCACAGAGGCTGCATTTTTTGGCACAATGGCTGTGTTTGATGGGCACAGCGGCAGCTTTTGATGGGCACAGTGGCAGTGTTTGGGCACAGTGGCAGCGTTTAATGGCACAGTGGCAGCTTTTGATGGGCACAGTGGCAGCTTTTGATGGGCACAGTGGCAGCGTTTGGGCACAGTGGCTGTGTTTGATGGGCACAGTGGCGTGTTTGATGGGCACATTGGCAGCTTTTGATGGGCACAGTGGCTGTGTTTGATGGGCACAGTCAATGGTTGCTTTTATTGGGCACAACTTGAACTTGCTTAAGTCTTAGACCGTTGGACCTACCTAAGGCCGCCAGCCTGATGCAGTGCAGTGAGTCACAGCAAGGCAGCTATCAATCTCAGAGCCGTCCGTCTAGATCCATCTATTTAGAAACCAAAAGTTTCACTCTTCTCCGCTCCCTCTGAGCCACGCTGTTTGAATGGCAGAGGTGGGCGGAGCTTGTTCACTAGCCACAGAAGCGGTGGCGCCGTGAATGCTGGGGTGGCCGCGGCCTCAGACTGTCACTGGTTAATAGCTAGACGCCGGGCGGCCGGCGATTCTAGCAAGTGACGAGCAACCAGTGCAGTGCAGTCAGTCAAATTCAAGTCTTCTGCAGCAGATTTCAGCGCTGAGGATCGGTCCTGGGTGGGGCCCTCCAGTTAAATGGGGCCCCCGGGCAACTGCCCAACATGCCCAGTCGATAAAAAGGCCCTGCCCACACAGCCATGCTGTTTTTAAATTGTGACAGCCGGTATCAGGAGAAGAGCCTCCGCCTGCTGTCACAGGGAGGGGATCAGGGGTAAGCTGGGGTGCTGCATTAGTAACATGTTACATGTGAGATCCTAAATACGGGTGTCACATATACTATATTACTAAAGGTGAACTTAGACTTTAAAGCCATGTTCACAATTTACTGGTGTACATTTACACTTTTTTAAATTTCTACCCTTATTTTTCATAGTACTTCAAGAAACATGAAAATATTAATGAAAAATCTATTTATATAGATTAAATCACTTTAGAAAACCTTCCATCTATGCTTTCACCTGGTGAAATCCACTCTTCTTCAACAATAAACGCTGGATAAGTAAACTTGGACCCTCTGGTCCTAGTGCACCTCTGTGCAATTTGTGCAATGTTGCGTGCCCCAGGTTCCTCCACCCGTTCACAACAGAAACACAAATCAGTTGCCAGCACCAACATTTGTCATGTCATGGAACGATGGAATTCTGAAGAGTGTCGTAGACACGCTTCATGATTTACCCTGTATACTGTATGTTTTCCCCTGGAACTAGTGTTTGCACACTAGTCCTAAACTGGCAACAGAGATAAAGCATTGGGTTCAATTTACACAGCGAACAGACCAAAGCAGAATAAGGATCTCTAGATTTCAACAAAAGTGAAAGTTTGTTTTAGCCAAATCCAAAGAGATTTGAAAATTACAGCCACTTGTCCAAAATAAAGAATACTTATGCTTGTGTTACAGCTTTGTTAATTGACCCTAATTGTCTTAGGTTTAACTAATATTTACAGGTAATCACTGGGTGTGTGAACCTTCTGTTCACCAATGACGTGGCATCATGGTCAGTTCATTAAAGGGAAACTCTCATAAGAGAAATATCTGTGCTACCTTTTCATCCTTTTTCTATAAAAATAGGTAGTTGGCTGCCTTTCATGCAGATCCTTAGTCTTCACTAGTTATTGAGTCATTGCCAAAGAAGTATTCAGCCAGTGAACAACACCAGTGTAATTTCTGACATATACCTTTTACAGTCAGGCACATGCAGAATTAAAGATATCAGGAGGCCATACCTCTTCTTCAGCAGGTTATTGCTGGTAAAAGAGGGCCAAGAAACAGCATGGCAGTAAAATAGAATTTCACAGATTCTTTTAAAAATTAACTAACCTTCTACTGAAGATTGGAACAAACATGAAGCAGAGAGGTTTGGGACTTTAAATGAGGTGGGTAAGCGAGGCCAAGGAACACAATTGTAAAAAATAATTTTAATGAGAGGCATTAACATGGTATCATAATAAATACCCAGGTATTAAATAACAGTCACATCATACAGTATATACACAATGATTAATACATTATAGACAACATATAAAGCCCCCAGATGATACAGGGCAGAAAATCCTTAATAGGTGATGCACGCATTCTAAAATGAAGATTGGAACAAAGCCTTTATTCTCGGCCATAAACTTTCCTTAGCAAATAAAGCCCAAGAAACCAATTTCAAGATCTTTCCCAAGTAGTATTGTTGGCTCACTATGCTCCATATTATGTACCCTTCAGGCCCTGATCACTGTTGGAGATGTGGCCACTATGGTGCCATAATAACCCACATTTGGTGGTCTTGCTCGCCTCTCAAGAAATTCTGGAACACAATTTTAGGTCCATACATTAAAACCACAGGCACCAACAACCCAAATAATCCCCATATTTTTCTACTCTCTGTGCTCCCATGGACAATCTAACAGGCTAAAAATGATATTTAACATCACTTTCTCAAAGCAACATGTACTGTGATTCCCAGACACTGGCACTCCACTCTCACCATCCCTCTCTTACCTCTTTTCTACCTCTTATTTCTCTTTCTATCCACCCTCCTCAATTCCCCCCTTTTTATCTTCATCAACACCCTAGGAACCCTTTCTTCTATATCTTAGTTTATCTCGTCTACTTTCTCTATTCTCACATGTTTATTTCTTCCTATCTTCCTCTACCCCTCCATACTTATTCCATCATGTTAGCCACATCTTCAAATATTTTTGTTGACAGATCCTTACTCATATCCTGTGCAAACTGATACCCAAGAGGAAAAAACTTTTTTCCTCTACTGCTATACCTTCAAATTCTTGCTCTGACTATTTGTTTGCACCTCAAATTTTCATGCGTGACCATTCTGACTATACTATGCATACATGTTTTGTACCTGTATACCTTGCACTTTATCTTCATCCGTGTATAAAACTTTATTAAACTCAGACTGAAGATAAAAGCGCATTAACCAATAAGTTGTAAGGCCTCCTTTTTAACTGTTCTGCATTTACATAAATAAATTGCATTTATTAAAGCAGAACTTACCCTACAATTTAACTATTTTGCAGCAGGGAGCAGAATCTGTATGAAGGAAGCAATAAATAATGATATTTGAAGCGCTTCACAATGTGCATGAAAATGAATATATAAGAATAAATATAAATAGTCAAATAAATCCAGCGGTGAGTAAAAATTCCTAAAAAATCCAGCAATCAAAATAGTGTAAAATTATAAAAAATTAGTGACACCAAATGTGTAAAAAATTCACATAAAAAATCCACATAAAAATAAATATATAGGGATGTATTCAGAAGGTTCAATTATACAGGTGTAGAATCCTGATTGGTATAGAGCTTTTGATCACTAGCAAAGCTGTTTAAAAACACTTGCTTAATTAAGGTGCTCATTGATCTTTATAGTACCAATGTGTTTTTTGCTTCTATTCACAACCAATGTGAGAATCATAAACAGGCAGATAAGAGAAAAAACCAATCATTGTGCAATAGTTAGGATACCAAGGTACACAGGCAAACTTCAATCCACTCACGTGTGCCTTATAATGATAAGGCATATGCAGGTTTTACTATAGCAGTCAGCCGCCTTAGACAGGAGCAGATTCAGTGCAGTACACTGTGTGAAACTGCTGATCTGCACAGAGCGTCCTTGGCTCCTCCCACGCGTTACATCACAGTCACGTGACTTTTTCAAGGAAACACCACTGTCTGCAAACAGGCAACCAATTAGTAGCACTTTGTAGATACATATCCTGCCTCCTGCCACAGCTTGGGTACCTGGTATCCAGAAGGAAAAAAAGAGTTGTGGAAAAGAAAATATAAAGGTATATGTTTGCCATGGGGAGGAGGTGGAAAGTAATATATCAGATTTAGGTCCACTTTAAGGATTCGGACCAACCTAAAACTAATATATTGATGATGGTAAGTTGAATCAGCTTCTCATTAATTTTGAAGATTTTGATGGTGAGATATTTTCACCTATTGGTGGTCATACGCGATCCGATACAACTGAATGATCAATGTCCAATTCAACAAATTGATCTAGCAAAACAAAAATGGCATGGCCAAGTGATGTGTGAGGTGGCACAAATCAATTGGCTGTGGTAGAAAACAATCGATTGTACAAGGTTGATCGATGGTGTTTTTGCACCCTTGCATGTGTATAGACTGTATGTGATTCACAAGGGTGTGAAAACACACCATTAATCGACCCTGTACAATTAATTATTTCCACCAAAACCAATTGAAACCATCAGTGTCTGATGTTTATCGCTTGACCATGAAATTTTTGTCTCGATCGATCGATGTCCGATTCAATTGTTTTGTCAAACTGGATGACCATAGTTTAGATTTATCACACTGTGGATTCTTAACATCTTTAGTAAATTATCCTATGGGTGGGTACTTTATACTGGTAAATCAGAATGGAAATATAAAATAGCTATACACTAATCTAAAATATTTAACAACTAGGATATCTAAAGCCAAAACTTTTTTTTCCAATTTGAATAGAGTAGGATATTGTGTGATTTTTTTCAATCTTTTCTAATTAGGGAGACTTCCATTCATTACCTTTCCTCATGACTCAGCAGGGAGTAGAAAGATATCTTTTCATTGTTAGGTAAATCCTCTCGTGGGCAGTTGTCATGGGAACAAATGTCCCCATTGATAGTTTTCTTCTTTTTCTTGTTTTGATGGCAACTCAAAATTTTGGATTTACCCTCATTTTCATTCTCTGACAGTGGTCTGAACCCCTTACCGTTCTTTCCAACTTTCCTTGTAAAAAAAAGTTTTGCTTTACGTTATACTGTAAATCAAATGACATACATCTAACCTAGTCTAGCTTGGCATAATGTAAGTATACATTACTCATACCTGATAGACCACTCAGGAAAGCTGTAAATCACGGTATTTGGTGCTACTACAGCAATGGCTGCAATCCTCTGGCTCTGGGTCCTGCTTGGGATCTGAGCAAACCCCCCCCCCCCATCCCCCATCACACAGGGAGTCACTCACTCACTCAGCACTGCTGCCATTCAATTGATGCCTTTTTTTTTCATATGTATTTATTGACATATATATTGCAATACACATAAAAAAGGGATGAGGAACTACAAGTGTTGCACCCAATTGGCTGATTAAAAATGAGTTATCACCACTTTTAATCATATTAGCCATGTGGGGGTGAGGGGTGATGACTGGAGATGGGAAGTTCACCAGAATTTTAGAACCAGTAAAAGTTGCCTGATTTAAATCTCATGTCTGTGTTTAAGCAGCCATGCTTACAATGAATGCCTTGAATACAAGCCATTCTATGATTGGGCAAGGTAGAGGTTGTAATATCACCACCTCTCCTCTCCACCTCATCCAGCCAGAGAATGCCTTGTACTCTTTGCAAAAGATCTAAGGCATTCTGTGAATAGGGGTGATGCCAAATGAGCCCCTGACCTCCGTGGTCAGTTTGTAGTGGGGCGACTATTTGCATAGAACCCAAACAGGACCTGGAAGATTGCAGTTTTAACTATAGTATTCCGGACTAATACGGGGATTTCCAGCTTCCCCAGCAGTCCATCAGGTATGACTAAAACACATACTAACATTGTGCCAAGCTGGACCAATATATGCAATACAAATAGTCTCCACATAAAAAAAAGCTGCTGCCCCATCCACCTGGACACTACAATTGTACACCCACAGTGGCTGCTCCAGGTATTTATAACTGTGCAAGTGTGCAGTGTGCTCTTTCCTTCTTGAGTTGCACTGGATGAGCCCAGCTAGAGAAGAAGAGAGTGCATTGTGCATGTTTACAGCTTGAACACCCCAAAGCAGCCACTACAGAGCTCAGCTAGAAAAGGGGAGCATGCTATTTGCATTCCCACAGCTTGAACACCCCAAAGCAGCCACTACAGAGCTCAGCTAGAAAAGGGGAGCATGCTATTTGCATTCCCACAGCTTGAACATCCCAAAGCAGCCACTACAGAGCTCAGCTAGAAAAGGGGAGCATGCTATCTGCATTCTCACAGCTTGAAAACTCCAAAGCAGCCACTACGGAGCTCAGCTAGAAAAGGGGAGCATGCTTTGTGCATTCTCACAGCTTGGACACCCCAAAGCAGCCACTACGGAGCTCAGCTAGAAAAGGGGAGCATGCTTTGTGCATTATCACAGCTTGAACACCCCAAAGCAGCCACTACTGAGCTCAGCTAGAGAAGGAGAGCATGCTTTGTGCATTCTCACAGCTTGAACACCCCAAAGCAGCCACTACTGAGCTCAGCTAGAGAAGGAGAGCATGCTTTGTGCATTCTCACAGCTTGAACACCCCAAAGCAGCCACTGCTGAGCTCAGCTAGAGAAGGAGAGAGTGCACTGCACACACATGCAGCTTGAACAGCCTGGAGTGGCTGCTAGGGGGCGCACAATTGTAGTGTCATGTCTTGCAAGCGGTTTTTGCAGGGAGCCCGGGGGATTTTGGAAAATGTTGCTGAAGGTGTACATACAGTGTTAGTTAATATCAACTATGATACATAATATCATTAGCCTAAATCTTTTTTTTTCATGAGCATGCATAGCTGTATTAGAGTAGACCACACTGCGTTTTTACAAGAATAAAAAAAAACAAAAAACATTGTTTAAAGGCACTGATGCTGAGAATCACAGTAAATACAGTGGTTTTAGTTTTTGTTCACCTTTGAAAAGCATGGATGAGTATATTACATGAAATAGTATTAGAAGAAGCCAGGAGGAAATGTTTTTTTAGCAATTATCTGGCACTGAGCCCATATCTTTTACTGTAAGAATATGGTTTTAATAAGTTTAATTTTACCATGGAGACACATTCGGAAAATCTTTATATCTAGGCTAGGTTCCAAGCGTCTTTTTCTCAATTACATAAAACTTGTTTATTTTCTGTAACTTTTGCAGCAAAATCAAAAGTAGATCTTAAAAAAAGTATAAGTTTTAGAACAAAATCTGTCAGCAGACAGCATACTATTATGACTTTATTCTTTGAAGTAGGGAGACTGAAGTACAAAATAGGAGCCACATAAGTCACTAACTGGATCACAAGGAAAGAGATAAAGAGCAGAAGAACTGTATACAAGCAGGTATAAAAGAAGAAAATGATTCCTTTGGAAATAGGAGGTGGTTTACTACATTGATGCAAAAACATATTCCTAGCCTGAACGTATTTGAAAGACCTAAACAAGTTAAAGGAGACCTGTACTGATATGACCTACCTCTCCTGGAAATGCTAGCCACTGGCTGTCATGCTAATCTAATGGCTTTATAAGTCAATGTGCCAGCAAGCCTCTAGTTTAGGTGTTCTGGCTGCATGCTTGTTTCAGGACTGTTATCCAGATAGCCCTGGAGCCAAAGACAGCCAGGTAACAAGCATTTTCTCTAGAAGCTCAGCAGTGGCAGCGCCACATTTATCTCAAGTCAGGTTTCCTTTAGGACAATAGTACAGTTTCCCTAACTGGCTTCCAAAATTTGCAAAGCTGGCTCGTGGCAGCACCTAAGGAAGAATGAGTAAAAATAGATTTAAAGTACTTCATGCGCTGTGTTGAATTGTAATTGACATGTTACTTTCCAGGTGGATTGATGGCTTAAAATATAAATATGTTTTATTTAAGGAAGTAAAAGGATCATGGAGTGGTGAGAACATAAGAGGTTATTTACTAAAGGCAAATCTACTTTGCACCACAAGTGCACTTGAAAATGCACTGAAAGTGCACTTGGAAGTGCAGTCACTGTAGATCTGAGGGGGACATGCAAGGAAAATAAAAAACAGCATTTTAGCTTGCACATGATTGGATGATAAAATCAGCAGAGCTTCCACTCATTTCAGATCTTCCCCTCAGATTTAAAGCGACTGCACTTCAAAATACTCTTGCACTGCAAAGTGGATTTGCCTTTCGTAAATAACCCCCCGTGTCTTTATGGACTTTGCTTTGTGCACTACTCCAAATCATTTGGTGGAAGGGGGATTATTGTGTGGGGTTGCCTTTCAGGGGTTGGGCTTGGCCCCTTAGTTCCAGTGAAGGGAAGTCTTAAGGTGTCAGCATACCAAGACATTTTGGACTATTTCATGCTCTCAATTTTGTGGGAACAGTTTGGGGATGGCCCCTTCCTGTTCCAACATGACTGCGCACCAGTGCACAAAGCAAGGTCCATAAAGACATGGATGAGCGAGTTTGGGGTGAAGGAACTTGACTGGCCTGCACACAGTCCTGACCTCAACCCGATAGAACACCTTTGGGATGAATTAGAGCGGAGACTTTGAGCCAGGCATTTTTGTCCACATCAGTGCCAAACCTCACAAATGCGCTTTTTAACCACTTGACGACCGCCTCACGCTGATGTACGTCAGCAGACGGGCACGGCCAGGCAAAATCACGTACCTGGTACATGATTGCCTTCCCGTGGGCGGGGGGACCGATCAGACCCCCCCCCCCCGGTGCCCGAGGCGGTCGTCTTTGGTCTGGCAGCGTTTAGAGATGAGGGGGAGGCCATCCATTCGTGGCTCCCCCCTTGCGATTGCTCCCAGCCAATGAGGATCTTCCCCTGCCTCTGTGTAGTACACAGAGGCAAGGGAAATTATGTCATCTCTCCTCGGCTCGGTATTTTCCTTTCCGGCGCCGAAGAGAGAAGACTGTAATGTGAGTGCACAACACACACACACAGTAGAACATGCCAGGCACACTTTACACCCCCCTTTACCCCCCGATCCCCCCCGATCACCCCCCAATCACCCCTCCCCCCCCTGTCACACTGACACCAAGCAGTTTTTTTTCTGATTACTGCATGGTGTCAGTTTGTGACAGTTAGTGTGGTAGGGCAGTTAGGGTTAGCCCCCTTTAGGTCTAAAATACCCCCCTAACCAAGTTTTAACCCCTTGATCACCCCCCGTCGCCAGTGTCGCTAAGCGATCATTTTTCTGATCGCTGTATTAGTGTCACTGGTTACGCTAGTTAGGGAAGTAAATATTTAGGTTCGCCGTCAGCGTTTTATAGCGACAGGGACCCCCATATACTACCTAATAAATGTTTTAACCCCTTGATTGCCCCCTAGTTAACCCTTTCACCACTGATCACCGTATAACCGTTACGGGTGACGCTGGTTAGTTTGTTTATTTTTTATAGTGTCAGGGCACCCGCCGTTTATTACCGAATAAAGGTTTAGCCCCCTGATCACCCGGCGGTGATATGCGTCGCCCCAGGCAGCGTCAGATTAGCGCCAGTAGCGCTAACACCCACGCACGCAGCATACGCCTCCCTTAGTGGTATAGTATCTGAACGGATCAATATCTGATCCGATCAGATCTATACTAGCGTCCCCAGCAGTTTAGGGTTCCCAAAAACGCAGTGTTAGCGGGATCAGCCCAGATACCTGCTAGCACCTGCGTTTTGCCCCTCCGCCCAGCCCAGCCCACCCAAGTGCAGTATCGATCGATCACTGTCACTTACAAAACACTAAACGCATAACTGCAGCGTTTGCAGAGTCAGGCCTGATCCCTGCGATCGCTAACAGTTTTTTTGGTAGCATTTTGGTGAACTGGCAAGCACCAGCCCCAGGCAGCGTCAGGTTAGCGCCAGTACCGCTAACACCCACGCACGCACCGTACACCTCCCTTAGTGGTATAGTATCTGATCGGATCAATATCTGATCAGATCAGATCTATACTAGCGTCCCCAGCTGTTTAGGGTTCCCAAAAACGCAGTGTTAGCGGAATCAGCCCAGATACCTGCTAGCACCTGCGTTTTGCCCCTCCGCCCGGCCCAGCCCAGCCCACCCAAGTTCAGTATCGATCGATCACTGTCACTTACAAAACACTAAACACATAACTGCAGCGTTCGCAGAGTCAGGCCTGATCCCTGCAATCGCTAACAGTTTTTTTGGTAGCGTTTTGGTGAACTGGCAAGCACCAGTGGCCTAGTACACCCCGGTCATAGTCAAACCAGCACTGCAGTAACACTTGGTGACGTGGCGAGTCCCATAAATGCAGTTCAAGCTGGTGAGGTGGCAAGCACAAGTAGTGTTCCGCTGCCACCAAGAAGAAGACAAACAGGCCCGTCGTGCCCATAATGCCCTTCCTGCTGCATTCGTCAATCCTAATTGGGAACCCACCACTTCTGCAGCGCCCGTACTTCCCCCATTCACATCCCCAACCAAATGCAGTCGGCTGCATGAGAGGCATTTTCTTTATGTCCTCCCGAGTACCCCTACCCAAGGAACCCCCCCAAAAAAGATGTTGTGGCTGCAGCAAGCGCGGATATAGGCGTGACACCCGCTATTATTGTTCCTCCTGTCCTGACAATCCTGGTCTTTGCATTGGTGAATGTTTTGAATGCAACCATTCACTAGTTGAGTATTAGCGTAGGGTACAGCATTGCACAGACTAGACACACTTTCGCAGGGTCTCCCAAGATGCCATCGCATTTTGAGAGACCTGAACTTGGAACCGGTTACAGTTATAAAAGCAGTCGGCTTTCATGTAAAAGCAATCCTAGCGGCTAATTAGCCTCTAGACTGCTTTTACAAGCAGTGGGAGGAAATGCCCTCCCCCCCACCGTCTTCCGTGTTTTTCTCTGGCTCTCCTGTCTCAACAGGGAACCTGAGAATGCAGCCGGTGATTCAGCCAGCTGACCATAGAGCTGATCAGAGACCAGAGTGGCTCCAAACGTCTCTATGGTCTAAGAAACCGGAAGCTATGAGCATTTCATGACTTAGATTTTGCCGGATGTAAACAGCGCCATTGGGAGATTGGGAAAGCATTTTATCACACCGATCTTGGTGTGGTCAGATGCTTTGAGGGCAGAGGTGAGATCTAGGGTCTAATAGACCCCAATTTTTTCAAAAAAGAGTACCTGTCACTACCTATTGCTATCATAGGGGATATTTACATTTCCTGAGATAACAATAAAAATGATTAAAAAAAAAAATATGAAAGGAACAGTTTAAAAATAAGATAAAAAATAAAAAAATAAAAAAATAAAAAATAAAAAAGCACCCCTGTCCCCCCCTGCTCTCGCGCAAAGGCGAACGCAAGCGTCGGTCTGGCGTCAAATGTAAACAGCAATTGCACCATGCATGTGAGGTGTCACCGCAAAGGTCAGATTGAGGGCAGTAATTTTAGCAGTAGACCTCCTCTGTAAATCTAAAGTGGTAACCTGTAAAGGCTTTTAAAGGCTTTTAAAAATGTATATAGTTTGTCGCCACTGCACGTTTGTGCGCAATTTTAAAGCATGTCATGTTTGGTATCCATGTACTCGGCCTAAGATCATCTTTTTTATTTCATCAAACATTTGGGCAATATAGTGTGTTTTAGTGCATTAAAATTTAAAAAAGTGTGTTTTTTCCCCAAAAAATGCGTTTGAAAAATTGCTGCGCAAATACTGTGTGAAAAAAAAAAAATGAAACACCCACCATTTTAATCTGTAGGGCATTGTCTTTACAAAAATATGTAATGTTTGGGGGTTCAAAGTAATTTTCTTGCAAAAAAAATAATTTTTTCATGTAAACAAAAAGTGTCAGAAAGGGCTTTGTCTTCAAGTGGTTAGAAGAATGGGTGATGTGTGACATAAGCTTCTAAATGTTGTGCATAAAATGCCAGGACAGTTCAAACCCCCCCCCCCCAAATGACCCCATTTTGGAAAGTAGACACCCCAAGCTATTTGCTGAGAGTCATGTCGAGTCCATGGAATATTTTATATTGTGACACAAGTTGCGGGAAAGAGACAAATTTTTTTTTTTGCACAAAGTTGTCACTTAATGATATATTGCTCAAACATGCCATGGGAATATGTGAAATTACACCCCAAAATACATTCTGTTGCTTCTCCTGAGTACAGGGATACCACATGTGTGAGACTTTTTGGGAGCCTAGCCACGTACGGGACCCCGAAATCCAAGCACTAGCTTCAGGCTTTCTAAGGGCGTAAATTTTTGATTTCACTCTTCACTGCCTGTCACAGTTTCGGAGGCCATGGAATGCCCAGGTGGCACAAAACTCCCCCAATTGACCCCATTTTGGAAAGTAGACACCCCAAGCTATTTTCTGAGAGGTATAGTGAGTATTTTGCAGACCTCACTTTTTGTCACAAAGTTTTGAAAATTGAAGAAAGAAAAAAAAATGTTTTTTCTTGTCTTTCTTCATTTTCTTGCAAAAACTTTTCTTCCAAAAACAAATGAGAACTGCAAAATACTCACCATGCCTCTCAGCAAATAGCTTGGGGTGTCTACTTTCCAAAATGGGGTCATTTGGGGGGGTTTTGTGCCACCTGGGCATTACATGGCCTCTGAAACTGTGATAGGCAGTGAAGAGTGAAATCAAAAATTTACACCCTTAGAAATCCTGAAGGCGGTGATTGGTTTTCGGGGCCCCGTACGCGGCTAGACTCCCAAAAAGTCCCACACATGTGGTATCCCCATACTCAGGAGAAGCAGCTAAATGTATTTTGGGGTGCAATTCCACATATGCCCATGGCCTGTGTGAGCAATATATCATTTAGTGACAACTTTGTGCAAAAAAAAAAAAAAAAAATGTGTCACTTTCCCGCAACTTGTGTCAAAATATAAAATATTCCATGGACTCAACATGCCTCTCAGCAAATAGCTTGGGGTGTCTACTTTCCAAAATGGGGTCATTTGGGGGGGGGGGGGGGGTTGTGCCATCTGGGCATTTTATGGCCTTCAAAACTGTGATAGGTAGTGAGGAGTGAAATCAAAAATTTACGCCCTTAGAAATCCTGAAGGCAGTGATTGGTTTCGGGGCCCCGTACGCCGCTAGGCTACCAAAAAGTCCCACACATGTGGTATCCCCGTACTCAAGATAAGCAGCTGAATGTATTTTGGGGTGCAATTCCACATATGCCCATGGCTTGTGTGAGCAATATATCATTTAGTGACAACTTTTTGTAAATTTTTGTTTTTTTGTCATTATTCAATCACTTGGGACAAAAAAAAATATTCAATGGGCTCAACATGCCTCTCAGAAATTTCCTTGGGGTGTCTACTCTCCAAAATGGGGTAATTTGGAGGGGTTTTGTACAGCCCTGCCATTTTAGCACCTCAATAAATGACATAGGCAGTCATAAACTAAAAGCTGTGTAAATTCCAGAAAATGTACCCTAGTTTGTAGACGCTATAACTTTTGCGCAAACCAATAAATATACGCTTATTGAAATTTTTTTCACCAAAGACATGTGGTCGAATACATTTTGGCCGAAATGTATGACTAAAATTGAGTTTATTGGATTTTTTTATAACAAAAAGTAGAAAATATCATTTTTTTTCAAAATTTTCGGTCTTTTTCCGTTTATAGCGCAAAAAATAAAAACCGCAGAGGTGATCAAATACCATCAAAAGAAAGCTCTATTTGTGGGAAGAAAAGGACGCAAATTTCGTTTGGGTACAGCATTGCATGACCGCGCAATCATCAGTTAAAGCAGCGCAGTGCCAAATTGTAAAAAGACCTCTGGTCTTTAGGCAGCCAAATGGTCCGGGGCTGAAGTGGTTTAAAGTCATTTATTTGTGCAGCAAAGCATCACTTCTGCATTTCTTGCCTGGGCAAGAATTACACTTTCTTTTTCCCACCCCCTGTGCATTCCAAATGTGCTGCAGGTCTTCAGGTCCCAGGAGAGCCATGGGGCACAACTGCCTATGTGCTGGTTTCCCCGACAATCTTCTTTAACCTCCTCCCGCCCACCGTATAGTAAAATGATGGCGGACGGGATCCCATCTCGTTCTTGGACGACATCATATGACGTCTCCCCAGTGTCACTTCTCTCGCGCGGCCACGGG
The DNA here is from genome assembly GCA_037952835.1 of Lithobates septentrionalis. Taxonomy (NCBI): domain Eukaryota; kingdom Metazoa; phylum Chordata; class Amphibia; order Anura; family Ranidae; genus Lithobates; species Lithobates septentrionalis. The sequence goes on along the minus strand of JBBDGP010000076.1, from coordinate 2,442,112 downwards.
GGCGCGCAGCATGTGGCGTGTGCGGTAGCGCCAATCTTGGTAAAGAGCCGATGAGGCGGCTCTTTACCCATGTGATCGGCTATATCCAATCACAGCCGATCACATGCAAACATGGAAGTGTCGTTTATCGGCTCTCCTTGACTCACACTGACAGAGTGTGAAGAGAGGAGAGCCAATCAGCAGCATCTCTTCGCAGGGGAGACCTGTACAGGTAATCAGGTCACTGATCATCAGTGCCTTGATGATCAGTGCAGCCCCAGCAGTTCCCAGCAGTGATTCCAGTCAGTGACCATCGGTGACACCAATCTTTGCCCATCAGTGACACCAATCTGTGCCCATCAGTGATGTAAATTTGTGCCCATCAGTGCTGCATTTCTGTGCCCATCAGTGCCTGCTCATAAGTGCCATCCATCAGTACCGCCTATCCATGCCATTCTATCATTGCCCATAAATGCCACCTATCAGTGCCCGTCAGTGCCACCTATCAGCGCCCATCAGTGCCACATATAAGTGCCAACTATCAGTGCCCTCAGTGCGGCATATTAGTGCCTCCTCATCAGTGCCACCTCATCAATGCCCTTCAGTGCTGTCTCATCCGTGCAGTCTATTAGTGCCCATCAGTGCCACCTCATCAGCTCACATCAGTGAAGGAGAAAAATTACTTATTTACAACATTTTCTTACAGAAACTTTTTTTTTCAAAATTTTCTGTCTTTTTTTGTTTTGTTTTTTAACAAAAAACAAAAAAACCCAGCTGTGATTAAATACTACCAAAAGAAAGCGTTGCATGACCGTGCAGTTGTCATTCAAAGTGTGATAGCGCTGAAAGCTGAAAATTGATCTGGGCAGGAAGGGGGTAAAAGTGCCCAGTATTGAAGTGGTTAAAGAGGAGCAGCCCCCCCACGGGTTCATTTTGATTTTAACTCCTTACATTGTTCGCTGGGTTGAGTAATAATAGCATACTCACCTGTTCAGCAAATCCAATACTGTCTAGCTGTAACCCACTGAAAGATGCTGTTGTTTGTGACATCATCAGGAGGCCAGCTATCTCTTTGGGGCCCTAGCAGCTGGCCTCTGGATGATGCTGCATTGCACTGGGGAAGGCATCATTTTTGCCGAGGGGAAGGTGGAAGCTTTGGCTGAAAACAGGTATTGCGCCCCCCCCCCCAAAAAAATGGTGCAATTTGCTGAAAGGGGCAGTAAGAGCAAGATGGAATGAAAGAAAGAAGGGAAAGTAAGTAAAGGTCCCAGGGGTTTGAGGTCTATTGAATATGAATTATATAAAACTGTCTCTTCAAGCATTTGCAGGTCTTTGCTGCAAGTAGCAACAGTTTTCATTTACTAATTATACTAATTATGGTCTATGAATTTCATTTGCTGTTCTCTTTTTGCAATATCTAATATAAAGTAATGCATTGTGAAAATTATATATTTGTGCTGCACAAACAATGTCACATTTGTGCAATAATTACCCAGAATGTCAATTATCACATTAGTAAAGTGTTGTGTCACACTGGAACATTATCTCCATGCGCTTTATTTCTGCTCATGGAAATGTACATTTGTTATTGTGACAAGTCACTAGAGACCCTCATTATCTTTTCATGACTTCAAAACCTCTGACACATTATGTTGTTTAAGATATCATATTTTACTGTGCATTAAATATTTGATGAACTATTAAAGATCAATAACAGCGAGGTATTTAAACTTTCAGAGTGTAAATTCAGAACGCGTCCCAAGGGAGGAAACCATTTTTTTTCTCTTTGCAGAAAGTAATGAACACAACACCTTACATTGTCTTGTCCATTATGTCCGGCCACTTGGGAAGAACAATCTGACTGCTTTCTTGCGGCGCTGCATAACAAAGTATGATATATATTACATCTCATTTATTACATTTAAACACATTAGGCGGCAACAGATGGAACACCGTGCAAAATTCTCAAAATGAAGCTGAGAATCCAGAATGTATTTCTAAGGTTATATGCACATAGGCAGGTTTTCCACAAGTTGACAGGTGCTCTGTGTAGGTAGTATTAGCTAGAGGCCTTCTGCAAATACAGATCATTTATCACTGTCAGGTAACTGACAGCCAGTGTACATAGATCAAAATGCAGCTTTCAGGCGTACCTCTCACAATTCAAAATATACACTGTGTATTAGCTATTTATACTATATTGATAGTGTTGCCTTGCTTGATTATAGTAATATACGCACTGCTCCACATGACCTACACAAATGACCGGCACAGGAGACAGAGAACACAGCACCCCATTTGTCATGCTGCATAATTATTTATTCAGGCGACAACAGTGATGTATGTATAGCACATATCCCAGTGAAACCAGTTATTGTGTTCCAGCGTTGTTAGCCCTTGTATTAGAATAGAACAATGGATGAATAAAACTAACTTTAGAGAAAACATAAAATAAGCAAGCTATTGGAACAGCTGCTTACCTATGTTTCTGTCTGGATACATTCATTGACATTGTTTAACTTCCCTGGCGGTATGATTATTTCGAATTTTAGGTGCTGAAAGCGGTACAATCAGGGGCGGACTGATAACTCATGGGGCCCCCGGGCAATAGGAGATTATGGGGCCCCCAGGCAATCAGAGATTATGGGGCCACACAGTATACACACAGTATACAATCACACAGTATACACATACATGTACACACAGTATACACAGACAGATGTAAAAAAAACACAGATTTATACATACTGTCCCTGTTTTTACTGAGGCTGGCAACCCTGATGGGGCCCCCTAGTGGCCCAGGGCCCTCGGGCAGTGCCCTAATCGCTCAATGGTCAGTCCGCCCCTGGGTACAATTATTTTGCATGGAAATTTGGCGTTTTATATTGTAGGTCTGTAATTCTTAACAATAACACACTTAAATCTGTCCAAACAAGAGTCTAGTAGATATCCCGGGTATGATAAAGTTTGAAACACAAAAACATAAATTATAATATAATAAAAAAAAAAAAAAAATTAAAAAAAAATAAATAAATAGTAATAAAATAAATTTCCACACGATTCACTATCGCTCAATTCTGCAAGTGTTCTAATTTACTATTGCTGTTTTCTAGCTGGTCTAAAGCCATTTTTGACGTAAAGGGACACTTTTTGGTTGCTATGGACAATCTCCAGTTTCCAGGCAGAAAGAACAGTATATGCAATATAAAACTGCATGCAGGGCATGGGCCAAAGCACTGGGGACAAAGGGGATGTGAAATCATTTCATACAGTACTGTAATCTGTAAGATTACAGTAATGTATGTGTTATGATTTTTACATTTTTTAAATTTGCCGCCAGGCTCCGCCCCCGTGCGTCGCGACGCTCACAGGGAACGGAGCCTGGCAAGGAGAGGCTTCGGAGGAGGACAGAGCCCGCAGACACAGCGGGGGACATCGCAGGATCCCGGGGACAAGGTAAGTAAGGAGGCACCAGGATTCTGCGATGTAATCCCGAGTGTGGCTCGGGGTTACCGCTAATGGTCCTGAATTTTAACCCCGAGCCACACTCGGGAAAACCGCCAGGGAGGCTACAATGTGCCACAATTGAATCCAGATGCATTATGTATCCAATGCATTATTAAAACATCCTAAAGTGATATTAAGCCTAATTAAAACAATTATATAGCACAGTAGACCTCAGCACCAATTATATAGCACAGTAGTTCCCCCCCGGTGATTTACTGCACTATCCCCAATCCTCTGTGCACTGGGTGCATGTTTCCCTACCCAAAGGTTGGGGGACGTGACGCCGTGGGACCTGGAGCCTGCAAAGGTGAGCAGTAAAGACTGTAATGCCCTGTACACACAATCGGACATTGATCGGACATTCCGACAACAAAATCCATGGATTTTTTCCGACGGATGTTGGCTCAAACTTGTCTTGCATACACACGGTCACACAAAGTTGTCGGAAAATCCGATTGTTCTGAACGCGGTGACGTAAAACACGTACGTCAGGACTATAAACGGGGCAGTACATAATAGCTTTCATATCTTAATTTATTCTGAGCATGCGTGGAACTTTGTGTGTCGGATTTGTGTACACACAATCAGAATTTCGACAACGGATCTTGTTGTCGGAAAGTTTTATAGCAAGCTCTCAAACTTTGTGTGTCGGAAATTCCGATGGAAAATGTGTGATGGAGCCTACACACAGTCGAAATTTCCGACAACAAGGTCCTATCACATATTTTCCGTCAGAAAATCGGACCGTGTGTACGGGGCATAAGTGTTCTGCACATAGGAAAAAGTACTATTATGCACTGTACACACGACTGGCAAAGGTCTGACGGAACGAATCCGCCAGGACAATTCAATCGTGTGTGGGCTTCATCGGACCTTTGCTGTCGAAAATACAGACGGACTTTAGAAATAGAACATGTTTCAAATCTTTCCGACAGACTCGAGTCCGGTCGAAAAATCAGTTCGTCTGTATGCTAGTCCGACGGACGAACAGCGACGCAGGGGCAGCTATTGGCTACTGGCTATGAACTTCCCTATGCTAGTCCGGTGGTACGTCATCACATTTGAATCAGTCGGACTTTGGTGTGATCATGTGTAGGCAAGTCCGGTGCATCGGAACTCCGTCAAAAAGTCCTTCGGAGTTCAGTCCGTCGAAAGTCCGCTCATGTGTACACAGCATTAGTACACTTTATTATGCAGGATTTATATACTGTCAATTGTTTGTGCAACGTTTCACAATATAAAAGGAAACATTACAGTTACAGTACAATTTAATACAAGAGGAATGGGAAGATACAAGTTAGAACTATGAGGAATAAACTGGTGGAGAGGTCGAATTACATTTTTTAGGTGAAGGCAGGATGAGCTTTCCTGAAGAGATGAGTTTTTAGGGAACGCCTAAAGGTTTACAGGGTAGTGGATAGCCAGACACATTGGGGTACGGAGTTCCAGAAGACAGGAGGGGCTCTGGAGAAGTGCTGGAGGCAAGCATGGAATGAAGTTATGAGATCGCTAGAAAGCAGGAGGTCTTGGGAGGAGTAGAGTGGACAATTTGGTTTATATTTCAAGATAAAGTGATTGGTGATGTAGTTGGAGGCAGAGTTGTGGATGACTTTGTATGTTGTATTAGGTATTTTGAACTGTATATGTTAGGTGAATGACAAAGGGGGGCACTAATTGGGGCCTACCTGCATGAGATTGTGGCCAGTACACCTACACCTACACCTACAATAGGCATATAGTTAGTCAGGATAAGAGTTATGGTTACGCAGGGTACTGTCTCTTTAAGAGGTTCTGTGTTGCAGGTTCAGAAGATCCAATAGGATTGCTGGGAAGGTGCTGGAAGCCTGGATTGCCTATAAAGGGCAGCTGTGGTGAGGCTTATTTCCTTCCTCCCCCCTGGACCGGACCAGCAACAGAAGTACCCCCTCCCTCCCTCCCTCCCTAGTCGCATGCACCTATTATGTGGTGGGGTCTCCCTGGATTTCTGGGGGGACTGTTTGTTATATGAAGAAGGTTGTTGACTGGCTGCCAGAGTTCTGAAAACTGGGCAGTTTAATAATTTGGTAATATCATTATGAGAATAAAGTAAGTGCAATTGGATGTTTAGATATTAGACCAATATTTTGACAAAATGTGTGGTGTGGTTATTTAGCAGTATCCGAGTGGTGGTTAAGGTGGGAGGGTGTGTGGCTTACAATCTCATGGAAGCCACTGGAGAGATTGGCAGAGAGAGGTGGCAGACACCTAACATTAGGTAAAGTGGATGAGTCTGGCAGCATTCATGAAAGAATGAAGAAGGGGCATAATTTGAAAATTGCAGCTGGATAGGGGAGTCAGCTGGATAGGGGAGTGCTCCAGTTTTAGTAACTCTCTCCCATAGGCTGATCCAGGTCAACCTATGTGTGTGTATATCTGTGTGATTTTCATTTTATAACAATTCCTATGGACCTGTATATTCTGCTTTCTGAGGAAGACATTTAAAAGTTTTTTGAAGTTGCCGTCAGCCAGTAACCACATTTTTACTGCTCTTTTACATTTTAAAGAACTCTTTCCTCAACGTAAGGATCAACCTCCTTTCTTCAAACCTCAAATTGTTGCTGCGTGCCCTTTTCAGGTACCTTATGCCCTGTACACACGGTCGGACTTTGTTCGGGCATTCCGACAACAAAATCCTAGGATTTTTTCCGACGGATGTTGGCTCAAACTTGTCTTGCATACACACGGTCACACAAAGTTGTCGGAAAATCCGATCGTTCTGAACGCGGTGACGTAAAACACGTACGTCGGGACTATAAACAGGGCAGCGGCCAATAGCTTTCATCTCTTTATTTATTCTGAGCATGCGTGGCACTTTGTGCGTCGGATTTGTGTACACACTATCGGAATTTCCGACAACAGATTTTGTTGTCGGAAAATTTTATAGCCTGCTCTCAAACTTTGTGTGTCGGAAAATCCGATGGAAAATGTGTGATGGAGCCTACACACGGTCGGAATTTCCGACAACAAGGTCCTATCACACATTTTCCATCGGAAAATCCGGCCGTGTGTACGGGGCATAAGAGTAAACAGTTTTTCTTTGAATTACTGAAGTCACCTTTGATATTTTTGTACATTGTACTCATATCCCCCCTTAAGCACCTCTTCTCCAGATTGAAAAACGAAAATCTATGTAAAATCTACCTAAAGTCTTCCACCATTTTTTTTTACTTTTTGGCCCAACACTAAACTCTCTAATTCAGCAATGTCTCTCCTGAGGATTGGTGACCAAAACTGAAGTGAATGTTCAAGATGAAGTGTTTTGGAGAAGCACTTTTACTTACCTGATCCTCTGCTGCCCCAGCAGATGGGGCTCCCCCACACTCTGGCAGTGGATAGTCCCACATTGCCAACACATCCAGAGCAGAGGATCAGGTAAGTAAATCTCCTTTTTTTTGTTTCCCTAGACCTAAATGAGCAATTAACCCTTGCAGTGTGGGCAAATATCCTGGATTTGGACTTTAAATATGTATTTTGTTATTCAAAATCGGACACAAATCACCAGAAAGTTTGAACAAAAAAGCTCTAAATTATCATTGGTAGTTCGATGGTGTGTGGGCAACACAGCAGGATCTTTTTGGTTATGTTCCTTGGGATTTATGCGAATGCAAATACCCAGAAGTGTGGTTTTGAAAAGTAAAGCATCCCAGTGAGCAGTCTAGACGTTTTCTGGTCACACTTAGTGACCATAGAGGAGAAGGAGTGACAAGAGGCCCAGGGGTCTCATGCATACCTGACCCAGTGGTGGATAAGTGTAGATAAATTATATTCAGGAAACAGGGGTGTCCCTGGGTCTTTCCACCAATCAGGAAGACAAACCTTTCCCACAAGCAGGAGGAGCAACGAGTCAACACACCACCTGTTATGTTCCTCCAAGATCTGCTTTGGTAGAATGTCTTCCTGCCCATGTTATATTCTGTATATTCTGCAAAGAGCATGGTCACATCACTGGGTTATATCATTTCTGTTCCTGTTGCTGCCTTCATTGTAATTGTACAAGACTGTGTTCCCTATCCAAAAGGTCTGTGTCATTGTACTGTTAGGTTGCCAACAAAGCATCCTGCAGAGTTATAACGAGGTTCTCTCTATATTTGTATCAGTCTTCCACACTTTACCATATTTAGGAGTTCACTTTAGGAACAAACTGTTCTATGGCTCTTTTTTTCTGAAAGGAAAATGTACCCTTTAGCTGTACATTCACTTTCAAATCATTGTACATTACGCAATACATACAAGGTGAGATAAGGTAGTCAAAGCCTGAATTGAACAGCTATATTCAATCTGCAAAATATCTATTATCCCAACCTTTTGCTACTCTTTTACGAACAGACCAGAAGCAACATGCTATCCAAAATTAAGTTAATCGCTGTTCCCTATGCTGACTGTTAAACACCAATGAAAAATGGAACATGACTATGTTATAACAAAATGTCCTGTTAGCCGTTTCTTGTGAAATAATCCCTTTAAGCATGTTGGGCGGGGAAACCGTAATTATAAATGATCAGGTGAGATTATGTCTTCTAGCAATTTTCTGCTTTTTGTAATAAATAATAAACAAAGCAGCAAATTGCTAATAGTCACAATACACATGTACAGAACTTAAAGGTGGCAGTGTGCTTTTGGAGTGCACCTTAACACAGAACTCAAGGCAAAACTTTTTTTTTTTTTTTTTTTTTTTTTAATTTTAGATCTAGAAATGGAGGGTTATAACCCCTGTCAGTTTTTTTTTTTCTATCTGTGTCTCTTTGAGGAGATTTCCCTTCACCCACTGTCCAATAGCCAAAACAGGAAGTGGGAGGAAACCCCTCCAAACTGAGGAAATGCCTGGTTGTCACCAGACCTAGTATCCTTTCTATTCCTGTTTTGAGGACAACCCAAAATTAGGGATTTTTTTTTCACTTTTATTCTTGGTAAAATTGGTAAACAGGACAAATAGAGGATGAATCTCTCTAACAAAGACATAGACAAAAATAAAAACCTGACAGATGTTCTAATTCCTCCTGAACTCTATCCAAAACAAAGCAAAAAAATGTTGTACTTTAAGCAGGTCCCTTTGACTTGAATAAAGCTGCTTCACGATAGGATGCTGTGCTGGTACTGTAGGGCGCAAGGATGCACTAATCCAAATACAAGCTGGGAAACAGGGTCCTTTGCCAAACTCACAGAAGTCTCCAGAGGTAATCTGGCCGTTCTCAGTGCCTGGAAGCGATGGTAGCCACCAGCGTTAGCCGGACCACCAGCTGCCTCTTCATCTGTGAGCGGACCACCTTCCCCTATAAGTGGATGAACCTCCGTAATCATTCCAATGCTCTGACACATCTATGATCTTGTGAGTTCCCAATTGTCTACCCTGGAATAAAATGTTTTAATATTGCTGCACTTAGATTGGCGCTGCTCTTCTTTGTGTCTTGTAATCTGGCCATCCCCTATTCTATCCCTGCTCCTCAGGAACCTTTCCCTGCACTAGGTCTATCTATAGCCAGTGTGTCTACAACTCTAAATCCATAGCCAGTGTATCTCTGTCCCTATCTCACACTCCCCACACTACAGGACTCCCCACAAAAACCAGATGGCTGCCCAAATCTCAGGAAAGCTCTATATCCCATCAGGCAAAGACTCCCCCAAGATAAAATCCAGAGTCCATGGCAGAGGGCACACTGGTGCCATAGCTGGCTCCCTCTTGATAGAACAAAAGAGAAGAACTACATGACTAATACCCTGCTACAAAGACACATTCAACCTTTAAAAACTGGAATACACCAGCAAAGTAACTAATGTGATCAACCATATTGATCAAAGTTTTACAATGCAAAATAGTGATACAATTAATAGTAAAGAATGATTTCGGGCAAAAAGTAAAACCAGTTAGTGAATTGGTAAAGCTACAGCAACTGGACTAAAAGAGAAAGTTTAATGTAACCTGACTGCAGCTCAGAGGCTCCAGTGGTTTTAAAGGTAGAATACATTAAGGTAAAAAACCTTCTGCAAGCAGATCCCCTCTAGTTCCCCCAAATACTTATTTGAGCCCGATCTTGATCCAGTGATGTGCACAAGAGCAGAGGCTCCTCATTGGCTCAGACACAGCAATGGGAGCCATTGACTCCTGCTGCTGTCAATCATGGCCAGTGAGAAGGGAGCGGGGGAGTCTCATGTCTGGTACACACTATCAGTTTTTTATCATTCAACCCAGCAGGCTGAACAAAAAAAAACTGAGGAGCTCAGGAGGAGCTTGCTGTACTAACTATCCAATGTTAGTACAGTGATCTCCCAAATGAGCTATAGTGTTCTGACAGAAAACACTGTTTAATGCTCGCAACCAAATGCAAGCGCTGATCGGATGCCGATCGGCAGATACTTTTTTGACATGCCCCTTCAACAGAAGTCGGATTTTGGCTGGCTTCTTTCGGACAGGCTGCTGTACACAGGGGCTGAATATCGGTCGGGTTCAGTTGAACCGGCCGATATCGAACAATATGCGGTCCGTGTGTACCAGACTACATGGACACACATAGCGGCTTGCTAGGGGGACACTTGGTAGGGGTGGAGGAGCCAGGGGTGCTGGCAGGTGACCCAAGAAGAGGAGGATCGGGGCTGCTCTGTGCAAATACATTGTACAGAGCAGGTAAGTATATCATGTTTGTTTTTTATTTATTTTTTTTACCTTTAGAATCACTTTAAGTTAACACAAAGAAAAACAGTCTACCTGCTCAGCACATCCATTTTTCATCCAGGCACTGCTGTAGTGTATACTGTCTATATGGTTGACAATGGTGATTTTGGAACAGAGTATGCTTAAACAAACCCAGTATATTCTCTTTACTGTTGCTAACATACAGAAAGGCTGGTGTGTCAAAGTGTTTGTTACCATGGAAATCTGAATGTGACCGATGACTCTCAAAGTTGAAAGACAGGATGTTACACAAGCCTTAGTTAACACCTTCCCATCTAGAACCCTGTACACTAGGGCTGCAGTTGCTTGCAGAGAAATTGTGACTTGCTGAGATTAAAGACAGAGTAAACATTCTTAGTTTAGCATGGTTGCAAAGTTTCAAGAAGAACATTACAAGTTCCTGAAATGGATTTACTTCTTCTCCGGCATTGTTATTTAAAGTGGTTCAAAAGTCTTAACATTTTTTTACCTTAATGCATTCCCTGCATTGAGGTAAACAAATTCTTAGTAGCAGCTGCCCCTTCTCAAATACTTGATCCAGGGTTGTGCCCGTCTGTAGCGGCTCTTCTCCCTCTCCCTGCATTCACAGGAAACATAGGCAGCAGTGGGAACCATTGGCTCCTGTTGCTGTTAATCAAATCCTGTGAGCAAAGAGTGGGGGATGGGGCCGAGCTGCGCTGTGTCTATGGACACACGCACCCTGGCTCGAGAGCAAGCCCACACAACTACCCCCATAGTGGCTTGCTATGGGTAGCTGGCACAGAAGAGGAGTAGCAGAGAGTGCCGGCAGGGGACCCCAGAAGAGGAGGTTTGGGGACGCTCTGTGCAATACAATTGTACATTGGTAAGTATATGTTTTTTGTGTTAGGTAAAAAAAAAATTGAAAGGAGAGTTTCCTCTTTGATTGAAGTGTTTACTTAGTAAAGCCTAGTATACACTAATAGAAAATCTGATTTGAAAAGATTGTTTAATTTTCTTTTTGTTAGTATACTGCTTTAGAGAGCTGATGGGAACTGTTCAGACAAAAATTTCCGAACTGACAAAACTTTTCTCATTAGTTATCATAACGTCCAATTTTCATTTATTTAATACAGTATTTGTCCTATAAAAATCGAAGGAGCAAGTCCATGCATGATCAAAAAGAAAGTATGACCATAGACTAGACAAAGACCATAGCTACGTACATGGGAAGTTGTCCATTGTCATTCAACAATTTTCGTGCCATTTTAGGTGTTTTCGTTTTCAACATGGGTTCGAGGACACCGTTTTTCTAATAGTGTATACTAGGTTTAACTCATACGCCCTTTCTTCATCATAATAAGATAAATGAAATGCAAAATGATTCATTTGGTCTATGTTTCCCTTTAAAAATATGTAGGGCATAGTAAAATGTTAAATGCTTTATAGCCTATTCAGAGCTGCCCCTTAACATCAATGGAGAAATAATTCCCATGTTAAGTATATTCTCATCTCCACTTCACTAATACCCACTAATCTCTGCCATAAAGCACTGGATTCGGCTTTTGTCTCTTGTAAACAGATGTGTGTTGAAAAAAAGTTACCGTGTAACCTTAAAAATGCAAATATACTGAAAAATCTCAATACATATTATATTTTGTAATCTATTTAAAGAACAGTTATGCGTTTCCGTGTGCCACATGTTTAAAAGCAAAACTCAGCTTGCTACATCTTTGGTGTGGTATCCAGCAAATGTATCTTTTATAAGCATGAATGGTACCACATTTAATATGGGTAAGACACACACAGTACACCAAATCAACCCTGACCCCACTCACATTTCTAAATGCAATGGCACCTGGGATGCAGACCACTGTAACTTTTTACTCCTGTGCAATTCCCAGGCCCAGTTATTAAAGCAAAAAAATAAGATAACATTAACAGCCCATTTAAAATAAAATAGTAAAACCTTTTGCTGCATTATTCACCTTCAATCTAGCAATTTCCCAGTCTCACCGCCAGGATCATTCAACTCATTTCCTCTAGTCCAGGTTGTCCTGAACCAGCCCCAGCCTGTAACCTGACAGTGAGGAGAAGCAGTACAATGATTAGCTCATATCTCTTGTCAGTCTGTTCTCTCCTCCTATCAGCATATTCTTGGCAGCACATGGACCGATTTGCTCCTGATACTGCTTCTTCCTCTCGCACTCAAGCCCTGCTGTACAGAGACTACAAGAGGCTGGTACCGGGACAGATTCAGGTACTTATACTGCTTACATTTAGGAACTACATTTAAAGCGTTTCTAAACCCACAACAGTAAAAATCAGTGTGTATATGCAGTAAAACATGCTTGTTATACTCACTGTAGAATCTAAGGGGTTAATCCTCTGCATTGTATAAAAATGCTGTTTAATCCTGTCTTCTCTGATCCTCCCCTTCTTACATTGTCTCCAAAACATGTCTGTATAAAACAGTTACTGAAGTCAGGCTGCACATGCTCAGTTTGGTGTGTTTTGCTATAGAGTTTTTTTTTTTCTTGGGAGAGAGTGCATGTGATCAGCACAGGGCCAATCAGCACTGTCCGGACAGAGGGTCACGGATCCCTCCTGATAGGACAGCCAGTGCAATATGAAAACTCCTCCTACAAGCTTTAACCAGGCAATAATAGACGCTGCAAGATGAGAAAGGGTATTTAGCAGTCTATATTTACTAAAATAATTAAATTTCTATGTTCTGTGTACTGTGTGAGATAGTGAATGCAGAGTCCTGGGTTTAGTAACACTTTAAGTATTATTGGTTACATGGCTTCAATAACTTGTGTCATTTATATGTGCCTAGATTCAGCTTTAACATCTTTTCCTGTGTGCTGACCTAGGTATTGGGGGAACAGGTTAAGGCCTCATGCACGTAGATGTTTAGCAGCTCCTGTGTTCTGTGGTGTAAAATCCCTTTCTGTTTCTAGTGCCCGGGCAACAGCATATGCTTTGGTAAACTTCCATGATTTCTGCATTGGCATTTACCCGTGCATGTATATACGGAGCTTCTCCCTAGGCATGAAAGAGGCATGAGGCCTTCAAAGGAGTACAGAGCCTTCCAAAATGAGACACTACTTTGTAGTGAGCAGATCGCTGACATTGAAATGTTACCTTCGACTGAAGCAGAGATCTGTTCATGCCTTAAGTAGCTTAATTAAATGAATGAGAATTAGTTAACGAGTTTAGTTTATACCAGCAGTTTTACGTTAATTAACCTACATGTCACATCATGTTCTATCCTATTTATGCTCATTTGTGAAATACTGCTGCCTCTTAGGCCCCATTCACACCTTTGCACTCCGGGAATGGGGGAACACGTTTCTGCACATTTTCCTAAAAAAATGAGAAAAATCTGTCAAAATGCACATCACAATTGAGGTGCCATTAACTTGGTTCTAAAGCCTGAACATTGTTTACCTTAGTGCATTCCTTGCATCAGGGTAAAAAATGTTTAGGTAGCAGTATGCCCCCTCCGCCCTCACTCGATCTAGTACTAAGCCCTTATGTAGTGGCTCTCTTCCTTGTCCTTGTTCTTACAGGCTTGGCTGAGAGCAGTGAAAGCCATTGGCTCCCACTGCTGTCAGTCTAACCACGTGATGAGGGAGCAGGGGGCGGGGCTGTCTGTGTCTATAGATGCAGGCTGCAAGGCTCAGGTTTGAGCCCACAAGTGTGCCACAATAGGAAGCAGCGTCCTATGGTGACACATCGAGAAGAGGAGGAGCCAGGAGCACCAGCAGGGGACCCAAGATTAGGAGGTTTAGGGTACCAATTAGGTAAGTGTAACATGTTTGTTATTTAAAAAAAAAATAAAAAGAAAGTTTACAATCACTTTAATTCTTAATGGCACCCCAAACGCAGGAAGCAGTTGTACAATTTGTCGCCTGACAAAATGCAACAAAAATGCACCAAAACGTGCTTTGCAAAAACGCGTGAACTCACTGCATAAGAGAGGTGAAGGAGCTACTTTGGCGCGTTTGTCAAGTGAAGGGCAGCCTATTCATGTGAATGGACTGCCCTATGCTGTGACACGTTGTGCAGGTGTGACTGAGGCCTGAGTGTCAGTTGTCTGAGACAGCGGCCTTTTTGACCTATAGGAATCTAAATAGGAAACGCCCTGTTGCAGATTGATGATTATTAACATACTGTGTGAATTTATGTGGCACCTCGCCATTTACTTTCACAATAGGGCAATGAAAGAAGAATGCTCTCTGTCTGTTCTATGCTAGTAAATAACTTTCTTTACTATGTAACATTAATCATTTTAAATGAAGTACTTAAAACTGTTAGGCGGTGTTTTTAATCCTACATGCTTAATATTAATGCCTTGCAGCACTTCTGTATTCATTTCCTTCATGTTTTTTATATATTTACCTGTACTAACAGGAGCCCCTTCCGGGCACTGTGGTTACCTCCCAAAAATTTACTGGCAGGGTAAATGGCTTAAGCCTAAATTGTTCTGGAATGGGTGGGAGCGCTTGTGTCAATTGAATTGTAAGCTCTGTTGGTTAAAAAAAAAAGCACATTCCTGCTTTCTTAAAAAGGAGAAGATCTTCAGCGCTAATTTTCACCTAATCTAATGACAAGCTCTTAAAATTCTGGTGTAAGTGTAAAATCTCTGCACAAGCTGATGCCTGCAGGGTCCTTACTGCCTTTCTCAATGTTCTCTTCAGTACACGAAAGTAGATGGACAAGTTGGGCGACAGCAAACTAAAATTAGCAAGATGAAAAACACTGGCAGTCCTACAAACGAATGGCTTCTTGCAAATGACGTTATACAATTATGTACAAACAATGTAAATGAGTTAAGGAATATTGTGGACAAGAGAGGAACCAGGGGCACCACATCCCTAATAAGATAACACAAAGAAACCAGAAGTTGTTTTTTTATGGGGTTTTTAGGGTGCTATCCAACCACAATGTATAAATGTGTAAAACTAAGCAATTTTATTAGACACTGCCATAAAATCTGTCAAAATCTTTCCCTTCTCTCCCTTCCTGACCCCCTTTTCTCTATCTGTGTGGGTGCTCTTTTGGGTCTACCCTTCCTTGCTGGATTTGTTGCGGGATCTGTGATGGAAACATCTATTCTGTGTCCTTGCATCATGTCCCGCTAGGTGATGCTTGGTGTTCCTACTGTTGCCTTCACTTCTCCCTCACCTCCAGCGTTAATCACCAGGGATAGTGTGGTGAGGTGGGCGGCACTGGAACACTTGTGTCATGGAGGTGGTAAGAGGAGCCGTGCATACGCAGTTGATGCCCACTTACATCCACCGTGATGTCACACACCTGCGGGAAGGGAGGAGTACATAAGGCGCATGCACTGGAGGCCATTTTGCTGGAGTATGCACTTACCCTCACAAGTTTCTTCCACCAAGTTATATAATTTGCCCTTTGAGAGTGCTTTACTCATATGTACTTTTTTTTGTCTTTTTATGGGTATG
Organism: Lithobates septentrionalis; assembly: GCA_037952835.1. Taxonomy (NCBI): domain Eukaryota; kingdom Metazoa; phylum Chordata; class Amphibia; order Anura; family Ranidae; genus Lithobates; species Lithobates septentrionalis. The sequence continues at coordinate 2,426,485 of JBBDGP010000076.1, read as the reverse complement.
TCCTATGTGCTCCTCCTATGGCCTGCACATACCACCTGGAACTTGTTGGATGCTGGGGTAGCTGTGTGGATTAGTTGATTCTTTTATTATCCCTTCATATTCCGGTATATAATTATTATGGTGAGATGCTTTTCATCAAACTCCAATTATCATATTTTTTGTAATGTATGTATTCATTATATATATTTTTTGTATCTCTTTGTTTAGATTTCTTATGCAGCCAGTATGTTGTGGTGTGTTCTCCTAAGGAAGGCGTTTTTAATGCGAAACATGTCGAGGTAACTACACCTGGCATCTTTCTCGATGGCATTTACTCAAATATCACATAAATTACAGAAATCATGAAATTTGTATGATTTTAATTTGATTTTATCCTGATTTTATTATAAAAAGTGCATAGTTTTACATATTTATGCATTGTGGTTGGTTGGCACATTAAAAACCCCATAAAAAATAGATTTTGTTTTTCCTGTTTAACGTTAATAAGTCACTTATATGACCCACAGACTGGCTTATTTGTGAGGCAATCTGTAATAGTATTCCTTGGTAGTATGGACAGCAGGGAATGCATTAAGGTAATAAATGTTTAGGTGTTATAACCACTGTAAGAATGGTAAAATTTCAGTCCTTCTATTCCAGTCATTCTCAACTAGGGTTCTGTGGAACTCTACGATGCCTTCTGAGGTTGCTAGGGGTTCCTTGAGCTGTGGCTGATTGACTTCTTATCCAATGGTGCCTGCTTAGTTCATGAGCCAACCCTATTAGGCAGAGTCAGTGACACTAGGAATCTTTCTCTGAAAGGTTGGAATTCTGAATAACACTGTGAGAGATGCATTTTCCCCCCGACCACCAATGTAACGGACATTTTTTCCATGTACACCAAATGAATTGGTATTATCAGAGGTTCCAGTCCTGTCAAAAAAAAAATAGGTTTGTAGGCCCAGGAGTGGTGAGAACTAGATGACAGAAGTATATACTTTATTTTACCACGAAGAGAAGGTCTGCCAAAAAAAAAATAGAAAATGTGAAAAAAATATACTACACTATATATGAATGTTTATTAGGATCATTTATACATAAAGTATTCTTAGGGTGAGATGTACAGGTTTGAAATATAAATACATTTTATCATCTGAATAATTCATGTGTGCTTTGAATATATAAAAACATATGTAACAAAAAATAATTAATAGAATATAAAATGTTAAGCTAAATGTCTAAAATTATAAAGAAAACCTGGATTTGAAAGTCTCAGTAAGCTGACAAGAATTGAGACGTCTTTCCATGTATATAATCTAATTGCAAGCTGTTCTATTCTGTCGTATTGGTGAGACTCCCTGCAGTGTCATTTAGCAGATCTCTTCAATGAACTATCCCATTCTTAAATCTCTTAATCACTTATGATGGCCACACACAAAGATATTGTGGGTCTTGCTTTATGTACTCAAATAGGACTTAATAAAAAATGTATAGTAAGATGTGAATATATGATGAGGAATCAGCTTTACATTATAAAGCCAAAAATTTGACTTCAGACCCAGATTTTTTTATCTTGATAATGGTTTTGTATTAAAAATATTGATAATATTGGTTGGTATTCTAGGGGCCACGCAATAAAATACTATTTAGGAGGCAATTCTAGGACAACACTCAAATGATCGTGCAATCTTTCTGGTAGGAAATTACAGAATGGTTCCCCCAATCTTTATCCTACTTGCATACTAGATGTACTCTAGTACTACTAGACTCAGGGCTGCTGTTAGGGCAGTACAACCGGTCCTCTTGTACTGGGCCCAGACCCAATCAGCTCAACAGGGGGCCCGGCAAGCTTTATAGTTAGGTTCTTCGAAATACAAAAATAGGACTTACTAAATACACCCCGCCTCTTTTCGGCTCAGGGGAGGTGTATAATTCCATTTTCCTGGGCCCCATCAAGTCAATGAAGAGGACCAGGAGGCATGAGTATTGCAGAAACGTTTTCTTCATTTTCAGGTTTGTGTACCTGCGCAGCAACGCGCCGTATGCTTGATGGTTACTGCTGGCTGCTCCCTTCCTTCCCTGGTGCTGGGCTGAGTGATCTGTAATACACTTTACCTGCTCTGTTCTTTTAGGTGCTGGGACTGCCGTGAGGTGGCTCACAAGGAGAGAACAGTAAAATGAATCCTGGCGAAGGCAGGTAGCATGGCAGGCAATGTCAGTGCACAGCGAGTCACATATCTTACTTAAAAAAATCCTCAATGTGCCTTTGAATATCCTAATGGTATAGATCATTTCACATAGAACATCAGGTGCTCGGGTCTATCACAGTGTCACATGCCTGTAGGGTGCAGACTTTGTTAACTTATAGCTATATAAGTATAGCTGTAGCCATAACAAAGTCAGCGCCCAGCAGCCATGTGACCCTGTCACAGAGTCGAGCACTTGAAGCGCTATGTGAATGAATATCCTAATTATAAAGATATAAGGCACAGTGAGATGCTACTTCACACTTGCGTTTGGGAGGGGGGGCAGGAAAAATAAGCCGCTAAACTGCATCCTTAGTGCCCCCCCAACCACTTCACTTTAACCACTTTAGTTCCAGCGCCATTTTACAACAGCACTAGGACTGTGCTACAAACGTGATTTTAAATGCATACACACATTCCTGACCAGGGTCTAGGGTCAGCGGTCAGGAGTGTGTGTATATTTATAAAGGCAACTGTCAGGTTTCCTGTGGAAGTGATACGAGCAGCTCTGAAGCTTTCACACTTGTTGCACAGTATGCCCCCCACCCCACTTCACTTGTGGTTTCAGGATGGGGTCAGGGTGGAGTCAAGAGTGAGGTTGAAGGGTGCCCCGTCAGGTAGGCTGTACGGGGCCCCATGATTTCTGACAGCGACCCTGACTAGACCCTACCACTGCTATGACTTAACAAATTGTCTATAGACCCACACCTTGCTTTGTGCCGGCAGGATCATACTTTAGTGAACACTCACAAAACTAGGTGCCTACGTTTTCACAAATCTGGAATTCCATATCTTAATAAATCATCCTAGCAAATTCAAAGTTTTTCTTTTCAGTTACAACGTGTTTAAAAAGATATATTAGGCTACATGTACACTAGCCCACTCTGACCGCAGCCGTGGGAAAACACTTGGTTTTGCAGTGATTTGCGTTTTCCCATGTTCCTATCCTTAACGTGATTCTTCCACGTTCAGGAGAGGGAGGTTTAACCTCACCTAAATTTGGAAGCTCCTAAACTCTAATAAAACTCTGATAAAACTCTGATAAACTCTGATAAAAGCCTATGTGTACATGGATAGGTTTTTATGGAGTTGCATTTAGGAGCTTTGGCGAAAAAACAGCAAAAGCTCCTAAACTAAAGTTTAAGAGCTGCTAGTGTACATGAAGCCTAAGGCATTTGGAAACTGATCAAACTGTGGCTACAGTACAGTAATGGTGGTAAGATGCTGCTACTCATGTGAGGATGACAAATGTTTGCAAGGCTGGCACAATAATGAGTTAAAAGGGGGAGGTGGTGGTGAGGGGAGAATGTAAAGATATGCCAGGGCAACTGAAGCTTTAATGAAGCACAAGAGACATACAAATTGTTATCTGTGTAATTCTCACCACATATCATTACAATTACAGTATAATTGATACTAACAACGTACAGACAGATTTTTAAATGATGCTAATTTACAACTGAAGGTTCATAATTTGCCCATTTTACAAAGCTAAGCATTATATAGAAACAGTGTTATATGCCTGGTTCACAATTTTATCCATTATTTTATGGTAATATATATATATATATATATATATATATATATATATATATATATATATATATATATATATATATATATATATATATATATATATGTATGTATATACAGTGGCTTGCGAAAGTATTCGGCCCCCTTGAACTTTTCAAACTTTTGCCACATTTCAGGCTTCAAACATAAAGATATAAAATTTTTATTTTTTGTGAAGAATCACCAACAAGTGGGACACAATTGTGAAGTGGAACGAAATCTTTTGGATTTTTGAAACTTTTTTAACTAATAAAAAAATGAAAAGTGGGGCGTGCAAAATTATTCGGCCCCCTTGCGTTAATACTTTGTAGAGCCACCTTTTGCTGCGATTACAGCTGCAAGTCGCTTGGGGTATGTCTCTATCAGTTTTGCACATCGAGAGACTGAAATTCTTGCCCATTCTTCCTTGCAAAACAGCTCGAGCTGAGTGAGGTTGGATGGAGAGCGTTTGTGAACAGCAGTTTTCAGCTCTTTCCACAGATTCTCGATTGGATTCAGGTCTGGACTTTGACTTGGCCATTCTAACACCTGGATACGTTTATTTGTGAACCATTCCTTTGCAGATTTTGCTGTATGTTTGGGATCATTGTCTTGTTGGAAGATAAATCTCCGTCCCAGTTTCAGGTCTTTTGCAGACTCCAACAGGTTTTCATCCAGAATGGTCCTGTATTTGGCTGCATCCATCTTCCCCTCAATTTTAACCATCTTCCCTGTCCCTGCTGAAGAAAAGCAGGCCCAAACCATGATGCTGCCACCACCATGTTTCACGGTGGGGATGGTGTGTTGAGTGTGATGAGCTGTGTTGCTTTTACGCCAAACATATCGTTTTGCATTGTGGCCAAAAAGTTCGATTTTGGATTCATCGGACCAGAGCACCTTCTTCCACATGTTTGGTGTGTCTCCCAGGTGGCTTGTGGCAAACTTTAGACGAGACTTTTTATGGATATCTTTGAGAAATGGCTTTCTTCTTGCCACTCTTCCATAAAGGCCAGATTTGTGCAGTGTACGACTGATTGTTGTCCTATGGACAGACTCTCCCACCTCAGCTGTAGTTCTCTGCAGTTCATCCAGAGTGATCATGGGCCTCTTGGCTGCATCTCTGATCAGTCTTCTCCTTGTCTGAGCTGAAAGTTTAGAGGGACAGCCAGGTCTTGGTAGATTTGCAGTGGTCTGATACTCCTTCCATTTAAAAATGATCGCTTGCACAGTGCTCCTTGGGATGTTTAAAGCTTGGGAAATCTTTTTGTATCCAAATCCAGCTTTAAACTTCTCCACAACAGTATTACGGACCTGCCTGGTGTGTTCCTTGGTCTTCATGATGATCTCTGCGCTTTCAACAGAACCCTGAGACTATCACAGAGCAGGTGCATTTATACAGAGACTTGATTACACACAGGTGGATTCTATTTATCACCATCAGTCATTTAGGACAACATTGGATCATTCAGAGATCCTCGCTGAACTTCTGGAGTGAGTTTCTGCACTGAAAGTAAAGGGGCCGAATAATTTTGCACGCACCACTTTTCAGTTTTTTAATTGCTAAAAAAGTTTAAAATATCCAATAGATTTCGTCCCACTTCACAATTGTGTCCCACTTGTTGGTGATTCTTCACAAAAAATTAAAATTTTATATCTTTATGTTTGAAGCCTGAAATGTGGCAAAAGGTTGAAAAGTTCAAGGGGGCCGAATACTTTCGCAAGCCACTGTATATATATATATATATATATATATATATATATATATATAGGAAGGCCGGCCTGAAATTATGGGAGGAGCCCGGAGGGTATATAGCCAGACCATCCACAATGGTCTGTGTCAGTTCCAGTGCGCGGTAGCTCACATCACAGGGCTGACTCTTCCCAGCTCACCTCATGTTCGGCAGTCTGTGCATTCAATCGCAGGTGCACTCCGGCTTTTCATTCGTGGTCTTCGTCGGCGGTTCCCACTCACGGTCGCAGGTAGTATCCAAACTTTCGTGTCATGTGCAAAATCTTGCGGTTTATTATGCTTCTTATCCTGCACCCCTTTTGTGGAAAAACCTGCCCCGGAGTTGTTGTCGCTCATGTCCCGACATCATTCGGCACAGGCATAGTACATTCGTAAAGTTCCTTCTGACAAATATACGATTCATTCGTAGACCCAAGCCCCCAGTCACTGTAGGACGATCAGCATATATCGTTTGTATAGGTTTCTGTGGCTGATTGAGGTGTGGTTGAGCCCACCTGGTGCCTTCTCTGCACTTGATTAGCCTGGGGGGATGGGTGGTTGATAGGTGTTCAGTTTCACAGTAAGGGATGGCATACACTCTACAACCAATTTGTATCAGATACTCCTTACTACCGATTTATATTGGATTAATTTAATATGTTTTACAAACTGATTCATATCAGATGCATTGCAGAGGCCGACTCTACCAACTCACTGCATGTCCTTCGAGATTGGTCGTAGGTTTTTATCAATTGTCCCACACTCACTGTCGCAGGTAGTGCTTTCCTGCTACCGAACCGTTACTTTATGTTCCCCTTCGTAAAACCACCTACAACTTCGTAGGTCTTACTCGGTTATTCGCACACATCCGTACTTACTGCCTTTCTCCGTTCCTCATTCGAGCCCCTTACGTCCACAACCAATCTGAATCTAGTCGCATAATCAGCGCAAAGATTCGGATCCTCTGCAAAACGAACTCCACCAACCGATCCGAGTCCAGTCGCAGCACCGGCTTAAAGATTCGGATCCTTGGCAATACAAACATCACCAACCGATCCAAGTCCAGTCGCAACACCAGCTCAGTGATTCGGATCCTCAGCATACACAAGCACTCACCAACAGTGTGCTTCTTTCATCCCACCGATCCAAGTCCAGTCGCAAAACAGCGGCTCTGCGATTCAGATCTTCAGCATACAAGCACTCACCAACAGTGTGCTTCTTTCATCCCACCGATCCGAGTCCAGTCGCAAACAGCGGCTCTGCGATTCGGATCTTCAGCATACAAGCACTCACCAGCAGTGTGCTTCTGTCATCCGACCGATCTGAGTCCAGTCGCAAAAGCGACTCAATGCTTCAAAACTTTAGCATACACAAGCACTCACCAACAAGTGTGCTTCTTTCATCCCACCGATCCAAGTCCAGTCGCAAACAGCGGCTCTGCGATTCGGATCTTCAGCATACAAGCACTCACCAACAGTGTGCTTCTTTCATCCCACCGATCCGAGTCCAGTCGCAAACAGCGGCTCTGCGATTCGGATCTTCAGCATACAAACACTCACCAGCAGTGTGCTTCTTTCATCCGACCGATCTGAGTCCAGTCGCAAAAGCGACTCAATGCTTCAAATCTTTAGCATACACAAGCACTCACCAGCAGTGTGCTTCTTTCATCCGACCGATCTGAGTCCAGTCGCAAAAGCGACCCAATGCTTCAAATCTTTAGCATACACAAGCACTCACCAGCAGTGTGCTTCTTTCATCCCACCGATTCGAGTCCAGTCGCAAACAGCGGCTCTGCGATTCGGATCTTCAGCATACAAGCACTCACCAGCAGTGTGCTTCTTTCATCCGACCGATCTGAGTCCAGTCGCAAAAGCGACTCAATGCTTCAAAACTTTAGCATACACAAGCACTCACCAACAAGTGTGCTTCTTTCATCCCACCGATCCAAGTCCAGTCGCAAACAGCGGCTCTGCGATTCGGATCTTCAGCATACAAGCACTCACCAACAGTGTGCTTCTTTCATCCCACCGATCCGAGTCCAGTCGCAAACAGCGGCTTTGCGATTCGGATCTTCAGCATACAAACACTCACCAGCAGTGTGCTTCTTTCATCCGACCGATCTGAGTCCAGTCGCAAAAGCGACTCAATGCTTCAAATCTTTAGCATACACAAGCACTCACCAGCAGTGTGCTTCTTTCATTCGACCGATCTGAGTCCAGTCGCAAAAGCGACTCAATGCTTCAAATCTTTAGCACACACAAGCACTCACCAGCAGTGTGCTTCTTTCATCCCACCGATTCGAGTCCAGTCGCAAACAGCGGCTCTGCGATTCGGATCTTCAGCATACAAGCACTCACCAACAGCGTGCTTCTTTCATTCAAACCAATCCCAGCCCAGTCGCATACCGGCTCAGTGATCCAAGACCCCCGGCACAGCAAAAAACCCCACCGCACATTCCAAATCCAGTCGTAGCACCGGCTCAACGATTCGGGTCTCTCACAACAAATACCCACCACCTATTTTTCCCAATGCCGCGCACGGTTTTTCTACATAATCAAATTTCAAAAAAAAAAAAAAAAAAAAAAACTCTTTTACTTTGTAAATCACCGCAAACATTTACGAAATGGCTTCATACAGCCATTCATCTTTCGTAGCAACACGGCTACTCATCGATTTCTCCAACCCTTCCCCCTTTCAGGTCAGTAGAGTTCTTCAGTTGATCCATCCTGCAACAGGTGTGGACAGTATCTTCCTCAGCTTCCCGGTCGACCCAAGTCTCGACCTCAAAAAACTAAAACTCCACTACTAGGACTTCAAGGCAGCGGACACCATGTCGCAGGCCAGCAGCAAGGACCTCGCCTCCACCCCGTCGTCACCTGGGGCAGACTCAGCAAACGACGACTTGCAGTCTCTCAGAGCTTGGACCATCCCCAAGCTTACAGCTGAACTACGGCGCAGGGGAATACCTTTCCCCGCGACTGCTAGGAAAGCTGAGCTTTTCAGCTTGCTATTTCCTCCGCCAGCGGCAGCCCAATCGGGCACCCAGGCATCACTACAGTCAATCTCATCAGCAATCACTCAGCCGCACTCCTTGGTGACCACACTATCGGCAGCAGTCACTGATGTCCAGACAAGAGTGGGAACCCTGGAGGTACATCAAGCTGCACCCTCACCATCTACAGTAACCACCGCCACCCCCATGCCTCTCCTTACAGGTACGCCCGACATCTATACCTACGTCCTCCCCGCACATCTCGTCCCAGCAGGCATCAGGAAGGACATCATGGATGGGAAGGACATTAACTTGGCATCCCTCCTCATCGCAGTACACGACCCAGCCGAAAACAAGTCCTATGCGTGGGGAGACGTTTCCGTCGTCCTAAAGGCCAAAGACCATAGGCTTACCCGCAAACTCAATATTGCGGAGTTCGTACTAGCATTGGCATGTTCAGAGACGTGCTATGCATGGTCAACCCCAACAGGAGAGAGGAGCTGGACCTATACCTACACGCAATAGTAGATCTAGGTTATAAATATGGGGGATGCTCCTTTCATGACTATCACAGGTCATTTTCAGCAAAAGCAGCAGCTAGACTTTCCCAGTTTCAAGTATAAACCAACTGGAGTACCATCGATACAGAGCTGTTCTATCGCCATTTCGCTGGCCTACGTTCCCCACTCTGTACCAACTGCCAGTCGTCTACCCATACGGCCAACTGGTGCTCCGAGTCAGGTGGCAGACGCCCCCCCAACCCTCCCTTCTTTCCCAGCGTCACTCGTCACTCAACGGCATTTACTCAGCCGGCTCAGGCACACAGATTAGGACGACCCATCCAGGCACTAGGGGGAGCAGCCATATGCAATAACTTCAACTTTGGGGGTTGTAACTTCCCCCACTGCCAACTACTTTATGTCTGTCTCACATGCCACAAAGCTCACCCCAGGTACGCTTGCGCTATGAAACAGCCTAAACCCGAATGACTAAGCCGAGTGCACGTCGGATGGCTCACGTTTTACCTCGCCTCACACCCAACACCTTCACTGGCAGCCTTTCTCATCCGGGGATTCACGACAGGCTTTCACACCGGACTTATCACACTCCCAAACACAACTCACGAATGCAAAAAACCTGCTGTCAGCCGCTACCGACGAGGAAACCATCACCACCCTGCTGCAAACAGAACTAGACCGGGGATACATAATCGGCCCCTTTACACAATCACCTTTTTCTGTATGGAGAGTCAGCCCTATCGGCCTTGTGAAGGGCAAGTTTTTGATTTTTTAGTTTATGATTTGTCCGCGCCTCATTGTTCCCATATACCCAGTTTAAATTCCCTAATACCTTCAGAAGAGTTTACACTTAAATATTCAACGATAGACTCAGCTATTCAATCCATCATCCTCGCAGGAGCAGGCGCCTGGTTGTCTAAAGCAGACATCTCGGACGCATTCAAATTGTTGCCAATTGATCCGTGCCTATGGCGGTGGCACGGAATCAAATGGAAGGGTCTATACTATTTCGCCACCAAGTTAACGTTCGGCTCCAAAAGCAGCCCGTGGCTATTCGACACTTTCGCTCAGTCTCTTTCCTGGATTCTCTCACAACATGCGTCCTGTCAGAAAGTGATCCACTACTTAGACGACTTCCTACTCATAGAGAAACCCAACGAGCCCCCAGTTGATCTAAACAGCCTCAGAACAATCTTTCATAATCTTAACGTACCTTTAGCGGATAAGAAGGTAGAAGGCCCGGCACAGATCGTCACCTTCTTGGGTATCATACTCAACACTCACACCATGCAAGCTAGTCTGCCTCCCGACAAATTGACCCGCATCAGGACAAGTCATTCACACATTTACTAATTAGCAAGGCTGCACAAAAAAGCAACTGCAATCCCTCCTTGGCATGCTGAACTTTGCCATAAGGATCATCCCTCAAGGGCGATCCTTCGTCTCACGTCTCCTGGTGTTCCTTTCCCAGGTACAAGACCCCGACCTAATATTTAAACTAGACAAGGCAGCCGTAGCTGACCTAGCCATGTGGGACGATTTCCAACAAACTGGAACGGCATTTCGATGTTTATCCCATCAGCGTCTCCCACTTCACCCCAAATAATCACGGACGCCGCAGCCTCCACAGGTTTTGCAGCTATTTTTGGCCACCACTGGTTCGCAGCACAATGGCCGCCAGAAATACTCTCGATCCCCGGGTTCAGTCAATCCTCCTCGATGTTCAAGATTTACCCCATTGTTGCAGCAGCCCACGTCTGGGGCAACAACTGGGTAGGACAAACAGTGACATTTTCCACAGATAATCTAGCCACAGCCTCTATTATAAACAAAGGTCGCTCCAAGTCCTTGGCCATCATGTCCTTCCTACGCAGGCTGGTGCAACTCTCACTACAGCACCAATTTAATGCCCTCTGTGTTCATATCCCCGGTAAATGCAACACTTCGGCCGACGCGCTATCCCGCTTTAACTACACAACCTTCTTTTCGCAGGAACCTGGAGCCGACCCGACCATGTCTGCTATCCCACATTGGTCACAGCTAACCCTGGATTGAAGCGACATCTTCATGACGCCACTAGTCTGATTAACCAGTCACTATCTCACAATACCCTGAAAGGCTACCATGCTGCCTGGAAAAGCTATCACAGGTTTCTAGAGGCTAACCCCGGGGCTATACCAGGTGATCTCCATCATATCCTGGCCTTCATTTCATACTGCCACACTCAGCTGAAGTTATCCTACAACACTATTAGACTCTACCTAGCTGGCATCCAGCATTTCACCTCTTTTCTAGATCCTAACAAACCATCTTAGTTCGCTACCCATGCGGTCAAGGCCATCCTCCGAGGCATCCACAAGCAGAAACCCCAAGTTAGCGGTAAACGCTTACCAGTCACCAGTGCCATGTTTCGAGACATGTTCACCATACTCTCACGCTCACCTTTCAGTTTTTGCCCAGCTTGGTCATCCAAGCTGCCCTCTACCTGGCATTTTATGGCTTTCTACGACCCAGCGAATTCACAGTCAGCAGCACCAGTCATAGGGCCTTACGCAGACGCCACCTCACGCGTCACCACAGCCACTTCACGATACACCTCGAGGTATCCAAAACACAACAGTCTGGTCCAGGGGTTGACATCAAGCTCTTCAGAACGCACAACGCCTGGTGCCCCGTAGCCATCCTAGATAGTCTATTAGCCCATTTACTTGATCCCTCGCAGGACAGCCCATTGCTGCCGTTCCCGATCAGCCCGCTTAGTACCAACCAGTTCACTACTCACGTCAGGATCCTTCTGCGCAACTTAGGCCTTGACCCCAACCGTTATTCTGGACATTCTTTCCGTATTGGAGCAGCATCAGCAGCCTCACGAAACGGAGTCCCGGACCACGTGATCAGGAAAATGGGAAGGTGGAAATCCACCTGCTTTGCTCGCTATATTCCCAATCCACAAGTAGAAATGTCACAAGCCTTTTGCAAGCTCGCTCTGTAAGAAGACCATAAACTTAAATAAAACATTACCTCCCTAAACCAAGTCTTTTTGCGCCCTTCTCTGGCATACCGCCCAGCAGATCTGGGTTTACCATACAGCAGGCCAGGGCACACTTCAGGTCTATTTATGTTGTTAGTCTTGTGACGTGTTTATGTGTTGCATATCCATCAGGACGGAGGGCTCCGACCATAAATAGGAAGGCCGGTTTACCGGCCTGAAATTATGGGAGGAGCCCGGAGGGTATATAGCCAGACCATCCACAATGGTCTGTGTCAGTTCCAGTGCGCGGTACCCACCCACCCATTCCCCTTCTCAAGGCACTTCTCTTCAAACAATTTCTCTACAGAAATATCCATTACTTTCTTAAGGTATGCGCCCTTCTCTGGCATACCGCCCAGCAGATCTGGGTTTACCATACAGCAGGCCAGGGCACACTTCAGGTCTATTTATGTTGTTAGTCTTGTGACGTGTTTATGTGTTGCATATCCATCAGGACGGAGGGCTCCGACCATAAATATATATATATATATATATATATATATATATATATATATATATATATATATATATATATATGTATATGTGTATGTATGTATGTGTGTATATATATATATATATATATATATATATTGTATACACACACTAAATTGTCAAAAGTATTGGGACACCTGCCTTTACACACGCATAAAATGTAATGGCATCCCAGTCTTAGTCCGTAGGGTTCAATATTCAGTTGGCCCACCCTTTACAGCTATAACAGCTTCAACTTATCTGAGAAGGCTGTCCACAAGGTTTAGGAGTGTGTCTATGGGAATGTTTGACCATTCTTCCAGAAGCACATTTGTGAGGTCAGGCACTAATCTGGGCGAGAAGGCTCCGCTCTAATTCATCCCAAAGGTGTTCTGTTAGGTTGGGGTCAGGACTCTGTGCATGTCAGTCAAGTTCTTCCACCCCAAACTCGCTCACCCATGTCTCCATGGACCTTGCGTTGTGCACTGCAAGTCATGTTGGAACACCCCAAACTGTTCCCATAAAGTTGGGAGCATAAAATTGTCCAAAATGGCCTTAGGAGCTCCCTTCACTGGAACTCAGGGGCCAAGCCCAACCCCTGAAAAATAACCCCACACCATAATCCCCCCTCCACCAACTGATTTAAGACAACGCACAAAGCAAGGACGGGTACCTGCTCCCACTTTTACCTAGATTGGCTGAGCAGAAGTCCCCCACCCCCCTTGGGACACGTCACAGACCCAGAGGAGGCTGGAAAAGCCACAAGGAGTCACACCTGGATTTCCACAGTTAGCATAGCAGCATTGGGGACCCGATGACTGGCAAAGAACTGGCCCGGGTGAGGACAGCACTGGATCCCCGGACTGCTATGATCCGTTCAGTTGCTTTCACAATTGAAAGCTGGTTGTACGTGTTTCGGACTGATAGAACCCTGCTGTGTGTATGGCCAGCATAACGCATGCATTGTATTAGTGATCATACATCAATCCAAAGTCTGAGCCGAACTCTGTTTTTTCATGGGTAATACTTCAGTTGATGTAACTGGGTATTGCAAAGCTTTAAAAATTAACAGATGGAAGGTGAACCAAGAAATTTCAGTCTTCTCTTTGAAGCCGAAATTAGTTTTTGAACAATCATTTCCCTTGAACTATGAAGAATGATGTAATTGAGATTCGTATTTTAAATATTACATTTATAACTGATCTAAAGAAAAGCTAGTGGAAAGCTTTAACACTGACAATCTCACACAAGTAATTACCGCGACATTAAAGAAAGCAGTCTGTAAAACTGTAATTGGCTTCAAATAAAGGATGGTTTAGAATATTCTATTTTGTTCATTAAAAATACTTGCTAGTTTATGTGTAAAAAAAGAAACATATTTCTAAATTCTAAATATCAGAGCTTAGTGGGGAACCAACATCTTAACAACAAGCCTAAACTTGGCGTGCCCGGAGGTGTGTTTTAGCAGCATCACAGCCTTGGAATTTAGTTTGAAAATAAAATAGGCTTAAGTTTTGTTCTTTTGCCCTGGTTCCCTTTTCTAAATTAACACATAAATAATGCAGGAGGACAAAAATAGGTTTTCAAATCCTTTCAAATCATAAAATATGGAATAACATTAGCAAAAAACCAATTCCGACAAAATGCGTTAATGCAGCTTAACAAACCAATATGCCTCTAAGAAACCAAATAAATGAAAAGGTAATTAAAAACAAAAAGATGCATTCCCCTAAAGGTACATTTCATGCAAAATTGAAAAAGAATCCTTGAAATCCATATAAAGGACACAGCGTAATACATATTACCTGCCCATGGCATCTGTTTTTCATCCAGGCATAGCTGTAGTGCACCAAACCACATAATTAAAGCTGAACTTCAAGCAAACAGCTAAATAAACAGCTGAAACATACATGATTTGTTTTACCTGCTAAATAAAGGATTGGTAATTCTGCTCAGCCAGTCTTGTGATTAAAGTACCCCTGCCAGACAGCACAACCAGGCCCTGGATCACATTATATACTGCATGATATTTAGGCAATTCTGCTCTGTCTAGCTGTGCTTGAGCACAGAAGGAACAGCATCCATATGTACATCAATCAAAGCATCCTGTAAGTACATCAATCAAAGCTCTGCTACTTTGCTATTAGTCTGAGTGCTGCTGTGCAGATTATTACAGTAGGCTGATGTTAAGACAGATTTATTTAAGTACTTATGATAGCTGTATCCAAAATACCGTTAACTTAAGTGAATGAATACATAACCATATTAAATGTGGCTATTTTTTTTATCGGCTGGGAGTTCAGCTTCAAATGCTTAAAGTGGTATTAATTCCAAAACAAACAATGCTAATGTCCAATGGTAACCTTGTGCTCCTTCATCCAGAGTGTAGGCACTCCAGTACAGAAGGTCTGTTACTTGTCAGATCACCAAGTGAATTGTGGTGGGAATGCCCTGTTATTTGCCCTTTTTGGATTGAGGTCCGAAATTGAATTATTAAGGTGACAAACCATCAGATTGCTGACGACCCTTTACCTATGTTATTCCACGACACCGTGAAGTCGGTAGGGTCTTACAAATGTGATCCCTCACCTCCTTAATGCTGGTTAAATACGTCATCCTCATCCACTGGAAGTCCCAATTGGCCCCCACAATTAAAGAGTGGCTACTGAGGGTACAAGGCATTATTGAGGCGGAGGAGTGGAGACATTAGTGAGCCAATATCTACCCAAAATTCTATAAATGATGGGCCTTATGGATAGACTTTCAATCCTCTGACTTGTATAAACAATTAATGCTATAATTGTGATAACGTATCCAGTTTTGATGGATTACTTATCCTTTTACTTAGGCTACTAGGATATGTCCTGTTAACATGTTCTCTATGTATTATGATGACATACTGTTCTTCCCTCTACTCTTTTTGTTACATCCCTCTTCCCCCTTTTGCCTCCTCCCCATTATCCCCCCCCCCCCCCTAGTATTTACATAGATTCATCATGGGACCTTCACTCTTAGCTGGAGATGTTAACTGTATGGTGCTCCTCATACGTTTTATGTCTGGTGCTGGATGTCTTATCATGGTTATCATGGTGGATGTCTTATCATGGTTATCATGGTGGATGTCTTATCATGGTTATCATGGTGGATGTCTTATCATGGTTATCATGGTGGATGTCTTATCATGGTTATCATGGTGGATGTCTTATCATGGTTATCATGGTGGATGTCTTATCATGGTTATTCTCTGTATCGTTTGTCGGAATGTGTGTATTTGTACTACTTTCTTACTGCTTTACAATCTAAAAATAAAATAAAGATTTTTCAAGCTCACCAAGTGAAAACAGAGGGAAAAAAGAGAAAAAGATAGTGCAGCCACCACACCTAACGCTGCATTATTCTATATTTTTGTTTGTTTTTAATATCGCATTAAAGTGTTTTGTTGCATAATAATCAGATGTAAACTGAAAGTGACACTAAACCTAAAAAAAAGCCATTATAAACTCTGTAATAAATTTTTTATATCATTTTGTGCCTTTTCTATTTTTTTTTTTTTTTAATAAATTGATTTTAGACAAAAATATCTGTTGATCCTGCCATTGATCTCTTCTTGCTGTTGGTCGTGGCAATGTTCTGCAGGTTCTGCAGGTTCATCTACCCTCTGCAGCATTGCCACCTCATGTGCACATGCTCCAAACACCATCTCTACAGCTTATTTTGCTTCTGCTCTATTCAGATGCAAACAGCTTGGGCGGTGCATGTGACCAGTCTGCCCTGCTGTGAATGGCTATGCCAGGAGGAGCAGCTGTCAATCAAAAACTCTTATCTGCCTCATCAGGTGGTGCTGCAGGTGACCCAGCTGCCTACGTCACCTGCAGCACCACCTGATGGGGCAGGTAAGAGTTTTTGATTGACAGAGCGGGTAAGAGTGATTGACAGCGGCTCCTCTTGTTTCGATAGGGCAGACTGGTCATAGTAGACATAGATACATAGTAGGTGAGGTTGAAAAAAGACACAAGTCCATCAAGTCCAACCTATGTGTGTGATTATGTGTCAGTATTACATTACATATCCCTGTATATTGTGGTCAATCAGGTGATTATCTAATAGTTTCTTGAAGCTATCAATGCTCCCACGCCCACTGCATGGGCTGTTGGGCTCCAAATAGATTGATGGAGCCATCTGACCTGGAACTAAATAATAAAAATAATTTTGAAAGTTTTTTTTTTAAATAGTTTGCTTTATCATTTGATTTGGGAGTCAGTTCCCAACCTCAGTTTGCAAAAATTGCGTTTTAGGTTTACAACCACTTTAAATCTGAGGACAAGTTCCTAGAACTATTCTGGTGTTCCTAGTTGCCTAACTAAATGAATATGCAGGCTATATATTTCCAATCCCACACAACTAAAAGGTCTACAGTTACACATGTATCTTCAACACACATAGAAATGAACTAATCAAATGCTATCTCAATCTATCCAGGCATATGGAATGAATATACAGAAACAATATTTGCTAAACTGTCCATTCTAAACACAGGTTGGATTCAGTCCATGTAATAATGAGAACTCATCGTTTTTCATTCACAAAAACAAGAGACATTGGCTAGACCACACAGGCTTAGGGCAGGGGTCTCAAACTGGCGGCCCTCCAGCTGTTGCGAAACTACAAGTCCCATCATGCCTCTGCCTGTGGGAGTCATGCTTGTAACTATCAGCCTTGCAGTGCCTCATGGGACTTGTAGTTTCACAACAGCTGGAGGGCCGTCATTTTGAGACCCCTGGCTTAGGCCAATCAGACATGGCATACACTAGTATGCCTAGAAATACTGATGTTCCCAGAGTTATGCCCCGTACACACGGTCGGATTTTCCGATGGACAATGTCCGATCGGAGCATGTTGTCGGAAATTCCGACCGTGTGTGGGCTCCATCGGACATTTTGCATCGGATTTTCCGACACACAAAGTTGGAGAGCAGGAGATAAAATTTTCCGACAACAAAATCCGTTGTCGGAAATTCCGATCGTGTGTACACAAATCCGACGGACAAAGTGCCACGCATGCTCAGAATAAATAAAGAGATCAAAGCTATTGGCCACTGCCCCGTTTATAGTCCCGACGTACGTGTTTTACTTCACCGCGTTTAGAACGATCGGATTTTCCGACAACTTTGTGCGACCGTGTGTATGCAAGACAAGTTTGAGCCAACATCCGTCGGAAAAAATCCTAGGATTTTGTTGTCGGAAAGTCCGAACAAAGTCCGACCGTGTGTACGCCCTATAAGAAAACCTCCTTCCTCAAATGTTTCGGACAGTTTCACACTTATGTGTCGTGGCAACATTGTGAAGTGTGTTGTCCTGCCATAGTTTTTGAATAGCACCCAATGTACTAAACCAATGCATCTCTAAAGCACCTATGTTGCAATGCAGTAACGTGCACTGTATCAGCAAGAGTAGTGCAGGTCTGATTTTAGGACTATTGTGTTGTATTGGTGGTCCATTCAAATGAGAGCCTGAGGAAGGAGCAGGCATGCTCCGAAGGCGCGCACCTTGTACCCGGTAGTGACCTCACCCCCGAGTGTCTCCGTGCACCGCTGAGTTCCATCAAGCTCTGTGGAAGCTCTGGGAGCCACCAGTACGGCCGGATTGTATGCAGCTTCAGCAAGCCATCGACACCTGGTACCATCCCGGGACAGAGCGGATGCTCCACTATACAATGCTGGTTATAATCGCTCGTTTGTGAGTGTTTTATATATATATTTTTACTCATGAAAATATAAATACTGCTGCACTTAAAAGGCCCTGCTTCCTGTTCCTTTCACCATTTAAATGAATTGACTGTCTTTATGCAATTCAGGTTAACCTGTGTTAACCTGCATGTGCTAACCTGCGGCAACATAGTGGGCAAGTGTGAAGGGGGCCTTAGAAGCAAGTAAAAATAATTCAGAGCCCATCTCCAGGCAACAAAAAAAGCCTTCCTGTGCATTGGGACTGTGCCCGTACTGCACGGGTTAATTCTAACTATGTCCAGGGGAGAGGAGAACGCTGTATACTCACCCGATCCTCCACTAAGCGGTGCTCCCCCACGATCAAGGGTTGAACTGTTCCTGACATAATCATGTCCAGGGCAGATTTATGGGTGTGATGATGTCAGGAACAGTCCATCGCACAAGACTATCAGATTGCAGGGGGGGCAGGAGCTGCAGGGACTGGTCTTGTGTAGTGATGATCGGAGAATTAGGTAAGTATATCTCTGTTCTCCAATCCCCTATACAAAACCAAGCAGTTAACTCGTGCAGTACTGGCACAGCCGCACTGCATGGGAAAACTTTTTTTTTGCCTGAAGTTGGGCTTTAAATTACTTACTGGGGTTGATTTACTGAGCAATTAGGGTCTGTTCGGTTAGTAAAGCGAATGTTCACTTTTTAGTAAAAAGGGTGATACTGCATGAACTATGAATATCCAATTTTTTGCAAGGCACGTTACACATGATTGGATGAGTGAAGTGGACACAACGACACTCAATTCACTAACCCAAGTGAAAAGACATGTTACAAAGTGAACATGTTTTATTCCTACTACCCTGTTCCCCCGAAAATAAGACCCAGCGTGATTGTCGCTGATGGCTGCAATATAAGCCCTACCCCCCAAATAAGCCCTAGTTAAAGTCCTTGTAGGTCTTATTTTCAGGGTAGGGCTTATTTTTGGGGAAATAGGGTAGGGCTTATTTGGGGGGTAGGGCTTATATTGCAGCCAACACCGACAATCACGATAGGTCTTATTTTCGGGGAAACAGGGTACAGATCGACCATACTTTATACTGAATATTTTTGTTTGCCATCTAATCAGAAGGAGAATACCAACATTTTTTTTTGACCAGAAACAAATAAAACATAACATGTTCTGTCTCCAGATATTATCCAAACCATACAAAGCATTACAGACTCATTTATTTCCATATCTTCTTTAATGATAATGCCATCCATAAATAAATGCTGTCTCTTAATGCACGCTCTATGGCATCATTTTTCACAAACACAAATGGGCACTCAGTCCACAGAGAGAGCTTCTTGTCTGATTTACTATTCCTCCCATAAAGAACCAATAAAGAAGTTGTAGGGCACATTGTACAGGGATTCCATCTGGGTTGCCTAGACACTGCATTGGAAAAGACGCAGAAACCAGATGCACAGTTTCTATGGAAGTATTGGAAAATATGAGAAACCAGTGCCAGAAATTTCATAAAACAGCTTATTTATACAAGAAGGGATTTGTTTTCTGATTAATATTACTGAATCTATAATTGGAAATAAGATGTAAGTTATGACCTATACCATTTATCATAAAGCAGTCCAAGGAGAGCTAATGAAATATTCAGGCAGAGCAAACTAGAAGTAATTACTGTGTTTCTATATCTATTTGTTTTAAATTGTGAAAAATGGCATTCTGGAGACTACTTATGTACAACATACCACAGCACAGAGGGCCCTGGGTGAGTTTCATCTGTGTTTGGTAGAGAGATCTGGCACAGGTATGAAGCTGTTGGAAGATGAAATAGCTGAACTGTTTCATGTACACCTGATGCATGTGCAGACACATTTGCAAGGACTTAATCCCAAGATATATAAGGTTTTGTGGATATTTAGAGCAATTTCTAGTATGGAGACGAGGTAGAGGGGCAAAGTTTCATGTTTGAGTATTGTTTTTAGTCTAGGATTACACTTCTCGTGCTTCTTTAGCTAATTGATTGGTTTTGGTTTTGAAAACGGGTTTCCCTAGCCAAACCTTTCCCTCGCCAAACCTAACCCATTGGGATCATTTCCCTTCTCTACCTGTCCCAGAGACCCAACAGGAACTTAGATGAACTCTGTCCAAAGTGAGAAGAAAACAGGTGTAAATTTCCCCTCATACCACTGTAAAATGTTGGATTTCCCATTTTCACACGTCTTCCAAAACTAAAAAGAAGGGGTTGGGCTAGGGTTTTTTTTTTTTTTTTTTTTTTACAAAGGGTACACTTGACCAATTAATATATACAATATCTCACAAAAGCGAGTACACCCCTCACATTTTTGTAAATATTTTATTATATCTTTTCATGTGACAACACTGAAGAAATGACACTTTGCTACAATGTAAAGTAGTGAGTGTACAGCTTGTATAACAGTGTCAATTTTCTGTCCCCTCAAAATAACTCAACACACAGCCATTAATGTCTAAACCGCTGACAACAAAAGTGAGTACACCCCTAAGTGAAAATGCCCAAATTGGGGCAAAAGTGTCAATATTTTGTGTAGCCACCATTATTTTCCAGCCCTGCCTTAACCCTCTTGGGCATGGAGCTCACCAGGGCTTCACAAGTTGCCACTGGAGTCCTCTTCCACTCCTCCATGACGACATCACAGAGCTGGTGGATGTTAGAGACCTTGCGCTCCCCCACCTTCCGTTTGAGGATGCCCCACAGATGCTCAATAGGGTTTAGGTCTGGAGACATGCTTGGCCAGTCCATCACTTTTACCCTCAGCTTCTTTAGCAAGGCAGTGGTCATCTTGGAGGTGTGTTTGGGGTCGTTATTATGTTGGAATACTGCCCTGCGGCCCAGTCTCTGAAGGGAGGGGATCATGCTCTGCTTCAGTATGTCACAGGACATTTTGGCATTCATGGTTCCCTCAATGAACTGTAGCTCCCCAGTGCCGGCAGCACTCATGCAGCCCAGACCATGACACTCCCACCACCATGTTTGACTGTAGGCAAGACACACTTGTCTTTGTACTCCTCACCTGGTTGCTGCCACACATGCTTGACACCATCTGAACCAAATAAGTTCATCTTTGTCTCATCAGACCATAGGACATGGTTCTAGTAATCCATGTCCTTAGTCTGCTTGTCTTCAGCAAACTGTTTGCGGGCCTTCTTGTGCATCATCTTTAGAAGAGGCTTCCTTCTGGGATGACAGCCATGCAGACCAATTTGATGCAGTGTGCGGAGTATGGTCTGAACACTGACAGGCCGACCCCCCACCCCTTCAACCTCTGCAGCAATGCTGGCAGCACTGATACGTCTATTTCCCAATGACAACCTCTGGATATAATGCTGAGCAAGTGCACTCAACTTCTTTGGTTGACCATGGCGAGGCCTGTTTTCAGAGGAACCTGTCCTGTTAAACTGTCGTATGGTCTTGGCCGCCTTGCTGCAGCTCAGTTTCAGGGTATTGGCAATCTTTTTATAGCCTAGGCCATCTTTATGTAGAGCAACAATTATTTTTTGCAGATCCTCAGAGAGTTCTTTGCCATGATGTGCCATGTTGAACTTCCAGTGACCAATATGAAAGAGTGAGAGCGATAACACCAAATTTAAAACATCTGCTCCCCATTCACACATGAGACCTTGTAACAATAACGAGTCACATGACACCGGGTAGGGAAAATGGAAAGTTTTGCCCAATTTGGGGTGTACTCACTTTTGTTGCCAGCGGTTTAGACATTAATGGTTTTGTGTTGAGTTATTTTGAGGGGACAGCACATTTACACTGTTATACAAGCTGTACACTCACTACTTTACTTTGTAGCAAAGTGTCATTTCTTCAGTGTTGCCACATGAAAAGATATAATAAAATATTTACAAAAATGTGAGGGGTGTACTCACTTTTGTGAAATATTGTATATATATATATATATAAAATAAATAAATATATTTATTATACATACACAGTACATCTCTGTGCTATATGCACATGCAAAATATACATTGGTCTGCTAGAAATGCTCTAAGCTCCTTAGTCCTGTTACATAGTTAGTCTGGTTGAAAAAAAACACAAGTCCATCCAGTTCAACCAATAGAAGGGAAATAATATAAAATATACAACCCTATATACACAACCCTTTACCCACAGTTGATTTAGAGGAAGGCTGGAGGCCTGTGTTATGGGCTCACAATTTACAGCATTCTTTTTTTGACAGCGTGGTGTCAGCCTTGCCCAGTTATCCTTTGCTAAACCATTCAAACCTTCCCACTGTCCTAATCTAAAAAGCGTGAACTGAATTTCTAACAGGATCAATAGAACCAAAAAGGTAGCAAATAAGCAGTAAGTCAGTGACCAATAAGAGAATACATTTATTGATCGGGTTTATATAAACATTTAACTGCAGGTATTTTAAACCAATGCTTTAAAATACCTTTACTATACATTTCATAAGCCTTTGAATACTTGGAAGGACATTTACTTCTAGTGATGGTTTGCGTTGTCATAGACATAGGGTCATATTAACATTTTTGTTACATTTATTTCAGATATTCACAGTAACATGTAACAGGATTAAGGGGGAACTGCAGTCTGCTCACATAATATGTAATAAAAATATATTTGCCATTCTGAAGCTTCCCTCCAACCACTTTGCATAATATTTTATATATACTGTGATTCTGTACTTGCCAAATATGTTGCAGAAATCTCCCTCCTCTGAGTCTGGCTGCATCCATTTTAACTGTGGGCAGCTGAGTGTCCTGGATTTACACAGACACACAGACGCACACCTCCAGCTCTGCAGCTCTCATTGGCCTTCTTATGACTCACCCCACCTCCCTTTCTGACAAACTCTCATGAGAGTGAGAGAGAGAGAGCTGTGCATTATGTCATAAGCCTAGGCTTTTTACCAGACAAGTTGAAGTTGAAATAAAGTTGAAAAAATGACTAAAGTTCTGCTTTAATGAACTCCTACAAGTAAAATTCAGGTTTTTTTTTCTCAGTTGGTATCAGTTGGTATTCTCTATTTATAACAGAAAAAAGCCATACAGAATAATCTTCAGGCACAAAGAGTGTGAAGAAAGGCTCTGCGCTAAAATGTAATAATTTCTTCACTGCATTACCATTTGTTTTGGTGGCTTTATGTTACGGGATAGGCAGAGGATTAGTATGGAATTTTACAAAGGAGCCTCGGATTAAATGATTTCCCCTTAGCACAATGGCTAAGTAACATGACAAATAGAAATCTGGTATTGCTCCTGTAGACTTCAGTTGAATATTCCTACATTAAAAGAATTAAACAGTATGAAGGAAGCACATACTGAGATTGCAAACTCCAATTATATATTCTATAGTGTTAGCCCTAGACTGCAGCTAGAATACAAATATAAATTATATCTTTTATTGGTTAACTGTATATGTGTGACAAGCTTTTCAGATTGCTTACTTTTCTGTATCATGACATTATGTTCTGATAAAGAGAATGGAATATCTAAAGACCAAACATTTTGGGGCTTGGAAATAGTGGGAAGATTTGCCCTTACTTCATGTTCCTTGAGACCCAACACCAAGGGGTCTCCTGTAATTTTATTATTATTAAAGCCTAAGTGAAGCTAAAATAAAAAACAAGCTGAAAAATCAGCACAAGGAATATGACATGACTTAACGTCACTAGAATGTGTCCCATGTGTTAATTCCGCTTCTTCTAGGTGAAATCCTGCACCGCTTATGCCCCCTCCCCCAAAACAGGAGGAGGCATCTCCACATCAAATGCTGCAAACATGCATTGGTAGAAAAAAAAATGAGGATCACACTACACTGGGTCCTATCACTGCAGCCATGGATGGGTGTAGAACAACCAGGGCTCTCATCGGACTGGGTCCTGCTACAGCAGGCATGGATGGGTAGAGAAAAACTAAGGCTCTCACTAGACTGGTTGCTACCACTGAAGGCATGGATTGGTGGTGAATGACTGAGGGTCTCACCAGACTGGGTCCTACCACTGGAAGCACAGATATGTGGGGAAAGACAGAGGGTCTCACCAGACTGGGTCCTATCACTGGAAGCATGGATGCGTGGGGAAAGACTGAGGGTCTCACCAAACTGGGCCCTACCACTAGAAGCATAGATGGGTGGGGAAAGACTGAGGGTCTCACCAGACAGGTTCCTACCACTGGAAGCATAGATATGTGGGGAAAGACTGAGGGTCTCACCAGACTGGGTCCTACCACTGGAAGCATAGATGGCTGGGGGAAGACTGAGGATCTCACCAGACTAGGTCCTTATATTGCAGGCATGGATGGGTGGGGAAAGACCAAGGGTCTCACCAAACCAAGTCCTACTACTGGAAGCATGGATGAATGGGGAAAGACTGAGGGTCTCACCAGACTGGGTCCTGCCACTGGAAGCACGGATGGGTGGGGAAATACTGAGGGTCTCACCAGACTGGGTCCTACCACTGGAAGCACGGATGGGTGGGGAAAGACTGAGGGTCTCACCAGACTGGGTCCTGCCACTGGAAGCACGGATGGGTGGGGAAATACTGAGGGTCTCACCAGACTGGGTCCTACCACTGGAAGCACGGATGGGTGGGGAAAGACTGAGGGTCTCACCAGACTGGGTCCTACCACTGGAAGCACAGATATGTGGGGAAAGACAGAGGGTCTCACCAGACTGGGTCCTACCACTGGAAGCATGGATGCGTGGGGAAAGACTGAGGGTCTCACCAAACTGGGCCCTACCACTAGAAGCATAGATGGGTGGGGAAAGACTGAGGGTCTCACCAGACAGGTTCCTACCACTGGAAGCATAGATATGTGGGGAAAGACTGAGGGTCTCACCAGACTGGGTCCTACCACTGGAAGCATAGATGGCTGGGGGAAGACTGAGGATCTCACCAGACTAGGTCCTTATATTGCAGGCATGGGTGGGTGGGGAAAGACCAAGGGTCTCACCAAACCAA
This sequence comes from Lithobates septentrionalis, assembly GCA_037952835.1. NCBI lineage: Eukaryota > Metazoa > Chordata > Amphibia > Anura > Ranidae > Lithobates > Lithobates septentrionalis. Next base: position 2,401,271 of record JBBDGP010000076.1, on the reverse strand, counting down.
GTCCTACTACTGGAAGCATGGATGAATGGGGAAAGACTGAGGGTCTCACCAGACTGGGTCCTACCACTGGAAGCACGGATGGGTGGGGAAAGACTGAGGGTCTCACCAGACTGGGTCCTGCCACTGGAAGCACGGATGGGTGGGGAAATACTGAGGGTCTCACCAGACTGGGTCCTACCACTGGAAGCACGGATGGGTGGGGAAAGACTGAGGGTCTCACCAGACTGGGTCCTGCCACTGGAAGCACGGATGGGTGGGGAAATACTGAGGGTCTCACCAGACTGGGTCCTGCCACTGGAAGCACGGATGGGTGGGGAAATACTGAGGGTCTCACCAGACTGGGTCCTACCACTGGAAGCATAGATGGCTGGGGGAAGACTGAGGATCTCACCAGACTAGGTCCTTATATTGCAGGCATGGATGGGTGGGGAAAGACCAAGGGTCTCACCAAACCAAGTCCTACTACTGGAAGCATGGATGAATGGGGAAAGACTGAGGGTCTCACCAGACTGGGTCCTACCACTGGAAGCACGGATGGGTGGGGAAAGACTGAGGGTCTCACCAGACTGGGTCCTGCCACTGGAAGCACGGATGGGTGGGGAAATACTGAGGGTCTCACCAGACTGGGTCCTACCACTGGAAGCACGGATGGGTGGGGAAAGACTGAGGGTCTCACCAGACTGGGTCCTGCCACTGGAAGCACGGATGGGTGGGGAAATACTGAGGGTCTCACCAGACTGGGTCCTACCACTGGAAGCACGGATGGGTGGGGAAAGACTGAGGGTCTCACCAGACTGGGTCCTACCACTGGAAGCACAGATATGTGGGGAAAGACAGAGGGTCTCACCAGACTGGGTCCTACCACTGGAAGCATGGATGCGTGGGGAAAGACTGAGGGTCTCACCAAACTGGGCCCTACCACTAGAAGCATAGATGGGTGGGGAAAGACTGAGGGTCTCACCAGACAGGTTCCTACCACTGGAAGCATAGATATGTGGGGAAAGACTGAGGGTCTCACCAGACTGGGTCCTACCACTGGAAGCATAGATGGCTGGGGGAAGACTGAGGATCTCACCAGACTAGGTCCTTATATTGCAGGCATGGGTGGGTGGGGAAAGACCAAGGGTCTCACCAAACCAAGTCCTACTACTGGAAGCATGGATGAATGGGGAAAGACTGAGGGTCTCACCAGACTGGGTCCTACCACTGGAAGCACGGATGGGTGGGGAAAGACTGAGGGTCTCACCAGACTGGGTCCTGCCACTGGAAGCACGGATGGGTGGGGAAATACTGAGGGTCTCACCAGACTGAGTCCTACCACTGGAAGCACGGATGGGTGGGGAAAGACTGAGGGTCTCACCAGACTGGGTCCTGCCACTGGAAGCACGGATGGGTGGGGAAATACTGAGGGTCTCACCAGACTGGGTCCTGCCACTGGAAGCACGGATGGGTGGGGAAATACTGAGGGTCTCACCAGACTGGGTCCTACCACTGGAAGCACGGATGGGTGGGGAAAGACTGAGGGTCTCACCAGACTGGGTCCTGCCACTGCAGGCAGTGCTGATAAAAAACGACGTTGGCACTGCTCTACAGGAACTACAAAGGGACAAGACTGGTTGCTCAACTCAAGGAAAGAGTGTGCTAGCAACCAGTCCTATAAACCGGGTTATATAGAAGGGTAACTCTGTGGAACGCAATTTTGACAGACATTTGTTCGATGGCTGCTGCGTTAACTGAATAGATCATGACAGATTCAGTAAGGGCTGGTTCACACCAGATGCAGTCCAGTACCTTTTTATTCTTCATCCAAAATGCATAGACAATGTTTAACATGGATTCCAATGGCTCTAGATTATACCAGTGCAGTGTGTTTCAGTACATTCAACAAAAGTAGAACATGTTGCATTTTTTCTGTGGGGAATACATCTGAGACACGGCAAAACGCATAAGAAAGGCATCGTAATGCACAAAAACACACATATCCCTAATTGAGATGAAGAAAAAGGAGGGGAAAATGCACTGAAACGCATAAAAACACACTAAAATGCATCAAAAACACGCATGAAGAAAAGCATCAAACACAGAAAACGTGGTGAGAACCGGCCCTAATAGTAAGGGGATTATTGGCTCTGACACATGTAATTATATTTTAAATGAAAATGAAATGTTTGTAAACAGACTTCCGTTTTGGTGGACCGGCTCAGAAGTAGCCAGGTGTGAACGGGCAGTCGCCATAAAGCAGAAGAGAATATCTCTGTGTCTGCTCTGCATAAACTGAGCGGACATATATGTGTCATCCGCACACTCTGTTCCCATCAGTGGGGATCCCCTGCTGATTGGAATGGAGTCCGAAGTGTGAAAAGGCCCTAATATTTAGTTTGCTGAAGCACTATGTATTATAATAACTTGTTTTTACAATCCTTTGCTGTATATTAGTGTTGTTGATAACCTGCAGCCTCTTTTCAACCATTTCCTGTCTACATGCATGCACTTCAGTGATGGCCACATAGTTTTCCTCAAAGTGGTGTCCTTATGGTAATAACATTGGACAATGTCTATACAAAGTTTGTTAAGGCCCTTTGTAGTCTGCATTAGAAGCCCATGTGACAGGAAGACAATGCTGGAGAACAATATGGAGACAGGGACAAAGTGCTGTCACCCTATTAGAGAAAGTGCTTGAAGAAGGACCCTAATGGTAGGATCACCAGGTATCGTTTTAATGAAAGCTACAGATTTAAACATCGAAAATTATTTTAAAATATATCAACATGTTAAAGCCTGTGGGGTTGAGTTACTAAAACTGGAAAGTGCAAAATCTGGTGCAGCTCTACATAGGAACTAATCTGCTTCCAGGTTTTTTTGTCAATTAAATGAATTAACTGAACAAGCTGAAGTTAGAAGCTGATTGGCTAACATGCACAGCTGCACCAGATTTTGCACGCTCCAGTTTTAGTAAACCAACCCCTTTGTGTAGCTGAAATTAAGAACAGAAAAATCAGCACAAGGGACATAACTTGCAGTCAGTAGTATGTGTCCCTTGTGCTGATTCCTCTTCTTTTAACCACTTGCTTACTGGGCACTTAAACCCCCCTTCTACCCAGACCAATTTTCAGCTTTCATCGCTGTCACTCTTTGAATTGCGCGGTCATACAACACTGTACCCAACTTAAATTTTTATCATTTTTTTCCCACAAACAGAACTTTCTTTTGGTGGTATTTGATCACCTCTGGGTTTTTTATTTTTTGTTAAAAAAAAATGAAAAAAGACTGACAATTTTGAAAAAAAATACAAAACAGTTTTATATTTGGTTATAAACTTTTGCAAACAGGTACATTTTTTCCTTCATTTAATTACGGTGATGAGACTGCACTAATGGGCACTGATAGGCTGCATTGATGGGCACTGATAGGCGACACTGATTAAGTGGCACTGGTGGGCACTGAGAGGTGGCACTGATGGGCAGCACTGAAGGGTATTGATAGGTGGCACTGAAGGGCACTAATAGGTGGCAGTGATGGGCACTGGTAGGTGACACTGATAGGCAGCACTGCTAGGTGGCACTGATGAGGCATTGATTGGCACCACTGGTGGGCATTGATAGGTGGCACTCGTGGGCATTGATAGGTGGTACTGCTATACACTGGTGGGCACTGATATGCACTGTGGGCACTGGCAGGTGTCACAGGTGGGCACAGATGAGGTGGCTGTGCCTCTTCCTCTTCGGGACCGATGTCCCTTACACAGAAGCCGGTGATCGGCATTCTTTTCTCCTCACGCTGTCTTCGTGAGGACAAATAAAAACGATCACGATCTTCTGTTTACATCACGTGATCAGCTGTCATTGGCTGACAGCTGATCACATGGTAGGGGGCCGGGATCGGCCCCTTACTTCGATCTGTGATCATCCGAGTCGCATTGATTTGGGGATCACAGAACCTGCAAAGGGGAGGACATCTATTGACGGCCTCCCGGCAATGTAGGTCCGCGCTGTAGCCGTCATTTGGCTATAGCGCGGATGGGAAGAGGTTAATAGAAATCCTTCCCAGCAGTGGGCATAAGGTACAAGCATAGTAGTGAGTATTTAAATATATTTCTATAAAATGATATAATCTTTGCCCCACCTTCTCTACAGGCTTTTCAAATATGCACCTGTGCAATACACTGTTTCACAAGGGCAGGGCCAAAGTTAGCAGAATGATTTCAAATCCTAAAGCGGTCGTATACCTGAAGAAATTTTTTTTTTTTGAAAACTTGTAAGGTAAAAGGCATAATGAGCTAGTATGTACCGCACACTAGCTCATTATGAAATACTTACCTTAGAACGAGGCGTCGGCAGCTGATCCCGGTCACTGCCGAGGGAGCTGAAATTTTCCCCTCGGCGTGTCTTCCGGGTTCGTGGTTCCGGCGCTGTGAGTGGCTGGAGCCGCGATGTCATCACTCCCGTGCATGCGTGCGGGAGACTTCTTTCCGGTAAGGTCTGGCAGTGTCTGCCGGACCTTCACAGCACATGCGCCGCTGACGTTAGCGACTGCATGCAAAGTGAATATCTCCTAAACCGTACAGGTTTAGGAGATATTCATTTTACCTACAGGTAAGCCTTATTATAGGCTTACCTGTAGGTACAAATACAAAAAAAAGGGTATACAACTGCTTTAAGTCTGTACACTTACAAGATAGTGAGGGGGACCCAGTGAGAAAACAAATGAATTCATAAGCACTCTAAACTGTATTGCCATCTTAAAATCGTTCAGTGCACATCTCTTTTAAAGCTGAACTCAGCAAACTATACAGATGGAATACATAAAAGGGACCTGTTTTATCTGCCACAGGATTTGTATTTCTGTCCACCCAGTTCTGAGAATGACATGCTCTGCCACACTGCACAACCCTGTACGGCAGGGCAGGAAGCCTAATTTTTCACTGCTGCATTTAATTAACACTAATAGGTTGTGTCCCTCCCCTAGCCTGTGACTGGACAGTGAAAGAAAAAGCAGCAGACTGATGAGCTCGTCTCTCTGTCACTTGGCTCTCTTCTCCTATCAGCATGCTCCTTGTCAGCACATAAGCACAACTGATTTGCTCCCTGTGCAGCTTCTATCTTTCCCAGTCTGAGATCTGCTTTACAGGGCCAACAAAAGGCTGATACAAAGTAAAATTCAAGTTCCTACATTGCTAGCATTTATTGAATTAACAATATCTTGTTAGAATGGCATCTGGAAGTCGTGGGATATATTAGGCAGCAAGTGAGTATGCAGTCCCTGAAGTTGATGGGTTAAAAGCAGAAAAAATGGGCATCGCAGTTTGTTGTGTATGGGGCTGCGTAGCTGCAGACTGGTCAGGATGCTCATGCTGACCCATGTCCACAGCCAAAAGTGCCTACAATGTGCACATGAGCATCAGAACTGGACCACTGAAGGAGGCCTGTTTTATCATGTGAATGGCCACGTACGTGTGCGTCACTTACCTGAGGAAAAAAATGGCACCATGAATCAGTATGGGAAGAAAGCAAGCCGGCGGAGGCAGTGTGATGCTTTGGGCAATGTTCTGCTGAGAAACCTTGGGTCCTGCCTTTCATGTGGATGTTACTTTGACATGTACACTCTCTATTTAAACATTATTGCAAGCCAAGTACATCCCATTATGGAAACTGTAATCCCTGTTGGCAGTGGCCTCTTTGAGCGCGATAATGCATTCTGCGACACTGCAAAAATGATTCAAAAATGGTTTGAAGAACAAAGCAATGAGTCTGGGGTGTTGACTTGTCCTACAAATTTCCCAGATCTCAATCCAATCGAGCATCTGTAGGATGTGTTGGAAAAACAAGTCTGATCCATGAAGGGCCCACCTTGCAACTTACAGGACTTAAAGGATATGTTACTGACGGCTTGGTGCCAGATACCACAACATACCTTCAGAGGTCCAGTGGAGTTCATGCCTCAAAAGGTCAGGGCTGTTTTGGGGCAAAAGGGGGACCTAATTCAATATAAGGTGAGTGGTCATAAAGTTATTGATTGGTGTATAGAAGAATATAGAGCTACATCATTTGCATATCAAACTGGAGTTTAGCGTTAAACTTGTCATGAAGAAAATACGTAGTTTACTACAGCTGACCTTCTCTGAAGGATGCTAGCTGCTGGTTTTATGCAGATCATTTGGTTTTATTATGTTCTGATTCACTGACCTGGATAAAACATGCAGCAGGTGAGGTTAGAACTCCTGATCTGTATACAGTGCCTTGCAAAGTATTCACCCCCTTGGCTTTTTACCTATTTTGTTACATTACAGCCTTTAGTTCAATGTTTTTTAAATCTAAATCATATGTAATGGATCAGAACACAATAGTCTAAGTTGGTGAAGTAAAAATAGAAAAATATATACATAAAATTATTTTTCAGAAATAAAAAAATGATAATTGGCATGTGCGTATGTATTCACCCCCTTTGTTATGAAGCCCATAAAAAGCTCTGTGCAACCAATTACCTTCAGAAGTCACATAATTAGTGAAATGATGTCCACCTGCGTGCAATCTAAGTGTCACATGATCTTTCATTACATTTACACACCTTTTTTGAAAGGCCCCAGAGGCTGCAACACCTAAGCAAGAGGCATCACTAACCAAACACTGCCATGAAGACCAAGGAACTCTCCAAACAAGTAAGGGACAATGTTGTTGAGAAGTACAAGTCAGGGTTAGGTTATAAAAAAATATCCAAATCTTTGATGATCCCTAGGAGCACCATCAAATGTATCATAACCAAATGGAAAGAACATGGCACAACAGCAAACCTGCCAAGAGACGACCGCACACCAAAACTCACGGACCGACAAAGGAGGGCATTAATCAGAGAGGCAGCACAGAAACCTAAGGTAACCCTGGAGGAGCTGCAGAGTTCCACAGCAGAGATTGGAGTATCTGTACATAGGACGACAATAAGCCGTACGCTCCATAGAGTCAGGGTTTATGGCAGAGTGGCCAGGAGAAAGCCATTACTTTCAGCAAAAAACAAAATGTCACGTTTTGAGTTTGCGAAAAGGCATGTAGGAGACTCCCAAAATGTATGGAGGAAGGTGCTTTGGTCTCATGAGACTAAAATTGAAATTTTTGGCCATCAAAGAAAACACTATGTCTGGCGCAAACCCAACAGATCACATCACCCAAAGAACACCATCCCCACAGTGAAACATGGTGGTGGCAGCATCATGCCTTGGGGATGTTTTTCAGCAGTCGGGACTGGGAAACTGGTCAGAGTTGAGGGAAAGATGGATGGTGCTAAATACATTGATATTCTTGAGCAAAACCTGTACCACTCTGTGTGTGATTTGAGGCTAGGATGGAGGGAAACATGCATGGAATGGCCTAGTCAAAGCCCAGACCTCAATCCAATAGAAAATCTGTGGTCAGACTTAAAGATTGTTGTTCACAAGCGCAAAACATCCAACTTGAAGGAGCCGGAGCAGTTTTGCAAGGAGGAATGGGCAAAAATCCCAGTGGTAAGATGTGGCAAGCTCATAGAGACTTATCCAAAGCAACTTGGAGCTGTGATAGCCGCAAAGTATTGACTTTGGCGGAGTGAATAGTTATGCACATTGACTTTTTCTGTTATTTTGTCCTATTTGTTGTTTGCTTCACAATAAAAAAAAATCTTCAAAGTTGTTCTATAAATTAAATTATGCAAATCCTCAAACAATCCATGTTAATTCCAGGTTGTGAGACAACAAAACATGAAAAATGGCAAAGGGGTGAATACTTTTGCAAGGCACTGTATGTGTTCTGCTGGAGAGATTCAAAGCACTAAAGTCTTAGCATTGTAACTTCATTCTATCATTCTATCGATAAAACTATCATTTTCAGAGGAAGGTCAACAATGGCAGCTTCTCTATTTGTCTCATGACAGGTTTCCTTTAATTTAGTAATAAATATTGATCTCTCTCGATCACCAATACCCTTATAACAGCTATATAAAACATGCTGTACTACAAACCATAGCATAGGGCCAAGCACACACAGTAATTGCATCTGTCCCCAATGATGCCAGAGAAAAGAATAATGCCACCTTTTTATCAATAGAGCCTTCCACTGAAAAGGCACACAGTAGTGTGAGAGGAACAAAGGACAAGGCCTGAGAGCAGCATTCATCATGTCATTGTTGGTGACCTCTTGGAAACCTTCCCCTCACAATAAAAACATTACCATCCCAGTATCTGCTATCAGAGTCTGACATGAAACGCTCTTATCAAATACCGGTTTCTGACTGAGCGATCCTGAAATTTAATGCAAGGGAATGTAATGTTTTTTTCTACTCAATTTCAGTTGAAGATTGAAAAATTAATTTGGGCCAAGGATTTGATATTTTTACCTAGCGGAAGCATTGTTTCAGTAACCCTTCCCTGGATTCATGATAAAGTATTCATCATGTGGCACCCATAATGCTCATCAGATGCAGCTAATGCTGGTTCAGCCAATGCGTAAGGACCCTAAGACCTCTTTCATACTGAGGCGGTTTTTAGGCGTTTTAGCGCTAGAAATAGCCTCTAAATAACGCCTGAAAACCGAATCCCATTCATTTCAGTGTGTCCTTTCACACTGGGGCGGTGCGCTTGTGGGACATTACAAAAAGTCCTGCAAGCAGCATCTTTGCGGCGGTTTGGGAGCGCTCCCAAAATGCCTTGCCCTTTGAAATTAATTGGCAGGGCTTCCAAAGCGCCTGAAAAACACGGGCACTTTTAACCCCTTCTATGGCCGCTAGCAGGGTTAAAAACGCCCGCTAGCGTCTGAAAAGCGCCACTTAAACAGCACCAAAGCGCCGCTAAAACGAGCGGCGCTTTAGCACTAACGGGCCGCGGCTCAGTGTGAAATTGGTCTAAGGGCCCAGTCACACTGTTGGTCTGAGGTAATGCATACTTTTGTGCAATATGGATTAGGGGGGTTCAATAAAGCTGCTGTGACACTTTTCTGGCGTTAATCCTTCTTGTTAATGTATTGCCAAATTCAAGAAGAATCTAAAACACTTTTGGTTCTGACAGCGATTGGTGCACCAAATTCAGGTAGTTCTAAAATGTTCCACTTTTACATTGTATTGCACTGAATAAGCCAAATGTAAAAGTAGAGCTAAATAAAGCGGAGTTCCAGGCAAAAATACATCTCTTTTTTTAACAACTGACCCCCCTCACAATTTTTGGATATTTTATTTAGTTTTTTATACCTTTTTTCTTCTGGACTTCCGTCCTATGTCGCCGCGGCGAGGTACGTCACTTCCACGGTTGCATCTGGCCCTCCTCCTTCCCCCCGCAGCCTTCTGGGACTTGTACGGTTCTAGAAGACGATGGGACCATTCAGAAAGTGCCACGCGACTCGCGCATGTGCAGTATGAAACCTGAAGGCTTCACAGCCGGTTTCCCTTACTCGCAATGCCGGCGCCTGCACCCGAAGCCGATGAATGAATTGGCTTGGGGGGGGGGGGGGGGCGACATCGCAGGCTCCCTGGACAGGTAAGTGTCCTTTATTAAAAGTCAGCAGCTGCAGTATTTGTAGCTGCTGACTTTTAATTTTTTTCCCCAAGGCTGGAACTTTAGGACTAACTCTGTTTTGGCATACAGAGAGAAAAACTGGCTTAGACAGATTACGCAAAAGTGTCTCACATGCATCCTAAAAGTAGCGCAGCATGAGCCAAATTCAAGTACAAGCTCTAGACAGGTATATGAACTTGGCGCATTTTTCACCACTTTTAGAAGGCACATGAGACACTTTAGCAAAATCTGCCTGCACCAGTCTTTATGAATTGTTGCAGTGATATTCATTTCCAGTGGCACCCTGACGGGAAAGCATATGTGTTATATATAGTGCATTCATTTTGATGCACCCGGACACATTATTCAGACCGGACTATGGCTTCCCAGCAGGGTTGCTGGCTGCAGTTGTCTAAGCTGAGTGTCTGTTACACTCTTTCATGCTGCCCAAAGCCAACACTAACAATCCCCCCCCCCAAACACACACACAGAGGGGAGAGAGGGCTCGATCTGCACCTCTTCCTCCCGCCCCTACCCCTCTGTGTCTGCCCACACTCCAATCTCCAGGGCTGTGTCTCTGAAAAGGAAATAGGGGCCAGAAATTTGAAGTCCAGCAGGCTCAGATACATCTGGATGAGAGGTGCTGACTGCCAAGGGGTGAGTGAGCTCACCATCCATCCCTGTCTGTGACTGAAGTCTCTCCCCTTCTCTCTCCTGCCTCTGAGTGAGTACACTAAGGTAAATCTGGGTTCTCACAGCACCCCTTACATCAGAGTTCCCCTTTACACCAGAGTCCTCTCCGTACATCAGAGTTCTCAGTGTTCCCCCTTACATCAGAGTCCTCTCCGTACATCAGAGTTCTCAGTGTTCCCCCTTACATTAGAGTTCTCTCCGTACATCAGAGTTCTCAGTGTTCCCCCTTACATCAGAGTTCTCTCCGTACATCAGAGTTCTCAGTGTTCCCCCTTACATCAGAGTTCTCTCCGTACATCAGAGTTCTCAGTGTTCCCCCTTACATCAGAGTTCTCTCCGTACATCAGAGTTCTCAGTGTTCCCCCTTACATCAGAGTTCTCTCCGTACATCAGAGTTCTCAGTGTTCCCCCTTACATCAGAGTTCTCTCCGTACATCAGAGTTCTCAGTGTTCCCCCTTACATCAGAGTTCTCTCCGTACATCAGAGTTCTCAGTGTTCCCCCTTACATCAGAGTCCTCTCCGTACATCAGAGTTCTCAGTGTTCCCCCTTACATCAGAGTTCTCTCCGTACATCAGAGTTCTCAGTGTTCCCCCTTACATCAGAGTCCTCTCCGTACATCAGAGTTCTCAGTGTTCCCCCTTACATCAGAGTCCTCTCCGTACATCAGAGTTCTCAGTGTTCCCCCTGACATCAGAGTTCTCTCCGTACATCAGAGTTCTCAGTGTTCCCCCTTACATCAGAGTTCTCTCCGTACATCAGAGTTCTCAGTGTTCCCCCTTACATCAGAGTTCTCTCCGTACATCAGAGTTCTCAGTGTTCCCCCTTACATCAGAGTTCTCTCCGTACATCAGAGTTCTCAGTGTTCCCCCTTACATCAGAGTCCTCTCTGTACATCAGAGGCCGCAGTGTTCCCTCTTACATCAGAGTTCTCTCCGTACATCAGAGGCCGCAGTGTTCCCTCTTACATCAGAGTCCTCTCCGTACATCAGAGGCCGCAGTGTTCCCTCTTACATCAGATTCCCCTAAATGAGGGTTCCCAGAGCATCCCTTATGTTAGAGTCCCCATAATTCTCCCTTACATCAGAGTCTGCAGAGTCCCCCTTTAAAGTATAAGGGAACTCTGTGGACTCTGATGTAAAGGGGGACTCTTGTTATTAACTTGATATAATTAAAAATGTTATTTAATAGCAAAATATGTGTATAGTTTTTACTATAAAAATCGACTCTCAAGTAATCGTTCATGCTGCGATCACATGCAAGTGATCGGCCCTGATCGAAGAGGGCCTATCACTCACATTTGATCTCAGCATTTTTATATTTAAATAGTCCACCAGCGAACAAGTGCAACAAGTGCCTCCCAGAGTCTCCCAAGCAGCTGAACAGACCACCAACACCCCTTGGCATACTCAGTTCAAAAATTTTCTTGAATTTATGAATATTTACATGCAAGTGGACGCGGCAGCCTCCCATTGCCTTCTACCTATAGCTGCCTACTCGCAGCTATGGGGGGCTCTCACATGTACTCACCAGCAAGATACATTTGCAGGTTCACACCAGAACGCAGTGCGGGAAAGGCACATTCCATGCACGTTTCCTGCGTTCAAATCGCACTACCTATACATTGGTAATGTTCTTGCAGGCACCAGACTGCATGGTACCACAGTGCCATGTGATTTTGGTGTGGCTTGTTTTTCAAAAGTAGTGCATGCACTACTTTATGTGTGTTCTTTTGCAATTTGCAGCCCATTCAAATGAATCGGCTGCCAACTTCACTGCAGGGGAACGCACAGGAATCGCACAACAATGTTGACCGCATTTCTATTTGATTCTATTGTGAGCCAGCACTAAAGGTAGAAGACTGAATAGCTTTTGTGTAGTTCATACAGTACATGTAAAGGTGGGAGATGCTTGTTATTGCTGCGGATATGTCTAGATGCGTTTTTATAGCATATTTGAAGTTTCAGGCCTGCTGTGGGCAGGTTATTGTTTAAATTGTGCTTCATAACAGAGACTTCCGTGACTGACTTTTGTGAAGGACTGCAAGCTTTTTCTCATTTCCTAATGCCTCAAGCCTGTTTGAAGCTCCGCTGTCTGTACAACAGGGCAGGTGTACCTTCAGGAATGTTTGTAAAAAAGTCATTTTTGTTTGCCGCACTCATCGATGTTTGCTTTATTTCTTTGAACATTTTCGTTCCATTGAAATGCTTCAGAAAATAGCTCACCGTGTGACAAAAAACTATAAGAACAAAACAGGAGATAAAACAAAAGCTTCCAGAACACAGAAAAATATCAATTTTACCAGCTCACGTAAATAATCACATTTATAACTGGTTTTCTTGCTTTGATTTTGGACTATACGCCTTACCCTAAAAGTTCAGATCGCCCTAAATGAATACTTTAGTTAGGTCTGGCTATTGATGGATAGTTTTTTTTTTTTTTGATTAGCCAGGGGGCCGATCGAAAAAAAAAAATGATGGATTTTCCCATCCACAAAAATGAGGTCGATAGAGGAATCCTCCTTGCTGTGCAATTGTTTTCTGACAGCAGGGACTCCTTTGCTGTCAGAATACACCGATCAGCACTGCAGCGGATTGGCTGCTGGTGCTGATCGGATGAGAATTTTCCAACATTCCTGTTCAAGAGAAGTCGATAGTTAGATCAACTTCTGTCGAGTGGGAATGGTGATGGATTGTGATGGATCACAATTCAGACTGGTTCCTGCTGAACCGTACAAACTTTGGTTAATCTATGGCCAGCTTAAGGGGCAATGATGGTTGGCTGAATGACTTGCTAGCTACATATGTCTTAAAGTGCAAGTCTGGGCTAAACCCTGTGTCCATCTTTGGATCTGAACATTGATTGGTTGTTTTGAATTGTTTGATCCCTGTGTAGTGTATAAATATTTTCTGCAATGTGGGGGAGCAGATATATGCCCCTGTTGAAGACCTATTGGTCGAAACGCGTAGGGATTTTTAGGCTTATCGCTCTCCACATTGAACAGTTTTTATTTTTGTGATCACTTTTATTCTTCTATTTTAGAAATAAAATACCATCTGTTTGGATTTATACCATGTGGAAGCATTTTCTTTTTCCACATACAGGCATACCCCACTTTTAAGTACACAATAAGGTTTATTTACTAAAGCTGGAAAGTGCAAAATCAGGCTCACTTCTGTATAGAAACCAATGAGCTTCTAACCCCAGCTTATTCAATTAAGCTTTGGTAATAAAATATGGAAACTCATTAGTTTCTATGCAGAAGTGAGCCTGGTTTTGCACTTCCCAGCTTTAGTAAATAAACCCCATTGTGTACTTAAAAGTGGGGTATGCCTGTAATGTTTCGCTGAGAGTGGCTCCGGAGTCCTGTTGATCCTACCATCAAGATCCAATTTGATGCACCAAGGATTGGAGGTCCATTTGGAGGTTTACCGTCTCTTTTCTGGATCCCACCCTGGAAGTCCTGGACCCTGCTGAGCTCCATACTTTGGCCATTTGTGGCACCATGTCTGTATGACTCCATGTCGCTGACATAGCACACCAGTGAGATCACCAAAATCTGGAAAGACTCAGAGGCAGCAGTGCCTTAGATAATCTCATACTGCAGATACAGTATACAGCTATGAAACTCAAAGTACAGGAGTGCCTAGACAAAACAAGAGCACTGCTGTTTTTTTAAGGAGGAATTTAATTACATTTTCAGAATACGGCTTAGGCACAATTACCATTCCTGTTCCCTATAAGGCCAATCTTTACCGTTTGCGATCAAGTTCACTTTTTGGTAATGTTCTGTCCCCGATACCTTAATATACTCTCTTGTGAGTCTCACTTTTTCTTGGAGCCTATTGCCAGTGCTCAGGGCCGTATTAGATCATTTTTTGTTCTGGGAGGGCTCAGCAGCAGGTACTAAGTAAAAATATTTTTAAATAAAATAAATTGCACCAAAATTATGAAGACTGGAAAAAGGAAACACAATATGTGTTGCCCCTAGTAGATCGAACCTGATTTCCGTTTTTCCTTGTCAAATTTGTTTATTGAATTTTAACAATTAGTATACATAAGTACATATGGTGGCAGCAAAAGAAAAGATCACATATATGCTAATAATATTGAGTTGTAGTTCCAACAAACTAAAAGTAGTTTGACTAAAACAATTTTAGCATGGATCAAACTACTCAAAAGATTGTGTCATACATTGTATAAGAGAGGATAAAACCAATTTAGACCAGGTTAATATAAGATGACCTCAGATAAAAAATAAATAAATAAAAAAGGTCTTAATTATTATCAAGAGTACAGTTTTTAAATACAAATAATTTAAAAAAAAAGGAATAAATAATTTATTACAGAATCTAAAATTTTATACTACATATTGAAACTATGTACAATTGGAATAGTGATAACCAAGGAAATAAAAGTTCTGCTACCAGAATGATATAAAGAGTAAATTGAAAGAGGAGAGAGAGAATAAGGGGGAAAAGTAGAAGAGAGAAAGAAGATAAAAGAAAAAGTAATCTTAGGTAGGAGAAAAAATAGATAGGAAAGAAATGAGAGGTATTAGGGGTCCCCCGGGTAGTACATGGTAATAAACACATACCATGAATGCAGAGAATGGAAGTATAAATCGAGATTACCAAGCACTTAGTAGGGAAGCATCAAAATTGGAAGGCAAAAAGTGAGTCACCTAGGGATTCCATATATTCTCATATATTCTCAAAGTTGGATATTTTATCTTGAGTTATAGCCTCTGTTTTGGCATGGATCATTGCTTGGTTGACTTTATTTTTAGTTTCAGCAATTATTAGGGACGGGGATTTCCAAGCTTTGGCAATTGTTTGTTTCGTGGCTGTAGTGATCTGTAATAGGAGTTTGAATTGGCGGTAGGAGAAAGTGGCCGGTTTTAAGTTTAAAAAGTGCTATTGTAGGATCTGGATTGATAGGGATTTCAAACAGTGTTGAAATCATAAGAAATACATCTTTCCAGAAATGTTTTGCTACCGGGCAATCCCACCAAGTATGAAGATGTGATCCAAGATCACCACAGCCAAGAAAACAAGATGGAGAATAATTTGGAGCATATTTCACAATTCTGACAGGGACCAAAAAAAAAAAAAAAAAAAAAAACAACTGAAAAATGACCAGCCTTGAATACACTGACTTTTCTTTAGGCTAGGTTCACATCTAAGTGGATGCGAGAAGGTGTGTAATTGCACACCTTCCTCCACTGGCAGAGAAAAAACACACTACTGCTTAGGAGATACTCGGAGGTACACTACAATGCGGGAAACCCTCAATCCACACACGTTTCATGCACCTCATTCACCTCTGTGTGTTTATCTGCACCCGATCACATTCACAAAACGACCACGCGAATCGGTTGCATGCATGACTTGAATGGATGGGACTTGATTGCACCGCAATCAACACAATAAGCCTGGTTTCACACTATAGTTTGCATGTAAATCGCACATGAACTGCACCGCATTCCTGTGCAATTCACATGCGATTCTGTCTGGTGTGATTAAAGCCCATTTTGAATGGGCTGAATCGCACCATATCACACCAAAGAGGTGCAGGCACCTTTTTTTGAAAACCAACCATGCGATCTGGTTCAGGCAAACACTGCATTTGTGACCTTCTTTTGGGGAGTTGTTAACCTTGAATTGACACCTGCAGCAGATCAAAAACACAGTGTGATTGCAATGCGGTGCATGAAACGCACAGGGGTCACAGCATTTCCTGTACCACATATGTATGAACCAGGGGTAAAACAGGGCCAAGGCATGCCACTGAGGGCAGCAGAAAGTCCAGCCTGGCTCTGGCATTGGCAGACATGTTGTGATGTCAACTGCTGAATCAGTAAGCCGGTGAGCACCACAACAAGCTTGTCAGTGCCAAGCTGGACTGTCAGTAATACAAGCAATAGAAAACCCAGCTTAGCCTCAGTCAACTGTCAGTAACACAAGCAATGCAAAATTTAACCCAGCCAGCCTCAATCACATACTTTGCCAGTTGCCACACAGAATCACAGACAGTCTGTCACTGACTCACAAATACCTAGTATTAACAGCAGAATGCCAGCAGCAGCACAACAGTCTGAGCAGTGGTAAGTCTGAGGACACTCTCTGAGACTAGGCCAGAAGAGAAACAGGGACATACCTGGACAGGACAGCATCAGTTCATCCATGTGGGGGGCCGACGGCTACACAGCACTTTACAATCACTCTGCGCTCCAGGGCCCAGGCAAAGCTCCTCTCCCAAGCCCAAGATAAGAGTGGCACTGCAAGCATGGGCAGGACTACACGCACTGCCGGCTCCCACTGTGCTGTCTGGTGATAGAGCTGTCAGCCTTCAGCCCGAGCCCGATAGACCAGCCTGGGAGTGTACCACAACATGCGTGTGGGTATGCCTAATGATCTATTACACTTGCTGCAGAGGCATTATTACACTCTGTGTGCCATTGACTACAGTGTTGCCTGTCGCTGATGCCCTGTGCGGCTGCAGAGCAGGGACACCATGCATTTCATTTTGGCCCTGGGGGGGGTTTGAACACCCTTGACCCACCCCCTATCTACGCCCCTGCCAGAGCTATATGTAACCAGTTCTTCTCACTTCTGCTGTATCCAAGTGGTTTATTCAAGTGGCTTGGGGTTGGTGACAAGGCCATTATCACATATACATATGGGCAGAAGGTATTAGGAATGGTCACCTTTGGGGTCTATTAGTGACCAATTTTAGAATAAGAGGTGAAACTGGTGATAGGTACAATTACCAGCTTTTAACTGGGGCATGAATTTTATTATCTCTCATTTTTAAATTAGAGAGAGTGCTGACAATAAAAATAAACCATTAGTGGGAGAAGAAATACATCAGCAATTGCATGTGAAAGAAGCTTTGTTATTCTTATCTATCTTCGGGCTGGTGAGCTTCCACTTTGCTTTTTTGAAAAGCTTCCACTGATGATCTCAGAGAAGTGTAGAACAGTGTTCCCCTGCTGGCGACTGTGGTTCTTCCCACCAAACCCTACATCGCTGCTGTGTCCTGCAGTGATACAGGAGTTGGCAGGAGGAAGCACAGAGACCAGCAGGGGGCATATGCTATTTGCCACACATGTTGAATAGTATTTTAACAGTATGGGTAGTGTAACAGAATGAGTAATCAACTGAATGATCAGAAAGAAATTACGGTAAATCTGATTTGCAGTTTAATAAACATGTACAATGTAGAAGCAATAACACAAAACAGGTTCAGGATTGCAATAAACATTTATACACAGCAGTATAATGAAAGCTGCAAAAACATGGGCTCTTTACAGAAAAGCCACTGTGACTCAGTAAGGGTAACGTGGCCGCAAAGCATAGTCTCTATAAAACTCTATAACAACAGAAAGTCAAGCTGAGAATCACTACTTCACTAATCCCCATAGAAAGCATCCTTCACAGTGAAGTCTATAGTAGCTCTGGTAACACAGGTGAACAGCTGGAGGAATCCAAGGCCCAAGGATAAGGCACCATACCGCTGGAACTGGAGTACTACGGTAGCAATCAGGAGCTGGTTCTTTTAGAGACGGTTTATGCTCATAGGCTGTAGACCAGCTGCCAGTTCTGGCAATGGAGAGCCTCTCACCTGGCTGCAAATCACTTGCCCTGCTACCTCTACCTCATACTTCAGAGCAGGGGGCACGTTTCTTCTCTGGATGTGTTCAGGAACCCAGGAGTAGGGATGAGCTTCGTGTTCGAGTCGAACCCATGTTCGACTCGAACATCGGCTGTTCGACCGTCCGTCGAATTGCGAACGATATGGGCCGTTCGCGCCAAATTCGTGTGGCGCGTCACGGCCCATAATTCACTGCGGCATCGCAGTGCATTGCTGGCTGATGATTGGCCAAGCATGCACTATGACCCGCATGCTTGGCCAATCACAGCGCCGTCAGTAGAGAGAGCTGTAATTGGCCAAAGCCAGGGTGGCTTTGGCCAATTATGGCTCAGGGGATTTAGTACACACCCCACACTATATAAGGCCGCCTGCACGGCGGCCCTGTGTAGTGTGTGTTCCGGTGTGCTGAGAGATAGAGAGAGAGAGAGACAGTGTCATTTGATTTGAGTTAGATAGATTAGGCAGAACAGTCAGTCAGTTAGCTGCACTTACAGTGTATTGTGTATATATATGCATCCCAGGTGTTGCATATATATATATACACTGTATTCAGTTTAGCTAGATCCGTTCCTGTTATCTTCTATCTAGACTATTTAGTGCAGTGTGTCCTGCTCACAGTGTTCAGCTAGATCCGTTCCTGCTATTTACATTCAGTGCAGTGCGTCCTGCTCACAGTGTTCAGCTAGATCCGTTCCTGCTATTTACATTCAGTGCAGTGCGTCCTGCTCACAGTGTTCAGCTAGATCCGTTCCTGCTATTTACATTCAGTGCAGTGCGTCCTGCTCACAGTGTTCAGCTAGATCCGTTCCTGCTATTTACATTCAGTGCAGTGCGTCCTGCTCACAGTGTTCAGCTAGATCCGTTCCTGCTATTTACATTCAGTGCAGTCAGTGCGTCCTGCTCACAGTGTTCAGCTAGATCCGTTCCTGCTATTTACATTCAGTGCAGTGCGTCCTGCTCACAGTGTTCAGCTAGATCCGTTCCTGCTATTTACATTCAGTGCAGTGCGTCCTGCTCACAGTGTTCAGCTAGATCCGTTCCTGCTATTTACATTCAGTGCAGTGCGTCCTGCTCACAGTGTTCAGCTAGATCCGTTCCTGCTATTTACATTCAGTGCAGTGCGTCCTGCTCACAGTGTTCAGCTAGATCCGTTCCTGCTATTTACATTCAGTGCAGTGCGTCCTGCTCACAGTGTTCAGCTAGATCCGTTCCTGCTATTTACATTCAGTGCAGTGCGTCCTGCTCACAGTGTTCAGCTAGATCCGTTCCTGGTATTTACATTTAGTGCAGTGCGTCCTGCTCACAGTGTTCAGCTAGATCCGTTCCTGCTATTTACATTCAGTGCAGTGCGTCCTGCTCACAGTGTTCAGCTAGATCCGTTCCTGCTATATACATTTAGTGCAGTGCGTCCTGCTCACAGTGTTCAGCTAGATCCGTTCCTGCTATTTACATTCAGTGCAGTGCGTCCTGCTCACAGTGTTCAGCTAGATCCGTTCCTGCTATCTACATTCAGTGCAGTGCGTCCTGCTCACAGTGTTCAGCTAGATCCGTTCCTGCTATTTACATTCAGTGCAGTGCGTCCTGCTCACAGTGTTCAGCTAGATCCGTTCCTGGTATTTACATTCAGTGCAGTGCGTCCTGCTCACAGTGTTCAGCTAGATCCGTTCCTGCTATTTACATTCAGTGCAGTGCGTCCTGCTCACAGTGTTCAGCTAGATCCGTTCCTGCTATATACATTCAGTGCAGTACGTCCTGCTCACAGTGTTCAGCTAGATCCGTTCCTGCTATTTACATTCAGTGCAGTGCGTCCTGCTCACAGTGTTCAGCTAGATCCGTTCCTGCTATTTACATTCAGTGCAGTGCGTCCTGCTCACAGTGTTCAGCTAGATCCGTTCCTGCTATTTACATTCAGTGCAGTGCGTCCTGCTCACAGTGTTCAGCTAGATCCGTTCCTGCTATATACATTCAGTGCAGTACGTCCTGCTCACAGTGTTCAGCTAGATCCGTTCCTGCTATTTACATTCAGTGCAGTGCGTCCTGCTCACAGTGTTCAGCTAGATCCGTTCCTGCTATTTACATTCAGTGCAGTGCGTCCTGCTCACAGTGTTCAGCTAGATCCGTTCCTGCTATTTACATTCAGTGCAGTGCGTCCTGCTCACAGTGTTCAGCTAGATCCGTTCCTGCTATTTACATTCAGTGCAGTGCGTCCTGCTCACAGTGTTCAGCTAGATCCGTTCCTGCTATTTACATTCAGTGCAGTGCGTCCTGCTCACAGTGTTCAGCTAGATCCGTTCCTGCTATTTACATTCAGTGCAGTGCGTCCTGCTCACAGTGTTCAGCTAGATCCGTTCCTGCTATTTACATTCAGTGCAGTGCGTCCTGCTCACAGTGTTCAGCTAGATCCGTTCCTGCTATATACATTTAGTGCAGTACGTCCTGCTCACAGTGTTCAGCTAGATCCGTTCCTGCTATTTACATTCAGTGCAGTGCGTCCTGCTCACAGTGTTCAGCTAGATCCGTTCCTGCTATTTACATTCAGTGCAGTGCGTCCTGCTCACAGTGTTCAGCTAGATCCGTTCCTGCTATTTACATTCAGTGCAGTGCGTCCTGCTCACAGTGTTCAGCTAGATCCGTTCCTGGTATTTACATTCAGTGCAGTGCGTCCTGCTCACAGTGTTCAGCTAGATCCGTTCCTGTTATCTTCCTACTGACAGGCAGGCTTGTCTGGTTACAGTATATAAAGCTACCTGAAGAAAATTACAGGTGTTCTATCCCAGCTTAGTGCAGCTACTGGCCATTAGTATGTCTGGAAGGCCAAGAAGGAGAGGCAGACAGTCACAAGCCAATAAGAGAGGGCAAGCAGGCTCTGTGTCTAGTGCTGGTCGTGGAGACGGTGCATCCTCATCAGCACGTGGCCATGGGACACGCTTGGCCTTTTTTTCGGCAGCTGGCCGTGTTGAGCCGCAACATGCGGAAAACTTGGTCGAGTGGATGACCAAGCCGTCCTCATCCTCCTCATCCTCTCTCACCCATGCCCAGGGTGCTTTGTCTGGCAAAGCAGCGGCCTCTTCCCTCAGCTCAATGTCATCAGTGACTCCTTCCCTAGCTCCACCATGTCCTCATGAGGATTCCCTCGAACTGTTTGACCACAGTGTTGGGTACATGCTCCAGGAGGATGCCCAGCGTTTGGAAGGCTCTGATGATGATACTGAGCTCAATGAAGGCAGTAACATGAGCACGGACAGAGGGGGTGCCCAAGAAGGACAGCAATCTGGCAGTCATGCTCCCCCTGCTGCAGCATACTGCCAGGTTTGCTCCAGTGATGAGGAGGGAGGGGATGATGAGGTCACTGACTCAACGTGGGTGCCTGATAGGAGAGAGGAGGAGGAGGAGGAGGAGGAGGTGGCACATCACCAACTAGGCAGGATGCCCTCCAGGGGCCAGCCTAAGGGCAGCACATTGACTGCATCACACCCCAAAGCTCCACATGTGCAGGGCGCTGCAGTCTCTGCGCGTTATTCAAAAAGTTCTTTGGTGTGGGCCTTTTTTGAGACGAGTGCATCAGATCGCACCGCTGCTATTTGCAACATATGTCTCAAGCGTATCTCGCGTGGCCAAAACATCTCCCGCTTGGGTACCACATGCTTGACCAGACATATGTTGACCTGCCATGCAGTTCGTTGGCAAGCGTATCTGAAAGACCCACACCAAAGAACAAAGAGGATCTCTCCTTGCTCCTCATCAGCTGAGATTTCCAACCCCACTAGACCTTCAGTCCTCTCTGAGACCTGCAGTGAGAGGAATGAAGGTGTAGAATTAGGTGTGTCACAGCCAAGTACTTGTGGGCAATCTGCTTTGGGTACACCGACGTCAGATTGTACCAGGCAAATTTCCCTGCCCCAGCTGCTGCACCGCCGAAAGAAGTTTGCTCCCAGCCATCCACATGCCCAGCGGTTGAATGCTAGCTTGGCAAAATTGCTAGCACTTCAACTGCTGCCTTTTCAGTTGGTAGACTCTGCCCCCTTCCGTGAGTTTGTGGAATGTGCGGTTCCTCAGTGGCAGGTACCCAAACGCCACTTTTTCTCACGGAAGGCGATTCCGGCTCTCTACCGGCATGTGGAAGGCAATGTCCATGCCTCGCTGGACAGGGCGGTCAGCGGTAAGGTGCATATTACCGCTGACTCATGGTCCAGCAGGCATGGACAGGGACGTTACTTAAGTTTCACGGCGCATTGGGTGACTCTGCTGGCAGCTGGGAAGGATGCAGGACAAGGTGCAGTAGTGTTGGAGGTTGTTCCGCCACCACGCCTCCAAAATGCTGATTGTGACACACCTCTCTCCTCCACCCCCTCCTCTTCTTCTTCCTCCATGGCCTCTTCCTCGGAACCAGCGGTGCTCCGTAGGCGTTCAAGGGGCTACGCAAGTACGCAGGCCAAAAGATGCCATGCGGTGCTTGAGCTGGTGTGCTTGGGGGACAGGAGCCACACTGGGGCAGAGGTTTTGTCAGCTCTGCAGGGGCAGGTTCAGAGGTGGTTGACGCCACGCCAACTTAAGGCAGGAATGGTGGTTTGCGACAATGGCACCAACCTCCTCTCTGCCCTCCGACAGGGACAACTGACCCATGTGCCCTGTTTGGCTCACGTCCTTAACTTGGTGGTGCAGCGGTTCTTGGGCAGGTACCCGGGCTTACAGGATGTCCTGAGGCAGGCCAGGAAAGTCTCTGTGCATTTCCGCCGGTCATATAATGCCAGTGCTCGGCTGACGGACCTCCAAAAGGAGTTTAACCTGCCCAAGAACCGCCTAATCTGTGACATGCCCACCAGGTGGAACTCGACGTTGGCCATGCTGCAGCGGCTGCACACGCAGCAGAGGGCCATCAATGAGTACCTGTGCGACTATGGCACCAGGACAGGGTCAGGAGAGCTTGGTTTTTTTTCCCCACGCCAGTGGGCCATGATCAGGGATGCATGCACTGTCCTGTCACCATTCGAGGAGGCCACGAGGATGGTGAGCACTGACAGTGCATGCATCAGTGACACTGTCCCCCTTGTCCACCTGTTGGAGCACACGCTGCGTGGAATAATGGACAGGGCACTTGAGGCAGAACAGAGGCAGGAAGAGGAGGACTTCCTTAGCTCTCAAGGCCCCCTTTATCCAGACAGTGTTCCTGCGTGCCCGCCGATCACACAGGAAGAGGAGGAGGAGGAGGAGGAGGAGGAGGAGGAAGATTGTGTCAGTATGGAGGTGGAGCCTGGCACTCAGCATCAGCAGTCTTTAAGGGATCAGTCCCAAGGAACACATGGACTTGTACGTGGCTGGGAGGAGGTGGCTGCGGACGTTGTTGTCCTTAGTGACCCAGAGGACTCCGGACCGAATGCCTCAGCAAACCTACGCTGCATGGCCTCCCTGATCCTGCAAAGCCTGCGTAAGGATCCTCGTATTCGTGGTATCAAGGAGAAGGACCAATACTGGCTGGCAACCCTCCTTGATCCACGTTACAAGGGTAAGGTTGCGGACCTTATCTTGCCATCGCAGAGGGAGCAGAGGATGAAACATCTTCGGGAGGCCTTGCAGAAAGGTCTGTGCAACGCGTTCCCAGAGACTGGGAGGTTACAAACTCCTGTTTCTGGACAACGTGTTGCTGAGGCTTCGGTCAGTCAAAGAAGGAGCGGTGGAGAAGGTGGCCGTCTGACCGATGCGTTCAGACAATTTTTTGGTCCGCAGCCCCAAGGTATGATCGGTTCCAGCAACCATCGCCAGCGTCTGTTTTACATGGTGCAGGAATACCTAGGGGCAAGATCAGACTTGGATACCTTTCCCACCGAAAATCCTCTGGGTTACTGGGTCTTGAGGATGGATCACTGGCCAGAGCTTGCACAGTATGCAATTGAGCTACTGGCCTGTCCTGCATCCAGCGTTCTTTCGGAACGTACATTCAGTGCTGCTGGAGGCGTGGTAACCGATCACAGGGTGCGTCTGTCCACTGACTCGGTCGATCGGCTGACCTTCATAAAAATGAATCAGTCTTGGATCACCACCAGCTACCAAGCACCTGATGCTGATGTAACTGAATAATTTTTTTCAGATCCCTTCAAAGACTGCCTATGCTGATGCTGAGTGATTATTCCTGAGTAATTATCCTCTTCCTCCTCAATCATCACGCTGATAGCTTGTAAGAACATTTTTGGTTCTGGGCGCCACCACCAGTGCCTAAGGCACAATTTTTCAGCCCCTGTATAACAGGGGCCTTTTTATTACAATTTTTGATGTAATACTTTGCAGCACGGCTCGTTCCTGCATTCCAACTAGAGTGTCTGTGAGGGGTTGCAGTGTTGTGGCACCAGCACCAGTGCCTAAGGCCCAATTTTTCTGCCCCTGTCTAACAGGGGCGTGAAATTACAATTTTTGATGCAATACTTTGCAGCAGGGCTCGTTCCTGCATTCCAACTAGAGTGTCTGTGAGGGGTTGCAGTGTTGTGGCACCAGCACCAGTGCCTAAGGCCCAATTTTTCTGCCCCTGTCTAACAGGGGCGTGTAATTACAATTTTTGATGCAATACTTTGCAGCAGTGCTCGTTCCTGCGTTCCAACTAGAGTGTCTGTGAGGGGTTGCAGTGTTGTGGCACCAGCACCAGTGCCTAAGGCCCAATTTTTCTGCCCCTGTCTAACAGGGGCGTGTAATTACAATTTTTGATGCAATACTTTGCAGCAGGGCTCGTTCCTGCGTTCCAACTAGAGTGTCTGTGAGGGGTTGCAGTGTTGTGGCACCAGCACCAGTGCCTAAGGCCTAATTTTTCAGCTCCTGTTCAACAGGGGCATGTAATTACAATTCTTGATCTAATATTTCACAGCAGGGCCCTGTGAGGGCTTACAGTGTTTTGGCCACAGCAACACCTAAGGCCCAAATTTCTGCTGAGTATATAGGGCAGGACCCTACTTTCAAACATCTAACTTACAAACGACTCCTACTTGCAAACGGAAGGAGACAACAGGAAGTGAGATGAAATCTACCCATAGGAAGGGAAATTCTCTCATGTAAGAGTTAATATGGGAAAACAATTTCTCCTTTCCACTGATGCTTTCCAATCCTTGTTCCACAAAAAAACCCAAATTTTCAAAAAACATTTTTCATTGGGACAAAAAAGTGAGGTGAAATCTTCTGAAGAGGAGGAAAGACGCAAAACAAATGTCACAGGGGTGATAACCCTTCCCTATGTTTTCCAAAAAGCTTAGAAAAGATTTTTTGGCTGGAGCTAAACACATTAAAAATGTTCAAAATTACAAACAGATTCTACTTAACAACAAACCTACAGTCCCTGTCTTGTTTGCACCGCCTGTATACTGCTGTTCAGAGTATATAGGGACCTTTCCTTATTTTAATTTGGGTGCGGGGTTCCCCTTAATATCCATACAAGACCCAAAGGGCCTGGTAATGGACTGGGGGGTACCCATGCCGTTTGTCTCACTGATTTTCATCCATATTGCCAGGACCCGACATGACATTAAACCCGCAAGCAGTTTTAAATGAGATTTTTTCCTTTAAAAATGACATTTGGTGCAGGGACTGTTCTAAACATGGGAAACACGCGTCACTTTACAGGCATACTATAGACACCCCCCAGGTACGATATTTAAAGGAATATTTCACTTTTTTTTTTTTACTTTAAGCATCATTAAAATCACTGCTCCCGAAAAAACGGCCGTTTTTAAAAGTTTTTTTTGCATTGATACATGTCCCCTGGGGTAGGACCCGGGTCCCCAAACCCTTTTTAGGACAATACCATGCAAATTAGCCTTTAAAATGAGCACTTTTGATTTTGAACGTTCGAGTCCCATAGACGTCAATGGGGTTCTAACGTTCGTGCGAACTTGCGGTCCGTTCGCGGGTTCTGGTGCGAACCGAACCGGGGGGTGTTCGGCTCATCCCTACCCAGGAGGAGCCCAGGAATTTGTAGGAAAAAAAGTTACAGGGGCCTGCGATTTCATCTGTGCGTGGGGAGAAAATGGACGCTCCACCACAGTATTCTCAGTGAGAACTGTTCAAGAGAGGGCTAGGGACACAGGTCTCTGGATAGGCAAGTATAAAGATGATGCCCTGGAGGAGTGGCAAAACGCATTGAGGCATTTCGGGTTTTAAAACCACTGACGCCACTTCCGCCCTCCGTGGAACACACGCCGGCCCGCGGCAAAATCGGATGAGTTAAGTCTCTGTCTCATGCCTGTTCTTGTCAGCAATTTCATAAGTGGTCCCTGTTTGTGCAATAAAATAGCTTTTTAACAGTACTTAACTATGAGGTTTCATTTGTTTTTATTGAGCCTGGTGGTCATTTTGGTCACCCCCCAAGATCCTTCATGTTTGGAGATCCTACTGAGGAGTTCCAGAGTTCCATCTGCTAACACCAGATCACAACGTGTTTGGCAAAGCTGAGGGTCCATTGTTTCTGGTGAGTGGGGATACAAGAGGAGCACTTTAGCACATTGCAAGAGACTGCATTTCACTTTGACAATTCTATTTGTTGTTGTCTTTCATATTATATCACAACTGCAAGCGCTGTTTTATATATATATATATATATATATATATATATATATATATATATATATATATATATATGCAGTGGCGTCACTAGGGGGTGGCTTTTGGGGCTATAGCCCTGAATCTGGAGCCCATAGCCCCGAGTCTCTGCAGGGGTCCCCAAGGGGGGGGGGAGGCTCTTTGGGGATATATATATATACACACACACACACACACACATGTATATTATATACATGTGTATGCCCGCCCAAGCATATTTTTTACTTTATTTTTTTTTATTTACTACGCTGCTATGGGCTCTAGCCCCAGATCTCTCTTGTAGACCTAGCAACGCCCCTGTATATATATATATATATATATATATATATATATATATATATATATATATATATATATATATATATATATATATATATATACTTTTTTTTTTTTTTGCTAGGTATAAAGATGCTTGCTGCTGGATTTTTTCTTCCCCTCCCTTGAGGTTTCCTAAAAAAGTATTGTAAAATGCCATTCTTTGATGAAAGTTCTATAGATTAATATCAAATCAAGAGCATGTAATGACCCAGTTTAATGGGCCACAGTGCATGTAAGGACTTTTTTGCCCATATTAATTAACAAATGTAAGTTCATGCAGGGTTTACCCTTGCTGGGTTTGTTTCTGTTTATTACAGACACAACACAACATTCAGCCCCCTGGCTATTAAGATGCTCAACTTGAGCAGTGATGGCTTTCCACCAGTTTGGGCACCATCTCCTTCTCAGGACAATACACTACTGTCATTTCCTTTAGACGTCAATCTGGTCATAGCTAATGTCTATAGGGCAAGAGAAGCTTAGGCAAGTGCCCCCTATGGGTCAGTGCACATGCTGCTTCTTCAGCAATCTGAAGACCAACCCGTCTCCTCCCTTGGGAAGCCAGTTTTAGTTGCTCGGGGACCGTTTTACTGTCCATACAGGCTCTACCCCTGTGACTTACTGCATTTTTACAGTGACAGATAGTGCTTCTGTTTATCAGTGGTCACCCTACCCGCTCCATGGGAACATGTTGTTGGTCTTTCGTTCTGTTGCTGCTGAACCCTAGCAAAATATCTATATTATAAATGTTTTCTGGAATACTTTTTAATCATAAATTCTCAAATGTCTTCTCATTCAAAGAAAGAATTCCTCTTGTAGACAGATGCCGTGGTATTCCACACACCATATTTGAGCAGTGGTTCTGTAGAACATGTAAAGATTTCTTCAAATCACATGATTTTATGGTATATGGTAAATCATTAAACACCTAATACCATCAGAAGAAAAAAAAAGTTCCTTATTTTAGAAAAAAAATCCAAAAACATGTTTATTTATAATGAGATTTTGGAACACGTAGACGTACCAATGAGTATAAAACATATGAAAAGATAGCTTGATTACTATACAAAAATCCAAATATCAAATGGGGCACAATTTACACAGAAATTTCTCTTTTTATGCCCTTTTTGGATGCTGGGTTGCTGATGTCTTTGAGAATGTAAAAATACTGCAAGATGGTTTTCCATCACATGTTTATGTTTTACAATATTTTGTTGAATATCCAAATGGTAAGCATAAAAAAAATGTGTTGCCTAACCATGTAAAATTAAATTTTCTCCTACTATAATGTATATTTCTTTTTTATTAAGCATTTGACACAGTTCCCCATAAACGTTTACTATACAAAATAAGGTGCGTTGGCATGGACCATAGGGTGAGTACATGGATTGAAAACTGGCTACAAGGGCGTGTTCAGAGGGTGGTGATAAATGGGGAGTACTCGGTATGGACAGGGGTGGGTAGTGGGGTTCCCCAGGGTTCTGTGCTGGGACCAATCCTATTTAATTTGTTCATAAACGACCTGGAGGATGGGATAAAGAGTTCAATCTCTGTATTTGCAGACGATACTAAGCTAAGCAGGGCAATAACTTCTCTGCAGGATGTGGAAATATTGCAAAAAGACCTGAACAAATTAATGGGGTGGGCGACTACATGGCAAATGAGGTTCAATGTAGAAAAATGTAAAATAATGCATTTGGGTGGCAAAAATATGAATGCAATCTATACACTGGGGGGAGAACCTCTGGGGGAATCTAGGATGGAAAAGGACCTGGGGGTCCTAGTGGATGATAGGCTCAGCAATGGCATGCAATGCCAAGCTGCTGCTAATAAAGCAAACAGAATATTGGCATGCATTAAAAGGGGGATCAACTGCAGAGATAAAACGATAATTCTCCCGCTCTACAAGACTCTGGTCCGGCCGCACCTGGAGTATGCTGTCCAGTTCTGGGCACCAGTCCTCAGGAGGGACGTACTGGAAATGGAGCGAGTACAAAGAAGGGCAACAAAGCTAATAAAGGGTCTGAAGGATCTTAGTTATGAGGAAAGGTTGCAAGCACTGAACTTATTCTCTCTGGAGAAGAGACGCTTGAGAGGGGATATGATTTCAATTTACAAATACTGTACTGGTGACCCCACAATAGGGATAAAACTTTTTCGCAGAAGAGAGTTTAATAAGACTCGTGGCCACTCATTACAATTAGAAGAAAAGAGGTTTAACCTTAAACTACGTAGAGGGTTCTTTACTGTAAGAACGGTAAGGATGTGGAATTCCCTTCCACAGGCGGTGGTCTCAGCGGGGAGCATTGATAGCTTCAAGAAACTATTAGATAATCACCTGAATGACCGCAATATACAGGGATATGTAATGTAATACTGACACATTATCACACACATAGGTTGGACTTGATGGACTTGTGTCTTTTTTCAACCTCACCTACTATATATTGGTAGCCTGGTCCAAGATTCTGGGGCTAAAGCTGCTGACAAAAAATGTGGTTTAGAGTTTAAAAAAATCCATTAAGAAAACATTTTATTCCCCCAAGATACAGGCACTTATCTAGTGCCAACAATCTCTGTAGTGTATTACATATTTATTATACATTCATATGAATTCCTGTTCTCTAGGACATACTAGGGCCAGTTTAGACAGGAGCCAATAATGTACCAGCATGTCATTGGAGTGTGGGAGGAAACCCATGCAGGTACAGGGAGAACATGCAAACTCCATGCAGGTAGCTCCATGGTTGGGGTTCAAACTGACAACCTCAGTGCTGGGGAAGTGCTAATCAAAGATTAGGATGCAGGAGAATGCACAGGGGGGCAACATTTTTTTTTCAAACTTTCTAATTAAAAGATCTCAAACAAGTTTAGAGATATGAAAATCTGACACTTCCTTAGTAACATTATGCTTCTTCCAGGTCTGTGGCTCAAATGTCAGACAGCCAAGCATCTAGCATTTTCATTAGGAGGCCAGCAATGGCCTTACTCCTCTCAACATATATTCACTTTAAGGCTGGGTTCACACTGTCTTCACATGCGGCTCACAGCAAGGGGTCCGGTGTGTCCCTGTTCTCCACTTCAGGGATGAATCAGGCCTGAATTCGGACCTGAAACGGAACCAAAGACGCAGTGGACCCCTGTGCACTCCGCTCCGCAGCCGTCCCGGAGGTGTGTGAACCGGCTCCATTGAGAGGCGGTTACAGTCTCCTGTCATGTGAATTGGATGAGGGGAAACCCAGCCTAAAGTGACACTAAACTCAGGTTTAAAAAAATGTATATTCTATTTAAGTATGCATTCTTGGCTCAGAAACCTTCTATTGCTTTCAGCCTCCTCCAAATTCCTTTTTTTCCTGCTGTGACCTGAGTTCCTGTTAGAGGGTGGCTATGTCCATTCTCCATGGTCCCACTGTAAGTAGCCACCCTCTCTTGTTCAATCCTGAGATGGACCAGGGACTACTAGGGACAGTGGTTTATTTTGGTTTTGTGCTGCACTAGGCAAGACTAAAATTGTGTGTCCCCCACCCCCCCATGTAAATTTGCCCCACCCCTTCATCTGTAAATTCCACCCTTTCTTCCTTAGGCTCCACTTTTTCCTATTAGAGTGCCATCCCCACAAGTCCCATCATGAACCCCTGAGATCTAAGGATATGACCCCTTAGATATCACGGGTTCATGCTGGGACTTGTAGTCCTTCAATAGTTGGGGGGGGGGGGCACGTCCTCAGTTCTGAGGGGTTCATGCTGGGACTTGCAGTCCTTAAAGTGGAGTTCCACCCACTTTTACAACTCTTCAACATCCCTCACTAAACTGTGCACTGTAAATGAATTGGATATTTTTTAATTTTTTTTCTCAGCACCTACTGTATATCTGCTGTATTCATTTTTCACTTCCTCCTCCCTGGCCGCGGCCCATCGCATCATTTCCTGTTTGCAATGCCTTCTGGGAAGGGGCGGCAACTTCCTCTGAAACTGCCGTTGCTATGGAAACCTGACCTGAAACCTATTACACTGCTTGTGCTGCACTGAGCATGTGCGAGATCTGCAAGGATGAGATCCAGGAAGAAATACAGTCTGGCTTCAGATGCCCACACTAAAGATGGCCACAGCCTGCTGTAAGTTTATAAAATAACAAACTACTGCTATAAACTAACAAAACAGACCTTAGTTTACAGACTAACTTTACTAGAATACATTAGGCTTGTGTATTATAGGGGTATTTTTATTTAAAAAGTATAATTTCGGCCGGAACACCACTTTAACTTTTAGGAGGATCCCAGCATGAACCACTGAGATCTAAGGATGTGACCCCCCCCCCCAAAACTTAAGGACTACAAGTCCCAGCATAAACCCCTGAGATCTAAGGATGTGACCCCCACACCAAAAATGAAAGGACTACAAGTCCCAGCATGAATCCCTGAGATCTAAGGATGTGACCCCTTATATCTCACCGGTTCTTGCTGGGACTTATAGTCCATCACTAGTTGGGGGGGGGGGGTGTCATGTTCTCAGCTTTGCTGGAACTTGCAGTCCTTCACTTTTGGGAGGGTCCCAGCATGAACCCCTGAGATCTAAGGATGTGACCCCATCAAAAGTAAAGGACTACATGAACTTGTAAGATCTAAGGGGTCACATCATTAGATCTCAGGGTTTCATGCTGGGACTTGTAGTCCTTTAATTTTGGAGAAAGTCACATCCTTAGAGCTTAGGTATTCATGCTGGGACCTGTAGTCATTCACTAGTTGGGGCGGGGGGGGGGCACATCCTCAGCTCTGAGAGTCTCATGCTGGGACCTGTAGTCCTTCACTTTGTAGGGTCACATTCCCCAAAAGTGAAGTCCCAGCATGAACCCATCCTCTTTGTATGGGTCTCTGGCTCTGCAGTGGCTGGCTCCCTCTTGACACTGCACACACCGTTCCAATCCAACCCTGGCTAGCGCCCGACTCCACCTTCAGAGTTTTGAGAGTTCCCTTCCATTTCCTTCAGATCATGCCATGCCGCCAGAGAAGATCATGGAGAAGGTGGGTGGAAAGCACTAGGGGCAGAGTGGCGGAGGAGGAGGAAGTCCTCCTCCGATTTGAATACTGGGGCCTCAGCTGCCCTCTGCATTAGGATGGGCTAGGAAGGTGACATCAGCTGGTTGCTATGGGTCACGCGCTGTGGGCCCAGCAACCAGTGAGCAGTAGAGCCAGCTACGGGTCTCGGGCGTGAATTAATACGGTCAGTAAAGTGGCACTATCTGCGCCTTTGAGGTGCCCTTTTTGGAGGCAGCAGATTGGTGGTCCAGTCCACCCCTGTTCTCTGCAGTCCGCGGCGAGAGGACTCCTTGCTAGTTTTCCTTTTGCCTGGGGAGTGGTGCCGCCTCCCTTTAAAATGCCGCCCAAGGCAAACGCCTTGACTGCCTCG
This sequence comes from Lithobates septentrionalis, assembly GCA_037952835.1. NCBI lineage: Eukaryota > Metazoa > Chordata > Amphibia > Anura > Ranidae > Lithobates > Lithobates septentrionalis. The sequence goes on along the minus strand of JBBDGP010000076.1, from coordinate 2,369,118 downwards.
CTGTGATTTTTATTGTGCATAGAGCAGAGCATATGATTGCTACTTACATGCATTGCTCATTCCAAACAAATGAAAGTAGGAAAGGATTTCATGAAAAATAATTACAGGGCCATTACATAGTAGATGTGTTTGGATTATTTTTGGGAAACAACAATATCGTTTAGTGTCACTTTAGGTATTTACTTCATGAATCAGGCTTTGATTAAAGTTTCACCCTTAATTAACCAATATCATTAGGTGTGGTGTAGGGCAGATATATCTCCAAGAACATGGGTGGGGAGGCATTTTCCTGTCATTTGCAACAGGACCTGCTGTTGTTCTTAAGTGACACTTGGCCAATGGACAAAAGCAGACTATGAAAGGTTAACACCTTCCTTCCCATTATTTTAGAGGGAAAGATCACACAGGAATTTTAGGCAAGATGGAAAATCTCCATGAGTAATATGAAATGCTACAGACACCATAAGAGCTCGCCTACACCTTCTAGAGGTACCCCGATATGGAAAGGGGCTGCTGATCAGACCCTCAGACCAGGCCCTTTATGGCCAGTTTAAAACGTAGGAACCAATCACAAATCACCTTTTCATGACTACTCAGTGAAAATCTGAACATTACATGGAGAAAAGCGTATCTTTTTACCATATGCACTTATTAAATGAAACCCTTATATATTATAATTATAAATTCATAACCAAATAGGATTGCAACATTTGTCTTATTAGTCCACTGTTCTTAAAGCGGTATTAAATCCAAAATAAAAAGTAATATATTGGAGCTCACCAACCATTAGATGTGGTGGCTGCATTAGTTTTCTCTTTTAGGTTTTTTTTCTCCTTCTGTTTTCATCTGGTGATCTGACCAATAACACACCTCCTGTATTAAAGTGCCTACACTCTGGATGAAGGAGCACAGGGGGCACCTTTGGACAGCAGCACTGTCAGCCTAGGGGGAAAAAGGTTTAGGCTCCGTTCACAATCGCTGCTATTCTGCCCGTGATTCAAAATAGCGGCAAATCGCGGGACGCCCGTGGGATCCCTGTCACTTCCAACGGCCCCCCGATCGCGGTGCGATTTTGCCACGGGTGGCAATCGCAGTAAAATCACGCAAACAGAATCACGGGACGCCTGATGCCCAAAAGAAGTTTTTATACTTCTTTTGGGTGACAGGCCTCCCACGATTCTCTTTGTTCTTTTTACCATGATTGTCACCCAATGAATCATGGCAAAATCACGCTGCGATCAGGGTGCCGTTGGAAGTGACAGGGATCCCACGGACGTCCCGCGATTTGCCGCTATTTTGAATCGCGGGCAGAATCGCAGCGATTGTGAACGGAGCCTAAACCTTTTTCCCCCTAGGCTGACAGTGCTGCTGTCCAAAGGTGCCCCCTGTGCTCCTTCATCCAGAGTGTAGGCACTTTAATACAGGAGGTGTGTTATTGGTCAGATCACCAGATGAAAACAGAAGGAGAAAAAAAACCTAAAAGAGGAAACTAATGCGATTCGGAACGCCAAGATGTGAACGGAGTCTTAAGCCCCATACACACTATTCGATTCTCTGCAGATTTTCGTCTTCAGATTTACCAAAACCATGTAGTGCAGGGGTCTGCCTGATTGTATACAAATTGAAACTCTTAAGGTTTGACCTCAAATTATATGGTTTTGGTAAATCTGAAGACAAAAATCTGCAGAAAATCTAATAGTTTGCCTAAGCTGATCTTGATCCTGCGATATGCACAAGAGCAGAAGCTCTCCCGGGTCTCTCGCTGCTGTTAACAGCCAGTAAGGAGGGAGCCGCCGGGCTGAGACGTGCTGAGCCACGCTCCTTGTGTCTTATGGACACAGACAGCCGACTCAGCAGCGGCAATGCACAAAAGTACCCCCATAGCAACTGACTTGCTATGGGGGCACTACAAATTCTGGATGGACCCCCTGTACACTGCTTGCTATGGGGGCACTCAGCAAGGGGGAGGGGTCCAGAGTGCCGGCGGAGGACCAGAGAAGAGGAAGATCAGGGCTGCTCTGTGCTACACAGAGCAGGTAAATATGACGATTGTTATTTTATAGAAAAAATCCTTTACCAAACACTTTTACCTGTACTAGCAGATTTAAATACACTAACAAATTGAAGCCAAACTCCAACGAATACATTATAATGCAGGTACAGTAAACTGTTGCCTCTTTTTTGGGATCGTATCATTTTATCAATTTGTTAAAGCAGATCTTCACTGCATCGGAGCACCACAAACTAAAAAAAAACTATTTAATTTGTTTTTAATATTCAGAGCAACCCCCTCCCCCCCATGCAGCCATGTGTCTATGCTTTATTTTGTTGAGATCACTTTGAAAAACAACCCCTTAGCATTTCTGGCCGTGGCCATCTTGAGTTAAGGCAAAATGATTCATGTAGCATTAACTTCCTGGAATCCATCTGCCCTTAACTCAAGCATGCATGCAGGAGAGTGTGCTAAGCTGAGAAAAGCCCTCCTCCTCTCCTCCCCTCCTGAAGACTCCTGGGATGAGCAGTATAATATAATTTGCATAGGCAAGAATCCAAGAAGTAACTGAAGAAATGTAAAAAAAAGTCTAAGCCCGGGTTCACACCAGTGCGGCTTTGAAATCACATTACTTCTGCATGATTCCAAAGCTGCCCAATCAGTGCAATTTTGATGTGCCATTTCATTGCGGCTTGTGACTTCATTTAACAGAAGTCAATGCAAATCAAAAACGCAAAAAAGTAGTGCAGGATCCTTTTTCAAAGTCGCTGTGACTTGAGTCGCACCAATTTGAATGGTTGCACTGCCAGCAAATGGGTGCGACTTGTAATGTGATTTTGAACTGTCAAATCACATGACAAATGGCACTGGTGTGAACCCGGGCAAAACACAAGTACATTCCTATCTATTTACTAATGCCAAAAGCATGAGGATTAACAAAAAAATCTATGTTGATTGGGAGAGTGAAGCTAAACCCACAACAGTAAAATCAGTCTGTTTATGCAGTAAAGAATGCTTGTTGTACTCACTAAGGGGTTAATCCTCTGCATTGTGTAAAAAGGCAATTTGATCCTGTCTTCTCCGATCCTCCCCTTCTTCCACTGTCCTCAAACCATGTACTGATAGAACAGGGGCAGGCTGCATATGCTCAGTTTGGTGTGTATTGCTAGAGAGTTTCTTTTTTTTTTCTTGGGAGAGTGCATGTGATCAGCACAGGTCCAATCAGCATTGTCCAGACAGAGGGTCAGGGGTCCTGCAGCCTCATAGGACAATCATGGGAGAATGAAAACTCCTCCTACAAGCTTTAACTAGTCATTGATAGAAGTCACAAGACTGCTCTAACTGCTGATGAGAAAAGGTATTTAGCAGTTTATATTTACTAAAACTATTGCATTTTCATGTTCTGTGTATTGTGGGAGACCAGATATAGTGAATGCAGGGTTCTGGGTTTATAGCACACAGTAGTTACGATATGGACCCTTTTGGGATAACGGTTTTACATAAATAAGTAAAACTGATCATTGTAAGCACCCCTGTTATTGTTAAAGTGTCACTAAACCCAGGACCCTGCAGTCACTATATCTGGTCTCCCACAGTACACAGAACATGGAAATGCATTTATTTTATTGAATATAAACTGCTAAATACCTTTTCTCATCAGCAGAATATAGCAGTCTTGTGACTTCTAGCAGTGTCCAGCCAAGCAATGGTTAAAGATTGTAGGAGGAGTTTTGTTTGACTGACCTATCAGACTCTCTGTCTGGACAGTGCTGATTGGTCCTGTGCTGATCACATGCAATCTCTAAAGAAAAGAAAAAAAAAAAAACCTCTCTAGCAATGCACACCAAACTGAGCATGTGCAGCCTGACTCCATAGGCTCTGTGTCAGGGCTCTTAAACTGGCGGCCCTCCAGCTGTTGCGAAACTACAAGCCCCATGAGGCATTGCAAGGCTGACAGTAACAAGCATGACTCCCACAGGCAGAGGCATGATGGGACTTGTAGTTTCGCAACAGCTGGAGGCTGCACATGCTCAGTTTGGTGTGCATTGCTAGAGAGGTTTTCTTTTTATTTTCTTGCGAGAGTGCATGTGATCAGCACAGGACCAATCAGCACTGTCCAGACAGAGAGTCCCATAGATCAGTCAAAAAAACTCCTCCTACAAGCTTTAACCAGTGCTTGGCTGGACACTGCTAGAAGTCACAAGACGCCTATATACTGCTGATGAGAAAAGGTATTTAGCAGTTTATAGTTACTTAAACTATTGCCTTTCCATGTTCTGTGTACTGTGGGAGACCAGATATAGTGACTGCAGGGTCCTGGGTTTAGTGACACTTAAACACTAACAGGGGTGCTTACAATGATCAGTTTTACCGATTTATGTAAAACCGTTATCCCAAAAGGGTCCATATCGTAAATACTGTATGCTTAAAGTGTTACAGTACCGTCCAGACAGAGAGTCAGGGCTCCTGCAGTCTGTGTAATCAGGAAATTATCAGGGAGGGGGGGCAGTGGAAGAAGGGGAAGGATCAGAGAAGCCAGGATCAAACAGCCTTTTTTTTTACACCATGCGGACGATTAAAATAAATACGTGATCAGCGCTGATCACTTATTTATTTCATAACAGTTTATTGCACTCATACACTTTAGATCTAGCTGTACTATATTATACATTCACTTTGATAGCGCAAAGGACCTTACTTACATTTATTCATGTGGGCGATTAACCCCTTAGGTTCCACAGTGAGTATAACAAGCATGCTTTACTACATATACACACTGATTTTACCGTTGTGGGATTAGTAACACGTTAAATGGTTTACCTCATCCCTGTAACAGATACATTCTGCTGGAGAGCGTGTTCTTTTGAAAACACAACAGACTTACTGGCCGGATCACCAGGTGAAAATAAGGGAAATGGAAGCTGCAATCTACTAAATGTTGGCTTTTGGGTTTAATACGGCTTTTAAAGACTAGGATCACCTCTCCTTTATGACACAATAATCAATCTTCTGTAGTTGTTCTGATTGGAAGAATCCGATTGCAGTAAATCCTGTGTATGTTTTCTGTTTTGAAATGATCCATTGCTTTGTTGGACTGAAAATCATCTCCCCCCTCGTTCTTTTGTCTAAACATCAACCTCGGGGAGGAAAAAAAAAAAAAGAAAGCCCAGCCTGTGTGTGCCTACTAAATAATGTCAATGAAGGAATAATGAAATGGTAAGCAATGCAAGTGGAGGAAGAATCCATCGGCACCTACAACACCTAATGACCTCCCAATACATGGTGATACAGAACCACCTACAACACCTAATGACCTCCCAATACATGGTGATACAGAACCACCTACAACACCTAATGATCTCCCAATACATGGTGATACAGAACCACCTACAACACCTAATGATCTCCCAATACATGGTGATACAGAACCACCTACAACACCTATGACCTCCCAATACATGGTGATACAGAACCACCTACAACACCTAATGACCTCCCAATACATGGTGATACAGAACCACCTACAACACCTAATGACCTCCCAATACATGGTGATACAGAACCACCTACAACACCTAATGACCTCCCAATACATGGTGATACAGAACCACCTACAACACCTAATGATCTCCCAATACATGGTGATACAGAACCACCTACAACACCTAATGACCTCCCAATACATGGTGATACAGAACCACCTACAACACCTATGACCTCCCAATACATGGTGATACAGAACCACCTACAACACCTAATGACCTCCCAATACATGGTGATACAGAACCACCTACAACACCTAATGATCTCCCAATACATGGTGATACAGAACCACCTACAACACCTAATGACCTCCCAATACATGGTGATACAGAACCACCTACAACACCTAATGACCTCCCAATACATGGTGATACAGAACCACCTACAACACCTAATGACCTCCCAATACATGGTGATACAGAACCACCTACAACACCTAATGACCTCCCAATACATGGTGATACAGAACCACCTACAACACCTAATGATCTCCCAATACATGGTGATACAGAACCACCTACAACACCTAATGATCTCCCAATACATGGTGATACAGAACCACCTACAACACCTAATGACCTCCCAATACATGGTGATACAGAACCACCTACAACACCTAATGACCTCCCAATACATGGTGATACAGAACCACCTACAACACCTAATGACCTCCCAATACACGGTGATACAGAACCACCTACAACACCTAATGACCTCCCAATACATGGTGATACAGAACCACCTACAACACCTAATGACCTCCCAATACATGGTGATACAGAACCACCTACAACACCTAATGATCTCCCAATACATGGTGATACAGAACCACCTACAACACCTAATGACCTCCCAATACATGGTGATACAGAACCACCTACAACACCTATGACCTCCCAATACATGGTGATACAGAACCACCTACAACACCTAATGACCTCCCAATACATGGTGATACAGAACCACCTACAACACCTAATGATCTCCCAATACATGGTGATACAGAACCACCTACAACACCTAATGACCTCCCAATACATGGTGATACAGAACCACCTACAACACCTAATGACCTCCCAATACATGGTGATACAGAACCACCTACAACACCTAATGACCTCCCAATACATGGTGATACAGAACCACCTACAACACCTAATGACCTCCCAATACATGGTGATACAGAACCACCTACAACACCTAATGATCTCCCAATACATGGTGATACAGAACCACCTACAACACCTAATGATCTCCCAATACATGGTGATACAGAACCACCTACAACACCTAATGACCTCCCAATACATGGTGATACAGAACCACCTACAACACCTAATGACCTCCCAATACATGGTGATACAGAACCACCTACAACACCTAATGACCTCCCAATACATGGTGATACAGAACCACCTACAACACCTAATGACCTCCCAATACATGGTGATACAGAACCACCTACAACACCTAATGACCTCCCAATACATGGTGATACAGAACCACCTACAACACCTAATGATCTCCCAATACATGGTGATACAGAACCACCTACAACACCTAATGACCTCCCAATACATGGTGGTGATACAGAACCACCTACAACACCTAATGACCTCCCAATACATGGTGATACAGAACCACCTACAACACCTAATGACCTCCCAATACATGGTGATACAGAACCACCTACAACACCTAATGATCTCCCAATACATGGTGATACAGAACCACCTACAACACCTAATGATCTCCCAATACATGGTGATACAGAACCACCTACAACACCTAATGACCTCCCAATACATGGTGATACAGAACCACCTACAACACCTAATGATCTCCCAATACATGGTGGTGATACAGAACCACCTACAACACCTAATGACCTCCCAATACATGGTGATACAGAACCACCTACAACACCTAATGACCTCCCAATACATGGTGATACAGAACCACCTACAACACCTAATGACCTCCCAATACATGGTGATACAGAACCACCTACAACACCTAATGACCTCCCAATACATGGTGATACAGAACCACCTACAACACCTAATGACCTCCCAATACATGGTGATACAGAACCACCTACAACACCTAATGACCTCCCAATACATGGTGATACAGAACCACCTACAACACCTAATGATCTCCCAATACATGGTGATACAGAACCACCTACAACACCTAATGACCTCCCAATACATGGTGGTGATACAGAACCACCTACAACACCTAATGACCTCCCAATACATGGTGATACAGAACCACCTACAACACCTAATGACCTCCCAATACATGGTGATACAGAACCACCTACAACACCTAATGATCTCCCAATACATGGTGATACAGAACCACCTACAACACCTAATGATCTCCCAATACATGGTGATACAGAACCACCTACAACACCTAATGACCTCCCAATACATGGTGATACAGAACCACCTACAACACCTAATGATCTCCCAATACATGGTGGTGATACAGAACCACCTACAACACCTAATGACCTCCCAATACATGGTGATACAGAACCACCTACAACACCTAATGACCTCCCAATACATGGTGATACAGAACCACCTACAACACCTAATGACCTCCCAATACATGGTGATACAGAACCACCTACAACACCTAATGATCTCCCAATACATGGTGATACAGAACCACCTACAACACCTAATGACCTCCCAATACATGGTGATACAGAACCACCTGCAACACCTAATGATCTCCCAATACATGGTGATACAGAACCACCTACAACACCTAATGACCTCCCAATACATGGTGATACAGAACCACCTACAACACCTAATGATCTCCCAATACATGGTGATACAGAACCACCTACAACACCTAATGATCTCCCAATACATGGTGATACAGAACCACCTACAACACCTAATGATCTCCCAATACATGGTGATACAGAACCACCTACAACACCTAATGATCTCCCAATACATGGTGATACAGAACCACCTACAACACCTAATGATCTCCCAATACATGGTGATACAGAACCACCTACAACACCTAATGACCTCCCAATACATGGTGATACAGAACCACCTACAACACCTAATGATCTCCCAATACATGGTGATACAGAACCACCTACAACACCTAATGATCTCCCAATACATGGTGATACAGAACCACCTACAACACCTAATGATCTCCCAATACATGGTGATACAGAACCACCTACAACACCTAATGATCTCCCAATACATGGTGATACAGAACCACCTACAACACCTAATGATCTCCCAATACATGGTGATACAGAACCACCTACAACACCTAATGATCTCCCAATACATGGTGATACAGAACCACCTACAACACCTAATGATCTCCCAATACATGGTGATACAGAACCACCTACAACACCTAATGATCTCCCAATACATGGTGATACAGAACCACCTACAACACCTAATGACCTCCCAATACATGGTGATACAGAACCACCTACAACACCTAATGATCTCCCAATACATGGTGATACAGAACCACCTACAACACCTAATGATCTCCCAATACATGGTGATACAGAACCACCTACAACACCTAATGATCTCCCAATACATGGTGATACAGAACCACCTACAACACCTAATGATCTCCCAATACATGGTGATACAGAACCACCTACAACACCTAATGATCTCCCAATACATGGTGATACAGAACCACCTACAACACCTAATGACCTCCCAATACATGGTGATACAGAACCACCTACAACACCTAATGACCTCCCAATACATGGTGATACAGAACCACCTACAACACCTAATGACCTCCCAATACATGGTGATACAGAACCACCTACAACACCTAATGACCTCCCAATACATGGTGATACAGAACCACCTACAACACCTAATGACCTCCCAATACATGGTGATACAGAACCACCTACAACACCTAATGATCTCCCAATACATGGTGATACAGAACATTCCCACCTTCTAATGAACAATAGAGATTAGACCAATGAAAAAAAAAGGAAATGTTAGGAAATTGAATTGAAGAACCGTATTTTTAAACATCTGTAACGATGTTGTGGATAATTACCAAAATATCAATACCAAATATTTTCTAATGGCCACAAGCTTGGGATAGGAAAAGTTGAAATATTAGACGGGGGAAGAAGTGGCTTCCTGGCGTACGCCATCTGGCCAGCAGACAATGCTTGGCTGAACGGCTCTGAGCGGCGGCCGGCAGCTTTTGTTGCCATTAGATACCAGAGAGCTGATTTATGTGCTGGATCGTGGATGGCTCACGCTCGGAGCGGCCGAGGGTGAATCAGCCACGGCGCGGACCCACAGGTGATCATCATAGAAGGGCACACATAGACGACCCATGACTGGCACAGGGAAAATGTACATTTGTTAAAAGGAGTTGTGCGCAGAGGAAACCCTAGAGATCGGCGCAGCGTGCGGCATAATAGAAGTCAGCCAAGTGTGCAAGCAAATTCAATTGCGTTCCATGAAACCGGATCACGACTCGTGCGCCAGGCAAGATTTTATTGCGGATGAGGCTCTCATCTGTACAAGAACCAACCGTCCACTTCAAGACCATGGGGTGGGGGGGGGGTTATACATCACGCAGAAGGAATACAGGAATAATTGATCAGCCAATAAAACACACACAGCTATTGTATCATCAACGCAATCAATTATGACGTGACAATGGCACGTCGCCTTTGACCTCGTTGGCTGCCATCAAAAGGCTACCGTACCCGGGGAGAAGCCGGATAAACCTGTCTGTGGCCATCGTCCTGGGGACATTGTCATCACACATAGCACTGACCCTAACACACAGCCTAGGAGATCAGGGGACCCTTCTTTGTTATATCATTTATTCTCAAATCACTTACCCACTTGACAGATGAAGAGGAGCTGAAGGCAAGCCAGGAGGCAGCGCAGATTTAACATCTCCATGTCTCTAAGGGAGGGTGCTGGGGGGAGAAGAGAGCTGATGGCTATTGCAATGTAGATCCAGAGCACTGATAGATTCCTTAGCAACGTGCAGCTTAATGCTCCATGGCCAGCTCTTCCTTTCTCTGTGCCTCCCTGCTCTGATCCCTATGTGAGAACAGCAGCACCCAGCAGGCAAGAGCTGCCTCTCAGCCACAGCAGACCTCTACACACATAGGGTTAACTCTGCCCAGGAGGACACACCCCCCACACGCCATTGGCTCACCTTTGAAGCTTCTTTTCTGAGCTGCAGTTTTTAGGCAAAGGGAGCCCTAGAGAGGAGAGCAGAGGGAAGGTGAAGAGCTTCAGTAGAGGAGAGCAGAACTCATCACCTGGAAGGACCCTGCCTGCAGATTATCCTCATGGGCAGCTGCCATCATATATTCACCACCAGCAAAACACACATAGGACATTCATCATTTTATATATATATATATATATATGTGTGTCTTGTATATAAATTATATATCAATTATAATGTATGTATGTATGTATGTATGTATGTATATATATATATATATATATATATATATATATATATATATATATGTGTGTGTGTGTGTCTTGTATATAAATTATATATCAATTGTGTATATATATCTATATATATATATATATATATATATATATATATATATATAGATAGATAGATATATATATCTATATATATAGATATATAGATATATATATATCTATATATCTATATATATATAGATATAGATATATATATATATATATATATATATATATATATATATATATATATATATATATATAATTATAAGCATCTTGTAATGCTATGCAGGTAATAAATGTGATTTTTCAAACGCTATTTTTTTTTTGGAAAAGAACACTTTCATGAAATATATATATATATATATATATATATATATATATATATATATATATATATTAGAATATATATATATATATATATATAAATCATATATCAATTATAAAGCAAAACTTTTTCTTTTTTGCCAGAAAATTACTTAGAACCCCCAAACGTTACATATGTGATTTTTCAAACGCAATTTTTTTGGAAAAAAACACTTTCATGAACCATATATATAGGTCTAGAATATATATATCAATTATAAAGCATCTTGTAATGCTATGCAGGTAAAAAAATTTGATTTTTCAAACGCCATTTTTGTTTTCATGAACTATATATATATATAATTATAATATATATATAAATTATAAATCATATATCAATTATAAGGCAAAACCCCCAAGCGTTATATATATATATAGTTCATGAAAGTGTTTTTTTCCAAAAAAAAATTGCGTTTGAAAAATCACATTTATTACCTGCATAGCATTACAAGATGCTTTATAATTGATATATAATTGATATATATATATATATATATATATATATATATATATATATATATATATATATATATATATATATATATATATTCTAGATATATATATATATATATAGTTCATGAAAACGTTTTTTTACAATATATATATATATCGTTTGGGGGTTCTAAGTAATTTTCTGGCAAAAAAGAAAAAAGTTTTGCTTTATAATTGATATATGATTTATAATTTATATATATATTCTAATTTTGTATATATATATATATTTCTTAGCAGAGGCCTTAGAGAATAAAATAGCTGTCGTCGCAATACTTTATGTCATACAGTTTTTGTGTAGTGATTTTTCAAATGCAATTTTTTTTGGAAAAAAACACTTTCATGAACTATATATATATATATATATATATATATAAATATAAATATAAATATATATATAAATATAAATATATATATATATATATATATATATATATATATATATATATATATATATATATATAGAATATATGTATAAATTATATATCAATTATAAAGCATCTTGTAATGCTATGTAGGTAATAAATGTGATGTGATTTTGGAAAAAAACACTTTCATGAACTATATATATATAATAATAATATATATATAAATGATAAATTGTATATCAATTATAAAGCAAAACTTTTTCTTTTTTGCTAGAAAATTACTTAGAACCCCCAAACCTTATATATATATTTTTCTTAGCAGAGGCTTTAGAGAATAAAATAGCTGTCGTTGCAATGTTTTTATATATATATATATATATATATATATATATATATATAAAAAATATATAAAATATATGGTTTTTGTGCAGTGATTTTTCAAACGCAATTTTTTTGAAAAAAAAAAACACTTTTATGAACTATATATATAATTAGAATATATATATACATTACATATCAATTATAACGCATCTTGTAAGGCTATGCAGGTAGTAAAATCCTTATATTTTGTATCACTGCATCCAGCAATATAGTGTCTGCTGCTTTTTAGTTTGAGGTTATATCTTTCAAGCGCAACTGATTTGTATTTTTATAGAATATATATATACATTATAAAGTATATATCAATTATAGAGCATCTTGTAATGCTATGCAGGTAATACATCTAATCAGAGTATTCAATATATTCATTATTTCTAGACTTTGATTGTTTTTTATTGTCTACATTTAAAGGGCAACTCCACTTTTGTGAGAAAAAAAAATAATATAGCATATAAAATTGCAACATAAGTCCTATTGTAATTGAGTGTTATTAAAAATGACCTTACTGGGTCAATTCTGCCACTTCACTCATATGTGTCAAAAACTTTTTTTTTTTTTTTTGCTAGAAAATTACTTAGAACCCCAAACGTTATATATATATACTTTTTTTTTAAGCAGAGGCCTTAGAGAATAAAATAATTGTCGTTGAAATTTTTTATGTCATACGTTTTTTGTGCAGTGATTTTTTAAACGTAATTGTTTTGGAAAAAACACCTTCATAAATGATATATATAATTATAATATATATAATTTATAAATTATATATCAATTATAAAGCATCTTGTAATGCTATGCAGGTAATACATCTAATCAGAGTATTCAATATATTCATTATTTCTAAACTTTGATTTTTTTTTCTTTTTTATTGTCATATTGTAATTGAGTGTTATTAAAAATTACTTTTGCTTTTCATTCTGCAGTGCTGCCATTTTCTGTCATTACTTGCTTACTGGGTCAATTATGACACTTCTCTCATAAGTGTCAAAAACTTTTTTTTTTGCTAGAAAATTACTTAGAACCCCCAAACGTTATATATATATTTTTTTAGCAGAGGTCTTAGAGAATAAAATAGCGGTTGATTGCAATTTTTTACGTCATAAGGTTTTGCCCAGCAATTTTTTATAACTCAATTTTTTGGTAAAAAATACACTTTCTTGAATTAAAAACAAAAACATAACAATATATAACCCAATTTTTTTTGTATAATATGAAAGACGATGTTATGCCGAGCTAATAGGTACCCATCCTTCAAAATTGCGCGCACTCGTGGAATGGCGACAATCGACAGTACTTAAAGATCTCCATAGGCTTTAATAATTTCTACAAGTTACCAGTTTACAGTTACAGAGGAGATCTAGTGCTAGAATTATTGCTCTCACTTTGACAGCGATACCCCCACATATGTGGTTTGAACACCGTTTACATCATCTACGCATGCATGGAGGGACAGGGGTGCGTTACATTTTTTTATGTTTTTTTTATGGCACTTACGGGCACTGATGAGGTGGCACTAATGGGCACTGATGAGGCGGCACTTATGGGCACTGATTAGGTGGCACTGATGAGGAGGCACTAATATGCTGCACTTATGGGTACTGATAGGTGGCACTGATATGTGGCACTGATAAGCACCGATAGGTGGCACTGATGGGTGGCACTGGTTTGCGCTGATAGGTGGCACTGGTGGGCACTGATAGGCAGCACTGATGGGCATTGATGGGTTGTACTGATGGACATTGAGGGACAGCAATGATGGGCATTGATGGGCAGCACTGATAGGCGGCACTGATAGCCAGCACTGACTGGCATCACTAATGGGCACTGATTGGTGGCACTTGTGGACACTGATTGCTGGCACTGGTGGACACTGATTGCTGGCACTGGTGGGCACTGATTGCTGGCACTGGTGGGCACTGATTGCTGGCACTGGTGGGCACTGATTGCTGGCACTGGTGGCGCTTTGATGATCAGTGTCCTGATTACATGTCCCAGTGTCCCCAGCGAGGAAATGCCGTTGATCGTCTCTCCTCGCCACACACTCTGTGAGGTGATGAGAGACGATTACCGGCATTTTCATGTTCACATGTGACCGGCTGTGATTGGATACAGCCGATCACATAGTTAAAGAGGCACAGCCACGGCTCTTTACAGATATCGGGTTTGCGCCATGTCCTAGCAACACGGCACGGCCACGGGCGTCCCAGAACGAGAGCCGCACTGCTACTCAGTCATTTGGCAACAGGCGGGCGGCAAGCGTTTAAAGCGTTACTAAACCCACAACAGTAAAATCAGTGTGTAAATGCAGTAAAGCATGCTTGTTATACTCCCTGTGGAACCAAAGGGGTTGATCCACCTCATTGTGTAAAAGAGCTGCTGGATCTGGTCTTTTATGATGCTCCCTTTCTTCCACTGTCCCCAATCCATCTCCTGATAGTACAGAGCCTTGGGCACAAATGCTCAGTTTGGTGTGTATTGCTAGAGGGTTTTTTTTCTCTTGGGAGGATGCAAGCGATCAGCACTGGGCCAATCAGCACTGTCCAGACAGAGGGTCAGGGGTCCTGCATTCTCAATGGACAATCATGGAAGAATGAAAAAAACTCCTTCTACAAGCTTTAACTAGACACTGATAGAAGTCACAAGACTGATATATACTGCTGATGAGAAAAAGGTATTTAGCCGTTTATATTTACTAAAATAATTGCATTTCCATGTTCTGTGTACTGTGGGAGCCAAGATATAGTGACTGCAGGGTCCTGGGTTTAGTAACACTTTACCCATTCACATGATTTGTGTTGATCTGTAGAGATCAACACAAGCTCAACCCTAGGGCACATTGTTTTCTATGTTCCCAGTAAGGGGCTCATTCACACAACCACAGAGACATTTGTGTATACATTTAATACTGAGCTGAGCTGTGTGCAGGCAGTCTATGTTAGGACCAGCTTACACCTAAAGGGATATTAACCCCAAAACCAAAACTATAATATATTGCAGCTTACCAATTATTACATGTAGTGGCTGCTTCCGTTTTCTTTTCTTTGGTTTTTTTCCCCTCTGTTGTCACCTGGTGATCTGGTCAGTAACACACCTCCGGTATTAGTGAGGTGCAACTCTGGAGGAATGAGATGAGGAGGCACAGCAGGCAGCAGCATTGTCAGTCTGGATTGGAGGGGGGTTTAAATGTATTAGCAGATTTAGAACCACTACAAATTGAGGCCAAACTTCAGCTCACACTTTATAAGCAGTTAAAACAACAGTTTTTTTTCTTAGGGGTTTAAGGATTTGCATTGTAGTAGAACTATAACAAAAACTTTTCTTTTAATTTTGGATAAAATAGGGGTGAGTTGTAGCCCCTGTTGGTTTATTTTTTGCCGTGCATGTCCCATTGGGTAGATTTCCCTTCACTTCCTCTGCTATAGCCAAACCAGGAAGTGAAATGAAATCCCTGCAAATTAAATGGAATTTCTTGGGGACCCCCAGGTAGGGTTGACACCTGTCCAGGATTCACCCGGACAGTTCAGGTTTGGAATCATGCGTCCGGGTTTCAGACTGCCTGAAACCCGGACACATTATTTAGACTGGACTATGGCTTCCTAGCAGGGTTGCTGGCTGCAGTTGTCTAAGCTGAGAGTGTCTGTTACTCTTTCACAGCGCCTAAAGCCATCACTAACAAACCCCGCCCACCCAAACACACAGACGGGAGAGGAGAGAGGGATCAATCTGCACCTCTTCCTTCCACCCCTACCCCTCTGTGTCTGCCCACACTCCAAATTTCCAGCCCCAACTTTCCTTTTTCTGAGGCAGAGCGCCAGGGATTGAAGTCTAGCAGCCTTAGATTCATCTAGATGAGAGGTGCTGACTGCCAAGGGGTGAGTGAGCTCACCATCCATCGCTGTCTGTGACTGAAGTCTCCCCCCTTCTCTCTCCTGCCTCTGAGTAACTACACTAAGGTAAATCAGGGTTCTCAGAGCACCCCTTACATCAGCGTTCCCCTTTACACCAGAGGCCACAGTGTTTCCCCTTGCAACAGAGTCCTCTCCTCTTCCCCCTTAAATCAGTGAACCCAGAGCATCCCTTATGTTGGAGGCCCCAGAGTTCTCCCTACATCAGAGTCTGCAGAGTCCCCCCTTACAGTGAAAGGTAACTCTGCGAGTTCAGATGTAAAGGGGAACTCTGGACTCTGAGGTAAAGGGGGACTCTGTGGACTCTGATGTAAAGGGGGACTCTGTGGATCCAGATGTAAAGGGGGACTCTTGTTATTAACTTCATATGATTAGAAATGGTATTTAATAGCAAAATATATGTATAGTTTATACTATAAAAAAAATAAAATGCCGTGCGCCACTAAAGTGTTCGGGTTTGACTTGAAGAAAAGGTGGCAACCCTACCCCCAGGCCATCACAACTAGTGTCCCCATTGGAAGATTTTCCATCTATTACTTTCCTAGGGACAACCCAAAATTTGGGAGTTTCTTTTACTTTCAATTTCAGGGCCAGTTCACACTACATGCAGTCCAGTGCATTTTTTTCTGCATCAAAAAAGCATGGAAAGTAGGTTACATGGTTTCCAATGGCATAGTTCACACCAGTGCAGTCAGTTCAGTGTTTTTTTTTTCCTATTGGATTATACTGGAACGCAGCAAAAGGCATAAAAAATGCACCGGAATGCACTGGAATGCATCAAAAACACATAAAAAACGCACCAGACCCCAGTACACTAAAAAAAAAAAAAAAACTGGAAAAAAGAAGAAAAAAAGCATTTGGAATGCATCCAGAAACGCATCAAAAAAGCGTTGGAACGTGCCAAAAATGCACAAAAGCCACGCATGCAGAAACGGATCTGGAGTGCGTTTTTGTGGTTTGAACCAGCCCTTAATGATAATAATAAACATGACAAATAGAGAGAGTGAATCTAGCTAATGGGAGCAGAGACGACTATAAAAACTGACAGGGGTTCTAATCCATCTCCACTCGATCCAAAACTAAATAAATGTTTGCCTTTAGTTATATTTTAATAAATAAAAGATGATCATTTTAATCAACCCTGCCAGTGCTTAGTGGTTTGTCTCATTCATGTAAACTGATACATTCTGCTGGAGAGTTTGCGCTGGGAAAAACAACAGATTTGCTGGGTGGATCACCAGATAAAAATAGAAGAAAGAAAGCTTAAAGGGGTTGTAAAGGTACATGTTTTTTCACCTTAATGCATTCTATGCATTAAGGTGAAAAAACATCTGACGATTAGCGGCCCCCCAGCCCCCCCCCCCCCCCCCCGTTTACTTACCTGAGCCTTTGAAAATCCTGCGTTGTGAACGCGCTGGCTTCTCGACCGGGCTTCTGAGCTCTTCTTGGCTCATTCATTGGATGTTGATAGCAGCGCAGCCATTGGCTTCCCGAGCAAATCAATGACGCAGCACGCCAGGGGGCCGGGGCCGAGTGATACAGTCGGCGGTGCCAACATCACGCGCTCCCTGGACAGGTAAGTGTCCATATATTAAAAGTCAGCAGCTACAGTATTGGTAGCTGCTTACTTTTAATTTTTTTTTAGTTTTAACAGCGTTTTACTGTTGTTTTAGCTGCGCTTTTCGCCCACTAAACTTTTAACCCCCGCTAGCACCCAAACAAAGGGTTAAAACCGCCTGAGGTGCAGCGCTTCAGAAGCACTTTACAGGCGCTTCGGAAGCGCTGCGAAACCGCCCCAAAGATGCTGCTTGCAGGACTTTTTTTCCGTCCCACAAGCGCACAGCCCCAGTGTGAAAGCACTTCGCGCTTTTACACTGGGGAGGCATGAGAGGCAGTTTTCAGGCGCTTTACAGGCGATATTTTTAGCACTAAAACACCTGAAAACTTCCTCAGTGTAAAAGGCGTCTAAGGCCCCTTTCACACTGAGGCGCTTCTAAACTGCCAGTAAAACATTGGAGCGCTTTTGAAGAGCTTTTCAGGCACTTTTGAAGAGCTTTCCATTCATTTCAATGGAGAGGGGCATTTTTTTACCGCCCTGCCAGCGCACTGCCCCAGCGTGAAAGCATTCATTGATTTTAATTGAAATTGTTTTTCATGAGCCTTTCAGGCGTTTTTTTTTGTGTGAAAGCCCTGAAAAGCGCCTCCGTGTGAAAGGGGTCTTAGTGTCAAACTTGCATGTCTGTACAGCCGCTGCGCCTCCATTGACTAACATAGGCTACCTGCATAAATATGCTACATTTGTACACAATGTCACAGCACAGACTTGAATGAAGTGTAACTTGTGACGCTTCGATAAAGTTAAAAAGAAAAAAAGTTACTGTGTGATGCATTGTAACAACGCGTCACACTGCTCCTCCCATTTTAGCATGCGACTGATGTGAATAATCCCATACAGAAAGATCGAGCTGTTCATCAAAGGTGAGGAAATGGGGAAAGATATACTGGTGCCAGGGCTACTTTACCAGTTTTGTTATGATTTGTTTCTTTTTTTTTGCCCTTATGTGTGGCAGCAAAAGGCATATGTGTCACTGGGCGACTGATGTTTGCTCACCGCACGCTCCCAGCACAGAGACAGAGCCGCCAAAGACAACTCCCAGTCTCCACTAACAATTGGTAGCTGGCGGAACTGGCTTCCGATCATGTGACCGCTGTGACAGTCAATCGCAGTGGTCACATGTTTAACTATCCTTCTGGCCTTTAACCACTTCCCGCCCGGTCTATAACAGAATGACAGCCGGGAAGTAGTTCTGTTATCCTGACTGGGCATCATGTGACGTCCAGCAGGATGACATGCCGGCGCGCGCGTGTCTGACACGCAGCATCTCCGATCGTGATAAGAGGCCTCTGACAGAGGTTTCTTACCACGTGATCATCTGTGACCAATCACAGCTGATCATCGTGAGAACCAGGAAGTGCTGGTAAACAGCATTCCTCGGTTTGCGTTGACAGGGAGAGCCGATCGGTGGCTCTCCCTGTCAGAAGGAGGGGTCAGTGCTGATAATCAGCACATTGATTATCAGCACAAACCCATCAGATGTGCCAATCAGCTGCCAATCAGTGCCCAGCAGTGCCCAAATAATAAAGTCTGCCAGTGCCCACCACAGTGCCAATCAGAGCCCACCACAGTGCCAATCAGTGTCCATTAAAGTGCCAATCAGTGCCCAGCATTAATACCTGTCAGTACCTGCCCAATCAGTGCTGCCCATCAGTGCCATCTATTAGTGTCCATCAATGCCACCTGTCAGTGCCAATCAGTGCCGCCTAATAGTGCCAAATGCCATTCAGTGCCGCCAGGCAGTGCCCATCAATGCCACCTGTCAGTGCCCATCAGTATCGCCTGTCAGTGCCCATCAGTGCCGCCTGTCAGTGCCCATCAATGCCACCAGTTAGTGCCCATCAGTGCTACATATCAGTGCCACCTATCGGTGCCAATCAGTGCCACCTATCAGTGCCCATCAATTCTACATATCAGTGTCTCCTCATCAGTGCCCATCAGTGCCACCTTATCAGTGCCAACTCATCAGTGCCCATCGGTGCCGCCTTATCAGTGCCCATCAGTGCTGACTCACCAGTGCCCATCAGTGAAGGAGAAAACAAAATTTTATAACAGTAACGAAGAAAAACTTTTTTTTTCAAAAATGTTGGTCTTTTTTTAGTTTGTTTAGCAAAAAATAAAAACCACAGAGGTGATCAAATACCACCAAAAGAAAGCTCTATTTGTGGGGGAAAAATGATAAAAATTTAGTTTGGGTACAGTGTAGAATGACCACGCAATTGTCATTCAAATTGCGACAGCGCTGAAAGCTCAAAATTGTCCTGGGCAGGAAGGGGCGAAAGTGCCTGGTATTGAAGTGGTTAAGAACCTTTTTTAAATGGGTACTGGGGCAGACAGGAAGGGGCTGAATGTATCTCCAGTGAAAATGTTTTTTTTTTAGAGCTCATTTATACATACGCTCAGCCCCGTGGAGCCGCCAGAGCGAAATTTCAGCTGATTTGGCAAGAATCAGATGAAATTTGATTAGTGTATGGCCAGCTTAAGGGCTCATTCACATGGACGCTCAGCTGTGTGCAAGCAGCTCATAGAAAATAAATGGAAGAACCACCTTTCACTACAAATATAGCTGCAAGTCTTTTTGGGTATGACTCTACCAGCTTTACACATCTAGAGAGTGACATTTTTGCCCATTCTACTTTGTAAAATAGCTGCTCAAGCTCTGTCAGATTGATTTGAGAGCATCTGTGAACAGAAATTTTTAAGTCTTGCCACAGATTCTCAATTGGATTTAGGTCTGGTCTTTGACTGGGCCATTCTAACACATGAATTTGCTTTGATCTAAACCATTCCATTATAGCTCCGGCTGTAAGTTTAGGGTCGTTGTCCTGCTGGAAGGTGAACTTCTGCCCCAGTCTCAAGTCTTTTGCAGACTCTAACTGGTTTTCTTCTAAGATTGCCCTGTATTTGGCTCATCCATCTTCCCATCAACTCTGACCAGCTTCCCTGTCCCTGCTGAAGAAAAGCATCCACACAACATGATGCTACCACCACCAGGTTTCACGGTGGGAATGGTGTGTTCAGGATGATGTACAGTGTTCATTTTTGTGTTCGCCACACAATAACGTTTTGCTTTTAGGCCAAAATGTTCAATTTTGGTCTCGTCTGACCAGAGCACCTTCTTCCACGTTTGCTTTGTGTGCCCCAAATGGCTTCTCGCAAACTGCAAACAGGACTTCTTATGGCTTTTTTCTTTGAACAATGGCTTTCTTCTTGCCACTCTTCCATAAAGGCCAGATTTGTGGAGTGCATGACTAATAGTTGTCCTGTGGACAGATTCTCCCTCCTGAGCTGTGGATCTCTGCAGCTCCTCCAGAGTTACCACGGGCCTCTTGGCTGCTTCTCTGATTAATGCTCTCCTTGCCTGGCCTGTCAGTCTAGGTGGGCGGTCATGTCTTGGTAGGTTTGCAGTTGTGCTATACTCTTTCCATTTTTGGATGATGGATAGTACAGTGCTCTGTGAATGATCAAAGCTTGGGATATATTTTTAGAACCTAACCCTGCTTTAAGCTTCTCCACAATTTTAGCCCTGACCTGTCTGGTGTGTTCATTGGTCTTTATGATGCTGTTTGTTCACTAAGGTTCACAAACCTATGAGGGCTTCACAGAACAGCTGCATTTATAATGAGATTAAATCACATACAGGTGGACTCTATTTATTAACTGGGTGACTTCTGAAGGCAATTGGTTCTACTAGATTTTAGTTAGGGGTATCAGAGTAAAGGGGGCTGAATACAAATGCACGCCACACTTTTAACATATTAATTTGTAAAATATTTTGAAAACCATTTATAATTTTTCTTCTACTTCACAATTATGTGCCACTTTGTGTTGGTCTATCACATAAAATCCCAATAAAATACATTTGTGGATGGAGAAATCATTGTAAAGAATCCCAACAAGATTTATAATGCTTGTCCTCTGTCCAAAACTAGAAAAAAATGACTTGACATGCATTTTAAATGCTAAACCAATAGAATAAAAGGTGGTGACAGTATTAATATTTTGTCCCAACCCCTGTCATTATCACTTTTGTTGAGCAGCTTGTTCTGCATGTCTAAAAAAAACCATTGTATTGTGACAACTGTATGCAGTTCATACTTGTAACGACACCATTCAGTATATGAATTCCTTTTTAAATTATTTGTGTATGCTTTTATATTTTTCTCCACAATTACATAAAAAAACAACATGACTGTCCAGCAAAAAAAGACAGTAACAAGGTTTTTTGATGAACTGACCCTACCAATATTTGCATGATTTCATGTTTTTTTAATGTTGTTGAAGTACTGCTGATAGCTTTTTCTGGTCACTGCCACTTTTTTACTGCCGGGCAGTAAAGTGAGTGGTCTGTAGAGAAAATGAATGAATACAGAAAGAACACATATACCAAATACCACAATTAACCTCTATAAAGATATCATAATACAATATTTTTCCTGATATCGATACTTTACTATGTTTTAGTAATTTGCTAACACACCTTGTTAAAGCATGTGTGCGTCACATACTGCAAACTGGTACATCTACTCATTTGACACGAGACAGGAATGCGAGTAGAAAGGACCTTACTCTGTTTTTATTTTTATTTCATTTTTTTTTTTACCTTGTCTCAGTTGAAGAAAAGTCTATAGTAGAAGTGTAGTTATCCTATTAACCAATCAGATCTCCTCTTGGAATACTTTTTTGCTGTTGGACCAATTTTTATTTTCTTCATAAATATGCTAAAATTCACATTTTTTTTGGCAGAAAATTACTTAAAATCCCCAAAAAATTATATATTTTCTGAAAGTAGAGGACCTGTAAAATAAAACAGGTAGTTACACATTTTTATGCCACACGGTCTTTGCATAACTGTTTATTAAGCCTATATTTTCACTAAAGAATATAATAAAGTTAATGTTAGCACACAAAAACACAATATAATCCACATTTTTTGTAATATAAAATACTATGCTGAGTAAACAGCAACTATGTAAAACTTTGTGTGGACATGCGGAATGTTGACAAACTAAAACAACGAAAATGGTGCACAAGAGACACTTTCAATACCTTTTCAGTTCATCAGGATCAAGTTAACCTTAATGCCATGTACACACAGGCAGACTTTTCAGCAACAAAGGTCCGACAGTCTTTCCGACGGACTTTCGACGGACTTTTGACGGACTTCCGACTGACTTTCGAACAAACGGACTTGCCTACACACGATCACACCAAAGTCCGACCGATTCGTACGTGATGACGTACGACTGGACTAAAATAAGGAAGTTCATAGCCAGTAGCTAATAGCTGCCCTAGCATCGGTTTTCGTCCGTCGGACTAGTATACAGACGAGCGGATTTCTCGATAGGAACTGGGTCCAGCGAAGTTCCGACGTAAAGATTTGAAACATGTTCCAAATCTAAAGTCCGTCAGATTATCGACAGAAACAGTCCACAGAAGGTTATTTAGGATAACCTTCAGATTATCTTCATACATATATATATAGTGCAGTGAGTGAATGGCCGACATATACCCCAGTTGAAGTCTCTTAAGACGAAACGCGTATGGTTAATACGCCCGGCCTGAGTCACTTTTACTGCGCTTTTTCTACTTTGCTGTTGTTTTTATTTGAACTTTTTAATCGCATACTTTTGGATATCCGTTTTATTTGCTACCAATAAATCCCAACATACGGATTTACACTATGTGGAAACTCCTTCGTTTTTCCCCATGCTTTTCAATATCCCTTTGAGCTGGAGAAAAGCTCCCAGTAAGTCGATAGCGGTTTGGCGGACGCTGCCATCTTCAATCCATCTCCTCCGGTTGGCACCTTTGAGATCCAGCTGGAGGGGTCACCGTGCAGTCCAGCCCATGGGTTCCGCTTCAGGTCTCCTATACTACGCCTTACTGACCCACCGCCGTACAGTGAGCTGGGTCAACCACTCCTGGTAAGGGTACCTTTTTCTCCCTTTGTCCCTTTGATTGTGTCAGCACTCCCGGGTGTATACTTACCACCGAATTCATCCATTTTGGAGACTGTTGGATCTTAGTTGAAGTTATCTCCTCATTTCTTCCTCGCAAATATTACCGTCCTTGGAACTTATATATCGCCATTCACTTACTTACCTGCACAATTTGTATGCTTTTGTTTAATTGCCTGTTTTTATTAGTCACTTCATTTATTGGTTTGCACCTTATTGCATTTTACAATGTAACTATTTTTTCACACTTATTTGCAATATATGCAACACTTGATGGTAGTTTGTAGTGAGTGACTTACAGTCGCATGATACTACTATCCTCACTTTGTTTCATGGTATTTTACAGAATATTTACATATGTATGTATTAGAGAGAAACTACTTGTTTCAGGTAGCCTCATCCTTTTATTTTTAGCGCCACACTTTTAGTTTTCCACTCTAGATACCTCTCAAGCTTCACCCCCCCGGCCTGCTCGGTCCCTGGCTTGACACACAAGGCTGCTCTGCAAGCGTCACCTCCGCTGGCTGGGTCCCTAGCTTGATTCCCACTGAAGTTTCTCGATTCTTCACCGTCCCCGGTTGGTGAGAATACTGCTCCAGTACTTGCTCACTGTGATCCCAGGTAATAAGCAGATTGTCCCTTACTGGCGACAGCATCCCCTCTTCCTCCGACCATGACAGGTTGTCTGGCTGACAGAACCGTCACTTTTGGTTGGACTGCAAGCCGCAGTCCCAACCCTACTTTGCTCTCTTGCTTCTGGATAGGCCCTCAGACAGCCTAGCTGCCAGATGTGCCCAGGGTAGGTCCCATCTCCGGCCTAGCAGCATGGGCAATACGACACACGTCCACCCAGACAGCCGTCCACGTGGCAAAGAACACAGATCACCTGACCTCGCCCGAATATATAGGCTCTCCCAGCAGGCCAAGGGATTCAAGAAAACCCCTGCCCATTGGTTGAGATACCCCATATACCCATAACCTGACCTTGCATTGCTCTTCTCGTATCTAGTACCACCAAGTACCCGGCCACCTAGTGGTAAGAGAAAAGTGCAACAAGGCCAAACTTAGGGAGCAATCAATCAGGATAACTACTCCTGGCAAGTAAATTTGTGAGGAGCAACCCTGCCTAAACTCCAGGGTACTACATCTATATACGGTTGTGCTCATAAGTTTACATACCCTGGCAGAATTTTTGATTTCTTGGCCACTTTTCACAGAATATGAATGATAACACAAAAACATTTCTTTCACTCATGGTTAGTGTTTGGCTGAAGCCATTTATTATCAATCAACTGTGTTTACTCTTTTAAATCAAAACCACAACAGAAACTACCCACAGTAAAAACCCTCTATGTAGTTTAAGGTTAAACCTCTTTTCTTCTAATTTTAATGACTGGCCACTAGGGATGAGCCGAACACCCCCTGTTTGGTTCGCACCAGAACATGCGAACAGGCAAAAAACTTGTTCGAACTACGTTAAAGTTTATGGGACTCGAACATGAATAATCAAAAGTGCTAATTTTAAAGGCTTATATGCAAGTTATTGTCATAAAAAGTGTTTGGGGACCTGGGTCCTGCCCCAGGTGACATGTATCAATGCAAAAAATTTTTTTTAAAACGGCCGTTTTTTTGGGAGCAGTGATTTTTAATAATGCTTAAAGTGAAACAATAAAAAGTGAAGTGAAGCAATAAAAGTTTAATATTCCTTTAAGTAACGGGTCACCCCGCCCCCTTCTGACATCATGGGGAAACCCATAGGGAAGTCCCCGTCCCCATGCGTTATTTAAGAAGTGTCAGAAGCAGAGAAGCGTCACACAGCGGGAGCCTCCCATGGATGCGGAGCGGCCCAAGAACGAAGCAGGGAAGAAGACGCAGCGGAGGAAGTTGCCGGACGAGAACACCAGAGCAAGAAGCAGAGGATCAGAGGAAGAACCAGAGGAAGAAGAAGATGGAGGAAGAAACCAAAGGAAGAAGGAAGAAGACCCGAAGAAGATGGAAAGAAGAAGACTTTAAATAAAGGAATTGTCAAAAACTCTCTATTGTCATTTTTAAAATTTTTGACACTTTTTGTGAAATGGTAGGGGTACTTTTGTACCCCATTACCATTTCACACAGGGGGGGTGGGATCTGGGGGTCCCCTTGTTAAAGGGGGCTTCCAGATTCCGGTAAGCCCCCGCCCGCAGACCCCCACAACTCCAAAGCACCCTCCCAACGTTGAGGGCATGTTGCCTGGTACGGTTCAGGAGGGGGGCGCTCTCTTGTCCCCCCTCTTTTCCTGCGGCCTGCCAGGTTGCGTGCTCGAATAAGGGTCTGGTATGGATTTTTGGGGGGACCCCATACCATTTTTTTTATTTTGGCGCGGGGTTCCCCTTAAAAGCCATACCAGACCTGAAGGGTCTGGTATGGCTTTTGAGGGGGACCCCCACACCATTTTTTTAAAAAAAATTTAGCGCGGGGTTCCCCTTAATATCCATATCAGATCTGAAGGGCCTGGTATGGAATTTAGGGGGACCCCCAAGCCATTTTTTTTAAAATTTTGGTTCGGGGTTCCCCTGTGGGGAAATCCCATGCCATTTTTATCAATGAACTTTTATGTGTATTGTCGGACTTGGTATGGAATTTAGGGGGACCCCCACGCCATTTTTAAAAAAAATTTTGGTTCGGGGTTCCCTGTGGGGAAATCCCATGCTGTTTTTATCAATGAACTTTTATGTGTATTGTCGGACCGACAATTCATTAGTAGTAGTAGTAGTAGTAGTAGTAGTAGTAGTAGTAGTAGTAGTTCACGAGTAGTTTTAAATGACTTTTTTTCCTTTGAAATGTCATTTTGCTGTCAGACTGTTCTAAACATGGGAAACATGCGCCCCTTTACAGGCATACTATAGACACCTCCCAGGTATGAAATTTAAAGGAATATTACACTTTTATTGTTTCACTTTAAGCATTATTAAAATCACTGCTCCCGAAAAAACTGCAGTTTTTAAAACTTTTCTTGCATTGATACATGTCCCCTGGGGCAGGACCCAGGCTTTAAAATTTGCCGCGAACACCCCAAACTGTTCGCTGTTTGGTGCACGGGCGAACAGCCGATGTTCGACTCGAACTCGAAGCTCATCCCTACTGGCCACGTGTCTTGATAAACTTCCTTCCGCAAAAAAGTTTTATCCCTATTGAGGGGTCACCAGTACGGTATTTGTAAATTGAAATCATATCCCCTCTCAAGTGTCTCCTCTCCAGATAGAATAAGTTCAGTGCTCTCAACCTTTCCTCGTAACTAACATACTCCAGACCCTTTATTAGCTTTGTTGCCCTTCTTTGTACTCGCTCCATTTCCAGTACATCCTTCCTGAGGACTGGTGCCCAGAACTGGACAGCATACTCTAGGTGCGGCCGGACCAGAGTCTTGTAGTGCAGGACAATTATCATTTTATCTCTGGAGTTGATCCCTTTTTTAATGCATGTCAATATTCTGTTTGCTTTGATAGCAGCAGCTTGGCATCATTGCATGCCATTGCTGAGCCTATCATCTACTAGGATCCTCAGGTCCTTTACCATCCCAGATTCCCCCAGAGGTTCTCCCCCCAGTGTATAGATTGCATTCATATTTTTGCCACCCAAATGCATTATTTTACATTTTTCTACATTAAACCTCATTTGCCATGTAGTTGCCCACTCCATTAATTTGTTCAGATCTTTTTGCAAGGTTTCCACATCCTGTGGAGAAGTTATTGCTCTGCTTAGCTTAGCATATTCCACAAATACAGAGATTGATCTGTTTACCCCATCCTCCAAATTAAATAGGATTGGTCCCAGCACAGAACCAGGCAGGTATACCCAAAAATGAGAAAAAAATCACCATAGTGTAAATCAGAAACGCATAGGATTTATTGTGGTTCATTCACGGGTGGCTGGCGGACATCGCGGCCGCTGGCCACGCACAGGTCCTTTTATACTCCTATATACATGTATAGAGCACTGATAGGTTCTTTTTTTACTCCTATATACATGTATAGAGCCATGACAGGTCCTCTTTACATTTCTATATACATGTAAAGAGTCATGACAGGTCTCCTCTAAACTCCCATAAACATGTGTAGAGCCATGACAGGTCCTCTTTATATTGCTTTACATGTATAGAGCCATGACAGGTTCTCTTTCTATCCCTATATACATATATAGTGCCATGACAGGTCCTCTTTATAATTATATATACATGTATAGTGCCATGACTGGTCCTCTTTATACTTATATATACATGTATAGAGCCATGACAGGTCCTCTTTATTCTCCTATATACATGTATAGAGCCATCACAGATCCTCTTTATACTCCTATACATGTAAACAACCATGACAGGTCCTCTTTATACTCCTATATACATGTATAGTGCCATGACCGGTCCTCTTTATACTCCTATATACATGTATAGTGCCGTGACCGTTCCTCTTTATACTCCTTTATACATATATGAAGCCATGACAGGTCCTCTTTATACTCCTATATACATGTATAGTGCCATGGCAGGTCCTTTTTATACTACTATATACATGTACACAACCATGACAGGTCCTCCTTATACGTCTATATACATGTATAGTCGATGACAGGTCCTCTTTATTCTCCTATATACATGTATGGAGCCATGACAGGTCCTCTTAATATTCCTATACATGTAAACAACCATGACAGGTCCTCTTTATACTCCTATACACAGTACATGTATAGTGCCATGACAGGTCCTCCTTATTCTTCTATATACATCTATAGAGCCATGACAGGTCTTCTTTATACTCCTATATACTCCTATATACATGTATAGTGCCGTGACCGGTCCTCTTTATACTCCTTTATACATATATGAAGCCATGACAGGTCCTCTTTATACTCCTATATACATGTATAGTGCCATGGCAGGTCCTTTTTATACTACTATATACATGTACACAACCATGACAGGTCCTCCTTATACGTCTATATACATGTATAGTCGATGACAGGTCCTCTTTATTCTCCTATATACATGTATGGAGCCATGACAGGTCCTCTTAATATTCCTATACATGTAAACAACCATGACAGGTCCTCTTTATACTCCTATACACAGTACATGTATAGTGCCATGACAGGTCCTCCTTATTCTTCTATATACATCTATAGAGCCATGACAGGTCTTCTTTATACTCCTATATACATGTATAGTGCCATGACCGGTCCTCTTTATACTCCTTTATACATGTAAGCAACCATGACAGGTCCTCTTTATACTCCTATATACATGTATAGAGCCATGACAGGTCCTCTTTACATTTCTTTATACATGTATAGAGCCATGACAGGTCCTCTTTATACTGCTATGCAAGTAAACAACCATGACAGGTCCTCTTTATACTCATATATACATGTATAGAGCCATGACAGGTCCTCTTTATTCTCCTATATACATGTATGGAGCCATGACAGGTCCTCTTAATATTCCTATACATGTAAACAACCATGACAGGTCCTCTTTATACTCCTATACACAGTACATGTATAGTGCCATGACAGGTCCTCCTTATTCTTCTATATACATCTATAGAGCCATGACAGGTCCTCTTTATACTCCTATATACATGTATAGTGCCATGAACGGTCCTCTTTATACTCCTTTATACACGTATAGAGCCATGACAGGTCCTCTTTATACTCCTATATACATGTATAGACCCATGACAGGTCCTCTTTACATTTCTATATACATGTATAGAGCCATGACAGGTCCTCTTTATACTCCCATAAACATGTATAGAGCCATGACAGGTCCTCTTTATACTCCCATAAACATGTGTAGAGCCATGGCAGGTCCTCTTTATATTCCTTTACATGTATAGAGCTATGACAGGTTCTCTTTCTATCCCTATATACATGTATAGAACCATGACAGGTCCTCTTTATACTTATATATACATGTAGAGAGCCATGACAGGTCCTCTTTATTCTCCTACATACATATATAGAGCCATGATAGGTCCTCTTTATTCTCCTATATACATGTATAGAGCCATGACCGTCCCCTTTATTCTCCTATATACATGTATGGAACCATGACAGGTCCTCTTTTTACTTATATATACATGTAGAGAGCCATGACAGGTCCTCTTTATTCTCCTACATACATATATAGAGCCATGATAGGTCCTCTTTATTCTCCTATATACATGTATAGAGCCATGACAGGTCCTCTTTATTCTCCTATATACATGTATGGAACTATGACAGGTCCTCTTTATACTTCTATATACACGTATAGTGCCATGACAGGTCCTCTTTATACTCCTCCTATATACATTTATAGAACCATGACAGATCCTTCTTATACTCCTATACATGTAGGCCGCCATGACCGGTCGGTCCCCTTTATACTCCTTTATACATGTACAGAGCCATGATAGGTCCCCTTTATACGCCTATACATGTAAACAACCATGACAGGTCCTCTTTATTCTACTATATACATTTATGGTGCCACGACAGGTCCTCTTTATACTCCTTTATACATGTATAGAGCCATGACAGGTGCTCTTTATACTGCTATTAAAACATGTAAACAACCATGACAGGTCCTCTTTATACACATATACATGTATAGAGCCATGACAGGTCCTCTTTATAATCCTTTATACATGTATAGAGCCATGACAGGTCCTCTTTATACTCCTTTATACATGTAAACAACCATGACAGGTCCTCTTTATACTCCTATATACATGTATAGAGCCATAACAGGTCCTTTTTATACTTCTATATACATGTATAGAGTCATGGCCAGTCCTCTTTATATTCCTTTACATGTACAGAGCCATGACAGGTTCTCTATCTACCCCTATATACAGTATCTCACAAAAGTAAGTACACCCCTCTCATTTTTGTAAATATTTTATTATATCTTTTCATGTGACAACACTGAAGAAATTACACTTTGCTACAATGTAAAGTAGTGAGTGTACAGCTTGTATAACAATGTAAAGTAGTGAGTGTACTCTTGTATAACAATGTAAAGTAGTGAGTGTACACTTGTATAACAGAGTGTAAATTTGCTGTCCCCTCAGAATAAGTCAACACACACAGCCATTAATGTCTAAACTGCTGGCAACAAAAGTGAGTACACCCCTAAGTGAAAATGTCCAAATTCGGCCCAAAGTGTCAATATTTTGTGTGGCCACCATTATTTTCCAGCACTGCCTTAACCCTCTTGGGCAGGCCCAGACTGGGACGAAAAATAGGCCCGGGCATTTTAGACTGAGCAGCCAACTTTTCCAGAGGGACTGGGTGGGGGGATTGTGGGATCGTCGGTAGACATTCCCGGGGGTGGCTGGTGTCAGTCCTCCACCTGTAATGTTCAGGAACATTGCGATATAAAGGGGACTGCACTGTAAAAGGAGCCCTGCAATGATTACAGTGCAGTCCCCTTTATATTACGATGTCCCAATCCTATGGTGGCCATACAATGCTAGTACTGTCTGTCTCCTATTGTGCCCACACTGCCCAGTGGCACTGACCTGCTCTCTCTCTGGTGGTACTTGACAGCATGTCGCTCTCCTTCTGGTGGTGCTGGACAGCGTGGCTCTCTCTCTCTCTGGTGGTGCGTGTACAGCGTGGCTCTCTGGTGGTGCGGGTACAGAGTGGCTCTCTGGTGGTGTGGGTATAGCGTGGTGGTGGCGCTCTCTCTCTGGTGGTGTGGGTACAGCGTGGTGGTGGCGCTCTCTCTCTGGTGGTGTGGGTATAGCGTGGTGGTGGCGCTCTCTCTCTGGTGGTGTGGGTACAGCGTGGCTCTCTCTCTGACTTCCCCCAGCACAGTCCTCTCTTTTTCTTTAGTAGTCACTCAGCTTTTCCTAGGTTCCAGGCTCTTACTCTTTCTCCCAGCAGAGTGCATGCTGGGGGCTGAAGTCTGCTGCCTGTGGACAACAATGGGGCTTACAATCCTCCAGTACTACATGTCCCATAATGCCCTGCTAGCCAATGGGGACAGAAACAAATCGGCAACAAGCTGGGCGGCCAATCAAGATGAGAGCCGCGCTCTGCTGACAGGAGAGGGGGGGCGAGCGGGGGAGATACGCTGACATTCCGCAGCTCGCCTTCCCCTTGTCACAGCGCGGCCGCTTGTGTTTACTGGAGAACGGCACGCCTCCCCATAGTGACCTCTAACTCGCCTTCTCCGCCCCTCCTTCTCTCCTGGCGTCCTGGTTGCCAGGTGCCCATCGGCGGCGGGGCGCATGCGCAAAGCGGCGGCCTGGGTTGCCATGGATGGGCTTAGTAGGCGGAGAATGCCTCCGCTCCTCCCACCACCACCAACGGCCGGCCCTGCATGTCCCTGCATGCAGCGCAGAACATCAGCGGCTGGCCCTGCATGTCACAGCCAGACATGCGGCCCGGAGGTCCCTGGCCCACTGGGCAAACGCCCGGTCTGCCCTATGGCCAGTCCGCGCCTGCTCTTGGGCATGGAGTTCTCCAGCGCTTCACAGGTTGCCACTGGAGTCCTCTTCCACTCCTCCATGACGACATCACGGAGCTGGTGGATGTTAGAGACCTTGCGCTCCTCCACCTTCTGTTTGAGGATGCCCCACAGATGCTCCATAGGGTTTAGGTCTGGAGACATGCTTGGCCAGTCCATCACCTTTACCCTCTTAAGCAAGGCAATGGTCGTCTTGGAGGTGTGTTTGGGATCGTTATCATGTTGGAATACTGCCCTGCGGCCCAGTCTCCGAAGGGAGGGGGTCATGTTTTGCTTCAGTATGTCACAGTACATGTTGGCATTCATGGTTTCCTTAATGAACTGTAGCTCCCCAGTGCCGGCAGCACTCATGCAGCCCCAGACCATGACACTCCCACCACCATGCTTGACTGTAGGCAAGACACACTTCATACTACTCATCTGGTTGCCGCCACACACACTTGACACCATCAGAACAAGATAAGTTTATCTTGGTCTCATCAGACCACAGGACATTGTTCCAGTAATCCATGTCCTTAGTCTGCTTGTCTTCAGCAAACTGTTTGCAGGTTTTCTTGTGCATCATCTTTAGAAGAGGCTCCCTTCGGGGACAACATCCATGCAGATCAATTTGATGCAGTGTGCGGCGTATGGTCTGAGCACTGACAGGCTGACCCCCCACCCCTTCAGCGTCTGCAGAAATGCTGGCAGCACTCATACGTCTATTTCCCAAAGACAACCTCTGGATATGACGCTGAGCACTTGCACTCAACTTCTTTGGTCGACCATGGAGAGGCCTGTTCTAAATAGAACCTGTGACCATTTTACCTGCTAAAAGTTATTAGTGGCTCTTCGGGTGGTGGTAGAGCTGGTGGTGTCCACAACACATATGATGCACTGGAATAAGAATAATGAGCACAAAGCATTTGTTTCCACATCTAAAAATACTTCCAATTACTTTAAAGTCAGGCAGTGGTTATTATGATGTAGTGTGAGCAGAATGTAGGAAATTGCTCCAGACTATTAGAAGTATATACACTATATTGTCAAAAGTATTGGGATGCCTGCCTTTACACGTACATGAACTTTAATGGCATCCTATTCTTAGTCCAAAGGGTTCAATATTGAGTTGGCCCACCCTTTGCAGCTATAACAGCTCTTCTGGGAAGGCTGTCCACAAGGTTTAGGAGTGTGTCTATGGGAATGTTTGACCATTCTTCCAGAAGCGCATTTGTGAGGTCAGGCACTGATGTTGGATGAGAAGGCCTGGCTATAAGGTTGTATAGTTCTAAAATGATCATGGTGTCAAAGAGTGTATGGTGGATACGCTCTGAGAGTCTTATTTGTTCCATTCTACTCAACATCTTGGGCCAAGGAACCGTCGATGAATACCAATTAAAAGCTATCATCCAATGAATTTAGTTAAAGGAGAAGTCCAACCTGAGCTTTTTGGGCTGGGCTTCTCCTCTGGGTCACAGGAGTGCAATTTGTTTTGCACTCCTGTGACCCGTTTTCAGCAGAGAGCGGTCTGAAGTCAGCTCTCTGCTGACGCCACTGCCATCAGTCAAGGCACCGCTTCATCTCGACTTCCCAAGTCTGGATCCCCCAGCTGCCTTGATTGATGGCAGTCTTAGCTGCTCAGAGAGCCACTGAGATGGCCGCTTCCCGCCCCTCCACAGCTCAGCCCTTCAATGAGCATGGGGAAGCCGAGAGGAGAGACACAGACTGACAGTCAGCAGCCCTCCTCTCGGGGATCTGTGAAAAACCGAGCCACTGGCGATGTTCGATGGCTCGGTTCTCAGTGCAGAGATGGCGGGGGACAGCTGCAGCATTGGTCTGATGCTGCATTCACCTAGTTAAGTATGAATAAAAAAAGAAGCCATACTTCTCTTTTAAACAGTGTGTGTATTAGTCTAAAATTATGTATGGATACATTCGGTATAGATGCAAACAATAGACACATCTGTGGGGTGAGGAGAATTTTTTTGCCTATAATATGCTCAATCTTAGCAGCTGCTTGTAGCCATATAGGTTTAAAAAGTTTGCAGTTCCAGACGGTATGTAAAAGGGTACCTTGATCTGGCCATCCCCTGAAGCATGTGGGAGATACTGATGGATAAAACGAGTTTATTTTATACGGGATTAGGTAACATCTTGTGTGTAATTTGATGGCTGTTTCTCTCCCTGAATTTGTGCGAGTACATTTCAGTAGGTTTTGTATCATAGTGGTCTATTCTGATGCAAAAGATTGGTCAAATTCCCACTGAAGCATTGGTTTTGACTTTTCTGAGATGGAAAATTCATTTAAGCAGCGGTAAATACGAGAGGGCTGGGCACTGATGGGCACTGATAGGCGGCACTGATGGGCACTGAAAGGCGGCACTGATGGGCACTGATGGCAGGCACTGATTGTACTGATGGGCAATACTGGTAGCACTGGCAGGCATTTTTAATGGGCACTGATTGGCATATCCCTGGTGGTCTAGGGTGGCATACCTGGTGGTCCTGTGTGGTGGCCATCCCTGGTGGTCCTGGCGGCGTCCTGGGTGGGCATCTGTGGGGGAATCTGCACTGATAAACAATCAGCGCAGACCCCCCCTGTCAGGAGAGCCGCTGATCGGTTCTCCTCTACTCGCGTCTATCGGATGCGATTGAGGAAAAGCCGATAAACGGCTCTTTCTGTTTACATCGTGATCAGCCATGATTGGACACAGCTGATCACGTGGTAAAGAACCTCTGTCAGAGATCGGTGTAGTGGTGTGTCAAACTGACAGGCCCCACCACCGATAGCTGCGCTGCGCGCCCCCATGGGCCCATGCCGGCAGTTATCCTGCTGGACGTCATATGACGCCCAGTCAGGATAACTGAACCACCACCCGGCCGTCATTCTGCTATAGGCCGGACAGGAAGTGGTTAAGGGACAGATCTCTCTGGGTTGAATCGACCTGGACCATAAAATACCTTGAAGATGTAATGGTATAATTGATTGTTCTTCAAAATGTAACCAGGGAACTTGATTTGAAAGAGCAAACCATTGAGCTAACTGTGTAACTCTTGCTGCTAGGTAATAACACCATACATTAGGAAGGCTTAAACCTCCATTTGATTGTGATCTATACATGAGAGAATAACCAAACCTCAGCTTTTTGTTAGGCCATATAAATGTGTTAATTTCTCTTTGAAGGGAGTCTATAGTGCTTTTAGGGATCAGTATGGGTAAGGCTCTAAAATAAAAAAGTAGTTTAGGTAAAATCACGATTTTGGTAGCAGTTATTCTCCCCAAAAAGGATATGTGATAATTAGACCAAAATTTTAGTAGTGTTTTAATATTTGTGAATAGTGGTGGATAATTGGTTTGAAAAAGAGTTTTATAAGATGGGGTAAGGAGGATGCCCAAATATTTAAGAGTATGAAGTCCATGAGAAAGAAAATCTCTCCTGCAAAGATGTTGTTAACAAATGTGGAATATTTATAGGCATTGCAGTACATTTGGATAAGTTAACCCCTAGGCCGGTAAGATCTTGGAATGTTTCTAGTTCCTTGATAAGGTTTGGAAGGTATATTAAGGGGTCTGAAAGGAACAACAAAACGTCATTGGCGTATAGGCTCAGTTTAAAGTTTTTGAGGCCTTTGGTATAGCCTTTAATGTTAATAATCTTTCGAATGGCACAAGCAAAAGGGGTTCAATGGCCAGGGCAAAAAGGAGAGGGGAAAGGGGGCATCCCTGTCTAGCACCTCTACCTAATGCAAAGAACTACGAGTATCCTGGGTATGTATTGATTTTTTGAAATCATGTTTAGTCTTTTATATGTATAATAAATTAAATTTTTCATTCCAAAGTGTATTGTGCTTAACAAGATAGTCCAGTCCGGTAACAAGATAGTCCATTCTCTTTCCTCTCCTAGTGGAGAACAGCCTCAGCAACTGTCTCCACCCCCTTTTTACATACAATACTTGGATGATGGTACC
Source organism: Lithobates septentrionalis (assembly GCA_037952835.1). NCBI lineage: Eukaryota > Metazoa > Chordata > Amphibia > Anura > Ranidae > Lithobates > Lithobates septentrionalis. The sequence goes on along the minus strand of JBBDGP010000076.1, from coordinate 2,332,534 downwards.
CATTTTTTTCTTCTTGTTTTTTCCCATGAGGGGATGTCAACCCTGAGGCAAACTCCTTGTTCTTTGCTTCTTACAAGAAGAGTTTAAAGCGGAGTTCCTCCAAAAATGGAACTTCCGCTGTCCGGATTCCTCTCCCCCTCCGGTGTCAGATTTGGCACCTTTCAGGGGGGAGCAGATACCTGTCTAATACAGGTATTTTCTCCCACTTCCGGCGAAAGATCGCCGCAGTATTAGTAGCGATTTATGCCATGTCCGGCTCCTCCTCTGCCCCCCCCACTGTCTTCTGGAAGACACACAGGTCCAAGAAGACAGCAGGGACCACTCAGAAAGTATAGCGTGACTCACGCATGCACAGTAGGGAACCAGGCTGTGAAGCCGCAAGGCTTCACTTCCTGATTCTCTTTCTAGCAATGCCGGCGCCTCCACCCGGAGCTGAGGGACAGGTCAGCTTTGGGGGAGGACATCGCGGGCACCCTGGACAGCCGGCTGCAGTATTTGTAGCTGCTGACTGTTTTTTTTTTTTTTTTAGGCAGAACTCCGCTTTGAAGAGCAGAGGCATTTTGTAAGCTTTTTCAGTGTGTCAACATTTCTTATATTTCTGGATAACATTGTTGTGTGTGATGTACTGTATGTAAGCAGATGCTTACCATAACCTTCCAGTGCTACATTTGGTTCTTATACAGAGAAGATACATACATAATGAAGAAACCTCACACTATCCTATCAGAGGAGTACAGGGACCAACAACATCAAGTCAAATGATCTATTTTTTCCTGTTGTCAGCTTCAATTTATGCGGACCTTTTTTCCATCACCACTTGTCCTTTTTTTGGATATGAATTATCTTTCACCTGCTATAGAAATGATGGTGAAAGAGGGACAGGAGGTATAAAAAAGGTAGAACACTGCAGATCATCTACTACTCACAGTCAGCATGCAATGTTTTCCATAGCAAGGTCATCCTTCTACATTTTCTCCCCCTCTCTGCACTTTCTAATCATACATACAAAGTCACACAAGTTGTTACACCAAATCTGCACTTCCAGATATATAAACGTGGACTTTGCATAATTGTTTTTTATGTGTATACATTATTTGCAGACTTTCAGTTATCACTGAATCTGTCTTACATATGTGTCTATGGAAGTTTGAGTGCCTGGCATTGTCAGGTACGCAAGAGCTTGGAATATTGTTATGTATAGCCCCTGTATTGCACAGTACTTAAAATGTTTAGCTCATTAGTATTCGATTTTAAATACATTTGTTTATAAAATTATATTTGTCTATACTCTGATTAAGAATTGTCTTTGTTAGAATTTAAAATATGATAAAATAGTTTGAGCTTTATAATTCTAAACTTCTTTCTTTTGATTTGCAGCATTGCATAAGAACCATTTTTGAACTGCAGTTAGCTGCATAAAACATTACTGCTTGAATAACCAATTGCATAGCAATGAGGCCATTCAGCATTAGCCGGTGACAGGCTAAACATGCTTCCTTTTTCCACTGGATTCAGTGCCATGACAACAGATGGAATTCTTGGTTTTAAAAAGACTGGTAGAAGCATGGTAGAAAGAGCATTTTTTGTACAAATAGTAAAAAAGAAAGATATGCAACGGACTGTGGCAAGTTAAAGTCCCAAGTGTAACTTGTAACATAAATTAATTGTGTATTCTTTATAAACTTAGCTTGAAGTTTGTGCTTGTTAATTTATGTTTTTTTTAAATAATGAATGAGTTTTGCTCATTTAAAAAGCAATAATAATCAGTGCTTTCTTGACATATTTGTTATCATAGTACGCTTGCCTCCACTGCAGTCCCAAAACAAATGGATCGTACACCACCAACACCCATGCATTCTGTCCTTTATACTTAACCTGTAACCTCACCCTAACCCTTAACCCAACCAATTGTAGGCCAAAACAATAATTTATGCCCAACCTACTCCATAATCACAGATGAACTATTACATGTTTATACATTTAAGTGCCATAACAGTTACATGCTAAGACATATCTGCACTGAAAAATTGGTGCCAAATTTTAAAGAGTAACTCCACTCTTGTTGAGAAAAAAAACATTTTCTTTGTGTTTCCCTCTGCCCATGTCCAGAGTTTGTCTAATTGGAGTGGTTTCATAATTATCAACCAGCTGCTGCACCTGTAGGCCTCTAATGAGGAAAATTTCAGGTTTAGCATCTCTTAACCACTTCAGCCCCGGAAGGATTTACCCCCTTCCTGACCAGAGCACTTTTTACAATTCGGCACTGCGTCGCTTTAACTGCTAATTGCGCGGTCATGCAATGCTCTACCCAAACGAAATTTGCGTCCTTTTCTTCCCACAAATAGAGCTTTCTTTTGATGGTATTTGATCACCTCTGCCGTTTTTATTTTTTGCGCTATAAACGGAAAAAGACTGAAAATTTTGAAAAAAAATGATATTTTCTACTTTTTGTTATAAAAAAAATCCAATAAACTAAATTTTAGTCATACATTTAGGCCAAAATGTATTCGGCCACATGTCTTTGGTAAAAAAAATGTCAATAAGCGTATATTTATTGGTTTGCACAAAAGTTATAGCGTCTACAAACTAGGGTACATTTTCTGGAATTTACACAGCTTTTAGTTTATGACTGCCTATGTCATTTCTTGAGGTGCTAAAATGGCAGGGCAGTACAAAACCCCCCCAAATGACCCCATTTTGGAAAGTAGACACCCCAAGGAAATTGCTGAGAGGCATGTTGAACCCATTGAATATTTATTTTTTTTGTCCCAAGTGATTGAATAATGACCAAAAAAAAAAAAAATTTACAAAAAGTTGTCACTAAATGATATATTGCTCACACAGGCCATGGGCATATGTGGAATTGCACCCCAAAATACATTCAGCTGCTTCTCCTGAGTACGGGGATACCACATGTGTGGCACTTTTTGGGAGCCTAGCCGCGTACGGGGCCCCGAAAACCCAGCACCACCTTCAGGATTTCTAAGGGCATACATTTTTGATTTTACTCCTCACTACCTATCACAGTTTTGAAGGCCATAAAATGCCAAGATGGCACAAACCCCCCCCCAAATGACCCCATTTTGGAAAGTAGACACCCCAAGCTATTTGCTGAGAGGCATGGTGAGTATTTTGCATCTCTCATTTGTTTTTGAAAATGAAGAAAGACCAGAAAAAAAAATTTTTTTTTTTCTTTTTTCAATTTTCAAAACTTTGTGACAAAAAGTGAGGTCTGCAAAATACTCACTATACCTCTCAGCAAATAGCTTGGGGTGTCTACTTTCCAAAATGGGGTAATTTGGGGGGGGGTTTGTGCCACCTGGGCATTCCATGGCCTCCGAAACTGTGATAGGCAGTGAAGAGTGAAATCAAAAATTTACGGCCTTAGAAAGCCTGAAGGCGGTGCTTGGTTTTCAGGGTCCCGTGCGCGGCTAGGCTCCCAAAAAGTCCCACACATGTGGTATCCCCGTACTCAGGAGAAGCAACAGAATTTATTTTGGGGTGTAATTTCACATATTCCCATGGCATGTTTGAGCAATATAACATTTAGTGACAACTTTGTGCAAAAAAAAAAAAAAAATATGTCTCTTTCCCGCTACTTGTGTCACAATATAAAATATTCCATGGACTCGACATGCCTCTCAGCAAATAGCTTGGGGTGTCTACTTTCCAAAATGGGGTCATTTGGGGGGGGGGTTTGAACTGTCCTGGCATTTTATGCACAACATTTAGAAGCTTATGTCACACATCACCCACTCTTCTAACCACTTGAAGACAAAGCCCTTTCTGACACTTTTTGATTACATGAAAAAATTATTTTTTTTTGCAAGAAAATTACTTTGAACCCCCAAACATTATATATTATTTTAAAGCAAATGCCCTACAGATTAAAATGGTGGGTGTTTCATTTTTTTTTTTTCACACAGTATTTGCGCAGCGATTTTCAAACGCATTTTTTGGGGAAAAAACACACTTTTTTAAATTTTAATGCACTAAAACACACTATATTGCCCAAATGTTTGATGAAATAAAAAAGATGATCTTAGGCCGAGTACATGGATACCAAACATGACATGCTTTAAAATTGCGCACAAACGTGCAGTGGCAACAAAATTAATACATTTTTAAAAGCCTTTAAAAGCCTTTACAGGTTACCACTTTAGATTTACAGAGGAGGTCTACTGCTAAAATTACTGCCCTCGATATTACCTTCGCGGTGATACCTCACATGCATGGTGCAATTGCTGTTTACATTTGACGCCAGACCGCCGCTTGCGTTCGCCTTAGCGCGAGAGCAGGGGGGACAGGGGTGCTTTTTATTTATTTATTTTTTTTCTTTATTATTTTTTTGCTTTTTTATCTTATTTTTAAACTGTTCCTTTCATTTTTTTTTTTTAAATCATTTTTATTGTTATCTCAGGGAATGTAAATATCCCCTATGATAGCAATAGGTAGTGACAGGTACTCTTTTTTGAAAAAATTGGGGTCTATTAGACCCTAGATCTCTCCTTTGCCCTCAAAGCATCTGACCACACCAAGATCGGTGTGATAAAATGCTTCCCCAATTTCCCAATGGCGCTATTTACATCCGGCGAAATCTAAGTCATAAAATGCTCGTAGCTTCCGGCTTCTTAGGCCATAGAGATGTTTGGAGCCACTCTGGTCTCTGATCAGCTCTATGGTCAGCTGGCTGAATCACCGGCTGCATTCTCAGGTTCCCTGTTGAGACAGGAGAGCCAGAGAAAAACACGGAAGACGGTGGGGGGGGGGCATTCCCTCCCACTGCTTGTAAAAGCAGTCTAGAGGCTAATTAGCCGCTAGGATTGCTTTTACATGAAAGCCGACCGCTGGCTAAAAAGAATGATACCAAGATGATACCTAAACCTGCAGGCATCATTCTGGTATAACCACTCAAAGTCGTGAATGGCGTACCTGAAGACAAAAAAATGGTTAACAATAAAGCACAGTAAACGGTAAAGTATAAAAAAATTGCATACCTGAAAAGCAAACATGATAAAACATAATAACAATAAAACATTGCAGAATAGAATACAGTAAAAAAGAGCAGAACAATAGAGAGAGAGAATAGAGAGAGAGAACAATAAAACGACAACTATTTTTTTTTATTTTTGTTTGTGTTTTTTTTTTTTTTTACACTTTTTTTTTGTAACTGTAACTTTTATAACGGTAACCGGTTCCAGGTTCGGGTCTCTCAAAATGCGATGGCATCTTGGGGACCCTGTGAAAGTGTGCCTAGTCTGTGCAATGCTGTACCCTACGCTAATACTCAACTAGTGAATGGTAGCGTTCAAAACATTCACCAATGCAAAGACCAGGATTGTCAGGACAGGAGGGACAATAATAGCGGGCGTCACGTCTATATCCACGCTTGCTGCAGACACAACATCTTTTTTGGGGGGGTTCGTTGGGTAGGGGTACTTGGGAGGATATATAAATGCCTCTCATGCAGCCGACTGCATTTGGTTGGGGATGTGAATGGGGGAAGTACGGGCGCTGCAGAAGCGGTGGGTTCCCAATTAGGATTGGCGAATGCAGCAGGAAGGGCACTATGGGCACGACGGGCCTGTGTTTGTCTTTTTGGTGGCAGCGGGACACTACTTGTGCTTGCCACCTCACCAGCTTGAACTGCACTTATGGGACTCGCCACGTCACCAAGTGTTACTGCAGTGCTGGTTTGACTACGACCGGGGTGTACTAGGCCGCTGGTGCTTGCCAGTTCACCAAAACGCTACAAAAAAAAGTGACAGTGATCGATCGATACTGCACTTGGGTGGGCTGGACTGGGCTGGGCCGGGCGGAGGGGCAAAACGCAGGTGCTAGCAGGTATTTGGGCTGATCCCGCTAACACTGCGTTTTTGGGAACCCTAAACTGCTGGGGACGCTAGTATAGATCTGATCGGATCAGATATTGATGCGTTCAGATACTATACCACTAAGGGAGGTGTACGGTGCATGTACGGTGGGTGCGTGGGTGTTCGCGGTACTGGCGCTAATCTGACGCTGCCTAGGGCGACGCATATCACCGCCGGGCGATCAGGGGGCTAAACCTTTTTTCGGTAATGAACGGCGGGTGCCCTGACACTATAAAAAATAAACGAACTAACCAGCGTCACCCGTAACGGTTATACGGTGATCAGTGGTAAAAGGGTTAACTAGGGGGCCATCAAGGGGTTAAAACATTTATTAGATAGTATATGGGGGTCCCTGTCGCTATAAAACACTGACGGCGAACCTAAATATTTACGTCCCTAACTAGCGTCACCAGCGACACTAATACAGCGATCAGAAAAATGATCGCTTAGCGACACTGGCGACAGGGGGTGATCAAGGGGTTAAAACTTTATTAGGGGGGGTAAGGGGGGTACCCTAGACCTACAGGGGGCTAAACCTTTATTCGGTAATAAACGGCGGGTGCCCTGACACTATAAAAAATAAACGAACTAACCAGCGTCACCCGTAACGGTTATATGGTGATCAGTGGTGAAAGGGTTAACTAGGGGGCAATCAAGGGGTTAAAACATTTATTAGGTAGTATATGGGGGTCCCTGTCGCTATAAAACACTGACGGCGAACCTAAATATTTACGTCCCTAACTAGCGTCACCAGCGACACTAATACAGCGATCAGAAAAATGATCGCTTAGTGACACTGGTGAGGGGGGGTGATCAAGGGGTTAAAACTTTATTAGGGGGGGTAAGGGGGGTACCCTAGACCTACAGGGGGGTAAATCTCACTACCCTAACACTGCTAACTGTCACAAACTGACACTATGCAGTAATCAGGAAAAAAAAAAAAAAAAAAAAAAAACCTGCTTGGTGTCAGTTTGTGACGGGGGGGGGGGGGGTGATTGGGGGGGGATCGGGGGTGTAATGTATGCCTGGCATGTTCTACTGTGTGTGTGTGTGTGTTGGTGCACTTACATGTCATCTCTCCTCGGCGCTGGAACGGAAACTGCCAGACCGAGGAGAGATGACATCACATCCTCTGCCTCTGTGTACTATACAGAGGCAGGGGATGTTTCTCATTGGCTGGGAGCGATCGCGAGGGGGGGGCCACGATCGGATGGCCTCCCCCTCGTCTCTCATCGCTTCCAACCAAATGCCGACCGCAGCTGGCACCGGGGGGGGGGTCCGATCGGACCCCCCACCCGCGGGAAGGCAATCACGTTTCAGGTACGTGATTTTGCCTGCCCGTGCCGCTCTGCTCACGTATATAGGCGTGAGGCGGTCGGCAAGTGGTTAAGATGTGATTTCCTATTGGGAGTATCACACCAAAAAATAAAATTTTTGTTGCAGGGGATGCTGGAAATTTGACTTGTATCTACATATCAGGGCGCCGGACTATGGATTCCAGTGGAGGGAGGGGGGGTGTTTTTTTTAAGCACCTGATTGGAGCCAGAGGCTCTAATAGGCTTCAAAAATGGGTGGGCTCAGGGTGCAGAGCACTGCGCCCCGATCCCACCCAGTTGTGTGACGATAGTGAATACATTTCCACTATTTTCACACTAAAGTTCCTCCTCGTGAGACCTGTTTCACGATTGGCCAACGCATCAGGCGATCCTATTGGATACCTAGTGCTTAGGACGGAGGAACAGAGAGGAGACACATGGCGGAGGAAGCCGTCGGAGGAGAGGACACCACAGCCCGCCAGCCCAAGATCGAGTAGGTGCCTGACTGCCGGGTGCCTGGGGGGGTTGGGGGTGGTGTCAGTGCCGCACCGCGGGCCGCCCAGAAAAAGCTGCCACTGTTCTGCGTACAGAAAACCTCCAGGTTGCCATATTGCATTGCATTTTACAGAAAATTACAGCAATGCAGATTGAAAAGGAAAGGTAATTTTTAATAACATTCAATTACAATATGACTTGTGTTGTAATTGTATATGCTATATTAATATTTTTTAATTTGCTATTTTTTTTCCCATGAAAGTGGAGTTACGTTTTAATGATCTGCATCATTGCATTCTTCAGTATCAATGGAGCTGGAACTGTTAGTACATGAATAAATACTTAAAATTTAAGAATACATAAACTGAAAATTGATAGACATATCTATTTTTTTATTGGAAGTCACTGCATACTGTAAAAGGAGTAGCTGCCAAGGTGCACTGCAACGAAGTGACTAAGAGTTAAGAATATGCACGCATCTTACATACTAAGAGGAGTACAACTGGGGTAATCAAGGGTGGGGAAGGATCTGGGTGTTTTGGTAGATCATAAGCTTAATAATAGCATACAATGCCAAGTTGCAGTTTTCAAAGCGAGCAAAGTCCTTTCTTGTATTAAGAGAGGTATAGACTCCAGAGAGAGAGATATCATGTTGCCCCAGTACAAATCATTAGTAAGACCTCATCTGGAACATGCAGTTCAGTTTTGGGCACCAGTTCACAAAAAGGATATCAGGGAACTGGAGAAAGTGCAGAGAAGGGCAACCAAAGTGATAAAAGGCATGGAGGAGCTCAGCTATGTGGAAAGATTAGAGGAACTGAATTTATTCTCTCTACATAGTTACATAGTTACATAGTAGGTGAGGTTGAAAAAAGACACAAGTCCATCAAGTCCAACCTCTTGAGAAGAGGAGATTATAGGGGGGATATGATCAACATGTAAAAATACATTAAGGGTCCATATAGTGAACTTGGTGTTGAGTTATTCACTTTAAAGCGTTTGTTAACCCCCCCAAAAATGTATAGATTCTGGTCCCTTAAAGCAGATTACACAGCACAGTGCTTGTGCTATGTAATCTGCCCCCCTCTAAACTGTAAAAAAAAAACCCTGAACCTGGCACTTTCTATATGGCCTCTCTAAATAGTACCGGCGTGTACTTCTACTTCCTGGTGGCGATGGAACGCATGATGGGGCTGACGTGATGTCATCAGCCAGAAATTATGGCCTGAAGAAGGAGCGCATGCTCCGCAAACACGTCGCCTCCCATGTCTTGCATAATTTCCAGCTGATGACATCACATCTGCCCCATCGTGCGATCCACTGCCACCAGGAAGCAGAAGTACATATCGGTACTCTGCATCTGCTGGCCCGATCGGTTCCCGCTGGTTTCTCCTAATTCAGATTGATGATAAGCCTGGACTCTTGCACAGTGTCTTAATGCCGTTCACCCTACTCCCTTTTTCAGTAATATTCTTTTAGTGGCATAAAAGTTGTTTTAATGCTACACTTTGTTGGCGCTGTGTATCTCTCTCTCCTCCCCTGTCCATAGAGTCGCTTCTTGCTCTGGACACGGCAGCCACTACAGTCGGCATCATCTCCATGGCAGGCGATGTGGCAATTGACAAGCTGCATCTGCTGACAAGTGACGTGGCAAGTGACACGCTGCATCTGCTGACAAGTGACACGCTGCATTTGGTGGCAGGCGACAGTGGCAAGTGACACGCTGCATTTGGTGGCAGGCGACGTGGCAGGTGACATGCTGCATCTGGTGGCAGGCAACGTGGCAAGTGACACGCTGCATCTGGTGGCAGGTGACAGTGGCCAGTGACACGCTCAGGGCTCCCACTGATTCTGCATTATGGTAAGTTGAACTATTTCATTTTATATTACAATGTAATAATAGAAATAATGCGCCTCAATCATCCTGACACCATATCAACCATGGTGCCATGATGATTGAAGCGCCAACATCAGGTGTGTGGAGTAAAGTGGGCCGGTCTGAATGAAGTCCAGGGCCAAATTTTTTTCCCAGTCCAGCCCTGCTTACAGTTGGTCACTGCTCACCATTCATGTATTAAGGAAATTAGGGTACCCTGACCAGATTAATCATGACCAGCTGGATCCCCACAATCAAGATTTTAATTTTGACCCAAGCTGTAAGAATTTGTGAATGTATGATTCATATACATTCCTATGTTCCTTTTGGAGTAATGATTTTGGTGCTGTATTCTTACTGAAATTCTAATGCCCTGTACACACGGTCGGATTTTCCGACGGAAAATGTGTGATAGGACCTTGTTGTCGGAAATTCCAACCGTGTGTGGGCTCCATCACACATTTTCCATCGGAATTTCCGACACACAAAGTTTGAGAGCTTGCTATAAAATTTTCCGACAACAAAATCCGTTGTCGGAAATTCCGATCGTGTGTACACAAATCTGACGCACAAAGTGCCACGCTCAGAATAAATTAAGAGAAGAAAGCTATTGGCTACTGCCCCGTTTATAGTCCAGACGTACGTGTTTTACGTCACCGCGTTTAGAATGATCGTATTTTCCAACAACTTTGTGTGACCGTGTGTATGCAAGACAAGTTTGAGCCAACATCCGTTGGAAAAAATCCATGGATTTTGTTGTCGGAATGTCCGATCAATGTCCGACCGTGTGTACAGGGCATTAAACTGGATAAGCAGAGATCTTGAGCAACTGTGAGACCTTACCATCTTCACACTAGGTACGGTGCATAATATAGCTTTAGACTCAAAGTGATGTTTAATTTAAAGGGGTTGTAAAGGTTTGTGTTTTTTCACCTTAACCTCCCTGGCGGTTTTCCCGAGTGTGGCTCAGGGTTAAAATTCAGCACCATTAGCGGTAACCCCGAGCCACACTCGGGATTACATTGCAGGATCCTGGAGCGGTACACTTACCTTGTCCCCGGGTTCCTGCGATGTCCGCCGCAGTGTCCGCGGGCTCCGTCCTCCTCCCGAAGCCTCTCTGTGCCAGGCTCCGTTCCCTGCGAGCGTCGCGACGCACGGGGGCGGAGCCTGGCGGCAAATTAAAAAAAATTAAAAAATCATAACACATACAGTATTGTAATCTTACAGATTACAGTTCTGTATGAAATTATTTCACATCCCTTTTGTCCCCAGTGCTTTGGCCCATGCCCTGCATGCAGTTTTTTATTACATATACTGTTCTTTCTGCCTGGAAACTGGAGATTGTCCATAGCAACCAAAAAGTGTCCCTTTACGTCAAAAGTGGCTTTAGACCATCTAGAAAACAGCGATAGTAAATTAGAACACTTGCAGAATTGAGCGATAGTGAATCGTGGGGAAATTTATTTTATTATTATTATTATTTTTTTTTTTTTAATTATTTATTTTTATTTATTATATTAACATTTATGTTTTTGTGTTTCAAACTTTATCATACCCGGGATATCTACTAGACTCTTGTTTGGACAGATTTAAGTGTGTTATTGTTAAGAATTACAGACCTACAATATAAAACGCCAAATTTCCATGCAAAATAATTGTATCGCTTTTAGCACCTAAAATCCGAAATAATCATACCGCCAGGGAGGTTAATGCATCCAATGATGAAAGGTGAAAAAACACCTGTCAGTGACCGCCCCCCCGTTTTACTTACCTTAACCCTCGAACTTGTCCCATGGGGACGCCGTGTCTTTCTGCTAGGGGGTTCTCGGTTGTTGATTGGATAGATTGATAGCAGAGCAGCCATTGGCTCCCGCTGCTGTCAATCGAATCCAATAACGCGGCCGGGGGGGCCGAGTCCTGCATTCAGCGTCTTTGGACGCCGAATGCTGGACACGGGAGCGCGCCCGCAAGGTAACCCCCGGGAGAGCGCTTCTCCTAGGGGGTTATCTGATGCGGGGAGGAGCCGAAAGAGCCGTCGGGGGACCCCAGAAGAGCAGGTTTGGGGCCAATCTGTGCAAAACAAGCTGTACAGTGGAGGTAAGTATGATATGTTTGTTATTTAAAAAAAAATTACCTTTAGTGTCACATTAAGGCATACACAGCGAAGTTCAGCGACCAGGGAGAGCAACTGAAACCACACTCAAATGGAACTAGTGATGGTTGAATTGCTATCCAAAACCAGGTAGTATTCAACCATTACTAGAAGACACGTAATATATTCCTTTCAGGTTTGTGAAAGATCACAGACTGTTCACCTATCATTAATTAGTAATTTTTTTCACTTAGCTGTGCTTTCAAATACTCCAGTTCTATTATCTCTTCCAATTGCAAAACATATAGAATAAAAAAAAACTTTTAATGGCTATAAATATGAGTAAGTGCAGGCTAACAAACAGATTAGACAACAGTGCAAACTGAGTCTAGTTTACAGACCCACACAAATTCTCTGTGCTATCATCATCAGTAATTACCATCATCAAGCTGTTTTCCTCCCCCACCTCCTCCATAGAACAGATAGCTTTGCAGCCTGTCATTTGTCATGCATGGTTTAGTTCAAATGGAGACAAATACATATGTTTTTTATTTCTCTTTTTAACACTTAAAATATCATATTGTCTTACAAATCAAGATTATATATTCAAAACTTAAAATTGCAGCTATAGTTTGGAACACATGTCAAACCCAGGTCAGCAAAATCCCTTTTACTTTACTTGAGCATTACAAAAGACAGTAGCCTGTGTCTGACTTGCTTTGTATTGTGTTGTGTTGCAGTGCACTTCTTTGGATGCTGCATGTTCTATTAGGGTACATTTAAACTGCAGAAAAAGAAGGTCGAACACAGCCTTTTCTTGTCACATACATTATCCATTTAAATGCAGCTGCATACATTTGAATGGAAAACACAGTGGGGGTTATTTACTAAAGGCAAATCCACTTTGCACTACAAGTGCACTTGGAAGTGCAGTTGCTGTAGATCTAAGGGGAAGCTCTGAAATGAGGGAAAGCTCTGCAGATTTTATCATCCAATCATGTGCAAGCAAAAATGCTGTTTTTTTATTTTCCTTGCATGTCCCCCTCAGATCTACAGCAACTGCACTTAGTGCAAAGTGGATTTACCTTTAGTAAATAACCCCCAGTGTTTGACTAGAATGCCCATTGACATGAACCCTAAAATGCTTTAAAGTGAGTACACCTCAGCAAGGTCCCTTTATGAAACATTGATGCAAGCTTGCAGAGGCTATTAAGAAAATCCAGGTTCTGTCTGAATCAATAAAATAAGGTGAGTGTATGAATTTTAGAGGTATGGTACACATGTAACATGGTTTCATTACAACAACTTTGTATGTATTTTCTAAGCTTTGAATACAAATAGCTAAGTGCTATGTAACTGCTCCCAAAAACCAGAGTCAGACATATCCAAGCTGATTATTTTTACATTCTTTTAGAGGTTGATGTTGCCAATTTTTAGAATGAACCACTGTCTAATCACCCAGCCAGGAATTCATGCCATGTCATAATCGGGCATCTCTGGCATGGTTTAGCATAAAGTAGGTGACTGTGGACTAGTCCTTGCCGACCAATCCTGCTGTCATTTCTCCCTTACTATGGTTTCTTCTAGTTTACTTAAAGGAACTCACTGATTCAGCTGCAGGGGCCCAGCCAAGCCACAACACAGGTGCTGCAGATTGTTCCTATTGGTCCAGTTCCTTTTTTAGGGGTCAACTACAACACTCTAATTTTGCTCATTATAAGGACCTTACTGTGTTTCAATTTGACCTTAGTTGCTGACCTTCTGACAACCCTAACACCTACTACATCTCCTGAGTATGTGCTTAGGTCTTTATGTTTTGCTCTGGTTACCTGTAAAAATGTTCTGTATCTACATTTCCCCAAACAATCATATGTCTCGCTCTCTTTGATTTCTAAGAAGTAGTAGTAGAGGGGTGCTGGACACAAATTTTCACAGGTTATCAAAATGCTGACAACGTCATTTCTTGGGCCCAATTAGCCTATATTAAGCAGTAAACCACAAAGATGGACATCTACTAGGAGAGGCCCTACCAGTGGCGGCTGGTGTTTTCTTTTTGGTGGTTGGCCGGCTTTAGGTCGGTGGTCGTGTCGCCCGCTACATCCCCCCCCAGCCTGGCACTTACCCCATCTAGGTTGCGGGCGCTCTTACAGGCTACGGGCGGCGGACTTTGGCTCCTGTGTCCTCTCCACTTCTTCTGCATCACGGCGGCTTCCGCCATCCTCCCTCCTTCTCCTAGGCATCCAATAGGATCCCCTGTCCTTTTAGCCAATCGGGTGACGGGTCTCAAGACTGGCTTCCTGATCAGCCAGGAGGAGGATCAGTATGGCAATAGCGAATATTCATTTGCTATTGTCACACAACTGGGTGGGTTCGGAGCACATTGCTCTGCACCGCGAGCCCACCCTATTTTGAAGTCTATTAGAGCCTCTGGTCACATGTTTAAACCCCCCTCATTGAAATCCATGTAGATCAGGGGGCCGGACGCATGGATGGTGGGGAGGCACCCATGCACCCCCAATGGATGGGCCGCAACTGTGCCGCCACTGTGCCATACATAAATCCTCCTTCATTAGGGCTGAAGCAAATTTTTTAAATAACACAGAAAAATTATAATAAAACAGAATTGCTAGAAAAATATACATGTATAGAAGAAAAATAAACCAATTATAATGACATGTCTATTGAAGGGAAACAAGTACATCCCAGGAATCATAGTGCAATACAGCTTGACTACATAATAGGTATAAAAGGGAGCCATATTTCACACTAATACCCATAGATTTAACTGTATGTATAGACAGGTGATGGCTTTTTCAAATATGATGCTGGCTTCCATATGAGGGTGCTATCAAAGGACAATCCCAAAGATCACAGTGTAACAAAAACTAACCAAAGATACCTCAACTGGTGTGTAGCTGGATGCAATCTGGCCAAAAGGATACAAATGTTTCTACTGCTAGAAATGCAGTTGTTTGCAGTGAGGCAAATGCAGACACATAAAATTGCGTTACTAAAAAATAGGGTTGATATAAAACTAACCATGTTCAATGAATCAAATATATTACTATAGAAACCATGGGGAGTGATAATGTGTGATAAAAAACATGGTAGATGAAGTCGACATACCTGGGTGAAATGGCAAAATGGACTTAAAATTACTCTGAAGCAGACTAATCTAAAAATAAATATAGATGAAAGTGAAAAGAGAGTAAAGATGTGCGTACACATTACAGCCAGTGACTCCAAATCCAATGGAGCACATTAGATCTCTGTACCCAAAGTTAAATGGGAACTGCAAATGTAACTTGCAGCTATGTTATAAAAAACAGCCAGTACTGGTGTTCACAAAAGAAATAACAAGGGAGCTGGTGATGCTAATGGTAGATTAAATAAAGGGGTTGGTGCCAAAAAAGAGGGGTAGAGAACTGGGAGCACAGATTGAGAGGGGGAGTCTTTGTATGCTCCTGCAGTGAGAGAAGTCAGATGATCTGTAAAGAGCAAAGTGAAGACAAGAAAAAGGATTTGTGGGCAGACAACTGATCTCAGGGGTGTTGTAAACTTTTCCTCCAACCCTGATGAAGGGGGATTGTGTGGCCCCTGAAACATGCTGGTTGTCCTTTGCCTTGCTTGTTGTAACCAGTTAAACAATAAAGACTTTGGACGCCTATGAATTTTTCATTTGGTGCTTCCTTTGACGTATTACACTTTGGGGTTGATTTGCTAAAACTGGAGAGTGCAAATCTGGTGCAGCACTGCAAAGAAACCAGCTTCAGCTTCTTTTTTTTTCAAAGCTTAAAGTGGTTGTAAACCCTTACAATCCATTTTTTACTATAGGTAAGCCTATAATAAGGCTTACCTGTAGCTACCCTGGATATCTCCTAAACCTGCATGGTTTAGGAGATGTCCCCTGTATCAACATGTACCGACGTCATCGGCACATGCGCACTGAAGCAATGGCTCGTTCATGCCGTTGCTTCAGCTAGTGTGGCATTACCAGCAGCTCCCGCGCGCATGCACATTGACTACCATGTGCAGCTGCACCAGATTATGCACACTTCATTTTTAGTAAATCAACTCCTATATATCTGACATCATCCTTACCAGATCCCCAGCCTGACCCCCGATTACAAAATTGGCTGGTAACCTTGCCTTAAGCCCCATACACATGGGCCGAATATCGGGCGAAATCAGCCGGTTCAATAGAAACCGGGCTACATTCGGCCCGTGTGCATTGCAGTCAGTCAGACAGAAGCCAGCCAAACATCCAGCTTCTGTCGAAGGGGCATGACCAAAAAAGGTCTGCCGATCGGCATCTGATCAACCAATGGTGGGGTCATTTCTGTACTAACATTTCTGGGTTGAACAAAAAAAAAAAAAACTGATAGTGCGCACCACTCTTTAGTTTGTCTGCATCTGCCACACGTGAGGACATTCCAACAACTGATCTCTGAGAATACTTGCTAAAGAATTCCAACTCTACTATGAGCAATTCCAGAGTGTCTTTATCACTCCTTCTGTAGACTTTTAGCATTCTAGGCCATTTTGACTAGTTTCCGTATATCCTACCTTCACTTTCAGTCATTAGGCTTATGTTTTTATATTTATAGATTGTGTGTCCAGTGTATGATAAAATTATCATTGCAACCTAATAAGAAGAACAAGACGCAGGAATTTATTTGCTACAAGCAGTTGAAAAGGAACAAATAAATCACAGTAAATGCCATAATTACTAAACAATTATTTATTGCACAGAATTAGCCGATGATACTATTTTTGTCAGTATTGTGCACTCAGAGGAGTTGCTTATTCGGTTCTGAGCCAGCTCTGGAACAAGTTTTAAATCTGAACTAGGCAATACATTCTAAAGGGAGGCAAAGACCAGGTTCTCATTTTGGGGTTGATATACTAAAGGCAAATAGACTGTGCACTTTAGCGAGTGCAGTTGCACTCTGATTGGATGATTGGGTGATGAAAGTCTGCAGAGCTTCGGCTCATTTACTAAGCTCTGGAGCAACTGTTCCTGCAGTGTGCTACTGCACTTTGCAAAGTGCACAGTCTATTTGCCTTTAGTAAATCAATCCTAGTCAACACAGAGGTAGATTTTAGATTGTAAGCTCTGATGAGCAGGGCCCTCTGATTCCTCCTGTATTAAATGTTATTGTAACTTTACTGTCTGACAATCCGCTTCCAGGTATTTTTTTGTCATAGCAAGCTGAATTTATAAGCTAATTGGTTACCATGCACAGCTGCACAAGATTTTGCACTCTTCAGTTTTAGTAAATCTCCCCCACAGTCTTAATTTTTCATGTATTATAAAGTACAGTTATTTTAAAGCTACAAATTATTATAAACCTCTGATGGGATTTTTCGGCAACCAAACATAGGAAAATAGAAAATTTATATATATTCTAATCCTATTTGATAGAAAATTTAAGACATATATAACCCTTTTCCAACTTACATCATAGACATCTGCAGGTTCACCTGTGATCCAGGTTGGAATAAAAATTATAGTCAATTTAAATAGCTATATGGTTTCCCCTCCCCATTATTGTAGACTTAATCTGGCTTCGCTACAGTATGGTGCAGTTATTTTTCCCCTCTCCTTGCCGCACAATGGGCTTCCAGTGGATGCCTTAAACTTTATCACAGGTGAACTTGCAGATGTTTACGATGTAAGTTGGAAAAGGGTTATATATGTCTTAAATATTCTATCAAACGCTGTATAATATATGTTTGAAACGCATTGGATTCTCCAGTTGAAGCGGGCTGTGGTGATGTCATCTCTGTCTATGGATCTAGTTGTACCACTGTCTGTTTAGTACAAGTCTGACATTATCGATCCTTCTTGCTCTTCTTTGGAAATGTATGATGTAACACTGTTTTTTTAAGATGTGGCCATTTTTATCAAATGTTATTAAGAAAAACTATTTTAATCAAATGTTCTATTTTCCTATGTTTGGTTGCGACAAAATCCCATCAAATGTTTATAATAATTTGTAATTTGATATATTAGGGATGGTGGTAACCCTCACCCACGTTTGAGGGATAAAATATTTGTTGAGTCATTTTAAAGCTGAACTCCAGGCAAATTGCTTAATACGCAGTTTGAAAAAACATATGTGAACTAGTTTATCTGCCAAAGGATTTGTAACTCTGTCCAGCCACCTTTGTGTTCATACACCTGTGTCAATCAGAAGGGTTACACAATTTTCTCTTTCACTGTAAAAGAATACAGTGGTGTCACCTCCCTGCCCCAAGCCTACAATGAAGAAGCAGCAAGATACAGATAAGTCACCAATAGGGATGGGCTGAACGACCCCCTGTTTGGATTGCAGCAAAACTTTCAAGCATCGCAAAAGTTCGGAGCCGATAAACGAACCCCATTGACGTCTATGGGACCCGAAAGTGAAAAATCAAAAGTGCCCATTTTGAAGGCTTATATGCAAGTAATTGGGCATACAATGGTTATGGGGGTCTGGATATTGCCCTGGGGGACATGTATCAATGAAAAAAAAAAGTTTTAAATGAGCAGTGATTTATTGATGTTTAAAGTGAAAGCATAAAAATTAAAAATGCCTTTCAATATAGTGCCTGGGGCATTCCGTTTAGTCCACCTGTAAAGTAGCACATCTGTACTGTGTATAGAAGCTCCTGCAGCAACAATTGCTTTTATAAAGCCCAAAAAATGAAATTTTCCCTGCAAACTTTCTTTAATTTGTAAGCAACGAATTGGGCAGCCAGTCTGTATGATGAGACCACAATGTAGTGCACTGGGAACAAGATTAGAGATTTTTTGGATAAATTCTGGTGTCTCTACCACAAACTTTAGATAGAAGTAACAGGTGTGGAAAAATTTGTCTTTGGGTGTCAGTGGCGCCTTCACATCGCAACCCTATAGAGGTAATCTTGATAAAAGCAAGGATTGGCCTTGCTGTCAAAAATTGCAATGATATGCCCCTGTCAAACAGGTGTGGAAAAATTAGTCTTTGGGTGTCGGTGGTGCCTTCACACCGTAACCCTATAGAGGTACTCTTGATGAAAGCAAGAATTGGCCTTGCTTTCAAAAATTGCAATGATACGCATCTGTGCGGAAACATCGAATCGAAACGATCTTTGGGTGTTATTGTGCCCATGAAACCTACACCAAAAACATTCTTCCAAATGAAATCAACAACCACAACACTAGGCAGCCTAGAAGACCTGCAGAGATTCCACATCCCAAAAACACTTATGCCCCGTACACACGGTCGGACTTTGTTCGGACATTCCGACAACAAAATCCTAGGATTTTTTCCGACGGATGTTGGCTCAAACTTGTCTTGCATACACACGGTCACACAAAGTTGTCGGAAAATCCGATCGTTCTAAACGTGGTGACGTAAAACACGTACATCGGGACTATAAACGGGGCAGTGGCCAATAGCTTTCATCTCTTTATTTATTCTGAGCATGCGTGGCACTTTGTCCGTCGGATTTGTGTACACACGATCGGAATTTCCGACAACGGATTTTGTTGTCGGAAAATTTTATCTCCTGCTGTCCAACTTTGTGTGTCGGAAAATCCGATGGAAAATGTCCGATGGAGCCCACACACGGTCGGAATTTCCGACAACACGCTCCGATCGGACATTGTCCATCGGAAAATCCGACCGTGTGTACGGGGCATTACTCAGCGACATCGGCATCAGGGGTTTCATAGCTGCTGGTAATCCAGGACTGATTCATTTTGATAAAAGTCAGATGGTCCATGGAGTCTGTGGACAGACGCGTTCTATGATCAGTAACAAAACCTCCAGCAGCGCTGACAAAAACTTTGAAAAAATGTTTTTGTTGATGAAATTAACACTGCAGCACTCTCTGTGGGGATGGGATGAGTTATGAGACTTTCCCCTTATAACGGTGGTCAAGGAGGATTGCCAACCAATAGTGATCCTTTTCCTTCACTTATTATTGGATCCTTGCGCAGGTTTTGAAGCATGAGGGAGCCCATGCACTGCAAATTTGCGGAAACATGAAAAGCAGACTCTTCTGGGTCACTGAGGATTACAGTATCTGGAGCTGCCTCCTCCCAGCCACGTATTACTCCCAAGGGTTCTGGAGATGGAAAACCATCTCTGTTTGATGTATGTCTTCTGCCGCGTACACACGATTACACATTTCGACAACAAAATTCATGGGATTTTTTTCCGACGGATGTTGGCTCAAACTTGTCTTGCATACACATGGTCACACAAAGTTGGTCAGAAATTCCGAACGTCAAGAACGCGGTAACGTACAACATGTACGACGATCCGAGAAAAATGAAGTTCAATAGCCAGTGCTGCTCTTCTGCTTTATTCCGAGCATGCGTGGCACTTTGTGCGTCAGAATTGTGTACACACGATCGGAATTTCCGACAACAAGCCCCTATCACACATTTTCCATCGGAAAATCCTATCGTGTGTACGAGGCATTCCTCTGCTTCAGTGCCTCGGAAACGGCCAGAATCCTCCTCCTCTCTCTCCTCTTGTGTGTTCTGTGGCATAGGAACAATGGTGTCTGCATAAAGTGGGCCTTGAGAGGAAAAGAAGTCCTCCTCTTCGTCCCGCTGCTCTGCCTCGAGTGCCCTGTCCATAATGCCACACAGAGTCTGCTCCACCAGGAACACAACAGGGATTGTTTCACTCATGCATGCATTGTCACTGTTACCCATCCTTCTGGCCTCCTCAAATGGTGACAGTACAGTGCATGCAGCCTTTATAAGCAGCCATTGGCACAGGGAAAAAAAGCTGAGCCGGCCTGAGCCTGTTGTTGTGCCATACTCACACAGGTACTCGTTGACAGCGCTCTGCTGCATGTGCAGCCACAGCAGCATTGCCAAACTCGAGTTCCACCTGGTAGGCATGTCACAAAGCAGACGGTTTAGGGGCAGGTGGAATTCCCACTGAATTTAAGCCAATTGAGGACTGGCTGTGTATGATCGCCTGAAATGGTTACATACTCTTCTGGCCTGCTTTAGTAGATCTTCCAACCCTGGGTACCTATTTAGGAAATGCTGCACCACCAAATTGAGGACATGTGCCAACTTTCCCTGTCTAAGAGCGGACAGGAGGTTTATGCCATTATCACACACCACCATTCCTGGCTCCAGCTGGCATGGCATGAACCACCTCTGGGCCTGTCCCTGCAGAGCTGCAAGAATCTCTGCTCCGGTGTGGTTGCTGTCCCCTAGACACACCAGCTGAAGCACTGCATAGCACCTTATAGCCTGACTCATTGAATAGCTCTTTGAACGCTTAGGGGGTACTTGAGGTTCATAGGACAATTCAGCAGAGGAGGGCATGGAGGAGGAGGAGAGGGGTGTATTTACGTTTTGTGCTGCCCTAGGCCTGACTAAACTCATGCAACTCCAAAATTTAAATATGACCTGCCCCTTCCTGTCGATGCCACACCCCTTCATGTTTAAGACCTGCTCTGTCATCTGTAAACCACACCCCTTCCTCTTTAGGCTCCACCTCTTCCTCTCTGTACATTAGGCCTACGTTCACATTAGGGAGGGTTTGAAATCTGAACTTGCATGATTTCAAACCGGCAATGCAGTCCGAATTTGGGGACGATTTGACAGACATCTGTGTGGGTTCATGTGTGGGTTCATGCACAGATATCTATTCAAATCGCCCCCAAAGTCACCAAAAGTAGTACAGGAACTTATTTTGGGAATCGGTTCGGCTCCGCAAAGGCGGCGTCGCACTGATTTGAACTGTGTAATTGTCAGCAATAGCTGCCGATTTGGCATGCGATTTGACACGCCAAATCAGCTCAATGTGATTGTGGGCTTAAAGTGGGTACCAAGTGTAGCCTCATCAGTGGCGATCAGTACAGCCTCACCAGTGCCCACACAGATGGCGAGGAGGCCGCATATTGCCTCTAAAAAGAAATCTGTGTGGATTGCTTTTCAGAGGCGTGACAGTCTTTTTTAATCAGAGCAGCAGAGGGGGGCATTAGTGTAATTGTCTAGGGGGAGGTGATGTTTAAACTTACTAACCAATTTTCCAACCTCTAGTATGCGTGTTCTCTGATTTGCCACCTGTCCTGCACACCTTAACATACACACAGAAAGTGTGTCTGTGTGTGCATCAGGGGGTGGAGTCTCTTTGGTGACCTTTTGACCTGTACAAAATTGTGGCAAAAATTGTGGTAAAAACGTGCGACTTTCTGCATGAAAAAAAAAACGCTCAGGTATGAGTGCAGCCTTAACCATTTAGAGTCCTTTCACATTGAAAGCACCTGGATGTCGACAGTAAAGTGGTGCTATTTTTAGCGCCGCTTTACCGTCATTTTAGTGGCGCTATTCGGCCGCTAGCGGGGTGGTTTTAACCCCTGCTAGCGGCCAAAAAAGGGTTAAATCCACCTGCAAAATGCCGCTGCAGGGCAGGGGCAGTGTATTCACCACTCCTACACTGCTGCAAATAAGCTGCTGGCAGGACTTTTTGTAACGCCCTGCCAGCGCAGCGCCCCAGTGTGAAAGCACTCAGGCTTTTTTCAGGCGCTATGCAGGTGCTATTTTTAGCGCTGTAGCGCCTGAAAAACGCCTCCAGTGAAAGGGGTAAGCAGCAGTGTACACGTGTTCATTAAGCCTAGGTTCACACTGATGTGATATGGGAACCAGTGCGATTCCAGCGCCAGTTGCCGCATTGTATTTCTCCCGCGGGCAGATCACACCACCCTCTGCAAACTGCTGTGGGTGTCAATACAATGTTAATGACACCCCTAGTTTAGTTCACAGATCACAGTGCGAACTGTTAACTCGCACAGGAATCAGATCGCATAGGTGAGAACACCCAATCTGATTCTAGTGCTGGGAAAAACAAGTCCCTGCAATTTTTTCTGTGCCAATCCAATGTGAGTTCAGCCGTACAATTGTATGGCTGAACTGGCATCTCACAGACATCGCATGTGATCGGTACCACAGGTGCGGGTGCGAATTACATGCAATGTCTGTGATCGCACTGGTGTGAACCTGGGCTGAAGCAGAGAAGAAAAGAAAAGCACAATTCTCCCCCAGCAAGGACACAGAGGGTTCATTACTAGCGAATCTCTATTTCAGATAACAGGAGAAACAAAGTGGGAAAGTTGGAGCACAGATAAGCAGTGTTATGAGGTTTGCAAGGCGACACAGTGAGGTATTTCCTCTCACCCCTCCAGCCAGGTCAGATATGCAGAATGTACACAGTAGCCGGTCCGCTGCTGAAGACACAATTCAACGGCTCCGTACCTGAGAAGTCACAACACAGGAAGAGAAACCGACCATCTCTCTCACTGCTCTCCGTCTGTGTAGAGAGGAAGAGGGGGAGGAGGAGGAGGAGGGGGAACTGTCACCACACGCTGTATGAGAGAGAGATGCTCTCCGAACGCTGCAGCCAGAAACTCCGGTGTTCTGTCAAATTCTCGTTGAATGGGCTGACTCGGGATCTGCCGCCCCCCCCCCAAAGTGCTGCCCTAGGCCTGGGCCTTGTCGGCCTAGGCCTAGGCCAAGACACAGCACTGGGTAGAGCTGACAAATCTCGCATCAACAGCTGTATGGAGACGTTGGGGCACAACAAGCTGCACCACTGAGTCCTGTCCTGCATCCTTCCAAGTTGCAAGCAGAGTTACCCAGTGTGTTGTAAACTAAATATATCATCCCTGTCCATGCTTGCTGGACCACGTGTCAGCTGACTGCCTTGCCCAATGATGCCACAACATTGCCTTCCACTTGATGGTAGAGAAAGAAAGAAATAGTGACTGGGAACCTGCCATGGTGGTACAGCACATTCTGCAAATTCAGGGAAGGGGGCAGAATCCACCAGGTGGAAAGGCAAAAGTTGTAGAGCCAGCAGCTTTGACAAGCTTGCATTTAGATGCTAGGCATGTGGGTGGCAGGGACTATTTTTTTTCCGCTGCAGCAGATGGGGCAGAGAAATTTGCCGGCTGTAGTCTACAGCTGGTGGTGTGCTGGTGGCAGATGTGCTGCAAGGATCTGGGACCCGCTGCGCTATACCATCATCCCTGTCAGTGGAGGCTGCTGAGAGGTCATGAGGTATAGCAGAGTCAGACTGAGGTGAGTAAGGAGGATTTGTGCCTCTTTTGTGTGGCTCTAAGGTGCTCTTGCCAACGGGCTGAGTGGTGGGAGGTTAAATGCCTTGACAAGCATGTGGTGCCCAAATGGTTGGTGTTTTTGCCATGCTTGATGTGCTTGAGACAAAGTTTGCAAATAGCAACAGTGCGATCGGCTGTACTAAAAAAGGCCCAGACAGCTGAGCTTTAGGAAGTGAGCTGGGAGATAACACATGTGATGGAATAGTGTGGCTGCTCTCTACTCTTCCATGATGGCTGCCTCGTTGGCGTTGTGCCTCACCCTAACTTTCCTCCTCTGCTCTATCTGGCACCCAAGTCGAGTCTGTGACCTCATCATCATCATTATCATCTCCTCCATTCTCATTACCACTGAAGACAACTTGGCAATACGCTGCGGCTGGGGGAACATGAATGCCAATTTGGGTACCAGTGTTCTTCCCTCTCTGTAGGCTCATGTTCCTGCCTTTGTCAATCTCAGAACAAACATCTGAATTGAGTAATGGCTGTGCATCATCAAGGTGCAAGTGGCTGACGCTGTGTTCAAATAACTCAGCTGGCTCCTCCATGCCTGATGCTGGGGCTATGGCAGGATTGGATACAGTCATCATGACAGTGTCCAATCATGGCTCTGACAGTGCTCTGTGCCCTGATTGGGCGAAGCTTTCATTGCTTCAGCCAATCAGGGCTTTCAATGCTTTGTGCGGCGGCGCAGTGCATTGTGGTCGTTTGGCGAGCCGATACTTCGGATGTTCGGAGAAGGCCAAACAGCCAAAGTTTGGCCCAAACTCATTCTCAGGCCAAACCGTTCCCCCATTCCTAGTCACCAACTCTGCTTACTCTGCTCTTTTCTCCTGCAAGCATGCTCATTGTCAGTACACATGCAGGCGGCAGAGCCTAATTAGCTCCAAGAGCAGTCCCTCCCTCATTCATTCTAAGTACTTATATGAAAGAGATGACAGGAGGTTGATATGAAAAGGAATTTAACTACTTATACTAAATATATAATATATACATAAACCATGGGGGCGGAGCCAGCGCGCAGCATGTTTGGAGTGATAGACTGGAGCTCTGTCTGCAGAATGACTATCCTGCAGTGATCCTGGGACAGCGGCACCCGAAGTTTGAGCTGCACTGCTGGGGATGAGTGCAGGGGCCCCTTGGGCACCTCCGGGGATGGTTAAATATGGCCCCCTGTGGCCGAAAACGACCGGAGAACGGCTGGCATAATTCGCCTGTGGCTCGCAAAATGGTGCCGGAACACAGGAGGAGGAGGAATGGCCGCCGCTTCAGGGGTCCAGGAGTCCTAAGCCCCAGAGGGCAGCAGTGCTGGGAAGGGGAGATCGCTGGATAGACTGAGAGATTGCTGGGATGAACCATCCCTGACCCAGATCATGGCGGCCATACAGGGGTGCCAGAATAAAATGATTGATCCTTTTGAGGCGCTCAGAATGGAGTTCTCCTTCATGAAACATGACATGCAGAATTTAAGGGAGAAGGCACAGGACACTGACCGCCGTGTTGCCTCTCTGGAAGATATTGTTAGGCCTTTAGATACTGCTGCACAGGTGACTAAAAAGATTCTGTCTGAACACACTTTAAAGATGGCCGACATGGAAGACCGCATGAGAAGGAACAATATCAGGCTGGTGGGGTTCCTGGAGGGAGTGGAGGGGAGACCCAGAAGAATTTCTAGAGAAGTGGCTGATAGATAGCATGGCACCTGATACCTTCACAAAAATGTTTGCCATTGAAAGGGCACACCGTATCCCAGGTCGGGCCCCCCCTAAGGGAGCCCCCCAGATCTATGATAGCGAAAGTGCTTCACTTCCAGGACCTGGAGAACATCCTGCGAGGAGCCAGAACGGGCCCTGAGTTGATGTCGGATGGCAATTGTATATCGATATACCCTGATTTTTCTGCTGTCACCCAGAAACAGAGGGCTTCCTTTCAGCCTGTAAAGAAAATATTGAGGGACCTCGACCTGATCTACATTATGCTGTATCCATCCAAGCTCCGTGTAGTGGAAAATGGGAAAACGTATTTCTTCACCAATCCTACTGAGGACTCAGAGTGCCTGGATACCCGTGGTCGCCAGAGAGATAGAGCCTCTTCTCGTTCTTCCTGATGAAAAACTGTGGAGCAAGTTATGGGTGAGAGAATAATAATTCTCAATTTTTTGTTCAAAAAGAGAACTGACACTGTTGGTATCTCACCTTTGGAAGACATGTTCCTGGAACATATGTTTAAGTTTTCTTGTGTGGACGGCAACCTTTGCCTGAGGGTGCTGACACGGGAGGTCCGTGGTACTATTGTCACTGCCGCTGACCTGTACCAGTAAGATGTGCATACTCTGCAGACTGCTCTTAATGCTGCCTTTTTTTCCAGGTTTTTTTGAACTACAAAAAGGTTTTTATTTTTGTATCTCTATATATATTTTTTTTGTTTTTGGATACGGAGAGGCACTGTTGCTCTAGGGTAACCTGCCCTATGTGACAGGTTTTAGTCGCATCTCTGCCGCCTATTTGAACTAATGTTATGGGAATAAAGTGCTTGGCATGTTGGGGCTGAGTGCGGGGAGGGGGGTCAGGGAAGAAGGGGGTTTTCTTTATGTTGGGGATTTTATGTCTGTTTTTGGTAGGGAATATCCACATTCGGTGTGTTAGTAAGGGATCACTCCCAACATTCTGTCATTACGCTCTGCAGACGGTGGGGGAAGTCTGGAGCCCTTTTCTCTGGCTAGTTACCTCACTCGAGGGGGAGGAACCCCACTATACCAAAATTATCTGTCATGGAGATTAGTCTTAAAGTTTTGACCTGGAATGTAAGGGGCCTTAACTCAAAATTCAAGCGCTCATTGATATTTGATTATGGAAAAAAACATAATCACATATAATATTACTTCAGGAGACACATCTCCAGGGCTCCCTCCTTAAAGAGAGCACATATTGCCGGGGCATACCATGCCACCTATTCCTCGTACGCTATGGGTGTCTCTACCTTGGTCACCAAGGCTATACCCATATCGATACATGCAGTTGGGACTGACCTTAAAGGGAGATTTGTGGTGTTGGTGGTGCAGGTGATGAATAGATTTCTAATGATTGTAAATCTGTTTGTACCTCATCCCCTTTTCGCTTGCTCATCTGAATGATATGATACAGGCTACCTATGAGGTGGCGAAGGGGAGGATATTCATATTAGGGGATTTTAACTCTGTATCAGATCCAGCTTTGGATAGACTAGGAGCGGCATCTGGCACGACGGCCCCTCTTGCGGGATGGCTGTCTACTCATGGTTTTAGAGATGTCTGGCGTTTTCATCATCTGGGTATAAGGGAGTACTCCTGTTATTTGGAAACGCATAAGATGCTCTCCAGAATATACACTATCCTGACTGAGGGGGACGGTATGGAGTTGGTCAAGGAAGTTTCCTATTTGCCCAGAGCCCTATCTGATCATTCCCCCATGATACTGGAACTTAATTTGGGACCGAAGTCAGGTCTACGATTATGGCGAATGGAGGCTAGTTGGCTCCAGGAGGAATATATAAAGATTAAGTGTGCAGAGGCTATCAAGTATTTCTGGGCAGAAAATGGTGATTCTGCATCCTCACTTCTCCAATGGGAGGCCTTTAAGGCCACGCTGTGAGAGGTGTTTATAGCAGAAGTACACGGCTTTAAGAAACAGTCCAACTTAAAGAGATGGAGGTGACACTGGCGGAGGCAGAATATGTTAGAGACCCCACTAGGGAGAGATTACTGACTCTACGGGCCAGAACCAGGGAGTACAAGACAGTTCTAACTGATCATACCACAAAATCTAACCTTGCACAGCGTAGACGAATCTTTAAATTTGGCGACAAGAATGGCAGGCTCCTGGCATACTTGGCGCGGCCGGAATATGTTCCAGTTTACATTAAGTTAGTGTATGACAACTCCAAAGTTGAAATCTGTGACTCAACCGATATCCTGAAAACATTTGTTCAATTCTATGAAGAATTATATAGATCTTGTGCTCCTCTGGGGATGGAGAAACTGGTGACTTACATGACAGACATTGATTTGCCTAGATTGACAGAGGAGGACAGTTCTTCTTCTCTAAAAACCGGCATTACGGTGAAGGAGGTGGAGGAGGCAATTGCCTCCTTTCCGCCTAGGAAATCCCCTGGACTAGATGGCCTCCCCTCGGAATGGTATAACACTTTTTGGTATGGTATGGCCCCACTCCTACTTACAGTAGTCAATGCAGCTAGGTCGGATGGTAGACTACCTCCTTATATGAGGGAAGCCTTGGTTGTCCTGATCCCCAAAGGGGGGAAGGACTCTCGAGAGTGTGACTCCTATCGTCCGATCTCGCTGATGAATGTTGACACATTTTTGGCAAAATTTTGGCGAGTAGGCTACAATCAGTTATCCTGAAATTAGTAGATGCGGATCAAACGGGTTTCATTCAGGGAAGGTGCGCGCAGATGAACATCAGGAGACTTTTCATGAATCTCCAGACTGCTCATGACAACTCCGGGACCAGAATAGTGGCTTCCCTCGATACAAAAAAGGCCTTTGATTTGGTGGAGTGGACATATTTGTTCCACCTCCTGGAGTCTTATGGTTTTGGCCCTGTCTTCATATCATGGGTACGGCTCTTGTACACAGACCCGGTGGTGAGACTGAGGGTCAATGGCATTATTTTGGAATCCTTTCCTATTTTTAGGGGCACCAGGCAGGGTGCCCGCTTTCACCCCTTCTGTTTGCCCTGACCATAGAGCCCCTGGCGGTAAAATTGAGAGCTACTCCACATTTGATGGGTCTCCGAATTGGGGAGTTTGAGGAGCGAGTCTTGCTCTATGCGGACGTCATGTTGCTATATCTGCAGGATCCCGGACCTTCGCTTTCAGAAGCCTTACGATTGGTTTAGGAGTTTGGGGATTACTCCGGATTCCGGATCAATTGGAAAAAATCCTCCCTCTTCCCTATTGACGAGGCTGTGGTAGTCCCATTGGACTGCCCCATCCCGTTGTCCACTTCTTTTAGGTATCTGGGGATTGAGGTTCAGCTTCCCATCTCAAAATTTCTTGAGACGAACTTAACGCCGGTTGTGATAAATTTTCGAGAGAAGGTACGGAAATGGCAGAATTTACCGATCACCCTGATGGGACGGATAAATCTGTTTAAAACGATTTTTCTTCCTAAGTTTCTATACATTCTCTGGAATTCCCTGTTTTTTGTGACACTTTTGTGTCTTTAAGCACATAGACTCCATTATTGTGGGTTTCCTGTGGGGTTCCAAGGCACCCATGGTATCTTTGGCAGTTTTAAAGTTATCAATTACAATGGGAGGGATGGCCCTCCCTGACCTATGGTCTTACTTTATGGCTTCACAGTTATCCTTTCTGCACTGGCGACTGTTTCCGCTAACACCTAATGCCACTACCCCCTTGGAGGAAGCAGTCGCCACCTCTCAGGAAACGTTACAAAATATGTTGCACAGGAAAGGAATCCTGGGGAGGGAGGTGGGTTCCGTTATGGCACTTCCGGGGGAAAGTGTTCCACCGATGCTCTAAACTGAGAAAAGAAGATCCCTTGTGGCTATCTCCAAACAGCCCCCTGTGGTATAATAGAACCCTTACAGAATTTCTAAAATTACTGGATGGGCACAGCACCTGGGCTAGATATGGCATAAAATATTTGCATCACATATATCAGGATAAGCATCTCTGTACTTTTGCACAACTAAGAGAAAAATTTGGAGTGCCCAGGTCCTGGTTCTTTCGATATACGCAGTTGCGCCATGCAGCAATTGCGCAATTTGGTGGGGTGAAACTGTGGTGCAGAACACGGACTTGGAGAAGGTTCTGATTGATCCAGAGCCAGCTAAGCGAATCTCTAGATACTATGGGGCCGTGTGTCCTGGAGTGGTGACCACAACTTCTAGGTCTATGGCGCGGTGGGTGGCCATTGTCCCGGAGTTGTCGGAAGAACTGTGGCAGGAGGTATTGGACACATACTTGGTGTCTGTTGTCTCCTCTACAGACAAAATTATTTAGTTCCGTTACCTTCACCAACAGTACTATACACCAGCTAGACTTTACCGAATGCAAAGGAGAGACTCAGCTCTCTGCCATAAATGCAAGGGGGCAGAGGGTACCTTCCTACATATGGTCTAGGAATGTGAAAAAGTGAGACTACTATGGTCACAGGTGACTGCATTTATCTCAGACCAGTTTGATCTTCCTAATATCTGCTGCCCCTTACGATGCCTGCTTGGGATTTTTGACCAAGAGGAAATGAATGCATATACAAAACTGTTCCTTATGATTCTATTCTTTGCTGTGAGGAAACTTTTTGCCAGACGTTGGACACATGACGAACGGTTGACCCTGGGGATGTGGATAAAAATAATAAATGCTGATGTACTGATGTATAAAATGACTTATGAAGCCAGAGAGGCCCCCAAGAAGTTCAGGAAGGTATGGTTTAGATGGGTAGACTCTGACAACACGCTGGAAGAGGAGGGGTGAAGACCATTAGACTGTTTGAGGTCACTTTTACTGAAAAATGACAGAGAGTAGAAAGTGAGTATTTTCTCAAAATGGACAGAGTTATCCCTTTGTGTATCCTACTGAATGCAATGCTGAGAACAGACACCCCCTGGGGAAGGAGGGAAGGGAGGTTTACTTTAGCTGGACTAACCAGCTATTTTTTGGTTTTGGTTTACTATTTGTTTTTTTTTTTATGATAGGGATAAGGGTTCTGATTGGCTCAGCCAAGTAAGCATTGATATGTAGAATGTTATGGTAAATAGTGGGTGTTGATTTCTTTAATGCTTTGGATGTAACCCCTATCTGATGTACTGTATGATTACTATTTAAGTGCACAATAAAAATTTTAGAAAAAAAAAAAAAATATATATATATATATATATATATATATATATATATATATATAATACATGTTATTTATATGCAATTGTTTAAAGGTATACAGAAATGTATTAAATTGTGTTTTTATATCTGCCTTTTAGTGAACTTAAACTGTGAATATATACAGTGGGGACAGAAAGTATTCAGACCCCCTTACATTTTTCATTCTTTGTTATATTGCAGCCATTTGTGGAAATCATTTAAGTTAATTTTTTTCCTCATTAAATGTACACACAGCATCCCATATTGACAGAAAAACACAGAATTATTGACATTTTTGCAGATTTATTAAAAAAGAAAAACTGAAATATCACATGGTCCTAAGTATTCAGACCATTTGCTCAGTATTTAGTAGAAGCACCCGTTTGATCTAATACAGCCATGAGTCTTTTTGGGAATGATGCAACAAGTTTTTCACACGTGGATTTGGGTATCCTCTGCCATTTCTCCTTGCAGATCCTCTCCAGTTCTGTCAGGTTGGATGGTAAACGTTGGTGGACAGCCATTTTTAGGTCTCTCCAGAGATGCCAATTGGGTTTAAGTCAGGGCTCTGGCTGGGCCATTCAAGAACAGTCACGGACTTGTGAAGCCACTCCTTCGTTATTTTAGCTGTGTGCTTAGGGTCATTGTCTTGTTGGAAGGTAAACCTTCGGCCCAGTCTGAGGTCCTGAGCACTCTGGAGAAGGTTATCACTTTACAGGGATATCCTGCACTCTCGTGCAGGATATCCCTGTACTTGGTCGCATTGATCTTTCCCTCAATTGCAACCAGTCGTCCTGTCCCTGCAGCAGAAGAACACCCCACACAGCATGATGCTGCCACCACCATGCTTCACTGTTGGGACTATATTGGACAGGTGATGAGCAGTGCCTGGTTTTCTCCACACATACCGCTTAGAATTAAGGCCAAAAAGTTCTATCTTGGTCTCATCAGACCAGAGAATCTTATTTCTCACCATCTTGGAGTCCTTCGGGTGTTTTTTAGCAAACTCCATGCGGGCTTTCATGTGTCTTGCACTGAAGAGAGGCTTCCGTCGGGCCACTCTGCCATAAATCCCCGACTGGTGGAGGGCTGCAGTGATGGTTGACTTTCTACCACTTTCTCCCATCTCCTGACTTCATCTCTGTAGCTCAGCCACCGTGATCTTTGGGTTCTTCTTTACCTCTCTCACCAAGGCTCTTCTCCCCCGATAGCTCAGTTTGGCCGGACGGCCAGCTCTAGGAAGGGTTCTGGTCGTCCCAAACATCTTCCATTTAAGGATTATGGAGGCCACTGTGCTCTTAGGAACCTTAAGTGCAGCAGAAATTTTTTTGTAACCTTGGCCAGATCTGTGCCGTGCCACAATTCTGTCTCTGAGCTCTTCAGGCAGTTCCTTTGACCTCATGATTCTCATTTGCTCTGACATGCACTGTGAGCTGTAAGGTCTTATATAGACAGGTGTGTGGCTTGCCTAATCAAGTCCAATCAGTATAATCAAACACAGCTGGACTCAAGTGAAGGTGTAGAACCATCTCAAGGATGATCAGCAGAAATGGACAGCACCTGAGTTAAATATATGAGTGTCACAGCAAAGGGTCTGAATACTTAGGACCATGTGATATTTCAGTTTTTCTTTTTTAATAAATCTGCAAAAATGTCAACAATTCTGTGTTTTTCTGTCAATACGGAGTGCTGTGTGTACATTAATGAGGAAAAAAATGAACTTAAATGATTTTAGCAAATGGCTGCAATATAACATCATAAATAATGGGAATGGATGAAGCTTTATATAAGATTATCATCAGTATGGAGCTCAGAACTTTCTCAGTATGACCTTGTATGACTCGCTGATTTTATTGTTTTTATCTGGTTGAGCAGTCACAGTTGTTAAATGACTGTGTTAGTATCTGCGTAGAGGCGTAAACTATTTTTATAGCAACACAGAATTTATATAGATAATTGGTTCTTTATTTCATTATATGTTTATGGAAAGGATAAATAGCTTAGGTAACTCTGGTTTATGAAATTGTGAAGTATAACTTGCTAATTAGCTAGCATGTTCTTTGATAAAATCTCTTTTACAGTACACCTTAATCTTCTCTTTAAATTGAGCCATAAGGCTTCTTGAATATATGATATCACTGATCTCCCTTATACAACAAGTCTTTTCTTTATTCGACTGCTCATTGCAAAGGAATGCACACATACCTATCGTCAATACATGTTCAGGGCAAATCCATACCATCAAAGGCAAGATGAAAGAAAAAAATGAATTGCGTATTGCAACAGAAAACCATTTATGTACATAAATTATTACAACTAAATCTGAGGTGAAATGAAAATGAAATGAAATCAACTGTGGTGGCCTTTAAGAAGTTCTCATTCGGTGGACTTTCTGAATGAACGGACTTGCCTGCACACGATCAAGCAAAGTCCGACAGATTCGTACGTGATGACGTACGACCGGACTAAAACAAGGAAGTTGATAGCCAGTACCCAATAGCTGCCCATGCGTCGGTTTTTGTCCATCGGACTAGCATACAGACGAGCGGACTTTTCAACCGGACTCGAGTCAGCCGGAAAGATTTGAAACATGTTTCATTTCTAGGTCCATCAAACTTTTGGGGAAAAAAAGTCCGCTGGAGCCTACACACGGTCGAATTATCCGATGGACTCCGGTTCTCCGGACCAAGTCTGCCGTAAAGTCAGCTCGTGTGTATGCGGCATTAGACAATATTTGCACCTCCTAATTTAATTTTTTATGGGTATATATCATTCAATCTGCAGTTTTACCAAATAAATATAATATTCTAATACAAAAGTCCCAAGAGCCTAAGAGTGCTCCTTTTTTGCCACATCAAGCTCAGATATGAACTAGGTTAGAATGAACCATATGTTTGTTTTTTTTCCCTTTCAATCTTTTTTATTATTATATTGAAAGGGTAGAATGCAAAGTTACATATAATAGTGAGGCCAGAGCACTGGCTAAACATTATAAAAATGAACCTTAGTGGACATAACGGAGTGGGAAATGTCCAAATAACACAATATCTTAAGACAACCGCACAATAAGAAATAGGGCAACCCATCTGGAAGAAAATAGCATTTGTACCATATCCATCATACATTCAAATGAGAGTATAGGTACTCGTCATTTAACAACCAGGTTCCTTTCCAGCGACCGGGTCATTAAAGGAATTGATCGTTAAAGGAGGAGCCACAAATAATCAATATTTTAAGCATTCTTAACTACTGTACTGTATTTTGAAAAAAAGGTCTAAACACAATACTCCAACTCAATAACATTGTTTTAATTTGCATAAGTACAGAACACAAAAATATAAACAACAAAAATACTGTACTGTACAGGATACAATGATGTACAGTGCCCAAAAAGTAAACATACATAGTAGACATTTAGAGTGACATTTTAGTCATCAAATCCTTCAAAGGGTGATAGTGCTTCAGGGTCATCAGTGTCATCATTGAAATTACCAGCAGGATCATCAGTGTCATCATTGACGTTACCAGAAGGGTCGACAGTGTCATCATTGGAGTTACCAGCAGGGTCATCATTGTCATCATTGACGTTACCAGCAGGGTCATCATTGTCATCATTGACGTTACCAGCAGGGTCGACAGTGTCATCATTGGAGTTACCAGCAGGGTCATCAGGAGTTGTAGATGAGGGAGAAGACGACAAGGAAATGATAGAACTGGAAGGGGTAGCTTGCAAGAAGAATTCTGTTAAGGTGCTCTGCTTTGTAATTTTCTTTTTTGGTCATAAATTTCACGATAACATCGCATAAGTTCCTTCTTCTGCCATTCCACTTTAGAGAACCTTTCAATATTTGGGTCCATACTCTCTAATTGTAATAAAGCTGCATTCACTGTGAGAACACGCCAGCTAACCCCCTAAATGTGAACTTCTTTTGTACTTCTTCCATTGTTTCCTCCTTTTCTTCCTCTTCCTGTTCTAAGTACTGCTGCGCTTCCAACTCTATTAAATCATCATTACTTAGCTCTCCCTCAACAAATTCCACAAATTCTTTAATATCTGTCACTTCAACATCTAAGTCAAGCATGTTAGCAAGTTGCACACTTTTTGGATTTATAAATTCAACATCTGTTTCATCAAACCCTTCGCTATTGTTCACAAAACGCTTTAAGCATTTTTTCCATATACCCTGCCTACACACTGTAATGCCGTGTACACACAAGCGTTTTTTCCGTCGGAATAAACTCTGAAGGTTTCTCCGACGGAATTCCACTCAAGCCGTCTTGCATACACACGGTCACACCAAAGTCCGACCGTCAAGAATGTGGTGACGCACAACACATACGACGGGACTAGAAAAAGGAAGTTCAATAGCCAGTAGCCAATAGCTTCCGTCTAGTACTTGCTTCAGAGCATGAGTCATTTTTGGTACGTCGAGACAGCATACAGATAGGAATTGGTTCTATCGGAAAAATTTAGAACATGTTCTCTTTCTAGGTCCGTCAGAATTTTCGAAGTGAAAAGTCAGATGGGAAATACACATGATCGGGATATACAATGAAAAGCTCCCGTCTGACTTTTTCTGTCGTGTGTACACGGCATTACTCCCTCCCAAGCTGATACACTGTTTTGCCGTGTAAAATGTTGTAAGCTTGACAAAAATCATGAAGGGTAACTTCTTGCGGCTTCACTTCCTGGTTCCCTGCTGTGCATGCGCGACTCGCACTGCGCATTCCCAATGGTCCCTGCTATCTCCTGGGACCTGTGTGTCTCCCAGAAGACAGTGGGGGGGACGGAAAGTGGCGTAGACACCCATGGGTGGCGCGAGTATCTATGTCCAGAAATGGGAGCAAGATACCTGTATTAGACAGGTATCTGCTCCCCCCTTTCCCCTGAAAGGTGCCAAATGTGACACCAGAGGGGGGGGAGGGTTCCGAAAAGTGGAAGTTCCATTTTTGTGTGGAACTCCGCTTTAATAAACTTCATTTTCATATCAAGGTCAATAGCTTTTCTTTTTTTCTGAACACTTTCTGTAGGTGTAAGCACTCTTTTTCTTTTTTCTGATATGGTGTGGGCAATACCTGTACAGTACAAGCACACATTACATTACTGTACATAAAGACATAAAACAGTACAGAATAAAGAACGCTGGAAGGGGCTTTGAGGAGAACCGATTAGAGTACAGTACATACCTGTAAAACAGCAGGTGGAAGTGAGAACAAGGATGATGCAGAGTGATGACATGATGCGGGTCGGGAGAGCTGGTCGTATATCCGAGCGGTTGTCCTGCGCGGGTCGCAATTGCTGGTCCAGTCCGAGCGGTTGTTAAACAGGTAAGCCGTTAAACAAGCAGTATCTGTACACAGCAGTTAAAATTCAGTACTCTATATTCGCATAGAAAATAAATTGTGAGAGAACATTTGAGATTTTTACTTCCCTATCCTAAAAGATTTCAGTTTGTTTTTCAATTGATTTGTACAGTTTATAAGTCACAATAAAGGTGGAAAAAGTTCTGAAATTATTTATCTTTGTCTCATTTTTTTACAGCACAGAAACCTGACATTTTAACAGGGGTGTGTAGACTTTTTATATCCACTGTTTATATATAGATAAATATATATATTTATATTTATTTTTTCTCACTTTAGATTTGACAAACTAGGTGTACCATCACATATCCCAAACCATTATTCATAAACCTTAAAGCAGAACTTCAGTATTTTTTCATCTTTCCATCTATTAAATCTTCTGCCCTTGTCGTTTTAACTTTGCATAGTAAAAAAATTTTTCTGCCAGTAAATACCTTATACTTATACCTTATACTCATACTTCTAACTTATACTTATCCTTATACCTTATGCACTTCCTGTTTCTTGTCTGGTCATTAGCCTAGGCTTATGACATCATGCACAGATCTTCGTGAGAGTTTGCCAGGAAGGGAGGGGGAAGAGTCATAAGAGGGTCAATGAGAGCCGCAGGGCTGGAGGTGTGCCTCTGTGTGTCTGTGTAAATCCAGGAAATGAACAGGCAGCAGCTTCAGCTGCCTACAGTTAAAATGGATGCAGTCAGACTTAGTGGAGGGAGATTTCTGCAGCATATTTGACAAGTACAGAATCACAGAATATATAAAATCATATGCAAAGTGGTTGGAGGGAAGCTTCAGAATGGCAAACAGTTTTTATTACAAATTATGTGAGCAGACTGCAATTCCTCTTTAAAGCTATTTTGCCGCTTCAGAAAATTATGAAATGTTTATTTGCCCTGAAGCTCAGTATGAACAGTGCTATACTACTGCTATATTATTTTATTATTCACTAGTTTTCCTTTATAATAGACCATTCCCTGGTACACTGACCATTTGTCCATTTATTTGTGTGACTATTTTTAAGATCGTTCATTATTATCATTGTGATGATGACTCAGCTGCAGACTACAGATACAATTTCATGATAACAGATGGTCTCATGGAAAAATAAATGTATCATTTGATGTATCACTTTATGCAGCCTACATGAAGGCCACATATTATTTTATAGCTTTGGAACTCATTTTAATGTTTTTTTTTCATATTTCATACATAGCAACATCAGTTCTAAATAAGTCAAGCAGTATTATGCCCTGTACACACGGTCGGACTTTGTTCGGACATTCCGACAACAAAATCCTAGGATTTTTTCCGACGGATGTTCGCTCAAACTTGTCTTGCATACACACGGTCACACAAAGTTGTCGGAAAATCCGATCATTCTGAACGCGGTGACGTAAAACACGTACGTCGGGACTATAAACGGGGCAGTGACCAATAGCTTTCATCTCTTTATTTATTCTGAGCATGCGTGGCACTTTGTCCGTCGGATTTGTGTACACACGATCGGAATTTCCGACAACGGATTTTGTTGTCGGAAAATTTTATAGCCTGCTCTCAAACTTTGTGTGTCGGGAAATCCGATGGAAAATGTGTGATGGAGCCTACACACGATCGGAATTTCCGACAACAAGGTCCTATCACACATTTTCCGTCGGAAAATCCGACTGTGTGTACGGGGCATAAGAATGCATTCCTGTAATTTTCAAATACAATGTTCATTTCAAAAAGTTACATCAAAAAAGAAAACATTCAGAATGTTATAGGCATTTATTAGAGGATTTGACCACTCAGAAGTAGTATTGCAGTCATGGATAGATGCCTATGGGCTACACCAGGCAGTGGGACTGATTTACCAAAGAAATAGATGCTGTTCACTTAGCAAAGTGAATTTTTACTTTTCAACGTGCTGATTAAAAAATAAGGCAAACCTGTGTGCAGGTTAAAATATCCAATCATGTGTTTGCAAAAATCATATTTTTGTAACTGGAGGAGGAGGAGGAAAGGGAGCCGACATCAAGGGGTACAATCTCCCAACCTCAGAAGTTGTATGCATGTGGGGTAAGATCATCAACGACAACTTCTCAGTAATGCTGAAGACCCAAGGTCCCCTGCTGCAGGAATTTTGTGGAAGGTGAGCTCTCATGCTGAAATGCTTGCACAAGAACCTCAGGATTCGGGCCACAAAGGAGAGAGACCATTATTGTTGGCCACTCTTTTGGATTCCTGATAGAGAGGGAAAATGGCAGATTCTGTGCTACCATCCCAGAAAAGGCAAAAAATACAAAACTTGGAGCAGGTGCTGCAGATAAAACTCTAGTCAACATTTTAAGAGAGTGGCAGGATCACCCCTCATGGCCATCATGCCTACAATCCTCAGCTAGCTGAATGGAGTAGCAGTGGTGATTGTCTCAGTGATGACTTGAAGTAATTTTTCCAGAACACTTTAGATATGCTGAATTGCTGGCAGCAGCAGTCACAGGCAGTGCCTAAACCCCATGATCTCCAATTCTTCACACTGAGGGCCCTGTAGACTTTTGTGTGTTCAGACTAGACCATTGGCTGGACCTTGCACAGTATGCAGTGTGCTGCTGGCTTGCCATGCTGACAGTGTGCTGTCAGAGAGGGCATTCACAGTTAGCTGGCTCACTTTCAGAAAATGAACCAGTGCTGCAATGATTGCAAA
Organism: Lithobates septentrionalis; assembly: GCA_037952835.1. NCBI lineage: Eukaryota > Metazoa > Chordata > Amphibia > Anura > Ranidae > Lithobates > Lithobates septentrionalis. Next base: position 2,293,837 of record JBBDGP010000076.1, on the reverse strand, counting down.
ACCGGAGAGGTGGCTTGTAATGGCTGCTGTTTGGAGCGCACGCCTACTTTCCAGCTGTGTGTGAGTCATACTCATTTGCGTCCAGGGATTGGCTGCGCATGCACTGTAGCCTTGTATGCTGCGTTCCACGCTATTTTCGCATTTAAACACTTGCGCATGCTTGTACACATGCAGTTGAGCAAGAGGTGGACTCTTGGGATGGGCGTTCTATTTAGCCAAGTCATGCTAGCTGATAGATGGCCACCTTATATCTTTCTGTTGGGCTGATGACCCACTGTCTGACCTTCGGTTTCCCTGTCGCTAAGTGAGCATCCTTTCACCCTCATGGTTTTCGTTTCTGGGGTTTTAAGCACCCTAATAGTATGCATGTTTTTTTGCCAGAGTACTGCCATGGTGACCCCTCTGAAAGATCGGCAAAAGCAGAGAAAGCGAGTGATAGCTGCTATGATGGATTTCCTTGGATGCTTGGATTCTGACATCAACTATTTTCAGCAGTTCCAGGTCAGACCACAGACCGTCCAAATCATTCAAAAGCAGACAAAAAGTCTCAGAGAGATCTAAACATTTTACAGAAAGGCAAACCTCTAGCCACAGTCCACACAGACCTAGGTCTCCGTCACTCTACTCTCCACTCACCTGATAGATATCACTACCAGCAGTCTCATCCTGGTGGTTGCTGGGCCTGCCCATACATGGCCTTGCAAGGGAAGATGGTCTGTGAGAGCTGCTTTGCAGAAGCAGTAAGAAGCAAAGCGGTAGATAATCAACAAGTAGCGTCATTGATGAAGCAAATATTCCAGGACACCTTAAAGTGATATTAATGCGTCATGTTTTTAAATAAAATAACAAACATGTTATACTTACCTGCTCTGTGCAATGGTTTTGCAATAAGCAGCCTCAATTCTCCGCTTCTGGGTTCCCCCTCTGGTGCTACTTTCTCCTCCTTTACAATGAGTGCTCCCATAGAAAGCCCCTTTCTAAAGGGGCATTCATACGGGCCCACTCCCGAGCCATCCTGTCCCTGTCTATTGACAGAGACAGGGCAGCTCGGCCCCACCCCTGCTCTTTTGTCACAGGATTTGATTGATCAATCTGCCCTGTGAGAAGGGAGAGAGCAGAGAGACCCGCTGCACCCATGCACAGTGCTGGATCGAGAACAGGCTTAGGTAAGGGGGGGATTCTGTGACACAAAATGTTTTTTTTTTTTATCCTACTGCATACAATGCAGTAAGTAAAAAAAAAAAACCTTTAGACTTTAGAACCACTTTGAAGTATTTTGTCTCTACTAGTCAAGCTTCTTTAGGTCATCTACTAGCCCAGCAACCCCCTCCTTGCACAGTTTTCACATGAGGACTCTAGGTCAGAATGCTATGAATGTTCATTAATGTTTGATGAAGAGTCAGAAGGATTTGATTTCTCTCTAGTACAGGCATTCGTAAGGTCAGTCAGACAGGTGCTGCTGTAAGAAGATGCAGTGGAATAGCCTTAGAAAAGAAGGAAGTATTTCAAGCATATGAAAAAGGAATTGTCTGCTTTTGCATTTATTGAGGAGATAAGAGTTCTAATTACAGAAGGATGGTGTAAAGAACACAAAAAAAAATTACTTTTAAAACTTTATCCTTTTAAAGAAGCAGATGTTAAAGACCTCAACAATCCTCCTATCATAGATGCAGCCCTAAAGAGGCTGGCAAGACATGCAACGTTGCACATTGTATTATTCAATGATACTCTAGATAGATGTATAGCTCTTGATTTCAAGAACATATATGTGATGACAGGTGTCTTGTGTAAACTGGCATTAGCCTTAGCATTGCTATTGAAAGCTCTAGAAGTGTGGTCTCATGATGCAGACTCAGCGGTTTCTAACAATCTGGGTAAATCCAAGATTCTTGCAAAGTATCAAGCTTATATCAGTTTTCATGGCAGAGGCTTCAACTGACATTGTTAATTTACTAGCAAGGGTGATGGTATGGCCTGTAACAGGGAAGTTAAAACCATGGCTATCTGGCCTCCAAGCATGGCTGGTGCAAGATTCCCTATGAGGTTCACTCTTTATTTGGCGATAAGTTGGAGGCAACAGGATAGATATTTGATGAAGAAAATGCCGTAGCATTTTTTTGAAAATAATAAACATGTTATAGTTAGCTACTCTGTGCAATCGTTTTGCACAGAGTGGCTCCCAAACATCCTCTTTTGTGGTCCTCCGCATCAATAAACACAAATAGCACAGCGTGGCCCTTCCCCAGCTCCTTCCTCAAAAGATTTGACAGCAGCAAGGGCCAATGGCTTACACTTCTGCCATGTCTCTTGTGAGAAGAGAGGCAGTGGAGAAAAGCTGCTTTTGATGGGCTCAGTACTGGTATGTGTATAAGGGAGGCTAAGAGCAGTTATGGAAGTGATTAGCGGCTTGTAACACTTCCACATTGAAAGCTGACACTTGCCTTTACTAAAGTACACACACTCCCAGCTGCTTTACCAGCCAGGAGTGTGTTAAACACATGTTTGCAGAACGGCTAAAAATTCAAAATCCTCAACAAGTTGTTGGGGATTTAGATTTTAACACCCTCCCTATTCTGGCGCCGTAAGGCAGCTACCTAAGCTGCCTTATGGTTGCACCGGCCCTGATCGGAGTCTACTGCTTGCCCATTCAGGAAGCTCTGAGGACAAACTCTCTGACAGCAGCACAATTTTTGAAGATTGTGGGGGCAATGATTTATTCCAAACTATTGGTGAAGTGGGCTCAATGGAGGTTTCTGGGACAGTGGAGGCCAGATCATCTGTTGGACAGAAATCTGGTGTCCCCATTTATAAAAAAAGAGTCTCAGATGGTGGCTGAATAAAGAGAATCTGTGGAACTGTCATTCACTCCACCCCTTTCAGTGGGTAGTGATTACAACAGACACTATCTACACTAAAGGTTGGGGAGCCCTGTGTTTGGGGCAATCAGCCCAGGGAACTTGACTCTTCCATGCAAGGGACATAATTCTGAATATTCTGGAACTGAGGGTGGTTTACCAGGCAGCAGGGATGGACAAATCTTCATATCTACACTAGTAAACCAGATATATATAGTAAAGTAAATGTATTAAAGTGGTAGTAAACCACGAAAAAAAAAAAACTTGCAAGACAATAGCATAATGTGCTAGTATGCATTGTATGCATTATGAAATACTTACCTTAAAACGAAGTCCTGCAGTAATGCCCAGTCACCGCTGAGGGAGCTGACGTGTTCCCTCTGCGTTTCTTCTTGGATCGCTGGCTCTGGCGCTGTGAGTGGCCAGAGCTGCGATGAAGTCATTCCCGTACATGCGCCCCATCCATTCTAGCAAGTCCGGGCCGGACCTGCAGAGCGCATGTGCTGCTGGCATCAGCGGCTGCATGCAGGGTCAATATCTCCTAAACCGTGCAGGTTAGGAAATGTTCTTTTTACCTACAGGTAAGCCTTATTATAAGCTTAACTGTAGGTAAAAATGTCCAAGCGGGGGATACAACTGCTTTAATAGTAACACAACAGACATCCAAAAGACAGTCAACAGGAAATACAGCAAATATGCAGTTGCCAAATAATCAGAATGCCTAACTAGTAACCTAACTAAGTAACAGGAAGACTAACTAACAAACTAACTATATACAATATGTACAAAAATAGGGAACATGGATAAACAGGGAAAACTGAAGATGCAGAGAACAGATGGGAAGGGAGAACCTGGACTGGGATCAGGTACAAGGGAAGCAGAAAAGAGGCAGCAGGGTTCAGGATGCAGGGCAGGAGCAAGATCAGATTGCAGGCTCAAGATAAGTGCCAAGCAGTGTCTGGCAGCAAAGCAAAATACTGAAGTAAAGTGTAATAGTAGAGAAGGGACTAAATACCCTCCCAGCAGCCATTATCAGGTGGAGAATCTGCTGGAATCTGTTTGTTGCTGGGAGACATCAGCTGGTGAACACTGGAACTGCAACCTCCCTCTGTGGGAAACACAGAGTGCAAATTTACATGGTCCTATGGGGTAGATGGTGAGGAGATTATACATGTGTATACTGCCATGGAGCTCATAGGGAAAGCAAAAATACTGTTAGGATTCGTGTACACTAGCAGCTCCTGAACTTGAGTTTAGGAGCTTTTGGCGTTTTTTTGCCAAAGCTCCTAAAATCAACTTCATAAAAGCCTATGTGTTTTATGTACACATAGGTTTTTAGCAGAGTTTAGGAGCTGGCGCATTTAGGTGAGGTTAAACCTCCCTCTCCTGAACACAGAAGAATCGCGTTCAGGATAGGAACATTTTGATCGCCGGCCACGGAAAAACGCAAATCGTGGCAAAATCACGGTTTGCGTTTCAACCATGTTTTGTGTTTTCCTGTGGTTGCGGTCAGGGTAGGCTAGTGTACATGTAGCCCTGATATGAAATAATTTTCAGATTTTGTTACTATAAGGATTTATGCTAATTTAATTTATAAACCATGTCCAACAGTAAAAGACCTGTATTGTAGAAGTTTATTCTGGGACTTTTCAGTTTTTTTTTATCTCTTACAACTCAACTTTCTTATTCTTTTTAATTTTTTTTTTTTTTTCTTTTGTGCTACTTCAGTTTTTGTTATTTTGAGGTACTTTAATCAACTTTTCCGTTCATTTATTTCCCTCACAATTACATCATAGTAGCTTTTTTTTTTTTTTTTTTTCTTATTCTTTTTAATATGTGAGCTACCTTGGCTGCAAAATGGCTCTGTCTTCTCAAGCTCTCCTTCCTCTCAATTACAGCAGTGTGGAGATCACAGGGGGAAGAGAAAGCTGAGCTCTTCAGAGCAGAGTTATAAGCTTGTTCATGCGCCTGACCAGCCCCTCCTACCCATGTATACAGAGAGAGTAATGATTCATGGGACTTGGGAGGGTGTGGACTAAGGAGATCAACACCCTATATCAAGGTGTGTATAATTACCGTATTTATCGGTGTATAACACGCACTTTTTTCCCCTTAAAATCAGGGGAAAATCGTGTGTGCGTGTTATACGCCGATCCCCGCTAATTGTGATCTATCGGCGGTGATCGCCGCCGACATTCACATAGCGTGTCATTTTAAATATGGCGCCGTGGAGTTCGGAGGGACTCGGCGGAGCTGAACGAGTGCCGCCGAAATCACAGTGACTGGGCGGAGCCGAGATACACATAGTCGAGTGTATTCGGCTCTTTCCAGCGCCGCTCACAGTCACGCCCAGTCCTGTGAGTGGCGCCGGAAAGAGCCGAATACACTCGACTATGTGTATCTCGGCGGCGTTCGTTCAGCCCCGCCGAGTCTCTCCGAACTCCGCGGCGCCATATTTAAAACTACATGCAGCTATGTGTATGTCGGCGGCGATCTGTCCAAGCATGGACACTGGGGGCAAGGCTGCACTGACCACTGGGGCAAAGCTGCACTGACAAGGCTGCACTGACAAGGCTGCACTGACAAGGCTGCACTGGGGCAAAGCTGCACTGACAAGGCTGCACTGACAAGGCTGCACTGGGGCAAAGCTGCACTGACAAGACTGCACTGGGGCAAAGCTGCACTGACAAGACTGCACTGGAGCAAAGCTGCACTGACAAGGCTGCAATGGACACTGGGTCAAGGCTGCACTGACACTGAAAAGGCTGCAATGACACTAACAAGGCTGCAGATGAACACTGATGAGGCTGCATTGATGGGCATTTTAATGTAAGTTTTTTTTTCCTTAAACTTCCCTCCTAAAAGTTTTTTTCCTTAAAATTCTCTCCTAAACTTGGGGTGCGTGTTATACGCCGGCGCGTGTTATACGGCGATAAATACGGTATTAGGCAGCTTAATTTCCTCAGGCAAAATGGGCCAAAAAAGAGATTTAACTGACTCTGAAAAGTCAAAAAGTCTTTGAGAGTAATGCAGCACTCCTGATATTGCTAAGATATTGGGGCGTGATCACAGACAAAGTAGTCAACAGGGTCACAAGAAATGTCTTAAGAAAAAAAAGACGCAATATAACTGCCAAAAAATATGAGAAGAATAAAATGTGAAGTTACCAGGAACCCATTATCCTCCAGTGCTGTCATATTCCAGAGCAGCAACCTACTTGGAGTGCCCAGAAGTACAAGGTGTTCAGTGCTCAGAGACACAGCCCAGATAAGGTAGGCTGAAACCCGACCACCACTGAACAAGACACAAGTTGAATCATCAAGACTGGGCAAAGAAATATCTGAAGACGGATTTTTCAAAGGTTTTATGGACTGATGAGATGATAGTGACTCTTGATGGACCAGATGGATGCACTTGTTGCTGGATCAGTAACAGGCACAGAGCTCAGCTTCAACTCAGACGCCAACAAGGTGGAGGTGATCTAGTTGGACCTTTTCAGGTTGAAAATGTACTCAAAGCAACTTCCAAACCTACTGCCAGTTTTTAGGAGACACTTTCTTCAAGCAGTGGTGCAAGAAAAAGTCTGCATCTTTCAAGAAGACCATGATATTTATGCAGGGTAATGCTCCATCACACGCATCAAAGTATTCCACTGCGTGGCTAGCCAGTAAAGGCCTTAAAGATGAAAGAATAATGATATGGCCCCTTCCTCACCTGACCTAAACCCTATTGAGAACTAGGGATGGGCCCGATGTTGGAGTATGGGGCGCTCGCAGGATGTTTGCCCACGGTGGAGCACCCCATAACGCACTGCGAGATCTCAGTGCATTGAAGGCTGATGATTGGCCAAAACATGCACATGACCTGTATGCTTTTGGCCAATAACAGCGCAATCTACAGTGAGAGAGATAATTGGCCAATGGCAGGGTGCTTTTTGCCAATCATGGCTCAGGGGCTAAGTCCATGCCCTACACTATATAAGACTGCTTCCAATGGCGGCCGTGTATAGTGTGCATTAATGAAGTGAGATTAGGCAGGGTAGTTAGCGGATTGAGCGTGCAGTCAGTGTAGTGTATATAACAGTGCAGAGTATATAGTGCAGTCAGTGTAGTGTATATAACGCAGTGCGGAGTATATAGTGCAGTCAGAGTAGTGTATATAATGCAGTGCAGAGTATATAGTGCAGTCAGTGTAGTGTATATAATGCAGTGCAGACTATTATAGTGCAGTGCAGAGTATATAGTGCAGTGTAGTGCAGAGTATATAACACAGTGCAGTGCAGAGTATATAGTGCAGTGAAGAGTATAGAATACATGTAGTGCAGAGTATATAATACAGTGCAGTGCAGAATATATAGTAAAGTGCAGAGTATATAATACAGTGCAGGGAAGAGTATATAATACAGTGTATTGATGTGGTTAAGGGGAACCCTATCACAGAATCAAGAGAGAAAACATCACGGGGTCCCCCCAAACATCCATACCTGACCCTTTGGGTCTGGTATAGATTTTAAGGGGAACACCATGGCAATTTTTTTTTAAATAGTGTGGGATCCTCACCAAAGTCTATACCAGACCCTTGTCTGAGCATGCAGCCTGGCAGGCCAGGAAAGGGGGGGGGAGCGAGTGCCCCCCTCCTGAACCATACCAGGCCCTCAACATGGGACATCACATGATGTCAGAAGGGGTGGGGTCACCCAATTACGTCATCGGGGGGCTCTGCCCTTGCCTATATAAGAGCTTTCAAAGTGAAGAAGGCTTTGGGGCAGAGCCCCCCTGCCCCAAAGCACCCTCCCCCCCATTTTGAGGGCATGTGGCCTGGTATGGTTCGGGGGGCGATCACTCGTCCCCCTCTTTTCCTGCATGCTCGGATAAGGGTCTATGATGGATTTTGGGGGGACCCCAGGCCGTTTTTTATAAACGTTTGGTGACCCGAAGGGCCTGGTATAGACTGGGGGGACTCCATGCCGTTTTTTCCCATTTTTTTTAAATCTGTATTGCTGGGAATCGGCAATAAATTACAGCTGTGAGCAAGTTTAAATGACGTTTTTTCCTTTAGAAATGTCACTATTGCTGCGGCATGTTCTATGCATTGTACAGATGCTCCACTTTACAAGCAGACTAAGGGGACCCCCAGGCACGATATTTAAAGAAATATTTAATTTTTATTGTTTCACTTTAGGCATCATTAAAATCACTGCTCCTTTAAAAATTATCATTTTAAAAACTTTTTTTTGCATTGATACATGTCCCCCAGGGCAGTACCCAGGTCCCCATACACTTCCTATGGTAATAACTTGTATAAGACTTTAAAATTAGGACTTTTTTTCATGTTCGTGTCCCATAGACTTTAATAGCGTTCGCATGTTCGCTACAACTTCTTGCCTGTTCGAGATGTTCTTGTGCGAACCGAACCGGGATGGTGTTCGGCCCATCCCTATTGAGAACTTGTAGGCCCTTCTTAAACTTGAGATTTACGGTGAAGGAAAAAATTGCAGCTCTGTGAATAGTGTCTGGGAGGCTGTGGTTGCTGCTGCTCAAAAATTTGATTGTCAACAGATCAAGAAACTGTCAGACTTCATGAATGGAAGGTTTATGACTGTTTTTTAAAAGAAGGGTGGCTTATATTGGTCACTGATTTTTTATATTTTTTTTAAATATCAGAAATGTTTATTTGTAAATTTTGAGTTGTTTATTATTCTCACTTTAACCGATGAAAATAAACAAGTGAGAGTGGAATATTTTCATTTTTCATTTAGTTGCATAGCAAATTCTGCACACTAACAGTTGCCCAATAATTCTGCACACATAGATATTCTCCTAAGAAAGCCAACACCTCACTTTTACTTTCTTAAATATTCAGGTTTGAGGTTTATTAACAATTGGGATTGACTAAGAGCACTGTAGTTGTTCAATAATGAAATGAATCCTCAAAAATACAACTTACTTAATAATTGTGTACACAGTGTAGTTTATACTAGAAGTTTTTTGTCATTTTTCAGGTTACCAGTAAAAATGTGCTCTGTCAGTAAACTTATTATATTTGTCAGCTTAAAAAAAGTTTTGGGGGTTAGAAACCATGCCATCTGCACAAGATTAAATTTAAGGGAAATTTAGAGCCCCCCCCCCCCCCCCCCCCAGCAGGCACACTCTGCTAAATCAGTTTAAATGCACCTCAGTTACTAAGGGTTATGCAGAATTTAGCAGTTGATTTCATATATGTGTATTCATGTTGTTAACAAGGCTGCAAAGCTGAAGGTACCCAACTGTTTCTCTACTAAAATAATGATAGAGTTGCTTAGCAACTGTTAAAAAGTGCATAGTAAAATAAATAAAATATTGTTGTTATACCTTGAGTTAACCTATGGTGTATGGATAATATTCAGGGACTACGTATAACTTTAAATAACAACTAAAGAAAAATAATTTAGTTTTCAAACATTTCACTGCTGGGCCAAGTTTACATACCTACAATGAAATATTATGGACTTCACTAAAAACACCCCTAACCAAATATAAAATCCAAAGCACCTATATTTATAGGAATTTATGGATATACTGTATTTTTCCTTAATAGCTTTATTGTAATATCAGAAGATTACAACATCAGAATGAAACAATTCCATACCTAGTGTCAACTGCAATCGGAATGACTAGGAAGATATAGCGAGGACATCTCGGTTCCACTCCCAGGCACTCCAGATAGCTGCTGATGATGTAGTGTTTGGTGATTCACTCATAGTACTGAAGAGAGAAGGTTTTGATTGTTGGTGGTCATCTGGAAATGCATCAAGCATGCTCATGTGGTTGTAAATTTGGAAAATTTATTTTGGGATATATGTATCAATTCTTCCATCTTAGCTATACTGTCAATTTTCCAGAGCCACTCTCTAATGGAAGGAATACATTTTGATCTCCAAAGCTTGGCTGTGTTTATCATGTGCATAGCTAGGGATTAGTGCTAAAGCCTGTCATAGACTGTTGTTTGATGGAGGAGGTAGGACACAGGGGACTATTCCAATGTAAGGGTAGACACTGCAGTAATAGTGTCATGGACTGCCTTCCAGAAGCATTAGATCTCAGGACAGGACCGCCATATATGGATCAGGGAACCCTTTTCATTTTTGCATCTCTAGCATATTCAGGAACTTGACGAGAAAATTATATGGAGTAAAGTAGGCCTTATGTACCATCTTGTTTTAAGTTTATATACAGTACATTCTCCTGATCCGTGACATTAGAGACTCTTTGTGAATTATCTGATTTATAGTAGTCCAGTCCTCCAAGAGATCTCTGCCTAGGTTCCTTCCCCGAGCCTTACAGGCTGGTCCTGAATTTCCCAGTCGAAATTCAAATTAAAGTTTGTAGATAGTGGATATAAAGTGTCGCTCTGGTGCCTTTACAGAGCAAAGGAATTTAAAAGGTATTAGATGGCGTGAACAGGAGGGGCGTACACCCGGAGGGGTCAAAAAGCCAAATTTGAAAGTTCTGTAGCCTGGACCTCATGTTTGAAGTCTTAATGGGTGCAGCCAAGTCTAGAAATTGTCTCTTGTAAAGAAAGTGCTTTGCTAGCATCAACGAATGGGACATTCCATGACCAGAAACATTTGGTGCATCCCTGTTGTGAACACTGGGTTGTACTTGATTGGAGTAAGCAGGCTGAGGGAAGAGGGAATTGAAGAGGTTCTGCAACAGATGCCAAAACTTTGGAGTGTGGTACCTATAGTCGGGTGCCTAAATAAAGAAGAAGAGACAAATCATATCTGTATCCAGTGGAATACGAGTCTTCCAGAGCCACCCAATCTTTTAGGTTGGCATGAAGTGGAGCTTCCAGTCAACTACCCTGGAGGGGTGCCATGCCCATTAATATTTTTTAAGGTCAGGGGGGCCAATACCTCCTTGCAATTTAGGCAGCACCAACTTATCCTAGGGGGTTTTCTGCACCAGAGGCATTTAGAGCACATCTTCTTGTACATAGCAAAGAAGGAGGCCAGTATATTAATAGGGATCATCTGTAGCTTATATAGGAACTGTGGAAGCACCAACAGTTTTAGGATAGCTGCCCAGCCAAACCAAGAGAATTGAGGTTTATACTAAAGTAGACAATCCCATTGTGCGGCCTACAATTCTGGGAGGAAATTCAGAGAGAATAATTCAGAAAGATCCGATGGGAGCAAATTATTTGGATTCCCATATAGGTGATAGCATCCAGTTTCTATATGAAAGGGAAATTGTCCTGGCAGTGCTAGACCAATACTAGGTCAAGTTAAATGTTCAACCTTGAGATTGAAAAGCTTTTTAAAATGCTCAAGGTTCTATATGAGATTGTGTAATGTTGGTTCTGCCGAGAAGAGAAAAATATCATCAGCAAAGACAACTACTTTTTACTTCTTCCTGATGACTGAGACGCCTCTGATGTTAGTGTTCACCTGTATGCATAGTAGAAAGGGCTCCAAGGTCAGAACGTAGATGATGGGGAACAGGGGACAACCCTGTCTCATCCAATCATTCATGCAGAAGGAATAGGATAGGTAGCCGTTCACTCTAACTCTCACCCTCGGGTTGGTGTATAGTGACATAATAAAGTTGTGTTTGAGCCTCAGGGCCTGTATCAAATGCATCAATTGATAGGAAGAAACCCTTTCAGCAGTGGGAGGTTCACAAGTGATACAAGTTAATGGCTTGTCCCTGGCCTCCCACCCTGGAATGAAGCCTACCTGGGCCATCGATATCCAAGAATGAAGTAAAAGGGTTAGGCGATTAGCAATAATTTTCGCAAACATGTTTAGGCGTGAAATGGGCCGATATTTGAATACCAGGGTTGGATCTTTGCCTTCTTTAAGGATAACTGTAATAAAGGCTTGTAGAAGAGTGTCAGATGGTCTAGATTTAGCAAAAGAGTTAAGGGCCTTCAGAAAGTGTGCGGTCAGAAGATCAGAGAAAGACTTGAAGTATTGGACCGTCTATTGGGACCTGGGCTCTTACCTGGTTTTTATCTGTTATAACCCCGTGCTAAATTCCTCTGGCTTGAGGGCTTCCAAGGTTTTGGTTTCTGAGGAAGAGAGGGAGGGAGGACTATACTGTTCTAGAAAATCCCTGATAAGCTTAGTCCTGTGTGGGTTCACGGGTTCTGATTGGCCACAGCTGATCAGCTGACTTCAGCCAATATCATTGGCTGAAATCAGCTGGCAAACTTGCGCTGTGTCTACAGCACGGGTTGGCAGGGGGCGCACACCCCGACCCTGTAGAAAGGCTGCGATATACAGGTGTGTCATCTAGCTTGGTGCTGCCCCCCGCTAGCAGTACAGCTACTGTGGGTGTGTGTCAAGCAGGTAATAGAAGAAGGCTAGTAATAATTGAAATTCAATACAGAAATTAATATATAATTTCCCATTTTGACCATAGATACACCTTTAGTTTTAAATTTGTAGAATGTCTAAACATAATGTACAACATACAGTAATACAACACATAAAGTCTATACCAAACATTTCATTATTTTATTGTATTAACATTCATAATTTAGCTGTAATTATCTTTTAATCTACCAAAATGAGTCACCGCATTAGGCATGGTTTTCATTACATTTGGTGGTTACTATGGTTACATGAGCTAGTCGTGGCATTCTTCCTCTACAGGTTTTTGGCAGCTATACGTTGTTAATATTTTGCTTACATAGTAAATGAACTTTTTATTTTTAACAGTTCTTTAAACCTCTGTCAAAAGACCTCCCGCCCTCAACAAATATTTTTCATTCCTATTTTGTTTTTAAGCTGCTTGTGTGATCTTGATTGCCGTGAAACAGCAATGTCAAGTAACTAAAATTGCTTAGCTCATTTGTTGCTTGCTTAGAGGTTCACTGCATTATACTGCATAGTGAGATCAATGTAAGGGCAGCAAGAGAGTGGTACGCATTTTGTACTAACAAGCGTAAGAGTGCCTTGTGTCCTTACATTCATATATCACTCTGAGCTTTTATTCACTAAACTTTTGAACAGAAAAGCAAATGAGGTGTGTGATCCGAATTATTTTACTTGGCTTGAGTGGAGAGGCTGCAGCTTTCTTCAGTGTCATTATCTGAGCCCTAAATTAAACTGTGGGGTGAGTTGCCTGGTCCACCTTTAAGTCCAATGACCTGTTTTTGGCGATAGCTGAAACTTTGATTACATCAGAATCAAAATGCTTCCAGAAAAATAATTAAAGTGGTTGTTAAGGCAGAAGTGTTTTTTTTTTTTTTTTGCCTTATTGCATTCTATGCAGTCAAGGAAAAAAACTTCTGCATCTAGCTCCCCCTGCAGTCCCACTAAATACATACCTGAGCCCAATCTTGATCCAGCGATGTGCAGAAGAGCCAAGCCTTTCTCAGCTCTCTCATTCCTCATTGGCTCAGATACAAAGGCTCCTGCTGCTGTCAATCATAGCCAGTGACGAGGGAGCAGGGCGGGGCTTATGGATACAGAGCAGAGCTCGGGATTGGGCCCGCACGAATGCCCGGCACTTGGTGGAGGGAAGGAGACAGAAGTGCTGCGGGGAAAAGACGAGGATCGGGGCAAGTATGACATGTAAGACATGTAAGATATATTTGTTATTTTAACAATATAAAAAAATAAAACCTTTACAATCAAGTGGAACTTTACCCATAAAAACTTGATAAAAAATAATGTTCTTTAGCAAAGAACATACATTCCACATTAATGTTATGCTACCAAACTTAGTGTGTGCTGTAAATTGCATTGCCCCTGTTTCTTTTTGCTGGAGGCTGCCATTTTGCTGAAGGCCAAAGCCTCTGAACAGCAGTAAATCATAAAGCAGAACTAAACCCATCAATTTAATGGTTTCAAAAAACAGTTACATTACTGGAATACTGGGATTGCTAACTGTCACATTTGCTTGTGTTCTCAACCAAACTGTCAAACCATCAAATGGTTAGTGTCATAACTGATCACATGTGCAGTACCATGGTAGTTTTAGATCAAACAGAAGCAGCTTCTTTTGCTGTAAAGGTTAGGGGGGTTTAAATCAAAGTGGAACTTTAGTCAGAAAATTAAGTCCTGGCCCCTTTTGTAGGTATAGCTTTAATATTAATTTATTTAATATAGCTTTAATATGTAAAACATTAAAAATAAGTGCTTATACTGTTTAAAATTCAGTAATATACTGTCTCACACTGCTCTGCACATGCCCAGTTGCTCTCCAGTTTTAGGCATTTTGTGGCCCTGCTGAGTTTGTAGGGGCCAATCTGCTGACAGCCTTAAAGAAGAATTAAACCCACCTATCCTTACAGCCAAGGAAGCTGCTTCTGTTTGAACTGCAACTGCCATGGTGCTGCACATGTGATCAGTTATGACATCTGCAATTTGATGGTTTGACAGTTTGGTTGAGGACACAATCAAATGGGTCAGTTTGCATTTCCAGCATTCCCGGAATGTAACTGTTTTTTGAAACCAGTAAATCGATGGGTTTAGTTCTGCTTTATGATTTACTGCTACTCAGGGGCTTGGGGCTTCAGAAAAATGTCAGCCTCCAGAAAAAAGAAAGAGGGGCAATACTGGAGTCAATTTGCAGCTCACACTAATTTTGGCAACATAATTATTAATGTGGAATGTATGTTCCTTGCTTTTTTACATATTTGACATAGCTATACCTGCGAAAGGGGCCAGCCTGAAGTGATCTAGCAGAACTTAATTTTCTGAATAATTTCCACTTTAAGTGCACATTATATAGTATAACTGTTCCTTCCGTACTGATTAGATAATGCCATAATGCTTGTTTTTACCTTTTAAAATACAATGTATGCTATAGGGTCATCAATTTTATCAGGTTTATAAGGCAGTATGCAACACAGCAACACACCTTTGAATTAGTCAAATGAAGCCATTGATTATTCTGTCCATGTACAAAGAAACCTTTTCTATCTTCCCATGAGAGGGGCACATGAGGACAGAGTTGAGAGACACAGATCTAGGCCACTGTGCCAGGCATTTTGGAGCGAGAACCCTCTACTCTCTCAACAGTTTTTTCTTTTCAGCACATTTTGTGCTTCTTCTTGCATCTTTGCTCTAGCTTGCTGGCTCCAAATCAAGACAGAATTGTTCAGTATCTATCAAAAGTGTTATTTATGCAAAATAATATTTTATCCACTGGAAAGACTTTCAGTTCTGCCCAACTGTCTACAAACCATATGTGATACTGTGGGTGACCACAGGGATTATTGATTACATTGCCATTGTAACAAACCCACATTGCTTCTTTTCACATGAACTTACATTGAGTGTGCATGTGTGATGTCATACAAAATGGCAATTAGCCTTTAGGACTCCATAGGGACTGTGTATATGAAAGACCTCTTTATCTCTAAAACCTGCAAGCATCAGTGAAGCTTACATCTGTATAGCCTGAAAACACAGCATGGCCTAGACAAGTGTGGGAAAAAAAAGACATCCTGTAGATAAGTTAGGGCATCTAGAAGCAGGCGAAATGACAGTGAAGCCCATGAAAACTATGTTGCAGCAACAGCAGTAGGTAAGGCCCCTAGAGAACACACACGACAGCTGGTCACTCAATTACTGGAAAAAGCCCTCAAGAAACATTGTGCAGCAGCCATCCACTGTTGCGCTCCAAGAGATAAAACCAGGCATAGCTAGCATACGTGAACACATTGACTCCCCAGAGCATGAATTAGTGGCATTACATAAGGCAAGGCATTATTCAAGGATGAACAACTGCACAAATGAAACATATCCACACTACAAAATAACCTAAAAAATACAGAATACAGACACATATATGAATAGTGGTTGTCAGAAAAGGTTTCATACTCAGAACTTAAGAGTTACATTCTGAAACTATAGTAAACCATCTTTCAGAGCAAATTGTTCCCTCGGAATATTAATAAGGCAACAAAGAACCAAGCAACCCCCAAAGGTATTATATTGCATTTCTAACACTTTAAAAGCATGGACGCAGTTCCACAACAACAGACCTTTGACTTTATTGTATATAAGCAAATGTTTTACAGTAAATTACCATGTAAATTTCCCTCCATGATCTAAGTGCTAAGAATGACTTGCTTACTAACATTGAGTTTCCCATTTTAGCAAACTGTTAGCAAACATGGATACTACTATACATTACTGAATTTAGATAGCTAGGAAAAAAAACAGAGCCAACATCCATGCCACCTAATAAGAGTTTGTCCTTTACGGGCCACAAAAGTTCAAAAAGAACAATGGGTTGCAAAAGAAAGAGGGGAAACCTACCAAAATACAATAGAATAATAATAAAAAGTCAGGTCTGAGCATGCAGGTCCTTTGCAAGATGAGTTGGTTACTGGGAAACAGAGAAAGCAAACTTATTAAAGACTTTTTTTCAGCTCTGTATATACAAAAGAAAATGAGGAGCCCCAAGAGAACCACAATGGCTTAAAATTGATATGGCCCAAAAACTTGTAGACAAAATAAAAGAGAAAAAAATCACCTGGACCACGTATATCCATGTGTCCTCAAAGAGTTGAGCTTTTTAATTTGGAAGTCATTGTTTTAGAGACTTTTCAATTACTGACTAAAAATGTAACTACAGTATGTAACCTAAATGTAGGCCAGTTCCATCTCAGAAATTCCTTTTTTCAGCCTCTCTAACCTTCGATTACCTAAAACCCCAAAAAGACTCACTGGAGGGAAGGAGGGCAAACTGCTCCAGGTAGGAAGGGGAGGACACCTAGGGTGCCCAATCTTGCCTCAGCAAACATTTTTTGACGAGCAAAGCTTTGCTTCTTCCTAATGGTTCTACCTACCATTTGTACATTCCTATTGCTCAGTAAGAATTCCCTTCAAAGGCCAATAGAAATATGTGGAGTTTGGCCTTGGCAGCAAGCTCCAACACTTCTTGGCCGGAGGTTTAAGAGCCTGCTGCAGGTATGTACTGTATATGAACCTCTAGGTACCTGCACTTCATACTTGCGAAAGCTTGCCCTTCTTCAGTAAGCCAACAAAATGCATAACTACTGGTTGTTTTTCATTTAGAGTTTCTCTGAGATCTTAACCCTTTATACTTACATTAAATTCATAAAATCAGTGGGCTATGTAATTTGAGGATATCTGTTGGACACCTTGAAGCGAATGTTCTTAAAACAATGGTAAAAATAAGGACAATCTACGTCATTGCTGAGATACCCTGTGTTCAGGAGACCTTTTACTTCTTATATATTTACTTTGCTTCCATGTCTATAACTTTCTCTGTTCACTTTACCAGGCATCCATAATATTATTGAAATGTCTATCATGTACTCCAGCTGTATGAGTCTCACCTCAAAGCATTTTTTCAGCCATGAAAACTCAAAAGGAGTTCAAGAGTCTTTGCTAATGTTAAAGATAAACTAATGGCAAGCATACAGATACAATAAATACTGTATAAGAGGGCTATTTTACCTGACAAAGTATTTGTATTTCTGTCCATTCGGCCCTGGTATTTACATAGCTCTGCCACACAAAATAGACCTATTTTTTTCTATTTGCCCTAGCAGAGACCTGTGTTTTTGTAGTGAAGCAAAAAACGCTGGTCTCCATACAAGTGTGAAAAAGTTCCTAGCTTTGACTTGGTTTCAATAATTGCTTATAATTATAAAATTACAGCTTTTATGAAAAATTATACTATTGTGTAATGCGTGTCGAGACACACTTATTGTAAAACATAATAATTCAGCTCTTATTGCATTTTCCCTGGATTCCAAAACAAAGTATAAAAGTTTATTTATCCAAATGTATTCAAAAAATACTGCAGACTGTTGGGTTGTATGCTTAAAATGTACGGTATGTATAGCCAAAACTTTTTTTTTTTTCAATTTTAGGTACAGTAGGGACTGGTTTATTGCCAGTTTATTGTTGCTGTCTGTGTACCATTGGGGACATTTCCATCTACTTCCTGTTGCAAAAGTGCAAAAGGAAGCTAGCAGAAATTTCTCAAGCTAAGCGGAATTCTCCATTTAGCTGTTCTCAGAACAGATGTCCTCATTGGAGAATTTCCCCCTACTTTTTGTTCTGGGAACAACTCTAAACTGTTGGATTTTCCTTTCACTTTCTTTCAATAAGACAATGGTCACTAGTACATATAGAGGAGTTTATCTCCCCACAGGAGAGACAGACAGCAATGAAAAACCTGGCAGAGGTTTGAATAATTCCCCAATGTATGCAACATAAAAAAAAAAAACCCTTTTGCCTAGGTATACATTTTAAATATAGTTACAATATTACTTAAAGCAGATTGAAATCATAGTGAGGCCAGCAATCTCCATAGTGTGCAAGTATGCACAGTCTGCTCTCTTTTAACAAAGTAAGGTCTGAGCTTTGTGCATCTACTCTATCCCCGTCAGTGCCATGTTGATTTCCTTATCTTCGGTCTGCCTTCTTCTTCCTTCACCCGATGGGTAGGCACTCATGATGTAAATTCCACGCTTGAAAGATGCTGGAAATAAGCTGGGACTGCATATGCGCTGCAGATTTTTTAAAAATGCTAGCAGGTGGGTAAAAGATTTTGGGCAGAATAGCGATTCTCTTCTTTCTTCCGTTTTAATAGCTTGCAATAATCATTGGAAGCAGCCCATTTTAAAGTTGAACTAAACTCTCTCAATCAACATTAACAATGAATCCTTGTGCTAATAGCCTTAGAAAATAGATAGGAAAGTATTGTGACAGGACCTTCCAGCACCCAGCTTGGGTGCCTCTATTAAGATATATAGCTTCCTCCAGTCTGGACCATGGCAATGCAAACTGTAAACAGTAATGAACAGACAACATAAACCTAAACAATGATCTAATTAAACTGTAAGCTAATCAACATAAATACATAACATTCCACAATAGTTTGATAACAAGGTAAAGTGGACACAATACTAATCACCTCTCCAAGAAAGGAGCAGACAGGCAGAAATGATAGGGGACTCATTTAACAATAGAAATTCAGGAGGCACACAATGGGAGAGACATACTTTGCAATAAACACATTACAGTGGGAGACCATCAGGTTGTTTTGGAGCTGATTATATTAATATCTGCGTTGAGTATCACAGACTAAAGCAGTCATTGCTGGTTTGGGCATAGAGGCCCCAAATATGTATCTGGGTTCTCCAGTTCCCAGAGTCTGTGTGTTTTGGGGAGACATGGACTTGAATCCAAAGGAAAACCACTCCAAGGGTCCCCCAGGCACACACCTCCCAAGAATAGAGCCCCCACAAAGCCAGGGCCCATAGTCAGTGGACAAGAGGCTACCCTGCAGTCCCCTCCAAAAGCCCCTATCCTGGCTGGGTCGTCACAGTTATATATTTACTTTTTTTAAGCTTGATATTTATTTTTCATAGGTTGATAAGTTGCTTCCTGGTTTTTGGCCCAGGCCAAAATATTGTCATACACCCCAGGATTCCTAATAGGCATTTTATTTATATATATATATATATATATATATATATATATGTATATATATATATATATATATATATATATATATATATATATATATATATATATATATATATATATATAAATATATATATATATATATATATATTATTATTATACGAGATTTATATAGCCCTTACTCAAGATGGCCTAGAATATAAATGTTAGGGTGTGTTAGGAGGTGTTTCTCAACAGAATTAAGCATGGGAACACGGATGGATGGGTAAGTTTGCTCTGAAAAATAAAAATGAATTAAATAGCATTTTCAGTTTGTGGTGCTCAGATACAGTTACGTTTCACTTTAACTTGGTAGCTGTCTCTATTCTGTCATTGTAAAGTCTAGCTTACTGCAGTTTTAGTGCTAAAGTCACAGGTAACATGTAGTTTTGACAACATTAGCATCAATAGATGCTTTGGGGTTGATTTACTAAAACTGTACAATGCAAAATCTGGTACAGCGGTGCATATTAGCCAATCAGCTTCTAACTTCAGCTTATTCAATTAAAGAGGAGTTCTGCCCCCCCCCCAGCAAAAAAATGAAAGTCAGCAGCTACACATACTTTATTATTAGGACACTTACCTGTCCTGGAATCCTTTCGGCTTCACAGCTGGTTCCCTACTGAGCATGCACGAAGTGCACTGCACTTTCTAAATGGCCCAGTGGCTGGGGAAGCAGGAGGGGGGCTGAACATCTGAGTGATCCACAGCGAGATCTCTCGAAAGTGGGGATGGGTACCTGTCAAAAACGGGTACCCGCTCCCCCCCCCCCCCCCAGAAGGTGCAAAATGTGGCACCAGAGGGGGAGAGGAGGCTGATAAGTGGAGCTTCCACTTTTGGGTGGAACTCCGCTTTAAGCTTTGACAATAAAACCTGGTTTCTCTGCAGAGCTGCACTAGATTTTGTACTCTCCAATTTTAGTAAATCAACCCATTTGTGCATGCATATCTATTTTCAAGCCCTCTCATATAATTATTCATATTCATTTTGTTATATTTGATGTAATGATTATTATTGTTAGTAAATATCCTTCAAGGTGAAGTGCAAAGAACTTATTAATGAAGGTATCCGATTCTTATCTTTCAAGCAATAAAATTTGTATCAAATTAAATGAATACAATATATTTTTTCAACAGGTAAAATGAACATAATATTTAAAAAAATATATTAGTTATTTATGATTTATCTCTTAATATGAAATAAACTTGCATGCTAAAATCTTAGCAGGATACTACAGTAGGCTTCAAATATAAAAAATATTAGCTCTCTTCTCACATCTACTGTCTGGTCTATTGAGAGGTAGTCATTGTACTCAAGTACAACAGCTTCTTTAGTAGAGCTGAGCCTTAAGCGTCTCCTTAAAAGGGGGTTACCAGAGAGGAGGGAACCAGGGGCCATTTTCAGTGCATCCTGGATGGGACAATCTAATCCTCTTTGCTGGTGCATCTGCTCTGTCAGTTTTGCTCTTCAAATCAAAAGGCATCACATTAATTAAAGTTCCCTTTTCTTTTATTTTTATTCAACCCCTGAAATGTGACCAGTGTACGCAAAAAGGTTTCAGCCCACTTTAGACACAAATATCCAACAGAAGGGTATGCACTTTGATTTGTTGTCTGGTTTCCGCTTACTATTCTCCCCTTACTTTTTTTTTTTTTTTCTGAAATCTTTAGACTGGGACCTCCTTTTTTAACAAAGTGCAGTACATTCAGGCAGCTTCACAAAACAAAGCATTCAGCTCTTGGTCAGCAACAAGCTCATCTTTGTTCATGTAGCTCTATTAAAGAAAGAAGGCCAATTTTATGCAGGTTTCTCCACTCTGTACCACAAAAGCATTTATCTGTATGCAAGTTATTTGGCAGACTCTGCCCATGAGATCATCTCTTCTTAAAATAAGCAAATTCGGTCATGTCCTGCAAAATCATAAACTGTTTAATATAAGACTTTTACAGGCAGATGTGTACATTCTTCTATGGCCTGTCAATCGGGGCAACAAAGAATATCTGCATTTCCTCCAGCGCAAACATACCTCCACTATACAATTCTGCAGCTGTGATGCAGTTCAGGCCAGGAAATCTGATTCTCCTAACCAGGAGGTGATGCTTTACTGATCACCCATGAGATTTCTACATTGCTTTGTGGAATTCTAATTGACAATTTAATGTGTTTTATAATGCACAAGCTAAAATAGTGTTCATCCACACTCTACAACATAAAAAGAAGGATTTTTTTTTTTTTTACATGTGATGTAAGTATATATATCAAGAGACTAGACATTTCCCAGAGTTTGTGCAGCTTTTGTTCTAAAGTTTTATATAAATAGTCATGGAGAAACATTCCAGATCAATGCTGTAGACAGTTACCAGGGTCAATGTAATTCATTGTACTGTTTACTGTCTGCCTTCACCCCCAATATTGTATGTACATCATTACGCTTTTTTAACTGTTTGTGCCATAGGGTTGATGGCCTGAGAAGGCCCACACTATTATTATACAGGATTTATATAGTGCTGACAGTTTACGCAGCACTTTACAACATGAGGGTAGACAGTAAAATTACAAAACAATTTAATACAGTAGGAATCAGAGAGCCCAGCTTACAATCTAAGAGGGAGGGTCAAGAGATACATGAGGTAATAACTGTTGGGGCAAGAGGTATTACACTAAGAGGGAAAATGAATAAATGGCATCCCAGCCTGAAAATAGTACATTTTTTGTGCAAGCCATTTTCCCCCCTTATACTCTACCCAGCTTCAAAGAGTAGTGGGACAAAAAGAAAAAAGTTAAACATGAAAGAAAAACAATTAAATAAAAGGGGAAAAAAAATGAGTACCAACTCCAAGCTTCAGTTAACCCGCTTCAAGCTAGTCACATGATATATGTGTCCTTTTCAGATTCTGTCCTGGTGTTGGGTTGTTCTTAATAATACAGAAATTGAGATGGGGTAGGGTCCTATTGCACTGCACTTACAGCATGACTTTAGTCATTCTTGTCCTCCAAACCAAACGACTGAGGATATCTTGTTGCTAAAAGATATTACTGATGGGTGGGACATATTGTCCCTGATCACCACCGCATCAGTCATATTGTCCCTAATCAGTGCCACACCAGTTACAGTGTCCATGATCACCACCACACCAGTTACAGTGTCCCTGATCACTGCCACGCTTATCCCAGTGTCCCTGACCACCACCACACCAGTCATATTGTCCCTAATCACAGCCACACCAGTTACAGTGTCCCTGATCACTACCACACCAGTCCCAGTGTCACCAGACCAGTGTATGCCAGGAACAGATTTCCTTATAACTGCCACACCAGTCCCAGTGTCACCAGACCTGTGTATGCCAGGAACAGTGTTTCAGATTGCTGCCACGCTAGTCCCCAGTGTCACCAGACCAGTGTAAACCAGCAACAGTGTTTTTGATCTAACCTCCACCGTAGTGTTGCCTCTGCCTACCGCCTGTAATAACCCTGGCCTGTTTATTGATAATATTTCTGACTGTTGCCTTGACCGATCCTTCGCCTGTTTGCTGACCACATCTCTGCCTGCAGCCTGAACTGACCCATCTGCATGTCCAACTGACTAAATTCCTGTGAGACACCAGTCCCAGGCATCCCCTGTGGACAACTGCACTCCTGGAACCAGGGGCGTAGCATGAAATGAGCGGGCCCGCGTGCAAGATAAATAGTGTGCCCTGGGAACAAAAGAAAAAATGAGGCACGCATAGCGTGCCGTGGAGAAAAAGGGCGTGGCTTAAATTGCGTTAAATGTTGGGCATGGCTAAATGGGGTGTGGTTTAATAGAGTCTGAGATAACTAATATAGATAAATAGGGAATGTACAGTGCAGAGTGTATGGTGGTGGGTAGTATGTACAGGAGAGGAGTGGGGTGTGTTTGGTGGTGGGTAGTAGGTGCAGGAGAGGAGTGTATGGAGGTGGGTAGTATATGCAGAAGAGGAGTGTGGCGTGTATGGAGGCGGGTAGTATGCGCAGGGAAAGGGGTATGAAGTTTATGGTGGTGGGCATTATGTGCAGGTAAGGAGTGCGGAGTGTATGATGGTGGGTATTATGTGCAGAAGAGGAGTGTGGAGTGTATGGTGGTGGGTATTATGTGTAGGTAAGGAGTGTGGAGTGTATGGAGGTGGGTATTATGTGCAGAAGAGGAGTGCGGAGTGTATGGAGGTGGGTAGTATATGCAGGAGAGGAGTGCGGAGTGTATGGAGGTGGGTAGTATGCGCAGGAAGAGGGGTATGGAGTGTATGGTGGTGGGCATTATGTGCAGGTAAGGAGTGCGGAGTGTATGATGGTGGGTATTATCTGTAGGTAAGGATTGCGGAGTGTATGGAGGTGGGTATTATGTGCAGAAGAGGAGTGCGGAGTGTATGGAGGTGGGTAGTATGTGAAGGTGAGGAGTGCTGAGTGTATGGTGGTTGGTAGAATGTGCAGGTGGTGTGGCAGGAGGCGTGTCCTATGCCTACATATGTTTGCTAGTAGGTGTCCCTCATTCCCATCTCAAAATGTTGGGAGGTATGGATTTGTGTGATACACAAGATAAAATGTCCAAAAACTGAAAAAGTCTCACACATGTGGTATCACCATACTCGGTGTAGTAGAATGGGTTTTGGGTTGTAATTCTAAGTATGCTCATGCTGTGTGTGATAAGTATCTTATTAAATTGCCAATCTAGGACCAAAAAAGGATTTCTTTTGTTCTGTTGCTAGCAGCGAAGAGGACCTCAGGCCTTACGCTTGGTCTTTTGCTACAGGAACAAGGCCCTGCCTTTTTGCCACTTTTCCTGCCAGTGATCGGCTGAGGTTGCATGAATATGCAGGTGAGGGTCTGCCTCTCCAACCCACTATATTCCAGAACTTGCCGGAATTCAGAGGGAAGTAGTTGGGCCTGCACTAGCAGAACCTAAAACAGCCAAAAGCAATTAGGTAGTGCTCCTCTGTTATAGCAACCTAATAAGGAGGTTACAAGTATATAGTAAACATAAACCCAGCCACTATAATTCTAAATAAGCTTTAACATGTTGATGTAATTTAAAAATAGTTTTTAAATCTTTTTAAATCTGTGGCTTTCCTTAAAAGAGTTCCTGGTGTCCCTCCCTGGCATGAAGTTCCTGGTTCAGGCGCGCTCTTTCAGGAAAGTTTTGGAAGAACCCAGAACTGCAAAAAAAAAAAAAAAAAAAGACACAAAAAACTGACACAGATTCAATCTACAAGTGTCTGCTGATTGTTTTTGAAAGAAACCTGGAGGCTGCAAATTACGGCCACCCTCGCCAATGTTGTGGGTTATTATTGCTGCTGCTGACTCCTTTGCTGGGGTGCCAATGACTCCAATGAGGGGGATTATTTTACTCCCAAACTAAAAATCACCACTTTATTGTGTTTCCAGGTGTTCAGAATTTTTCCTTCTTGGTACCATTAAGGTTCCAAAACAAGGAAAGGGATGATCGGCACTCAGGATGACATCTAAAAAATAGAATTTCTTGATTGAACATGTATGACGCTGTAAAAACAGCCTGTGCATTTCGGGCAATAGTCCTTAGTCATTATTGATAAAAAAAAAAAATGAATAGCACTTAAATAGTATATAAAAAGGTCACATGATTTAACCAGCACAGGTGAAATAAAAATGCAAAGGGAAAACCCAACATGACTGCAATGCAACACATCACAGAAGACATAAGCATATGAAAAGGTAAACATATGAAAAGTGACCCACAGTAGCATGTATAGTTTATAAACCTGATATGTATAGTTTGTAAACAGCCCAGAGGTCTGAGCACCAGGTGAGCTGTTATGTGGGAAGGTTGTAGCACCTACACACCTGTTATACCTTTAAGATGCCCCTTCTAACTATGCATGCATATCTTTAACCATTTCCAGTCCAGGCCAATACTAACATCCTCTCCTACATGTAAAAATTAACATTGTTTGCTAGAAAACTACATAGACAAAGAGTGTTGTATATTTTTTCTAATGTCATATTTGCTCAGCAGTTTTTCAATCATAAGTTTTTTGGAAAAATCAACTTTAAAGAGGAGCTCAAGTCTAGACCAGAAAAAATAAAAGTCACCAACTACAAATACTGTAGCTGCTGACTTTTAACAAAAGGTCACTCACCTGTCTGGGGATCCAGCATTGTCCTCATCCGAGCCAATTCTTTATATGGCATTGGGTCCAGGGGACTGCATCTTAGGTAAGGGAAACCCCAGTTCCCACTGCGCATGAGTGAGTCACACTGTGCGTTATGAATGATCCCAGAAGGCTGCAGGGGAAGGGGGGGGGGTAAACTTCTGCTCAGATCATGGGAAACCCGGTACTTAATACCTTTATATAGTATGTTGGTATTATGTTAATGTTAGAGAAAGTGGTGTACTATTTGCATTTTGGTAGTTTGCTTTTCTGTTTTCAATCTGTGTTATTTATTCTATGTTGTAGTTTAATAGTATGGATGTTTTATTAGAGTATAGTTTCAATTTGTTTTACTTGTATTAATTGCTGTTAATTGTATTGTGCTTTGTTCTATTCATTATAGTGATCTTATGTTGTCTTTGTTAAATGTAGCTGTATCACAATAATTGCCCTTTGGGATTAATAAAGTATTCTTAAAGTATTCTGAATCTGACTTATAGGCATTAACAGTGTATGTAAATGTATGTAACAATGTATGTACTGTATACAGTATCGGTATGTAATTTAAAAAAAAGTTAACCCCCCCAAATTTTATTTAATTTCTTCATTTTTCAAAAATTTGTGAAAAACAATTACAACGTCAAAAAAACTCATCATGCTTCTTACTAAATACCTTGGGCTGTCTACTTTTTAAAAGGGGTCATTTGAATTGTACTGTCCTGGCATTTTAGGGCCTCAAGAAATGAGATAGGCAGTCAGTACATCAGGACTGATCAATTTTCAAATATATACAGCGGGTAAAATAAGTATTGAAAACGTCACCATTTTTCTAGGTAAATATATTTCTAAAGGTGCTATTAACATGCAATTTTCACCACATGTCGGTAACAACTAGAGCTGCACGATTCTGGCCAAAATGAGAATCGTGATTTTTTGCATAGAATAAAAAGATCACAATTCTCTCACGATACATTATACAAAAAAAAATGAACTAACTTTACTGGTTGTTTTTTTGAAAGACTGCTGCGCAAATACAGTGTGACATAAAATATTGCAACAACCACCATTTTATTCTCTAGGGTGTCTACTAAAAAAATATATATAATGTTTGGGTTTCTAAGAAATTTTCTAGCAAAAAAAAATTATTTTAACTTGAAACCAACAAATGTTAGAAAAAGGTTTAGTGTTTAAATGGTTACATTTTTTTCACTTACACACGAAGTCTATTCCATTGACAAATTGTTACGATGTTTATACTTAAGTTCAACTGTTAAAGAATGTTTTGATTCTTAGCAGACTGCCCGTTTTTTTTTTTCCTTTCTTTTGACGGCTGTGGCTTCAGAAGAGCAGAAAGAATTCTTTGCATAGAAAGAATCAGAAAACACTTTAGACAAGATCACGATAACGATTCTTGACGATTAATCATGCCGCTCTAGTAACAACCCATGCAATCCACACAGACAAAGAAACCAAAACAAAACAAAGCAATGGAGTCTTGCATGGTGAGCATGCATACAGGCCATGGTGGTTGAGTGCATTACTTGTTTTCTTTGAAACAATTGTACTTGCTAATTTCAGATCTTTCTGAGTTTCTCCACAAGAGGTTCTTGGCTCTTGTACAACTCTTCTGTTCAGGAATTAAGTTATGTGTAATAGAATGGAATCACATAGGGAAAAAGTATTGAACACATGAAGAAAGGGAGGTGCAAAAAGGCATGGAAAGCCAAGACACCAGCTGAAATCTATCAGTAAATAGAAAGCAATCCTGGCCCTTGTCAGTGCAAATTATTATCAGCTGGTTCATTCTCAACTGATGGCCTATAAAAAGGTGTCTCATTACCAAGGTGTCACACAAAAAAAATCTCATGATGGGTAAAAGCAAAAAGCTCTCTCAAGTCCTTTGCAACCTAATTGTTGCAAAACATACTGATGCCATTGGTTACAGAGGGATTTCTAAACTTCGGAATGTACCAGTGAGCACTGTTGGGGCCAGAATCCGGAAGTGGAAAGAACATAATTTCACCATAAACCGGCCACGACCAGGTGCTCCTTACCAGATTTCTGACAGAGGAGTGAAAATAATTATCAGAAGAGTTGTCTAAGAGCCAAGGACCCTTTGTGGAGAAACGCAGAAAGATCTGGAATTAAGAGGTACAATTGTTTCAAAGAAAACAATGCACTCCACCACCATGGCCTGTATGCATGCTCACCATGCAAGACTCCATTGCTGAAGAAAAAGCCTGTTAAACATTTAGACAAGTGTGTGAAATACTGGGAGAATATAGTCTGGTCAGATGAGACCAAAATTGAACTCTTTGGATTCCATAATACACACCATGTTTGGAGGTCAAATGGCACTGCACATCACCCAAAAAACACCCCCATAGCAACAGTGAAGTTTGGAGGTGGGAACATCATGGTGTGGAGCTGTTTTTCAGCATATGGCATTGCCAAGCTTCATGTCATTGAAGGAAGGATGAATGGGAAAAATGTACCAAAACATCCTTGGTAAAAATCTGCTGCCATTTACCAGGATGATGAAGATGAAACGAGGGTGGACATTTCAGCAAGACAATGATCCCCAACACAAAGCCAAGGAAACTCTCAATTGGTTTCAATGAAAGAAAATAAAGCTGCTAGAATGACCCAGCCAATCACCTGACTTGAACCCAATAGAAAAATCTACGGAAAGAAGTAAAGATCAGAGTTCATAGAAGAGGCCCACGGGACCTTAAAGATTTAAGGATTGTTTGTGTGGAAGAATGGGCCAAAATCACACCTGAGCAATGCATGCGATTAGTTTCTCCATGCAGGAGGCGTCTTGAAGCTGTCATGTGTTCAATACTTATTTTGCCTGCTGTATACCATAGTTTGTAGGCTTTTGGCCTAATTATTATATTTATTTATATACAAATAATACTTTTTTAGGGTTTTTTTTCGGTATTTTTTTTAGTTTATATAGCAAAACATAAAAAACCCAGTGGTGATTAAATACCAGCAAAAGAAATGTATGCAGATTTGAAAATTTAGTAACCTCAGTTTAAAGTGCAGAATTTAGTTGTTGATCATCTGTTTTTGAAGCTGCCTAAATTGTTGAAAAAAAAAAATGCACCTAAACGCTTCACATTATATTGCTCATTTTAACTACATTAACTCAATAGTAAAAATAATAGGTATACACTGGTTGGACCTTTGTGATAAAAACTGTTCTAGCATAACATCCTCCATGTTGGGCAGATTTTAGACCTAAGCGTTTAAGCTCCTGGGGTCCTTGTTTGAATGTCATCTTCCAAGAGATCCTTGGTTTGCGCTTCTTTACCTCAATCCCCCTTCTCTCACTTAGCCCCCGTTCACACCAGTGCGACTTGTCATGCAATTAGGGCCATATCGCATGACAAGTCGCACCCCATTGCCAGCAATGAAACCATTTATATCTTCACGACTCATGTCACAGCGATTATGTAAAAGGTTCCTGCACTAGTTTGCGTAGACTTCTCTTCGGTATGAAAAATCGCAATCCGCAATTAAATCATCAGTGCAAATTGCACTGATGTGCAGCTTTGAAATTGCTCTGAAGTAGTGTGATTTCAAAGCCGCACCAGTGTGAACGGGGACTAAA
Source organism: Lithobates septentrionalis (assembly GCA_037952835.1). Classification (NCBI taxonomy): domain Eukaryota; kingdom Metazoa; phylum Chordata; class Amphibia; order Anura; family Ranidae; genus Lithobates; species Lithobates septentrionalis. Next base: position 2,264,779 of record JBBDGP010000076.1, on the reverse strand, counting down.
TCCCAATTTAAGGGGCCACTTGCTAGATTACTTGGCAACCAAAAACACATGGCTATCACCAAAGCTTTGAAGCAACAATTTGTCCAATCTGCGGAGGTTGTGTGAAGCTTAAACACGTCCTTTGTTAATAAGAAACTGAAGAACATACTCCTGGATATCCACAAAAAATTGTTTCCCTTTGTTCTCTATAGATTCAGGATGTGCATGCAAATGATCAGACACCTCAAACTGATAACTTTGTGGTGCGATTTGAGCCCATACAAAATGAATGGGCTCAAATTTCACTGCAAAGAAATGCATGTGATTTTCCGCACTGCTTCTATGTGAACCCAGGCTTGACATAGAGACTTCAGCCTGGGTTCACACAGGAGCGGTGCAGGAAACTGCATGTGATTTTGGACAGGAATCGCCCCGCATTCCTGTTCAAATCGCATGTCATTCTTTGCAGTAAAATTTGAGCCCATTTATTTTGTATGGGCTCTATCACACCGCAAAGGTATTGGTACTCGGTATTGGTGAGTAATTGTGTACAAATATCGGTGCTCGTACTTGCAGGTAAAAAAAAATGGTATCGGTGCAACCCTACTCCCTACCTATTAAAAGCGTTATCTTTTTAAAGCCCTTCCATCCCAGTGAGGAAAGCAACTTCAGGACTTCTGGTGCCCACCCTCCCTCCTTCCCCCGCTATCATTTTGTCTCTGTGACCTATTTGCCATTCCTCTCTTCCTTGCTCTGCTCTCCTTCCTCTCGTGCTCCATCTTCTCTGTTTCTATCTTGCTAAATTTATATGTACAGTTCAATATTTGACCATACACCCTAACCCTAATTGTCAGTGCTTCAACCTATGATATTCTGTAGGCCTCACATATGCTATCTGCTTAGTAGGCGAGCCCCTGTAGACTTCTTGGGAATGATACTTTTTCTCAGTTTGCTTTTCATTGCCCGTGGAATTGTTTCAAGGATAATATAGTGTTGTGTGTCTTTGGGAGCTCTGTATGATCATTACCTATAATGGAGATAAATATATGGTCCTATATGATATGTCTTATTGTATATGCTGGTCATGTGTCCCCTATGCTTACCGATGAATGTTGTAACACTGTTGCATATTTCTCACAAAAGTTCAATACACATTTATTGCAAGTGAAAACTGTCTTGCCATTGGCCAAATTTACACTGGTTCTGCGATTTTCTAATTCTTGTAGTAAAACATCTGCCTGTGCCTTTTGTCTCTAGTCCATTTCAGTCTAGTCTTGATCATTAAGACTGTGCTGTTGCTAGCCAGAGATGAATTCTTTTGAAATAAATAACATGCATATGTATTTTTCTTATGTTCCTTGTTTGGATTGGAGATTATTTTGGTGGATTAAAAATATTCAATTATGTAATTTAATGATGTTTGACTGATTGGATTTACACGTTGTCTGTATTTGTTCTCATGGTTTTATTTTATTTGTACTTGAAAATACTTAAGGTCAAGAGGTCCTGATTAAGTGGCTGACTCCACGAAATGCGCAAAACCATGTATGTTGATCTTATCTCTAAGCTTTTTTGTACTATGCAACAATGTGGTTGACCATTTCAGGCATATGTAAAGTATAATTATGAAATGGCTATTCAATGTTAGCCAGTTTTACACTGCTGTATCTATGGTCTCTTAATTCCTAAAAGAGAAGTATCGGATTTGTTTTTGTTTTTTTAAATCATATTTATCTAGGTGGATGCAGAATCAGTCATCTGCTGGCTCTAACACTTAGAACCGAGTGCTCCATGAGCAGAGAGCTGCTGACTGTTCTGCCCCCCCACGCTCACTGGAGCGCTGGACTGTGGAGGGGGCGGGAGCGGGCAGCTTGTGGGAGCTCCAGGCTTGTGGGCGGATCCCAACCAAATGGTTGCGATCTTTCCCAAGCCTGGACCGGCTCAGTGACGTCACATGACAGCAGATTTCAGCCCGCTGTCTGCTGAAAATGGGTCACAGGAGTACAGAACAAACTACACTCCTGTGATCCACAGGAGAAGTACAGCCAAACAAGCTTTGGCTGTACTTCTCCTTTATTGAGAGTTTCATAGCAATTGGCCATCCGTAGCACATTTTTGCATCAGTGAGAAGAGGGACAGCCTCTGAACACCACTGGTCAATTTCTGTTCACTGGTCAAAACAGGCCTATTACTAACTGATGTTAAAACTCCGTAAAAAAGGGTTTGTTTTAAACTAAAATGAATCAGAAGAGGCTCTGCTGCTGTAAGTAAGTCAAGCTAATTGTTAATGAAAAAAAATGATTCCATAGTCAAATATGCACTGTCGGTGTACGCTATTATTGAAACTGTCCATTAAAATTGTACAGTTCCATAACATCACCTACAGCTTTATACAGCTTAAAGGTCCGGTTCACACTTGTGCGTCATGCGCTCTGACTTTGAGAGCATGTCGCAAGACATGTAAAAAACAATGATTCCCTATGAGAGCCATCTTAACTGGTCTGACTTGTGTCTGGACTGGGTGTGATTTCAGTCCATAGAACTTTGGAACCCGTGTTAGCTCCAACATCAATCACGATATCCGCCGCCGACGACCTAATGAAAAAAAAATGCTTCTCCACCTATGTTGGCTCCCGCTGTTCTGTCAGCTCCGGTGTCTGACAGTTCTTATATAACTATGGAGCGTGACCATCAGGTGACATCACCGGGAGACCCCGTCCCTTGTGACGTCATTAACCCAGCTGCGGCGGCAGTCATCGTGAGTGACATTGGAACTACCACAGGGTATAGTATTCATTTTTAATAAAGGACTTGTCAAAAAACATCTATTTTTTTTACACTACACTGCTTTTTTGGGGGTGAATGGGTAGGGGTATAATGTACTCCATACTCATTCACATAGGAGGGGGTCATGATCCGGGGGCCCCCTTTCTTAAAGGGGACATTCAGATTCTGATAAGCCTCCTGTCATGGTTATGCAATAGAGTCTGTTTGTCAGCCTACCTGTTTCCATGTGTTCATCTCCAAAGACGAGCTGTCTCTCACCTGACTGCTTTTATTAACTCTCCTCTAGCATGGCTCCACCCCAGCTCCTATCAGAGAACTCTATATTAACCTCTGCACTGCAGGTCAGACCTGCTGATCAACCTTTGTGTGTTTGGCTTCCTGTTCCTGCCTGCCGTGTGCTCTACATTTATCTCTGTTACCGACCTTGGCGTGTTCTATACTATTCCTGTTTGCTCGTGACCCTGACCTTTTGGCATGTCCCTGACTATCCTTATTTGCCTGTGACCCTAAACCTTGGCGTGTACCCTGTTGTCCTTGTCTGCTTGTGGCCCTGACCTTGGCTTATTCCTTTACTATCCTTATCCTTCTGTTGCCTACTGTGGGTGTGAGCTAGGGGGACCCTGGGGGTCGCGACCTGGAGCCAGTTGCAGCCCAGTCCATCCTCACCACTAGAGGCACTGGTGAACACCTACTGGCTCTTAGACTCCACGCCCCAGGGAATCCTACGCTCTAACCCCGGTGGGATCCGTGTTGGTGTTCCAGCGACCCTGCCTTCCTTATACCCGGACTCCCATCCGCAGCAGTCAGCTGTAAGTTCCACCGCCTTGCTGTGTATTCCTGATCCCAACGGTGTGCATCTGTCACCTAGCCTCAAGGTGACCTGACACCTCCTACCCACAGACCCCCGCAACCACCGGCCAGGGTTGTGGGGAAGAGGGCCTTGTCCCCATCAACATGGGGACAAGGTGCTTTGGGGCTGGGGGGGCAGAGCCCCCCCAGCCCCAAAGCATCCAGCCCCATATGTTGAGGGCATGTGGCCTGGTATGGTTCAGAAGGGGGGACACTTACTAGTCCCCCTTTTCCTGACTTGCGGGGCTGCATGCTCGGATAAGGGTCTCGGATAAGGCTGCTTTCACACTGATGCGCTGCAGTTTACCCACACCACAGTGCACCTGCAGATTTCCTGTGGGTTAACTGTACTTTGCCATAGACTTTCTATAACTTATATTATATCTTGCGGGTGTGGTGCACTTCTGAAAGTGCACCAAAACTCCTCCATTCAGAAAGCACAGCAAACCCGCAAGTTATTACAGAAGTCTATGGCTCAGTGCAGCTAACTTGCAGGAAAGCCGCAGGTGCACTGTGCTGCACCTGTGGATTAGTGTGAAAGCAGCCTAATAGTTGTTAACCCTTTGATAGGTGCTAATATGCCAATTGCAAATATGCTATGTATGTGTTGTTTAATTCACTGACCTTCTTTAGCTCTTCCAGCTTCTGCTGACATCACTTTCCAGGCTGCTAGAAAAGGTCCCATCTGCCTAGGACAGGAGCCAGCGCTACAGACGAAGCATCGGCTTATGCGGCTACTACTCCTTCCATGGCCTCATGCTCCCTCCGCTTCCGGCGACGGCTCACTGCACTCTGATGCTCTGGGATGGAGGGTCGGCAGCCTGTTGTTCACAATCTGGGCTTGCTGACCCACCATGCCAGAGCATGGGCATGTGCTTCCCTGGTTTGAGGGCCACAGGTTGAGCACCCCTGTTCTAGAGAATAATCTTTATTTTTTTACTTTGAAAGTTTAGATGTGTTTTGATTAATGAAAGTCTCGTCATAAGCATTGTGTGGGATGTGATAAGTGGTCCATGTAGTATATCACTGAATAATAACTCAAAAAACAACAAACAGAGAGTGAGCAATTAGAAAAAAGTTGTGGGCAAGCAATGAAATGAAAATAATAAGGATAAGCAATAGGAGATAAACAGAGGGAAAGGAACATTTTTTATATAACAAGCTGGTGAAAATCTATGAAAATGGCAGCACAGATTTCGGATCCTAGTTTACTATATTTAAAGACATGATGTAAGAAAATGTTAGAAAAGTAAGTACAATTAATACATATAAAATAAAAACTGCCTGAAGGAAACAGTACAAATGTACCATAAACGGTAAATGGAAAGATGTAAAAGAAATTGATGTACAGGGCTTTTGAAATGAACTAAAATTTTGGAATATGAAGCAAATAAAGTGTTTAGGAAGGATGAAAAAAAGAAAAGGAATAAATGGTTTAATGAGGATTGTTAGAGGATGACTTGTGTAAAGGGAGATGCATCAGAAAAAATAGACAAGGGCATATGAAGAAGAAAGAGAAAAGGAAGCAATGGTTTGATGAGGGTTGTTAAAGGATGACTTGTGTAAAGTCAGATTCATCAGAAAAAAATACAAGGGCGCGTGAAGAAGTCTAAACAAGGAAAGGACATGGGGAGAAGTAAAGAGAAGATGGTAAGGAGAAGCTAAGGAGAAATAACACTGGTTACGTAAATATTCATGCAAATTTTTGAAGTTTATAAATAACAAAACACCATGAAAGATAACATTCAAGCAGATTTAAAAAATCAGGAGGTGAAGGATTTTATGAGTAAATCTATGTTCTTCAGATATTATTGACAGAAAAAACACTATCAATGCAAAGCATACAAATAAACTGTGCCAAATACTATAGGAAGGAATGCCTTCGGAGTGTTTCTGTTCATTTGTGTTCAATAAAGCTTTTTTTTTTTTACTGCCATATGGGAGCGGATGGGTCCAGAGTGAGCTCTGCACCTGCAGCTGGTTCTGCAAGGCTGCCCAGTCACAATGGAGTGGTGTCAAAAGGTAATTTCTGTTTTTCAGTAGTTCTATGAATCATTAATATGATCTTTAGCAAAGTTATTTTTTTTTTTTTTGGCTCTGGACACTGCTGGCCAGAGAAGGATCACTTTGGCACAGTTGAACAGCTTAAACATGCCTTGTAATATAAGTAAAAATATATTTGCATATATTTAGCAGAATATGAAAATATATCTAAATACCTGTTTTGAAGCAAAGTGTGTCTGAAATATATAAAGGTTGTACAAGATGCCATGGATGGGTCCTGGATTGGAGGTTGTTCTGCCCTTACAATGTGTTTGTAGTACAAGGCTTGGCAGACAGCTAACAACTTCCCAATAAAGACAAAGACTGAAGGGTTAACAGTTGTAATCTTTACTGAGAATTTGATTTAAGTTTCTTTAGGTTTAGGTTTAAGTTTTTTGTAAAACTGTAAAACACAAATTTTCAAAGTATGCATCAGCATTAAATCATAGTATCAAGCATGTTACATTAGTGTAAGGCATTAGCTAATAGAAATCTAAAGGAACTCCCTGGCAGAAACTACTACCAAACACACAAAAAAAATGCAGTTGAATTAGTAGAACACATACTACTTAATTGAATACTAATGACAGCCTACTTACAGACATATGCTTCCAAGGCCAGTTTTAAGAAATAGTGGAGCTATTCCCATGCTTTTTCACTGCAGGAGGTATTAACCACTTCAATACCAGCCTATAGTAATATGACGTCCACAGATGGGATCTCCCATCCTGGGTGGACGTCATATGACGGCCTCGGGTTCCCGGCCGCCTAGGGGGCGCGCGCGCGCGCCCGCCGCGTCGCTCGGGACCCCGTGCGTGTGCCCGGCGGCCGCGATGTCCGCCGGGCACCCGCGATTGCCCGTTAACCGGGCCTGGACCGTGGATCTGTGTGTGTAAACACACAGATCCACAGCCTGTCAGTTATGAGGAGAGCGATCTGTGTTCCCAGAACGGAGGAACACTGATCGGTCTCCTCCCCTTGTGCGTCCCCTCCCCCTACAGTTAGTAATCACTCCCTAGGAAACACATTTAACCCCTCCCCGCCCCCTAGTGGTTAACCCCTTCACTGCCTGTCACATTTACACAGTAATCAATGCAATTTTATAGCATTGATCGCTGTATAAATGCGAATGGTCCCAAAAATGTGTCAAAAGTGTCCGATGTGTCCGCCATAATGTCGCAGTCACGAAAAAAAATCGCGATCGCCGCTATTACTAGTAAAAAAAATAAATAAATATTTTTTTTTTTTAAATGCCATAAATCTATCCCGTATTTTATAGACGCTATAACTTTTGCGCAAACCAATCAATATACGCTTATTGCGATTTTTTTTACCAAAAATATGTAGAAGAATACGTATCGGCCGAAACTGAGGAAAAAATTCGTTTTTTTTAAAAAAAATTGGGATATTTATTATAGCAAAAAGTAAAAAATATTGTGTTTTTTTTTCAAAATTGTCACTCTTCTTTTGTTTATAGCGCAAAAAATAAAAACTGCAGAGGTGATCAAATACCACCAAAAGAAAGCTCTATTTGTGGGAAAAAAAGGACGTCAATTTTGTTTGGGTACAACGTCGCACGACCGCGCAATTGTCGTTTAAAGTGCGACAGCGCTGAAAACTAAAAATTAGTCTGGGAAGGAAGGGGGTGAAAATGCCCTGTATTGAACTGGTTGAGCAATATGTCTGCTGGACAGGAAGTGGGCGTAATATACTACAGTTCCTGCCAGTAATGGATGCCAATTTAAAGCAACAGTAAAATAATGAATATATACTGTATGGTGATCAGAACAGAGGTACTGTATGTGTCCCCATTGATTTGGTTTTAGTCCCTTTAGGAGTACTCAGGGATTCTCATCCATGTGGGTGAGGAGTTTTGCGGTGATCCGGTATATATAGGGAAAAACTGATTTTGAAGTTTCCCAGGATTTATAAAGTATAACTAAAGGCAAAACCTTGTTAGTTTGTATTGCTGTCTGTGCTTCTGTTAAGGGGATTCCCCCTCTCCTGTTTACCATTATCGCTGAAAGTAAACACAAAAGAAAATCCCAAATTTTGGGTTGTAATTAGAAAAGTAATTGGTTCCGCAAGGAATTCCGTTAATTTGCACAGATTTCCTTTCACTTCCTGTTTGGCTATGGGACAGGAAGTGAAGGGAAATGTTCGCAATGTGACAAAAAAATCTGCAAGGGGTTATAACACTCCCTTGTTCTATCCAAAATGAAAAAAAAAAAAAATTTTGCCTATAGTTGTTCTTAAAGTCCTCATATGGGTCCCTGAATTTGGAGAGATCTTGGGGGAGAAAGAGCCTCCAACCCTGACTACGGGGTACTTTGGTTATGAAAGAGTTCACCTGTGAAAGAAGGCTGAAAATGGCAGGAAGCAACCAGCAGGTGCCCATGAGGTGTCATATGGACCAAGACACAGTTGTGAGAGGGCTGTGGGCTCTTTTTCTGCTGAGACACTGCCAGGCTCCTGTGACCCTTTTGTTGGACCCCTGAAGCAGGCAGGAACTTTAAAACCCTGTTGTTGGACAGTTTAGGCTGATGGTGAGCCTAACACTTGCTGTTGTTCCAGAAGTGTATGGAATGTTATGTTTTATGTATGCTATATAAAAACTACATTGTTTTGCCTATTTTTGAAAGAATAAAAACTGTTTGCTTTTACCAAGACAGCTAGTAAGGGATCCAGACACCCAAAAACCACTGGGTGTATAGCAGTGTGCAAAGAGTTAATTAAACATTTTTCATATTAACATGTGGTTTCAACCCTTTAGCAACTCATGTAACCCTTCAGCAACTCATGTTTTATACAGTATATCCATGCCTTTTGAATTTGAGCAAAGGCATCTCTGTATTGTATAATGCAGGTCATTAACCTGACTTGAGTCTGTAGCTCTCCTCCAACTGTGTCTTTCTGCCTGATATTGGTACTATATGTACACTAAAGTTTGATATAAGCAGGTAAGTATTTGTAATTTTTTGCACAATAGAGTAGGGACTGGTCAGACAGAGATCATATCAACACAGCTGGCCAGACTGAACATGTGTTGCAATTAGGGGTACAACGGATCGTCGCCGATCCGTGATCCGTACGGATCAACCTCCGCGGATCGGCACACCCGCGATCCGCAGAGCACTCTGCGGCCTCGGCCATAGGAAAGGCCGCGGCTTCAGCCTAGCTCCAGAGCGGTGGCCGTCTTGGTACACCCGGAAGCGGCCGCTGTCTCGACAGGAAGTGACGTTTCTTCACCGCCATCTTGCTACACCCCACACTCCTGCACAGTACAGTAATGATAGAGTGAGAAGGGGGCAAGCGAACATCTTGTTACACCCACCGGAGTTTTAGATTTAAAAGCTATTTTCAACACAAAACCGAGCTTATATGCATAAATACAGTATTTGTAGATCGGACGGACTGTTTAGATGTTAGATTTTAAAAGCAACAGCAAACCTGCTGACCTTACACGGTTGCTAATGTGACAGAACACCTCTGATTTTCACATTTAACATTAAATGTGAAAATCAGAGGTGTTCTGTCACATTAGCAACCATGTAAGGTCAGCAGGTTTGCTGTTGCTTTTAAAAGCTAACATCTAAACAGTCCGTCCGATCTACAAATACTGTATTTATGCATATAAGCTCGGTTTTGTGTTGAAAATAGCTTTTAAATCTAAAACTCCGGTGGGTGTAACAAGATTTGTGTGTTTTTGTTTTTTTGTTTTTTTTTTGTTTGCTGATCCGAAAATGATTCGATCTGTGACTCTGATCCGAGGATTGATCCAATCCGTGAGTTTTTTGATCCGTTGCACCCCTAGTTGCAATATATGAGAACCAATAATCACAGTTTTTTTGCAAAGTTTATTAGAAATATAAAAGTGTGCAAAGAGTTAACTCCGAATCTGTTTATGACTGTGTAACTCACACTAGCTTTCTGTGTTTGGATCACTCTTCAAAAACCATATGACAGGTGATGAGGAGGTGTTGTATCACCCCTGCACCACCTGCTTTAACCCCTGAAACCCCACACTAGCACGCTGGAGCCACATGCATTGCACACGTCTGGGGTGGTTGCAGAGCTGGTCCATCCACCTGAATGGGATAATCAAGGGTACCCCCCCATGGGGGGTACCCTTGATTCTCCTGTTCTAACTTTAAGGGATGTTGGCAACAAATCAGGCTTTACCATGGTGGTTCAACTTACCCATCCACTTGAATGGGTTATGTTCAGTGAGTGGCAGCGCCTGCCAAAAAGGACAGGGCATATAGTTCTTGCCACTTCCAGAAAGGAGAGCATCACAACCTCAGCATGTGTACACCCTCAGCTGCTGCTTGTAGCTGCTCCAGTTAGGAGATACATGTTGAAGGCAGTAATAGCATGGCTCAACTGCAGGGTTTTACCCCCCCCCCAGGTCAATGACGATACCTGAGTCTATACATTTCCCCCAGCTGTGTCATTCTCCCCTATGTTGGCACTATAACTCCTAGGAAGTATGCTACAACCTTTAAGCAAAAAGCATGTGGCAGTTTGCAGAGTAGAGTAGGGACTGGCCAAGAAATGTTGCATTTTTTGCAAAAGTTTGCTTGAAATATGTATTCATAGCAGTGTGCAGAGGGTTAATTCAGAGCTACCCATTAATAGCGCATTTGTTTAGTAGTTTTCTTATGGTTCTTTGTCACCTGTTTAAGGATTGTACAATGTAGGTTTTACAATGATTACTGTGATTTGAAATATAACTGGAACTGTCATGGCGTGTCCTCATTTGGCTCTTGTTGGAACCTTCTTTTGTGATCTTGGTACGGATTGTATGTTCACAGCTTTCTGATTTGCTATTCCCATAACCCCCTGAGTTTATGTTCCTGCCTTGGCCCTGCTTTGTCTCTGTCTTGGCTCTTGGTTTGGTTTCGAAAGGTATTGTTCACTCTTATGTTAACCCTTTTCTTTCCTTAGCCTAGTCTTAGCTATGCTGTTTTAACAGTCTTTACTCCCTAGCTCTCTTTTTGTCCTTCTTTATTCTTTTGCAAGCCAGCCTATTTACCAGTCACTTGGTCATCCTCTGTACTTTCTATCTGCATACATTATCCTCAGTTCAGTCATTGTTGTCATTCACTTCTTCTATTTTGTCTTGCTCCCTTGTAATGTAGTGTATTTATCTAGTCATCCCCCATACTCCGTTTATTTATTTCAGTCTTAGGTCACTTACTATTGTCATTCTTTGTAGAGGTGTACCTACAGTAATTGACACCTAAGATAGACAATTTCTTTAACCACTTAAAGACCGGAAGGATTTGCCCCCTTAATGACCAGGCCATTTTTTGGGATATGGCACTGCTTCGCTTTAACTGACAATTGTGTGGTCGTGCGACGTTGTACCCAAACAAAATTGATGTCCTTTTTTCCCTACAAATAAAGCTTTCTTTTGGTGGTATTTGGTCACCTCTGTGGTTTTTATTTTTTGCGCTATAAACAAAAAAAGAGCGGCAATTTTGAAAAAACCCAATATTTTTAACTTTTTGCTATGATAAATATCCAAACAAAAAAGTAAAAAAAAAAATGAATTTCTTCCTCAGTTTAGGCCAATTTGTATTCTAGTACATATTTTTGGTAAAAAAAAAAAAAAATCACAGTAAGTGTATATTGATTGGTTTGTGCAAAAGTTATAGCATCTACAAACTATGGGATAGATTTATGGCATTTTTATTACTATTATTTTTTTACTAGTAATGGCGGTGATCTGCGATTTTTAGTGGAACTATGACATTGCGACGGACAGATCGGACACTTTTAACACTTTTTGGGGAACATTGACATTAATACAGCGATCAGAGCTAAAAATAGCCACTGAGAGTTAAAAATAGCCACTGATTACTGTATAAATGTTACTGGCAGGGAAGGGGTTAACACTAGGGGGCGATCGAGGGGTTAAGTGTGTTCCCTGGGAGGTGTTGCTAACTGTATGGGGGCTGGGCTGACTGGAGGAGGAGAGAGATCATTGTTTCTAATCACTAGGAACAGACAATCTGTCTCTCCTCCCCTGACAGAACGGGGATTTGTTTGTTTACACTGACAGATCCCTGTTCTGCCTGTCTCTGGTGTGATCGCGGGGGGGGGGGGGGGCAACGATTCCGCCGGACCTGCTGGTTGGCTCCCCCGCTCGTAAATGGGCGTGCGCACACACAAATTGCCATGTACACGCCCGACATACAATGATGGCGATTCGCGCAAGGGAGCCAACTTTCCGCAGTACAACTAAGGGCAGTCGGTAACTAGTTAACACCCCTTTAAATAACAATATTTTTCTTTTTAATAATGCAGCACTACCCCTGTAGGAGCCGCTTAAGTTAGTTCAGTCTGTTACTCTGCCTCTCAACCCCAGTAACAGTCTCAGCCCCCTCTGGCACACCTGGCAATAGTGTAAGTGCAAGGACCAATGAGAAACACACAGAAGCACAGAAATTGTCTCTACTGCAATATTTTTGTGGAAAAGAGTAACAATATATATTCAAGTACTGCAATTGGAGAGCAATAACTGAGATTAAGAGCAATATAGCGTACTACTATATTCAGGCTGCTTTCAGGGGATTCAAAACCTGAAAATAACCCTAAGAGCAGAGGAAAACACTTCAATAATAATAAATCACAATATGGCAATCTGTACCAGATTGGTTACACGGGTCGGCTCTATGAGTATGTGTGTGCGGGCCTATATGGCGCTAGTAGCTTCAGTCCTTTTGAAGAAAGATGAGGCTTTGTATCTTCAGCTAGCCACTCTCGTTGGTGCACTTAAAGAGGAACTGCAGTCTTCTCAAATAATTTGTAATAAAAACATCTTTGCCATTCTAAAGCTGCCCTCCAACCACTTTGCATATTATTTTATACACACTGTGATTCTGTACTTGTCAAATATGCTGCAGAAATCTCCCTCCACTAAGTCGGTCTGTATCCATTTTAACTGTGGGCAGCTGAAGCTGTTGTCTGTTCACTTCCTGGATTTACACAGACACACAGAGGCACACCTCCCGCTCTGCAGCCCTCATAGGCCCTCTTGAGAGTGAGAGAGAGCTGTGCATGATGTCAGAAGCCTAGGCCCTAGGCTTTTTACCAGACAAGAAACAGGAAGTGGGCTGTATAAGGTATTTACTGGCAGAAAGAAAATGTTTTACTATCCATAGTTAAAACAACAAGGGCAGAACATTTAATAGACGGAAAGTTGAAAAATTGACTGAAGGTTCGCTTTAAACTCCTGAAAAGGCTGGAAAGGCTTATCTACCAACATAAGGGTAGTATGGCAAAATTTGCAAAGCTCTGGGATCCATGGTTGAACGTACCAGGGCTAGCTCCGGTGGAGCTGATATTGGATCGAATAATGTACCTGTTGCTATATATATAACTGAATTTGTTGTATACGGAGGTTGCACAACCCACCGCGCACTTGTCTCATAGTTTTATTTTTAAGGAATTTAGAGTGAAGATGCAAACAGTTCACATATACAAGATATACTTGTAGTACCATGTATGGAAGAAAGACGTGTGATTGTATAACAACTTGTATTGCTCTGATGCAAATTATAGATGTATTGTACCCTTTTTCTTTCTCAATAAAACCTTGCTTTGAGATAAAAAAAAAAAAAACTCCTGAAAAGCAAGGCCAAACAAAACAACTACAGTCGATTATGACAGCCAATGCCTTTCAGTGGCTTAAACACTGTCTTTTTTATCAGGGCTATGAAACAAATAGAAAAGAAGGTTAGAAAAATAAGGTATGAAAAACAATGAAACAAAATTCATGGTGTATCTGAAAAGATTTGTTAAACAATGTTTATAGAAGACTTTGGTAGTATAAGATAATTAGTCTCTGACAATTGTACAATGGTTTAGAATCCATAAATAACATAAAAAGCCATAAGAAAAGTAAAAATAGAAGTTACAAAAAAATTTAGATCACAATAAAACCTGAATTTCTTACTCTCGCAGTATGCATTAGCAGCTGCAGTAAATCAGATAGAACCTGCCTCATTTCTTGGCTCTATTAACTATTGAATATTCTAATATGAAAGGCATCATGGTAATTTTAAAACAAGGTTTACTTCACATGCCTTCTTTTGCCAAGCATGGCACCTAAGAGAAAATAACTTGCGCAAGGATGTTCCATAAAAATAGGATCTCTCAATTCTGTATGGATGTGACTATTTTTACTTTAAGTATAAAGGAGAATAAAATCTGGGAACAAAGTGAGTTATCTTAAAATATCAGTTTTAATTAGACAATTAAAATTTCTTTCAAGAAACACAACCAATTTACTGAAAAAGATATTATGGGGTCCAGCAATATCTACAAAAGTGTTTAGCATCCATGATATCTGATGTCCTTTAAATTCTGTATAACAATAATGATTATTGTTATAATGCACAAAAAACAACAAACAAAAACCTGGCTCAGACTTTGTTCCACCATATATACTTATCATATCATAAGGAAAAATCCTATAGGTATATCTGGGAACACTCCAGTGACAACGTACAATCGTTGTGAAATTATATAGCAAATTTTATTTTGCATGTTTTGAAATGCTCAAAACATGCAAAATTAGTAAAAACATATATTGGCTAAAAACAACTGGACAAGGCCCCTACTTACTATGTATTGAGTGTTTGGATTTATCATGACAAGAACCCAATATGTACATCATTAGAAAAATCATCATGAATGTAAAAATTGCTGGGTCCCAGTATTGTGGGAACACTCAAGAATTGTCCATGCCTTCAATATACACACAATTGTTTGGAATTCAAGAGATGTTACAAAGTAGCTGAGGGAAGGATAAAAGTGTCCCACCAATCACCCATACATTATAGGCCGAAGACTGGCTTTGATTTGCAGTTTAGGGTGCACAAAAAGCGGGTGTTAGAACTGTCAACCTCGTTTGATGCACACCAACACTGGATGGATCTCACCTCAAATCAGAGGTCTAATAACCCCAATAAAGGGGATAACAATGTTGCACAGTGAATGCACACCAACATTTGATAAGTCAATTATCAGGCCACACAGCTGATTGGCCCAACAAAGAGGATGGTGGATAGTTCATGCAAATATCAACTCTGCTTGAAAATAGGAGGAATGATAGCAGGCTATGCCCTGCTTAAGTAAAATTAGACAGACATCAATGATCATGGTATCAGGCTGATGTCCCACTACTGTTTCATGATAAATGAATACCAGCCAAGGCCCCTTTAAGGGTGGTAGCAAAGTAGAATTGGTATCCATTCAGGCATCCATCCATGAGAAAGGCAAATAAATTGATAATTATCAGTCCCAGTAAAGGCACAACATCTCATAAGAGCAGAAAGGAGGATTCCAAGTCCAGAAAAACCTGACTGGTTTCACCAGTCAAGCCGGCTGCATCAGAGGTATAACTTACCTGTGCTCAGACATGCCCTTAAATACTACTGAAAATGGCCACCAAGTGTGGGCACATGCATACAATGATGTCACAATGCACGTACGCGTACGTACCAACATCATTGCACTTCAGACTAAGGAAAAACAAGCTGATAGATACCCAATCACCAGTTTCTGCACATAGAAAACAAGAGAATTTATATCTTCAGACACTAGAAGCCATAATATATATAAACCAAAGCAACAATGGTCATTCACTAATAATTTTTTATATCATAATGTGTTATGATTAGTAAATGACAACATTTGTGTCTGAGACACCCTTTGGAATTCCAACGTGCCATTATATGGCAAATGTCAGCACTGGTGACAGATTTAAGCATCCGGTGTAATGTGCACTAGGATTGAAGTGTCCATACACTGCGCTTTCATCTTCATATAGACATCTACAGTGGCGGGTGAGCTTTGAAGTTGGGCAGGGGGAACCTGATGGGGATTCACAAACACTAGTTCCCCATCAGGTCCACTTCCCTTGTGATTCACATTGGGCAGTAGATACTTAGCCAATATACAGCCTGCTATTGGCTATAGATTCTGCCCACTGGCTGCTGTCAATCACAAGGAGACAGTGGAACTGATGGGAAACTAGTGTCCTAGCTTCCCCATCAGGCTCTGCCCAGTGTCAGCATCACTAGTTGCTAGGAGGCAGTCAGCTGTGAAGCGGACAGTGCCCTTAACAAGCAGTGATCAGTGGAGAGGGGAGGGGGTAACAGTAACAAATATGCAGCTCTGCTACACATCATATAGAGGCAGGCACTTTGGCCTGTCACTCTATGCCAAGTTAGATTTGATCTTAATTATCTCCAGTTTTATGGTCTACAAAAATTTTTGGTGCAGTAATATCGTAAAAATTTGTAAAAGCGGCTCTGTTAAGATCTACCTGAATCTGCCGCGCCTTTCGTTAAAGCTATCGAAACATAGTTACATAGTTAATCTGGTTAAAAAAAGACACAAGTCCATCTAGTTCATCCAACGGGCAGCAGAAATTTTTTTATTCTGGTGCAGACCACTTTAGAGAGTCATACAGTAAATCACAAGAGAACGTTTTCAATGTAATCACGCTTGGGTGCTCCATTCAATAGATCTTCACAGTACGTGTGATGCCCTCCTCCAGCATTAGTCCTTAGCATCTGCCCTCAGATCATGCACAGGGAGATGCAAATAGCCAAAAAAAAACAAAAAAAAAAAAAACAAAACAAAAGGGGAAGCGCAGAGAGTAGTGCAATTAATGTTTTTATTAAAATGCAATAAACAAAATAAAAATAATCCACTCACATCCTCCAAATAAATAGCGTGCTCGTAAGCCTCAGACAATGATCCAGTGGTAGCCTTGCCACAGCTTGCCATTCAAGTGCTTCCTACTGTGTCTGGCTCACACTGCTCTCATTGCTAAGCTCATAGCCTGGAGAAAAGGAGCTGAATGCACTCACAGCATCTGTCTACTGAACACAAGTGGTGAAGCCGTCAGTGGCTGTAGAAGTTTAGGGAGCACTTCCTGGAAATCAATGGTCGGGTTACCAAAATGCCTATAAAGAGCAAGACCTATGCCAAGACATAGAACTTTAAATGGATAAAGTTTACGTGGATAATTGGCATCTGAATTGGCCTTGGTCTGGTGGCAAACTGCTGGTGACCAATTTGAGTTAGATAAGAATATATATGATTATCTGGTTGTGTTTCACTAAAATAATTTACCACTCTCTTTTATATATTTTATATTATTGAGTAGGTTACACAGCGTGATTTCAATTTCAGAGGGTTTGAGCAATACAACTCTGCACATTATTTTACATGATATATTTATGGGTATTTTTTTTTACACACAAAAAATGTCTTATTTATATATATATATATATAAGACGCACCTGACCATGAGACGCATCTAGGTTTTAAAGGTGGAAAACAAGAAAATAAATATTCTGAACCAAATGATGTATTAAAATATTTACCAGTGCCCATGAAATGCAGTCTGACCTGTGCCAAAGAGGTGCAGACTTACCAGTGCCAATAAAATGCAGCCTGACCTGTGCCATAAATGCAGCCTGACCATTACCAATAAATGCAGCCTGACCATTGCCAATAATGCAGCCTGACCATTACCAATAATGCAGCCTGACCATTACCAATAATGCAGCCTGACCATTGCAAATAATGCAGCCTGACCATTGCCAATAATGCAGCCTGACCATTGCCAATAATGCAGCCTGACCATTGCCAATAATTCAGCCTGACAATTGCCATTAATGCAGCCTGACCATTGCCAATAATGCAGCCTGACCATTGCCAATAATGCAGCCTGACCATTGCCAATAATTCAGCCTGACCATTGCCATTAATGCAGCCTGACCATTGCCATTAATGCAGCCTGACCATTGCCATTAATGCAGCCTGACCATTAACATTAATGCAGCCTGACCATTGCCACTAATGCAGCCTGACCATTAACATTAATGCAGCCTGACCATTGCCATTAATGCAGCCTGACCATTGCATTAATGACAATGGTCAGGCTGCATTAATGTTAATGGTCAGGCTGCATTAATGGCAGTCTGACCATTGCCATGGCTCGGGCTGCTCTGTCTTCTATCTCAGCAAGTGTCAGGCCCAGCTGGGAGATCGTCCCGGCGCTCGCGGGGGCTTGGGATGTCTGTCCTCCGCTCTCTTCCGGTACTAACATGGCGGCGGCGGGGGGGCGGTGCCTGGTGTATATTCGCACCAAAAGACGCAGAGACATTTTCCCCCCATATTTTTTGGGGAAAAAAGTGCATCTTATGGTCCAAAAAATACGGTAATAATTATACTGTACATGTAGTTATTTAACTCCTCCACCTTGCTAGGGGAGGCTTACTACATAAAGTGGTACTTTAAAGCTTCTGAACCCTTGTGAATTTAACTTTTTCTGCATAAATACAACCTAAAACATGATCATACATTCGTATGTAAACATGTGTGTCGGGTGCGCCTACATACGAAAACGGCAATTTTGCTACACATAGCTATTGCAATGCATATCTAAATGAGAGCAATAATTCTAAGGCTATGATTAAAGTGGTTGTACAGGCTGAAGGTTTTTTCCCTTCATGCATTCTATGCATGAAGGTAAAAAACCTTTAGAGTGCAGCTCCTCCCTCAGCCCCCACAGCACTTACCTAAGTCCAATCCTGATCCAGTGATGTGCACAAGACTGGATGCCCTTCCGGGTCTCTCCCTCCTGATTGGCTGAGATGCAGCTGCGGGTGCCATTGGCTCCCGCTGCTGTCAATCACACCCAGTGGGGCAGGTGCTGGGGGCAGGGCTGGCCTGCTCTCTCTGTGTCTTATGAATGCAGAGAGCAGGCTCGGGAGTGAGCACGTGCAAGGGCCCCCAAGCGGCTTGCTATGGGGGCACTCGGCAAGGGGGAGGGGCCCAGAGCGCTGGCAGGGGACCCGAGAAGAGGGGGATCAGGACTGCTCTGTGCAAATCCACTGCACAGAGCAGGTAAGTATGACACGTTTGTTATTTTTTTTAAGGAAAAATATTTTCTTTACAATCATTTTAATTCTACCTTCTATGGTTAACTCTATACTGAGCATCACCTATGGACAATTTTGGGTGCTAAAGTCTGTGACCATTTCCCAGCCACGCACAACAAAGGTTTTACATTTTTGATAGCTATTTATCTGATGAAACTTCATCTTTATCAATAGATTGGGTAATATATTGTGATTGTGATTGTGTGCACCAAAATTTTACATTTTTAGTGTAATTTTTTTTAACCTAAAATATGGGTTTGATTAACATGTTCGCCAATATCATGTGACATAAAAATATTGCTGCTATCACCATTTTATTTCCCAGGGTCTCTGCTTTCAAAACATATGTAATGTATTGGGGGTTAAAGTGGTTCTAAAGGCAGAAGGGTTTTACCTTAAGCACTTCAGCTCCGGAAGATTTTTCCCCTTTCCTGACCAGAGCATTTTTTACAATTTGGCACTGCATCGCTTTAACTGACAATTACGCGGTCATGCAATGCTGTACCCAAACAAAATGTGTGTCTTTTTTCCCCAAATTTCTTTTAGTGGTATTTGATAACATCTGCGGTTTTTATTTTTTTGCACTATAAACAAAAAAAGCGACAATTTTGAAAAAAAAAACCTATATTTTTTACTTTTTGCTATAATAAATATCCCCAAAAATTAGGGGTACACCGAATAGGTTTTTTGGTGCCGAAACTGATCCTGAAAATGAAAAATGCACTAGGCCAAAAACCGAAACCGATACTGAAAATGACCGAAACTGAAAATGACTGTTTTTAAAACATATTTTTATATAAAAATTTATTTTTATATTTTAAATAAAATGTATACATTTTTATATAACACATTTCTAATAGTATTAGCAAAATTTCCATGCGGTTCACCTCTAGCAGATATGATACAGGAGATGGTCAGAGACTGCAGACATAGTACAGGAGATGGTCAGAGACTGCAGAAATAGTACAGGAGATGATCAGAGACTGCAGACATAGTACAGGAGATGATCAGAGACTGCAGACATAGTACAGGAGATGGTTAGAGACTGCAGACATAGTACAGGAGATGGTCAGAGACTGCAGAAATAGTACAGGAGATGGCCAGAGAATGCAAACATGGTACAGGAGATGGTCAGAGACTGCAGAAATAGTACAGGAGATGATCAGAGACTGCAGACATAGTACAGGAGATGATCAGAGACTGCAGACATAGTATAGGAGATGGTAAGAGACTGCAGACATAGTACAGGAGATGGTCAGAGACTGCAGACATACAACAGGAGATGGCCAGAGAATGCAAACATGGTACAGGAGATGGTCAGAGACTGCAGACATGGTACAGGAGATGGTCAGAGACTGCAGACATACAACAGGAGATGGTCAGAGACTGCAGACATGGTACAGGAGATGGTCAGAGACTGCAGACATGGTACAGGAGATGGTCAGAGACTGCAGACATGGCACAAGAGATGGTCAAAGACTGCAGACATGGTACAGGAGATGGTCAGAGACTGCAGACACAATACAGGAGATGGTCAGAGACTGCAGACGTGGTAAAGAAGATAAATGCAGCCTCACCAGTGTCCATCAAATGCAGCCTGCCAGAGCCCAGCAGCCTACCAGTGCCCATAATTTGCAGCCTGCCTGTGCCTCACAAGTAGGGATGAGCTTCGTGTTCGAATCGAACCCATGTTCGACTCGAACATCGGCTGTTCGGTCGTTCGCGCCAAATTAGTGTGGCGCGTCACGGCCCATAATTCACTGCGGCATCGCAGTGCATTGCTTGCTGATGATTGGCCAAGCATGCACTATGACCCGCATGCTTGGCCAATCACAGCGCCGCCTGAACAGAGAGCCGTAATTGGCCAAAGCCAAGGAGGCTTTGGCCAATTATGGCTCAGGGGATTTAGTACACGCCCCACACTATATAAGGTCGCCTGCACGGCGGCCCTGTGCAGTGTGTTCCGGTGTGCTGAGAGATAGAGAGAGAGAGAGACAGTGTCATTTCATTTGAGTTAGCTAGATTAGGCAGGACAGTCAGTCAGTTAGCTGCACTTAAAGTGTATTGTGTATATATATGCATCCCAGGTGTTTCATATATACCTTATTTATCGGCGTATAACACGCACTTTTTTCCCCTTAAAATCAGGGGAAAGTCGTGGGTGCGTGTTATACGCCGATCCACGCTATCTGTCAGAAAAGAGCCTGTCAACATCGGAAAGTTCCTGTGCGTTTGCGCGGCGGAGCCGCGCTTCGGCGCATGCGCGTTAGCCAAGTAGCGGCACACACGGGTTCACTACACGGCGTGACGGTGTAACGGCGTAATGGCGTACGAACGTTCGCTCGTCAGCATCACGCCCCCTTTTCTGGCCTATATAAGGACTGACTTGTGCCCTGTTTAATTGCTGGTTTGTCTTTCAGCTTCCAGTGTTCCGTTCCTGTTTCCTGCTTCCTGTGTTTACCTGTTTGACCTGGATTTGCCTGACCTACCTTGTCTCTCTCCAGCACTTTGACCTCGGCTTGTTTAAAAGGACTTCCCCACGATCTGCTTCCAGTGTGTGACCCTCTGCCTGTCTCCGGATTCTCCTGCCTTCTTGTGTATGACCCCGGCTTGTCTAACGGACTTCTCTGCTGACATCTCCAATCCTCTACCTCTGGCTTGCCTTCAGGATTCCTCTACTATCTGCTGTGTTTGACCCTCGGCCTGCTCCAAGGACTTCCTCATCTGCCAGTCTCCAGTATAAGTTATCGGTCTGCATCATAGACTCTCCACCACTGGGTTCCCTGTGCCTGATCTCCTGCACTTCTCCCAGCTCCCCTTGTGTTGGCGGGTTAGAGCCCCGGCCGGGTCTTCTTCTCCAGCTCCGGGTCAGAGCCTCCGTAGCTCTCATCACTGCGTGACTGAAGTCCTCCTCCCAAGAGCTTCCTGCCTGCAGGCGACCCGTGCCTCTCTGTGCCCTACACCCTCTGTACCACTACCAGGGGTGTGGTGCGCTTAGCCGCAAGGGAAGCCACTCCCAGCATCTCGGCCTCGGTGAGTACCCGTGATACTATCGCTATGTGAATGTCGGCGATCGCCGCCGACATTTACATAGCGAGTAGTTTCAAATATGGCGCCGCGGACTTCGGAGGGACTCGGCGGTGCTGAACGAGCGCCGCCGAAATCACAGAGCCGAGATACACATAGTCGGGTATATTCGGCTCTTTCCGGCGCCGCTCACTGTCACGCCCAGTCCCGCCATTGGACCTGTGTTATGTCCATCATAGGGCGGGACTGGGCGGGACTGTGAGCGGCCCCGGAAAGAGCCGAGAACCCTCGGCTATGTGTAATTCGGCGGCGTTCGTTCACTTCCGCCGGCGCCGAGTCTCTCCAAACTCCGCGGCGCCATATTTAAAACTACTACCATGTGTATGGCGGCGGCGGCAGGAGGCAGGAGGCATGAGGCATGGACACTGGGGACAAGGCTGCATTGATAAGGCTGCACTGGGGACAAGGCTGCATTGATAAGGCTGCACTGGGGACAAGGCTGCATTGAGAAGGCTGCACTGGGGACAAGGCTGCATTGACAAGGCTGCACTGGGGACAAGGCTGCATTGACAAGGCTGCACTGACAAGGCTGCACTGGGGCAAAGCTGCACAGACAAGGCTGCACTGACACTGAAAAGGCTGCAATGACACTAACAAGGCTGCAGATGAACACTGATGAGGCTGCATTGATGGGCATTTTAATGTAAGTTTCTTTTCCTTAAACTTCCCTCCTAAAAGTTTTTTTCCTTAAAATTCTCTCCTAAACTTGGGGTGCGTGTTATACGCCGGCGCGTGTTATACACCGATAAATACGGTATATATATATATATATATATATATATATATATATATACACTGTATTCAGTTGAGCTAGATCCGTTCCTGTTATCTTATAGACTATTTACATTTAGTGCAGTGCGTCCTGCTCACAGTGTTCAGCTAGATCCGTTCCTGTTATCTTCCTACTGACAGGCAGGCTTGTCTTGTTACAGTATTTACAGCTACCTGAAGAAAATTACTGGTGTTCTTTTGATCCTATTAGTACCACAGTCAGGCAGCTAGACTATTTACATTTAGTGCAGTGCGTCCTGCTCACAGTGTTCAGCTAGATCCGTTCCTGTTATCTTCTTACTGACAGGCAGGCTTGTCTTGTTACAGTATTTTGAAGAAAATTACTGGTGTTCTTTTGATCCTATTTGTACCACCAGTGCCGGGACAAGGTCATCTGGTGCCCAGGGCAAAGATGGAAAACTGCGCCCCCCCCCCCGCCGCTGTGAAAGCTACAATGCCTACAGATGATGGGATCTATACTGGGAATTTGTTAAATACTAGTATTGGCAGCGATCAGTGACTTAGGGGCGGTTCACACTGGGGAAACTTGTCACGCCCCATTCAGTACAATGAAACCATTCTAATCGGACCAACAAGACACAGCACATCAGGGCACATCAGGGCACAGGTCACAATACACGAGGGCACAGCACATCAGGGCACAGCACATCAGGGCACATCAGGGCACAGCACATCAGGGCACAGGTCACAGTACATCAGGGTACAGAGCCCAGCACATCCAGGTACAGCACACCAGGCCACATCAGGGTACAGCACATCAGGGTACAGAGCCCAGCACATCAGGTCACAGTACATTGGGGCACATGACATTAAGGCACAGCACATGGGGGCACAAGGCACATCGGGGCACATCAGGGCACAGGGCACATAGGACATCAGGGCACATAGCACATTAGGGCACATCCGGGCACATAGCACATCAGGGCATGGGGCACATAGCACATCAGGGCACAGGGCACATCAGGGCACAGCACATCAGGGTACAGAGCACATCAGGGTACAGAGCACATCAGGGCACAACAGATCAGGGTACATGGCACAGCACATCAGGGTACAGGGCACATCAGGGTACAGAGCACATCAGGGCACAACACATCAGGGTATAGGGCACAGCACATCAGGGTACAGGGCACATCAGGGCACATAGCACATCAGGGCACGGAGCACATCAGGGCACGGAGCACATCAGGGCACGGGGCACATCAGGGTAAGGAGCACATCAGGGCACATGGCACATCAGGGCACGGGGCACATCAGGGCACATGGCACATCAGGGCACAGGGCACAAAGCACATCAGGGCACGGAGCACATCAGGGCACGGAGCACATCAGGGCATGGGGCACATAGCACATCAGGGCACGGGGCACATCAGGGCACAGCGCATCAGGGTACAGAGCACATCAGGGTACAGAGCACATCAGGGTACAGAGCACATCAGGGCACAACACATCAGGGTACAGGGCACAGCACATCAGGGTACAGGGCACATCAGGGTACAGAGCACATCAGGGCACAACACATCAGGGTATAGGGCACAGCAGATCAGGGTACAGGGCACATCAGGGCACATAGCACATCAGGGCATGGAGCACATCAGGGCACGGAGCACATCAGGGCACGGGGCACATCAGGGTAAGGAGCACATCAGGGCACATGGCACATCAGGGCACGGGGCACATCAGGGCACATGGCACATCAGGGCACGGGCACACCAGGGCACAGCACATCAGGGTACAGAGCACATCAGGGTACAGAGCACATCAGGGCACAACACATCAGGGTACAGGGCACATCAGGGCACATAGCACATCAGGGCACGGAGCACATCAGGGTAAGGAGCACATCAGGGCACATGGCACATCAGGGCACGGGGCGCATCAGGGCACATGGCACATCAAGGGCACGGGGCACAAAGCACATCAAGGCACGGAGCACATCAGGGCACGGAGCACATCAGGGCATGGAGCACATCAGTGCATGGGGCACATCAGGGTACATGGCACATCAGGGCATGGGGGACATCAGGGCACATGGCACATCAGGGCACAGGGCACATCAGGGCACGGCGCACATCAGGGCACATGGCACATCAGGGCACGGGGCACATCAGGGCACGGAGCACATCAGGGCATGGAGCACATCAGGGCACGGGGGCATATGGCACATCAGGGCACATAATGGCACATGATGGGGCACATGGCACATTATGGGGCACATCAGGGCACATCATGGGGCACATCATGGGGCACGTCAGGGCACATCAGGACACATCATGGGGCACATCAGGGCACATCATGGGGCACGTCAGGGCACGTTAGGGCACATTATGGGACACATCAGGGCACATCATGGGGCACATCATGGGGCACATCAGGGCACATCATGGGGCACGTCAGGGCACATTATAGGGCACGTCAGGGCACATTATGGGACACATCAGGGCACATCATGGGGCACATCAGGGCACATCATGGGGCACATCAGGGCACAACATAGGGCACATAGCACATTAAGGGCACATTGTTTACTAGCCTGCATGCAGAGCAGCGCTGGAAGCATCTGTGATAAGTTCTCTCATGTCACGCTGCTCCCCGGCGGCCCCTCCTCTCTTCTCGTCCATCCCAGATGATGTCACAAGCAAATAGGGAAGGACGAGAAGAGAGGAGGGGCCGCCAGGGAGCAGCGTCACATGAGAGAGAGAACTTATCACAGATGCTTCCAGCGCTGCTCTGCATGCATCTCGATCTACCCGTCAGACGCCAGCTGTCGGCGATTGACGGGTAGATCCTCCAATGCAGGACAGAAACTGCCTGATAAGGAAGTGAGAGGCGGGGCGGGGCTGGTCTCAGGCTTGTGCCGGGTGCAGGAGCGCACTCGGCACATGTTAAAAATGATCAATTTTCGCTAGGCCGGCGTTGTAAACTCTGGATAGGTAGCAGGAATTTTTACAACACCGGTTCACTGGCGCTTCTATTGCGCCCCTCTTCCTCCAGTAAATGGTCCCGCCCAGGGCATCCGCCCCTTCCGCCCCCCCCTTGTACCGGCCCTGAGTACCACAGTCAGGCAGCTAGACTATTTACATTTAGTGCAGTGCGTCCTGCTCACAGTGTTCAGCTAGATCCGTTTCTGTTATCTTCCTACTGACAGGCAGGCTTGTCTTGTTACAGTATTTACAGCTACCTGAAGAAAATTACTGGTGTTCTTTTGATCCTATTAGTACCACAGTCAGGCAGCTAGACTATTTACATTTAGTGCAGGGCGTCCTGCTCACAGTGTTCAGCTAGATCTGTTCCTGTTATCTTCCTACTGACAGGCAGGCTTGTCTTGTTACAGTATATAAAGCTACCTGAAGAATATTACTGGTGTTCTTTTGATCCTATTAGTACCACAGTCAGGCAGCTAGACTATTTACATTTAGTGCAGTGCATCCTGCTCACAGTGTTCAGCTAGATCCGTTCCTGTTGTCTTCTTACTAACAGGCAGGCTTGTCTTGTTACAGTATTTTCAAGAAAATTACTGGTGTTCTTTTGATCCTATTAGTACCACAGTCAGGCAGCTAGACTATTTACATTTAGTGCAGTGCGTCCTGCTCACAGTGTTCAGCTAGATCCGTTCCTGTTATCTTCCTACTGACAGGCAGGCTTGTCTTGTTACAGTATATAAAGCTACCTGAAGAAAATTACTGGTGTTCTTTTGATCCTATTAGTACCACAGTCAGGCAGCTAGACTATTTACATTTAGTGCAGTGCGTCTTGCTCACAGTGTACAGCTAGATCCGTTCCTGTTGTCTTCTTACTGACAGGCAGGCTTGTCTTGTTACAGTATTTTGAAGAAAATTACTGGTGTTCTTTTGATCCTATTAGTACCACAGTCAGGCAGCTAGACTATTTATATTTAGTGCAGTGCGTCCTGCTCACAGTGTTCAGCTAGAGCCGTTCCTGTTATCTTCCTACTGACAGGCAGGCTTGTCTTGTTACAGTATATAAAGCTACCTGAAGAAAATTACTGGTGTTCTTTTGATCCTATTAGTACCACAGTCAGGCAGCTAGACTATTTACATTTAGTGCAGTGCATCCTGCTCACAGTGTTCAGCTAGATCCGTTCCTGTTATCTTCTTACTGACAGGCAGGCTTGTCTTGTTACAGTATTTACAGCTACCTGAAGAAAATTACTGGTGTTCTTTTGATCCTATTAGTACCACAGTCAGGCAGCTAGACTATTTACAGTTAGTGCAGTGCGTCCTGCTCACAGTGTTCTGCTAAACCTACAAGTTAGTGGGGTGCGTCCTGCTCACAGTGTTCAGCTAAACCTACAAGCTAGTGGGGTGCATCCTGCTCACAGTGTTCAGCTAGATCCGTTTCTGTTATCTTCTTACTGACAGGCAGGCTTGTCTTGTTACAGTAAATACAGCTACCTGAAGAAAATTGCTGGTGTTCTTTTGATCCTATTAGTACCACAGTCAGGCAGTTAGTGCAGTGCGTCCTGCTCACAGTGTTCAGCTAAACCTACAAGTTAGTGGGGTGCGTCCACCTCACAGTGTTCAGCTAAAGCTACCTGTAGAAGGTTGGTGGTGTTCTCATACTACAGGCAGGCAGTTGATTTTGCTAGCTGCAGTATCAGTATATATATATATATATATATATATATATATATATATCCCAGCTTAGTGCAGCTACAGGCCATTAGTATGTCTGGAAGGCCAAGAAGGAGAGGCAGACAGTCACAAGCCAATAAGAGAGGGCAAGCAGGCTCTGTGTCTAGTGCTGGTCGTGGAGACGGTGCATCCTCATCAGCACGTGGCCATGGGACACGCTTGGCCTTTTTTTCGGCAGCTGGCCGTGTTGAGCCGCAACATGCGGAAGACTTGGTTGAGTGGATGACCAAGCCGTCCTCATCCTCCTCATCCTCTCTCACCCATGCCCAGGGTACTTTGTCTGGCAAAGCAGCGGCCTCTTCCCTCGGCTCAATGTCATCAGTGACTCCTTCCCTAGCCCCACCATGTCCTCCTGAGGAGTCCCTCGAACTGTTTGACCACAGTGTTGGGTACATGCTCCAGGAGGATGCCCAGCGTTTGGAAGGCTCTAATGATGATACTGAGCTCGATGAAGGCAGTAACATGAGCACGGACAGAGGGGGTGCCCAAGAAGGACAGCAATCTGGCAGTCATGGTCCCCCTGCTGCAGCATACTGCCAGGTTTGCTCCAGTGATGAGGAGGGAGGGGATGATGAGGTCACTGACTCAACGTGGGTGCCTGATAGGAGAGAGGAGGAGGAGGAGGAGGAGGAGGCGGCACATCACCAACGAGGCAGGATGCCCTCCAGCGGCCAGCCTAAGGGCAGCACATTGACTGCATCACACCCCAAAGCTCCACATGTGCAGGGCGCTGCAGTCTCTGCGCGTTATTCAAAAAGTTCTTTGGTGTGGGCCTTTTTTGAGACGAGTGCATCAGATCGCACCGCTGCTATTTGCAACATATGTCCTAAGCGTATCTCACGTTGCCAAAACATCTCCCGCTTAGGTACCACATGCTTGACCAGACATATGTTGACCTGCCATGCAGTTCGTTGGCAAGCGTATCTAAAAGACCCACACCAAAGAACAAAGAGGACCTCTCCTTGCTCCTCATCAGCTGAGATTTCCAACCCCACTAGACCTTCAGTCCTCTCTGAGACCTGCACTGAGAGGAATGAAGGTGTAGAATTAGGTGTGTCACAGCCAAGTACTTGTGGGCAATCTGCTTTTGGTACACCGACGTCAGATTGTACCAGGCAAATTTCCCTGCCCCAGCTGCTGCACCGCCGAAAGAAGTTTGCTCCCAGCCATCCACATGCCCAGCGGTTGAATGCTAGCTTGGCAAAATTGCTAGCACTTCAACTGCTGCCTTTTCAGTTGGTAGACTCTGCCCCCTTCAGTGAGTTTGTGGAATGTGCGGTTCCTCAGTGGCAGGTACCCAAACGCCACTTTTTCTCACGGAAGGCGATTCCGGCTCTCTACCGGCATGTGGAAGGCAATGTCCATGCCTCGCTGGACAGGGCGGTCAGCGGTAAGGTGCATATTACCGCTGACTCATGGTCCAGCAGGCATGGACAGGGACGTTACCTAAGTTTCACTGCGCATTGGGTGACTCTGCTTTCAGCTGGGAAGGATGCAGGACAAGGTGCAGTAGTGTTGGAGGTTGTTCCACCACCACGCCTCCAAAATGCTAGTGATTGTGACACACCTCTCTCCTCCACCCCCTCCTCTTCTTCTTCCTCCATGGCCTCTTCCTCGGAACCAGCGGTGCTCCGTAGTCGTTCAAGGGGCTATGCAAGTAGGCAGGCCAAAAGATGCCATGTGGTGCTTGAGCTGGTGTGCTTGGGGGACAGGGACAGGAGCCACACTGGGGCAGAGGTTCTGTCAGCTCTGCAGGGGCAGGTTCAGAGGTGGTTGATGCCACGCCAACTTAAGGCAGGAATGGTGGTTTGCGACAATGGCACCAACCTCCTCTCTGCCCTCCGACAGGGACAAATGACCCATGTGCCCTGTTTGGCTCACGTCCTTAACTTGGTGGTGCAGCGGTTCTTGGGCAGGTACCCGGGCTTACAGGATGTCCTGAGGCAGGCCAGGAAAGTCTGTGTGCATTTCCGCCGGTCATATAATGCCAGTGCTCGGCTGACGGACCTCCAAAAGGAGTTTAACCTGCCCAAGAACCGCCTAATCTGTGACATGCCCACCAGGTGGAACTCAACGTTGGCCATGCTGCAGCGGCTGCACACGCAGCAGAGGGCCATCAATGAGTACCTGTGCAACTATGGCACCAGGACAGGGTCAGGGGAGCTTGGTTTTTTTTCCCCACGCCAGTGGGCCATGATCAGGGATGCATGCACTGTCCTGTCACCATTTGAGGAGGCCACGAGGATGGTGAGCAGTGACAGTGCATGCATCAGTGACACTGTCCCCCTTGTCCACCTGTTGGAGCACACGCTGCGTGAAATAATGGACAGGGCACTTGAGGCAGAACAGAGGCAGGAAGAGGAGGACTTCCTTAGCTCTCAAGGCCCCCTTTATCCAGACAGTGTTCCTGCGTGCCCGCCGATCACACAGGAAGAGGACGAGGAGGAGGAGGAGGAGGAAGATTGTGTCAGTATGGAGGTGGAGCCTGGCACTCAGCATCAGCAGCAGTCTTTAAGGGATCAGTCCCAAGAAACACATGGACTTGTACGTGGCTGGGAGGAGGTGGCTGCGGACCATGTCGTCCTTAGTGACCCAGAGGACTCCGGACCGAATGCCTCAGCAAACCTACGCTGCATGGCCTCCCTGATCCTGCAAAGCCTGCGTAAGGATCCTCGTATTCGTGGTATCAAGGAGAAGTACCAATACTGGCTGGCAACCCTCCTTGATCCACGTTACAAGGGTAAGGTTGCGGACCTTATCTTGCCATCGCAGAGGGAGCAGAGGATGAAACATCTTCGGGAGGCCTTGCAGAAAGGTCTGTGCAACGCGTTCCCAGAGACTGGGAGGTTACAAACTCCTTTTTCTGTACAACGTGTTGCTGAGGCTTCGGTCAGTCAAAGAAGGAGCGGTGGAGAAGGTGGCCGTTTGACCGATGCGTTTAGACAATATTTTGGTCCGCAGCCCCAAGGTATGATCGGTTCCAGCAACCATCGCCAGCGTCTGTTTTACATGGTGCAGGAATACCTAGGGGCAAGATCAGACTTGGACACCTTTCCCACCGAAAATCCTCTGGGTTACTGGGTCTTGAGGATGGATCACTGGCCAGAGCTTGCACAGTATGCAATTGAGCTACTGGTCTGTCCTGCATCCAGCGTTCTTTCGGAACGCACATTCAGTGCTGCTGGAGGCATGGTAACCGATCACAGGGTGCGTCTGTCCACCGACTCGGTCGATCGACTGACCTTCATAAAAATGAATCAGTCTTGGATCACCACCAGCTACCAAGCACCTGATGCTGATGTAACCGAATAATTTTCTTTGAAATCTCAGATCCCTTCAAAGACTGCCTATGCTGATGCTGAGTGACTATCCCTGAGTAATTATCCTCTTCCTCCTCAATCATCACGCTGATAGCTTGTAAGAACATTTTTGGTTCTGGGCACCACCACCAGTGCCTAAGGCACAATTTTTCAGCCCCTGTTTAACAGGGGCGTGTAATTACAATTTTTGATGTAATACTTTGCAGCAGGGCTTGTTCCTGCATTCCAACTAGAGTGTCTGTGAGGGGTTGCAGTGTTGTGGCACCAGCACCAGTGCCTAAGGCCCATTTTTTCTGCCCCTGTTTAACAGGGGCGTGTAATTACAATTTTTGATGCAATACTTTGCAGCAGGGCTCATTCCTGCGTTCCAACTAGAGTGTCTGTGAGGGGTTGCAGTGTTGTGGCACCAGCACCAGTGCCTAAGGCCCAATTTTTCTGCCCCTGTCTAACAGGGGCATGTAATTACAATTTTTGATGCAATACTTTGCAGCAGGGCTCGTTCCTGCGTTCCAACTAGAGTGTCTGTGAGGGGTTGCAGTGTTGTGGCACCAGCACCAGTGCCTAAGGCCCAATTTTTCTGCCCCTGTCTAACAGGGGCATGTAATTACAATTTTTGATGCAATACTTTGCAGCAGGGCTCGTTCCTGCGTTCCAACTAGAGTGTCTGTGAGGGGTTGCAGTGTTGTGGCACCAGCACCAGTGCCTAAGGCCCAATTTTTCTGCCCCTGTCTAACAGGGGCGTGTAATTACAATTTTTGATGCAATACTTTGCAGCAGGGCTCGTTCCTGCGTTCCAACTAGAGTGTCTGTGAGGGGTTGCAGTGTTGTGGCACCAGCATCAGTGCCTAAGGCCCAATTTTTCAGCCCTTGTTTAACAGGGGCGTGTAATTACAATTTTTGATGCAATACTTTGCAGCAGGGCTCGTTCCTGCGTTCCAACTAGAGTGTCTGTGAGGGGTTGCAGTGTTGTGGCACCAGCACCAGTGCCTAAGGCCTAATTTTTCAGCTCCTGTTCAACAGGGGCATGTAATTACAATTCTTGATCTAATATTTCACAGCAGGGCCCTGTCAGGGCTTACAGTGTTGTGGCCACAGCAACACCTAAGGCCCAAATTTCTGCTGAGTATATAGGGCAGGACCCTACTTTCAAACATCTAACTTACAAACGACTCCTACTTGCAAACGGAAGGAGACAACAGGAAGTGAGATGAAATCTACCCCTAGGAAGGGAAATTCTCTCCTGTAAGAGTTAATATGGGAAAAACATTTCTCCTTTCCACTGATGCTTTCCAATCCTTGTTCCACAAAAAACCCAAATTTTCAAAAAACATTTTTCATTGGGACAACAAGTGAGGTGAAATCTTCTGAAGAGGAGGAAAGACAGCAAAACAAATGTCACAGGGGTGATAACCCTTCCCTATGTTTTCCAAAAAGCTTAAAAAAGATTTTTTGGCTGGAGCTAAACACGTTAAAAATGTTCAAAATTACAAACAGATTCTACTTAACAACAAACCTACAGTCCCTGTCTTGTTTGAACCGCCTGTATACTGCTGTTCAGAGTATATAGGGCCTGGTGGCCCCACACCTTTCCTTATTTTAATTTGGGTGCGGGGTTCCCCTTAATATCCATACAAGACCCAAAGGGCCTGGTAATGGACTGGGGGGTACCCATGCCGTTTGTCTCACTGATTTTCATCCATATTGCCAGGACCCGACATTACATTAAACCCGCAAGCAGTTTTAAATGAGATTTTTTCCTTTAAAAATGACATTTGGTGCAGGGACTGTTCTAAACACGGGAAACACGCGTCACTTTACAGGCATACTATAGACACCCCCAGGTACGATATTTAAAGGAATATTTCACTTTTTTTTTTTTACTTTAAGCATCATTAAAATCACTGCTCCCGAAAAAACGGACGTTTTTAAAAATTTTTTTTGCATTGATACATGTCCCCTGGGGTAGGACCCGGGTCCCCAAACCCTTTTTAGGACAATACCATGCAAATTAACCTTTAAAATGAGCACTTTTGATTTCAAACGTTCGAGTCCCATAGACGTCAATGGGGTTCTAACGTTCGTGCGAACTTTCGGTCCGTTCGCAGGTTCTGGTGAGAACCGAACCGGGGGGTGTTTGGCTCATCCCTACTCACCAGTGCCCAGCAGCCTACCAGTGCCCATCATGCAGCCTGCCTTAGTATGTCAGACAGGATCAGGACAGGGCAGTGTTAGCAAGGCAAAGCCAAGAACAGAGCTCTATCTATGGAGGAAAGTTGTCAGCACACAGCATTAAGGAGCAGCTTGTCGGTATGATCAGCAAGAGGAGCATTATCAGTGTGCAGCGCCGCAGAGGTTAAGAGTGCAGGACGTGTTGTTTGACATGCTGTTAGAAACAGTGAGCCCACTCAGTGAAGCTATTTTGAACTTTTTGCTATGATAAATATCCAAACAAAAAAAGTCAGTTCATCAGTTTAGGCCAATATGTATTCTGCTACATATTTTTGGTAAAAAAAAAAAAATCACAATAAGCGTATATTGATTGGTTTGTGCAAAATGTATAGCGTCTACAAACAATGGGATAGATTTATGGCATTTTTATTATTATTTTTTTTTTACTAGTAATGGTATTGATCTGCGATTTTTAGCGGTACTACGACATTGTGACGGACAGATCAGACACTTTTGACACATTTTTCGGACCATTGACATTTATACAGCGATCATTGCTATAAATATGACTGATTACTTTGTCACTTGTAGGGAAGGGGCTAGGGGGCGATCAAAGGGTTAAATGTGTGTTCCCTAGATGTGTTCTAACTGTATGGGGATAGGACTGACTGGGGGAGGAGACATATCGTTGTTCCTACTTAGTAGGTACAAATGATATTTCTCCTCTCCCCTGACGGAACAGGAATTTGTGTTTACACACACAAATCCGTGTGCTGGCTCTCATGCACGCGATCAGTCCCGCAGGTCATGCCCATCGGGTCCCCTGCCATGCTGGCAGCTCTTAAAGGCGAAGCCGTAGCCGTACGGGGTTTCACCCAGTCGTGACATTTTGCCACAGTATATCTGTGTGAGCAGGTCGGCAAGTGGTTAAAGTGGATGTAAACCCTCACATATACCCAGTAAAGTTAACAGCCTCAGATGATACATAGGGATGAAACAAATCCCCTTACATAATTTTTATTTGTATATCTGCTGTCTTTAGCTTTATATAATGTTCAGAAAGTGCACATCGTGTTAGAAGATTTTCTCTTCCTGTTCAACACTGCAGTGAATCCTGGGCATACAGCCAAGAAAGCTGATTGGAGACAAGGCACACACCCCCTATCCTCATAGGTAGAGACTTTCAGCTCTGTTCGTTGAATAGTTCAGCACGCTGCTAATCTATTTGTAGCAAAACTCCCCCTGCTTTTATCATATGTGACTGAGAACTTGTCAGGAGTTACCAGGCTGATAACAGAAGAACGGAGCAGGAGAAAGCTACTGGTGCTTTGAAGAGAGATAACAAAACATGGCTTAAATGCTTTTAGCAATACCTTGGGTAAATATACAGAATCACAAATATCATTGGTCTGTATTCACTAATGCACCGCTAGGCTTCATTCACACAGCCATAAAATGAACTGAAAAATTCAGAAAAATACTGAAAATAAACCCATCAATTGCAGCCAATGTGCCATCAATTGCAGCCACTGTGCCATCAAATGCAGCCACTGTGCCCATTATTTGCAGCCACTGTGCCCATAATATGCAGCCAACTGTGCCCAGCAAATGCAGCCAGTGTGCCCATCATATGCAGCCACTGTGCCCATCATATGCAGCCTCTGTGCCCAGCAAATGCAGCCAACTGTGCCCATTATATGCAGCCAACTCTGCCCTTTATATGCAGCCAACTTTTCCCATCATATGCAGCCAACTGTGCCTATCATATGCAGCCAACTGTGCCTATCATATGCAGCCAACTGTGCAAATATCATGTAGCCAACTGTGCCCATCATATGCAACCTTTGTGCCCAGCAAATGCAGCCAACTGTGCCCCATCAGTTGCAGCCTCTGTGCCCATAATATGCAGCCACTGTGCCCAGCAAATGCAGCCAAATGTGCCCATCAATTGCAGCCTCTGTGGCAATAATATGCAGCCACTGTGCCTGCTCGCCCGCTGTCTGCCCGACACTTACCCCATCGTGGTGGCGGGTCAGTCAGCAGGACAGGCGGCGAGCTGTGGGACTGGTAGCTCGGCGATGGCTCCTGTGTCCTCCGTGCGTGTCTTCTTCCTGTTCTGCTAGGCGGTCAATGGTATTGCCTCTGCCTTCAGCCAATCAGGTGACCGGTATTACTTCCACGCCTCCTGATTGGTGGAGTGGCGGTTCTGTCTTAGCAAAGCCCTTAATGGACGCACCGCCACTGTATACATGTGTTAATACGTGCAAGTGCATAAAGCTCATGTTCCTAGACTCAGATTTTAGGATTCTGTGTTACAGATCTGAATGCAGTGCATGTTTACACAACTGTGTGAATGGCTCCATTGAAAACATTGCAGCTGAATTTAGATCCATAATTAAAAAACACTTGTATATGTCTTTTTTTTCACAGCTGTGCAAATGAAGCCTTAAAGCCTAGGTTTAGTTCATTTTTTTGATAACCGTCACAAGAGATAGTACTTACATTCAATGGGAAGTGCTGATGTATAAAAATCTTCTGTCCCCTGACACCAAAGCCCCCCCCCCCCATACCTCACGGAAATGTAACAGGTATTAATACAACTGCTGGATCTGACATAGGCCAACTGTGCCCATCATATGCAACCTTTGTGCCCAGCAAATGCAGCCAACTGTGCCCCATCAATTGCAGCTTCTGTGCCCATAATATGCAGCCACTCCTTCATTCGTAAAATATGCACTATAGCCTCCATTGATGAAAAGCGCTCTACAAATAGAGGAGGTGGACCTTTCTTTCATCCTTCAGTGCTGAAAGCTATAGCACAGCTTCTATGAATGGAGGATGGGGCGGAAAGGGTGAGCATAGTTGGCACTCTTGGCACAACAAGGGTCTAATTAGTTAATGTGCTAACAAGAAGCTTGCTGAAAGGAGGAGAAAGAAGAATGACAGAGAGATGAGCTCATTACTGTGCTGCTTTTCCTTCATGTCCAATCACAGGCTGTGGTGGGTCCAGGACAACCTGGGTTGAATGATGCTGGCCAACATCTAGTGACTGAAAACATCTAGAGATGGAAAAGAATTACTAACGAGGACAGTTCTACACTGAAGGTGAGTATTGCAGAAAAAGGCATATGAAGTCTCATATAGAACACGGCTGCAATGAAGATGCAAGAGATCAGCACTGGGAAAGAATGAACAAAAATGGTGCAAACAAATATTTTACAGGAAAATGGCAATTTATAATGGCTAACAGTGTTTTAGCAAGTCAAAGTAGAGCTAAAAACATTTTTTTTTACATAGAGTAAGGGAAAGTTAACTCCCCTGTCAAGTTTTTTGCCATAGGGGAGATTTTGTCCCATTGAGGAGATTTTCCTTTGCTTGCTGTCTCAAAGCCATAACAGAAAGTTTGAGGAAATCCCTCCAAAGTGAGGGAAACCTTGGTGTATCACCAGGGTCACCAGAACTAGTGTCCTGAGTGGACGATTTCCCATCTATTCCAATTCTGGTTACCACTCAAATTGGGATTTTCTTTCACTTTTAGTGACAACAGTTAGGGAGAAAAGGGAGAGTTAATCTCCCCAATGGGGAGACAGCAATAAAATCCTGACAGATGTTGTAATCCTTCTTCATTCTATCCAAAACTAAAAAAAGGTTTTGCTTTTAGTTATACTTTAAATCTTACCGAGTTAAGGTGGGGGTCGGCAACCAGTGGATCGCGGGCAGATGATGAGTAGATTGCATCCCTTCCTTCCCGACTCCTGGAACCTAGACACGAAAGGCGGCGAGGGCAGCATTTACTAGAACTGATCTGTATTTTTCTCCTGTGGCAGCTGAAAGGCGTCTTCTACTTCTCTCCCTCCTGGTGGCATTCAGCTGCCACAGGAGTAAAATTCAGGGAATTAATTCTAGTGAATGCTACCCCTGCTGCCCCTCCTGTCTAGGTTCCCCTTCATTCTGCTACCAGCATCTCCTCGCAGTGCCACTGGCTTCCCCTTCTCTCTTCTCCTGACTGCTGCTGTGGGAGTTCTTCAGAATGGAGAGTGGGAAAAGGGGCTGGTAAATATGTATTTTACCAGCCCCTTCCTTTTCTGAATGAACACAGTTATTGGTACCAATCACTCTGTTTTCATTCATGCCTGAAGCATAGTAAATAGCCCTTTCTATACTTCAGTTTGTGAATGAATAGGGATCTTCCTGTTCAATCATTCTGTGGAGCTGAGGCTGCAGAGATGGATATTGAGGACTGTGTCCTCAATCTCTTTTCTCTGTCTCAAAAGTGAGATGTCAGGGGTCTGGTTAGACCCCCGATATTTCACCAAAGTCCCCCAATAAGACAGCAAAAAAAAATTAAAAAAATCAAATAATAATAAAAAAAATAAAAATAAAAATTACTGACGCAGTCAACTACCCTGACACCAACCTCTGCCCTACTGACACCGTCCACTGCTCTACTGAACACCTCCACTGCCCTACAGACAACGTCCACTGCCCTACTGACAACGTCCACTGCCCTACTGACAACGTCCACTGCCCTACTGACAATGTCCACTGCTCTACTGATAACGTCCACTGCCCCACTGACAACGTCCACTGCTCTACTGATAACGTCCACTGCCCCACTGACAACCTCCACTGCCCTACTGACAAGCTCCACAGCCCTAATGACAACATCCACTGCTCTACTGACAACGTCCACTGCCCTACTGACAACCTCCACAGCCCTACTGACAACATCCACTGCTCTACTGACACCGTCCATTGCTCTACTGACATCGTCCACTGCCCTACTGACAACGTCCACTGCCCTACTGACAACCTCCACTGCCCTACTGACAACCTCCACTGCCCTACTGACAACCTCCACTGCCCTACTGACAACCTCCACTGCCCTACTGACAATGTCCACTGCTCTACTGACAACCTCCACTGCCCTACTGACAACGTCCACTGCCCTACTGACAATGCCCACTGCCCTACTGACAACGTCCACTGCCCTATTGACACCATCCACTGCCCTCTTGGCACCAACTTTTTCACTACTGACACATTCACATTCATCTACTGGCATCATCCACTGCTGTACTTACACCGTCCACTGCCCTACTGACATTATCCACTGCTCTACTGACTGACACTGTCCACTGTTAAGGAAGGCTAAGTTTCTATTTTTCCAATGACATTTGCTTTATTATGTTTTTCTAAGTTTTCCTTACTATTTAGTTAAGCCATGCTAGTTAATATCTTAAAAAAGGGTGCTGAACTGCAGTGATCTTTGATCTCTTTCATGTTGTTCAGTTAGTTCTCACCCTCTCAAAGGTTGCCTACCCCTGGGTTACATCTACTTTAAAAATACAGAAACCTAAAAAATGACGTGTTGGTGGTGGTCATTATAGCTGCTAGAATGCAAGTTCTATTCTGCTTTAGGGTCTCTTTAATATAACCTTATCAAAAGTGGAGTAGATTGTTGTACAAAATTAAGTATATACAATCTTTTTTTAATTGAGAGGATTAATAGCAAATTGTGTATAAAATAGAGTGTGTTTTATTCCAGCTATAATAAAAAATATACTACATAAAGTATCAAATAGATTAAAAGGGCTATATTTGGATAGCTGCCACTTTAACCTCTTTTTCAATGTTCAGGAAGAAGCAGCTTCACTGGAGAACAATGCAGGGACCCTATAGTAAGGAATAGGAACACTAGCTGAACTTTTCTTTTGGTCTTTAGATATAAGATAAAAGCAAGGCTGTTGAATGTTAGTAACTGCGCTGAATTCTAAAGTACAGAGAGGAACAATGCTCTGAATACATTTCTATGTGAATAACTCATCAATCACAGAGACTTTTATTTACTGAATAATGTGTGCTTTCATGACCTGAATCCTAATGAGGAGATTAAAAAATATATTGCATATATTAATTAGTTAAACAGAAGCATACTAACACAAGCACAGATCTTGTTGTATAAAGTAGGTGAGGAGCACAGATGTTCTTGACAGTGTATGGGTTCAGGCACATGGCCGTGAAAAACGTTGCGTTTTGATCAGTACAGCATTTTCTTACAGATCTGAACGCAGGTGTATTGTTTTTTGTATCAGTCCAAGCACAGAGCTACGTAATGATTAGTAAATGTGCACTGCATTCAGGTACATTAAATCGCAATAGAAAAATCTGTGCCTGTGGTCCTGAACATGTGTACAGCACAAATGTACTTTATTGGCCTGCTCAGGGAAGACATGTAAATATCAATATGTGTCCTGCATCCTAGCCACAAAGGATGGTAGGCAGCAAGAGCCACTTGAGTACTAGCAATGAGGGATGCTAGGTGGCAAGAGGGAGAAGCCACCTGCATCCCAGCAAGGATATTAGGTGACAGGAGCCCTCTGCATCCTTGAAACAAAGTGCACTAGGTGACAGGAGCCCTCTGCATCCATGAAACAAAGTGCACTAGGTGACAGGAGCCCTCTGCATCCATGAAACAAAGTGCACTAGGTGACAGGAGCCCTCTGCATCCATGAAACAAAGTGCACTAGATGACAGGAGCCCTCTGCATCCTTGAAACAAAGTGCACTAGGTGACAGGAGCCCTCTGCATCCTTGAAACAAAGTGCACTAGGTGACAGGAGCCCTCTGCATCCATGAAACAAAGTGCACTAGGTGACAGGAGCCCCCTGCATCCTTGAAACAAAGTGCACTAGGTGACAGAAGCCATCTGCATCCATGAAACAAAGTGCACTAGGTGACAGAAGCCATCTGCATCCATGAAACAAAGTGCACTAGGTGACAGGAGCCCTCTGCATCCTTGAAACAAAGTGCACTAGGTGACAGGAGCCCTCTGCATCCTTGAAACAAAGTGCACTAGGTGACAGAAGCCATCTGCATCCATGAAACAAAGTGCACTAGGTGACAGGAGCCCTCTGCATCCTTGAAACAAAGTGCACTAGGTGACAGGAGCCCTCTGCATCCTTGAAACAAAGTGCACTAGGTGACAGGAGCCCTCTGCATCCTTGAAACAAAGTGCACTAGGTGACAGGAGCCCTCTGCATCCTTGAAACAAAGTGCACTAGGTGACAGGAGCCATCTGCATCCTTGAAACAAAGTACACTAGATGACAGGAGCCCTCTGCATCCTTGAAACAAAGTGCACTAGGTGACAGGAGCCCTCTGCATCCTTGAAACAAAGTGCACTAGGTGGTAGGTGTTATCTGCATCTTTGAAACAAAGTGCACTAGGTGGTAGGTGTTATCTGCATCTTTGAAACAAAGTGCACTAGGTGGCAAGAGACGCCTGCACCCTAGCAACGAAAGATGCTAAACAGCAGGAGTAGGCTTCATCCTAGAAATGAAGGAGACTAAGCAGCAGGAGCCCACATGTACCCTTGGCCAAAAGGGTACATTTGTGCTGTACGCTGTATGCATGTAGATATTAGGATAAACATGATATGCGTACAGTGTATGGACAAGATTTTAAGATTTTATGTAGGATCTTACTGCCAGCAAATTCTAAAATGATTCATAGGTATAAAAGTTGAGCTATTAAAAATCAATTTCAAATCAATACTGCACATGTCAGCATTACCAAATTATAGTATTATTTTGAGTGAAAAAAAAATGCCCCCTTATGTGACCTTCACCCTAGACAGTCTAGATCACATGGTCTCTGGCTACCAGAAGCATTATGGGTTTTTCACCTCATTAGAGAATATGAAGAGTCTACTTTTTTTTTCCAATGGACATACCTTGTCAGGTAGATCTGAGCAAGATTAGAGGATCAGCTAAGCAAAACCAGAAATCAGAGCCTATATGTGATCGATAGATAGATAGATAGATAGATAGATAGATAGATAGATAGATAGATAGATAGATAGATAGATAGATAGATAGATAGATAGATGTAGCCAGGTATAGAGATAGATAGATAGATAGATAGATAGATAGATAGATAGATAGATAGATAGATAGATAGATAGATAGATAGATAGATAGATAGATAGAGAGAGAGAGAGAGAGAGAGATCTATATAGATATCTATATATACAGATCTATATATATATATATATATATATATATAGACATAGATCTATATATATAGATATCTATATATATAGATCCATGCATGGAAACAATAAAAAAGATCATTTACACTAAAACTTAACATTTACTGTATATCTGATAAAATGCATTTTAAGGATTTACCTTAAAATAAATTACCTGCTGTAATTCAAATGCTGTGCCCACTTGTCATTTATAACCTGAGCTCCAGTCCATTGGAAAAATAATAAAATCAACTAGTTGATTTTCTTTCTATCTTATCTGGCATTATGAGAGCAGGTGTGACTGTACTAGGAACATTCCATTGTTAGCTGGACAAAGCGTGGATATTATAGAAAGTATGTGAGAAATGGTGTGATTGTCCTAGGTACATTCCATTTTTAGCTGGACAAAGCATGGATATTATAGAAATTTGTGAGAACTGGTATGACTGTGCTATGAACATTACATTGTAAGGACATTATCAAAATTCAACTCGATCCAAGCAGTATATTTGGACTCCATTTTTCTCAAAATATTACAGACCCTTTTTAGATAATTAAGTAGAGGAGTAAAGCACTATTGACTGGGTTTGTTCAGGCAATATGTAAACCTATAGTCCATCCTTAGGATGTCAACCACACATGTTAATCCTTTTCTAGTTAAAGACAGGAGTATTCTAAATGAAATAAATGTAACCCTGGTCCTCAGTGTTGGCAGAGAGGAGTGACTGCATGGATCTGGCTGTCAGTTTCATTGTTTCTGCTGCTGTTTCTGCTCGTGTTTACAGAGGGACAGTTATAGCTGTAATTGAAGACTGTTATTACAGAGCTTTATGTAGCCTGTCAAGTCTGCCTACCACACAGAGGAAGAGGATGTGGACTGCTTAAACTGCTGTGAATGCTGGGAGGAAATGAGAATTGTGGGAGTGATAGTTCCATTAAGACAAAGCCTGCTTTGTGGACTGAGCAGAGGATCTACAGATACCAGAGCCGTTATGGTCCTGGGGAAAGGAAAAGAAGGAAGCTTGTTCCTGGGCTCAGGGAGATGCAAGAAGGACATTAATGTTTATTGTTACCCCAGCACTTCATATTCCTGATATGTGCCTGCTGTATCATGTACTCGTATGAAAAAGTATTATGTTCTGTTTGCATTGCTTCCTTTGTGTGAAATCCCTGGTATTCCTGCCAGTCCCTCTGCTATCCTATTAAAAACTGACCACACCAAGCAGGAGAGTACAGTGTGGTCAGTTCTCTAGCTATGCTGGGAATTCCGTGTCTTCTCCAATAATCAGACTTGTCCTGACATGCCCCCCCCCCCCCCCCCACTGGAAAGTTCAGTGTGCTGTTGCTTCTCCTCCTCCCAGCTCTTATGCAGCTGAGAAGAGAGTGAACAGAGATTATGTGATCACTTATAAAAAAAAATGGGAAAGGTATTTATAATGTTGTTTTTATATATACACAAATGTTTTGCCTTTCATTTCAATTTTAATTGGAATGTGTTGTTTTACAAGGTGAGGGTTTACAATCACTTTAAAGGAGAGAGAGTGTGCGTCTGGTTGCTGGCAAGACAATTACCACTGCATCTGATAAAGAGGGAAGCACCACAGAGCACACACCCTGGTACCTGAGATCATCACTATCACTGACTGAGCCTGCTGTCCAGTTGTTGGAAAGAACACTGCTGACACTGACTTTATTGAGTCAATGACGATAAATTAAGAGAGGTCATTTGTCATGTACTTGGGTGTATTTGAACTGGGATGTTCCTGGTCCCACAGCTGCAGTCTTACTTGTGCCACAGAGGAGCTCTGGAGTTATAGCTAGGTTTTCTTAGTTTGATGCATTACCTTAGACTCACTAGCCCCACCTGCTGCCAGCTGTGGACAATCTACAATCAAAGCAGCCCATAAATAGCAGCACTTCCTATCTCTCAGTGCCCGTTTGTTTGAACTAGCTTCCTGGGTGTTTTGACTGCTTTGTGACGCTAAATACGTATTTGAACTTCTGCCTGAATTCCTGACTACTCTCTAGCCTGCTGATTTTGTACTTCACCGCCAGCTCATGTATGACCTTCGCCTGCCTGACCAATCTCTGGATTTCGATCGTGTACCGCTTTGCCTGATCTGTTGCTGTCCTAATCTGCCTGACTAGGTTTTCGCCTGAATCCTCAGCACATAAGCTCCACTTCGGACACTACCTATCACAGGTATCTTACATCATCTGTTGCCACAGGAGTTGGTGAGAGGCCACTGACCAGCTCTACTACACCCTGTTAAAAGGAACAACATTGCCTGTGTGGGTCACAGTACAGTCACATTTACCATTGTATGAAGGAACTTTATCCTCCAACATTAGATTAGGGCAGTATTTCTCAACCTTTTTTCAGTCAAGGCACCCTTCAAAATTATGTCTCGAGACACTGCATTCTAAAATGTAAAAGAAACTAATGGTTTTACATAATGCAGCGGCACCC
The DNA here is from genome assembly GCA_037952835.1 of Lithobates septentrionalis. Lineage (NCBI taxonomy): Eukaryota > Metazoa > Chordata > Amphibia > Anura > Ranidae > Lithobates > Lithobates septentrionalis. Next base: position 2,221,627 of record JBBDGP010000076.1, on the reverse strand, counting down.
AACATTTGAGATGATTTCTTTTATATACCTTGCACACTGCACACTGGTACTGACTAGTATTTCAGTGTTTCTCCCCCCCCCCCCCTTTGGTTTCCCTCCCTCATTCAGCTAATGTGACCCCAGTGCAGACAGAGAAGGGCAAACAAAACAAGGACATCCTCAGGTGCTCAACACCTTCCTTATAAATTTATGACATCATCATTTTTTAGAATTCCAGCAGCAGCTGGCTTGCACAGTGCCCAAGGTTGTAATGCTGCACAAATTAAGACCTGTGTCTTTGTGTAACAAAAAAAGCTAGGCAAGAAAAAGGCTGGTTTAGGGTCCCAAAAAGCTGGCCAGGGGAGAAAGGAGTTTAATGTAGACTGCCGAACTATTATTGTACTAAACCCTCCGGGGGCCTAGCGGGGTTTAGTGGGAAAGGAGACATGGAAGTCTCGAATAAGAGCAGGAGCATGCAAATCTTTGGCTGGGACCCAGGAACGATCTGTGACGGGATATCCCCGTAGGCAGGATTACCCCTAGTATAGGGTTTAGGGACTAATCTCTATTTCACTTGTTTGTGACCAACTGTATATCTTTTTTTTTTTTTTAATCAAATTATTTATTTTTTATTTTTGTTATTGTTCGTTACATACAAGGATAAAAAAAAAAAAAAAAGCAAACTAACTGCAACCACATCTTAAACATTATAGGAGGAATCCCCCTCAGAAAGCCGAAGGAGTAAATAACAATATGGTATATATATAGAATAAAGTCAATTAAAATATATAAAAAAAAAGAACTAACAAGACAAACAACACCAAACTAACATCTCTCAGATTAGGATAACTGAATTTCAGTAAGCAGTACATAGTATTGCCTTGAGTCAAAGACACCCTTCAATCCTCATTTCTCAAGTCTATTTGGTTGTGTACCAGCAACTCTTCTCCTATGAACTCATCTCTCCTCCCCCGTCCCCTTCCCTCCCCTCCCCCTCCTCTCTGCTAAATGAGCCATCATATAATGTATTGTTATGGTCAAGCCAATAGGACCACATTTTTTTGAATTTTTGGGATATTCCTCTGTTTATACGCTAGCCTTTCTCTTTTTAATGTATAATTGAGTTTCTCACCCCATTATTTATGAGTTGGAGGAATAGAAGAAGTCCATTTTTGTAGGATAAGTTTACGTGCTAGATATAAGGCCCTAGTCCACATGGTGGAGATCTCTGCTGGTAATTCTCCATCAGGGATTATTCCCAGTATTGCAGATTTAGGGGTTCCTATTATTTCTGTCAAACAGTGAGTTCAGAGTTAAAAACATTCTTTCCCAATACCAATGAAGCTTGGGACAACGCCAAAGCATATGAATAAGAGAACCATTGGATAAAGAGCAACGAGGACATAAAGGTGATGTATATTTTCTCCAGGCATAGAGTTTTTGTGGGGTGTAATGTGCTCTATGTAAAATAAAAAGCTGAGACAATTTCTGAGATGGTAAGAGAGATATCTCAGGTAGAGTCTCCATCGCCCGTATCCATTCTTCTTCATTCAAATCTGCTATATCCTTTTGCCAATGGGTAAGATATTTACCTGTCTTTCTGTGCTCTCTGCAGTTTGTAGGATAAGATAAAGGTTTCCTATTCGCCCTCGTTTCGTAGACTGTATTGAGGTTGCCTTCAATAGTATCTCAGAGGGGTTATATTGTATTTGGAATTTTGAGGTCTGACTTTGTAATGCATGACGTATTTGGAGATACTGAAAGAAATTACTGTTTAGTAATTGAAAACGATCTTTCAGTACATTAAAAGGCAATAAGATATCCCTTTCATATAACTGATAAAAGAATGTTATGCAGGCTTTTTTACATTCTAATAATTCTGGCAATTTCTTCAACTCACTTAAACAGTAATTATCCCATATAGGCATGTGTCTTGTATAGCCCTTATGCTGAGTAATGGTGCGTGCTGCCTCCCATAACCTGTGAGTTAAATGGAAGGTAGGAAACTTTCTCTTATAAAAATGATGAGATACTATTCGTTGTACTAGTGGGGATATCTTAAATTGAGAGATTATAATATTCTGTATAGGGTCCTGCATATCTACCTCTTCCCAACCATGCCAATGTTGAAGTTGTGCTGCTATAAAATATAGTCTTGAGTTGGGTATCACAATTCCCCCTCTATCCTTCGCCTGTTGCAATATTCCAAGTCTAATTCTAGGTTTCCCACATTTCCATACCAAGTCTCTGAAAACCGCGTCTATAGTCCTAAATAGTATTAGTGTCAAACAAACAGGGCAGTTATATAGTACATATAGCAATTGGAGCATCCACACCAAATTCACTCTCCCTATCATAGTCAACTGGAATCTACACCAGGTTTTATTTTGTTGTCTAAATTTACCAACAAGGGGAAATACATTCTTATCTATGTATTCATTGACATTTGGGGTAATTATCACTCCCAGGTACTTAAATGATGTAACTTGCTTTATTTGGTGAGCCTGATGTGTAAGCTCCAAATGTATCGGATCAATGGGCAGTATTACTGGTTTGTCCCAATCAGCACAGTTGTGTAGTGGTTAGCACTCTCACCTAGCAGCAATAGGGTCGCTAGTTCAAATCCCGACCACGTCACCATCTGCCTGGAGTTTGCATGCTCTCCCTGTGCCTGTGTGGGTTTCCTCCCACTCTCTAAAGACATGCTGGTAGGTTAATCAGATCCTGTCTACAAATTGGCCCTAGTATGTGTATTTGTGTATGTGTTTGTAAGCGCGTCGGGACCCTGCAGGGTAAAAGACCGCACTATATCAAGATGCAGCTCAACTCAATAAATCCTGAAAATATCTTGTAGGTGAGATAACTATGGATAAAGAAGTATGTGTATCCCCTAGAAACACTAGGCCATTGTCTGCGTAGAGTGCTTTTTTTTCTTCGCCTGTATACCTCCAAAACCCCGCTATATCTGTGTGGCCACGGATAACCTCCACCAAAGGTTTTACGGCTAATGCAAAAAGGAGTGGAGACAAGGGACAACCCTGCCTTGTTTCTCTATTCAATAAAAAAGGGGCCAAGATATATCCGTTTATTAGTACTCTTGTACTCGGATTACTATATAAAAGTTGTATCCATTTTATATATTTTGGCCCAAATCTGATGCGCTTTAAACAGTTCCATAAGAAGTCCCATTCTATACTATCGAATGCTTTAGCCGGCAAGACAAGTTTGAGCCAACATCCATTGGAAAAAAACATGGATTTTGTTGTCGGAATGTGCGATCGTGTGTACAGGGCAAAAGAATCCTATCATATCCCCCTCTAAGTAGGATGCCCTACTTTTGTATAAATCCTGATAGCATTCCCAAAATACCTCCAGGATCTCTGGAGTGGTGTCGACCTTCTTAAGGAAGATTGTATTTCAGTAATATATGATACAGGCCACTGCGCTTTTACAATAGAGGCCAGTAGGTGCCCTGTCCCTGACTATTGTATAACCGATGAGACTTGCTTACCCCTTTTTATCAACTTCTCCCATCACTGCATACCCAACCTTCACCCCAATAATCGAGACCACAACCTTATGGAGTAAAATATTGGCCGTAGCAGCCAATAATCTTTATTCAAAATATAAACCAATAATAATAATAATAATTTAACTCAACAGTAACAATAATCCTGTAAAACACCTGAAACATCCTTAAATCCCGTTGGTCTTTGCAGGGAAAAACCCACCAAACTTAAAAACTCCCAAACACTCAGGCACTGCGGTACTATACCAAAATTAGGCCTCCAGCTGACAAGCTAGCTCGGAGACAAACAACAAATAGCCCGCCGTGCCCCAATAACCCATTCAAGCTAAAACCCTTGTTAGCTGAAATCTCACCAACGGGCCTCATACTAGCGATGGGTCCCGATCTCTTAAATATCTGGGGTTTAATCCTTCCCCGCAAAGACCAACATCACGCCACTGCCACGACTTTTTGCTATACCATAAACTCATGACCAACTACAAACCTTTACATAACAGATCATACCCCATGTTAAGGGAGGGAGGGTGGGACGCTTGCTCCTCTCCACGCAACTGAGCTGGGGCGGGATCTCTCACCCGGCTAATACCTCTGCTCCACCCCTACACTAAAGTGTCCAATCACACACCCCCTAACAACTAACTCCTCAACACCAAGTTCCCCTGTTAACCCTGTCATGCCCGCCCTACGCCTATTCTTTCTGTCTCTTGCTCCGGGCTTCCTTGACTATTGTATAACCGATGAGACTTGCTTACCCCTTTTTATCAACTTCTCCCATCACTGCATACCCAACCTTCACCCCAATAATCGAGACCACAACCTTATGGAGTAAAATATTGGCCGTAGCAGCCAATAATCTTTATTCAAAATATAAACCAATAATAATAATAATAATTTAACTCAACAGTAACAATAATCCTGTAAAACACCTGAAACATCCTTAAATCCCGTTGGTCTTTGCAGGGAAAAACCCACCAAACTTAAAAACTCCCAAACACTCAGGCACTGCGGTACTATACCAAAATTAGGCCTCCAGCTGACAAGCTAGCTCGGAGACAAACAACAAATAGCCCGCCGTGCCCCAATAACCCATTCAAGCTAAAACCCTTGTTAGCTGAAATCTCACCAACGGGCCTCATACTAGCGATGGGTCCCGATCTCTTAAATATCTGGGGTTTAATCCTTCCCCGCAAAGACCAACATCACGCCACAGCACACACAGGGTAAAACCTTACCCTTGAGTGCCCTGCCACACCCTCAAAGCTCGTTGTATCCCATCCTGCAGGCCTAATGACCACAAATCAATCCCCACATCGTTCAGGTGTACTCCATCATCCTTCAAATATCTCCATGTATCCACCTCTAATTCCAGGTGACGTATAGCCAACCCTCCATTCCTCACCACGAAACTACTAACCTCTTTGTTGACCTTCTTTCTGGCCCGGTTGATCTTAGCGACCGACCTGGCCAGTCTCCAATTTGTACGCGCTACAATGTCCGACCACACAATAAGCATATGTGGAAAAGACATCCTGAGCTGCCAAAAATCGAACTTGATGTCTTTTACCAAGTCCAACATTGACCGTAGCCCTAGGTCATTACCCCCTACATGCAACAACAACACATCCGGCGCTCTGTCCAGACGTGCGAACTTATTAACTTCTGCTACCGTCCTACCCCACAGCATGCCTGGCACCCCAAACCACCTAAGACACACTTCCTGCCTGGAAAACCCCAGTTGTCTCCCATCCCGTCTGGCATCACCTCTCCTGGCCCCCCAACACACGTACGAGTGGCCCACTATCCACACCAGGCATTGCTGACGACCTGCAAAGAAAAGTAAACAAAAAAAAAAACAAAACAAAAAAGGACACCTAATGCATCAATAACTCCCATAAATTAACAACAATTATCACCTATCACAATATATCCGCATTACATCCAAACATATTAACAGTCTGTCCCATAACAGTATTATTTAATATATATAATTCACACTTTTTTTTTTTTTTTTTTTTTTTATTTTATTTACCCAATCACTAACTGTGGGCGAACATAGGACCTAAACCGCCTGGATTCCCATCTCCCAATCCTCTTTACCGCTGCATCATCCAATCCCCACCGTACCGCTTCCGTAGCTGCCCCTATCCTAAATGAATGTGATGAAAACTTTTCACCCTCTAGACCTAATACCCCCAAACATCTTTTGAAAATTGCATTAAACTGAAATCGTGATAGAAACGAGCCATCCTGGTGTCTTAAAAAGGGGACTTCCCCCCCCCCCGGGCGTATAGCTATAAACTCACTCACCAATTTAACTGGGCACAAGGGAGAGCCGGGCAACGCAAAAACCTGCACGGTCTTACCCTTGCCCCGCTGATCTGTTTTTGACTTCCTAATCAATATGGCCAACCTATCCTCCCCACATCGTACGTCTGACTCCCCCAACCCCCCTTTTTCTCTTTTTGAGGGGCTAACCAACTCACTGATCCGAAATGCACCAAAGAACGCCAAGGCGAATGCCGCCCTGAACAACACCGCTTCATATCCTGTCGAGCAAACATTGTTTAAACATCCAACTAACTGACCCAACAACTGGAACGAAACAGGCCGCCTGGAGTCCCTCCCCGGCTTGGCCCGCCTATAACCCTTCATACCCTGCCTGACCCAAAAATCTTTCGTAAAGTCCGACAAACCTTGAAATTTCAACCAAAACGCCAAACCTGCCAACTTCTTCTCCATACCCGACACAGACAACCCATCTTCTAAGTTCCTGGACACAAAGTATAAAACTAACAACCGAAGATCCCGTTCTGCATTCCCTACCTGTACCTGTCTCAGCAGAGATACCCATTCCTGCCATACCCTGTTGTATGCAGCCCACGTCGTATCGCTCACCGACCGTTTTATCCAGTCTGTTAGTCCTCCAAGGCAATCTTCCACAGCCAGTCTGGACACGGGACACCTTCCTCCTCCGCCCCAGGTGCCAATTCCCGGAACCTGTCCCACTGAAAGCGAGACAGAGCATCAGCCACCACGTTTTCAACTCCTGGGAGGTGCACCGCGTATATAAAAACATTTAGCTGTAAGCATCTCAGAACCAGGTGTCTAAGTAACCTAATCACCGGCGGTGACGCTGCCGATACTTTATTAATCACCTGTACCACTCCCAAGTTGTCACCATGAAACCTAACTTTTAAGTTCCTGAACCACTCACCCCATAACTCCACAGCTAACACCACCGGGAACAGTTCCAACAGGAGCATGTTCTTCAGCAGACCTGCCTCCTTCCATGACTGTGGCCATGGCCCCGCACTCCACTTACCCTGAAAAAAGGCTCCAAAACCTGCTGCCCCTGCCGCATCTGTAAACAACTCCAGATCAAAGTTGCTCACAGGCCCTGACATCCACAGCGCCCTGCCGTTGAACTTAGCCAGGAACGTGTGCCAAACCTTCAGATCCTCCCTGTGAGCTTTCAACAAACGAATATAATGTCTTGGCGAAACCACACCCGACGTACTTGCCGACAGCCGCCTGCAAAATACTCTCCCCATAGGCAAAATCCGACACGCGAAGTTCAACTTACCTAGTAATGATTGTAACTCCCTTAGTTGAACCTTTTTCTTTCCGATTAGACCCTGAATTTCCTCCTGCAACGCCGCCAACTTGTCCTCGGGTAGCCTACACTCCATCGCTCTGGTGTCTAGAATAATACCCAAAAAACTCAATTCCGTAGTTGGACCTTCAGTCTTCTCCGGGGCTAGCGGGATGCCAAACTTTTCCGCAACATGTTCCAACGTCGCCAGCAAGACCGCACATACTGTCGATCCAGGGGGACCCACGCAGAGAAAATCATCCAAGTAGTGGATGATAGAGTTCAATCCCGCGACGTCCCGAACTACCCACTCAATGAAGGAACTAAACTTTTCAAATAAAGCGCAGGATATCGAACACCCCATCGGCAAACAACGATCCACATAGAATTCCTCCTGCCAACAACAACCCAATAAACGAAAACTCTCCGGATGCACCGGCAACAAACGGAAGGCCGACTCTATGTCCGCCTTGGCCAACAACGCCCCCTGTCCATACTTTCTAACCCAAAATACCGCTGCATCAAACGACGTGTAAGATACCGCACATTCCTCTGGGTCAATGGCGTCATTCACCGACCCCCCTTTCGGGTATGACAAGTGGTGTATCAACCTAAACTTATTAGGCTCTTTTTTCGGCACCACTCCTAGCGGGGACACCACTAACTCCGGAATCGGTAGTGCTGCAAAAGGGCCACTCATGCGGCCCAACCTAACTTCTTTTAGCAACTTTTCCCTAACCACGTCCCCATGCAGCAACGCTGACTTCAAGTTCCGAGCCGGCGGTGGCGTATCGACCAAGCGAGACGGAATTCTAAACCCCTCCGAAAAACCCTGGGCTAACAGCCCAGCTGCAACCCTATCGGGGTATCTATCGAGGAAGGGCTCCATCCTTCCCACTTTCACCGGCGTTGTCCCCTTTTGCAACAGACTCACTGGCACGGCCCTTGCCTTGTTTGAAACACCGCGACACCGGGTGCCCCCCTCCCCCACAACCGGAGCATTCATGCTTGTACTTGCACGACCCTCCAAATCTACAGGACCCCTCATTAAATTGCCAACAAACCCCTTTCTTTCTTGTGGCCGACTGTCCGGGGTTGGCTGATCCACCGGCCCCCCCCTGAAAAAACTGACCCGTCGGCCTAGCCAAAGTCATGAGGCGCATCCATAGGCTGATGTCTTTATGATCCCACCTCAATGCTGGGCGAATGGCCCTCCGCTGCCTGAATTGCTCATCGTAACGCAGCCATGCCGTGCCCCCGTAGACTCTGTAAGCTTCTCCCACGGCGTCCAAATAGCAAAATAAAGCCGAACAGTGCTCAGGATTCTTCTCTCCTATCACACTGGCCATGATCGCAAAAGCCTGTAGCCAGTTCGCAAACGTCCTAGGTATCAGCCTATACCTCCTTTTTTCCTCATCCTCTTTTTTATTATCCTCCGGCTTAACTCTATCCAAATTAAACTTCTCCAGGGGTAAGAGCGAAAAAATCTCTACATACTCCCCTTTCCAAATTTTTTCCCTCACCTCTGACTTCAAATGCGCCCCTAGCGGCCCCTCGAAGCACACATACACCTCACATTTTGCAGCATCTGCTAAACGCACTAAGTCTTGTTTTTTAGCACCCTCACCCGTTGCCCCTTCTGGTGTCTTGGGAACCTCCGCCTGTACTGCCACCCCCGCGACCACAGTCGCCGGCGCCGCTTGCTCCTCCACTGGCCTTGCAGGAGTCCCGGTGTCTAGGACCGAGCCCTCTCGGCTCCCCCGCCCCTCCCCTGGGTCAACCCATGCCGCCGCCGGAGACTGACTCCCGCTTGGCCCTGGCTCAAACCTTTTTAATAGCTCCTTCAAACCCGATACAAACCCTTGTAGCCCTGCATCCACCGATGCGCGGTCTGCTACCTGCGCGGCCGGATACACAGGCGCGGTCATGGCCGACCGCCCCGCTGAGCCCAACCCTCCCTCACTACCCCCCGCCCCCCCAGCACACCCCACAACACAGGCATCATTACAACTCGTCTTACCCCGCTGCCTGGGAGGAAGTCCACCAGCCGAGGGTCCCGTCTCCACCGCCACCAGCTCTTCTCGCTGTCCATCGCTGTCCGACTGCGACAGCTCACCTTCCGATCTGTATTCGCCCAGCTCTTCACCGATCGCTGATGGCCCTCCAGCCGCTTCATTACTGGATGCCGAGGATCTGCTGTGCCCTTCCCTCCTCCTCCGCGCTGAAGATCCGCCTGCCGATTTTTTGTTCGCCTTTCTTGGCCGAACGCCTTCATCAGGGCAGTGCCGCCCGCAGCCGCTGCCATGGTCCCCTTCCTGCCCGTCTCTCCTCCTGGGGCCACCGACCGCCGCACTCGAGCGGCCAGCTGCCGCAGCCACTTCCTTCCTCCACTGTAACCCCACCCCTGCCGTCTGGTGGCCTGGGGCCTGGCTATTCACGCTGGAACCTTCTCCACCAGCATCCGCAATAGGACTGCTGGCTCTCCTGTTTGCCGCGTCACTGTCGCCGTCCTGGCCGACTCCCGGCTGACGCCCAGCCCTCCCCCCCGCTCGCACCGCCGTGCTCTGAACGGGCAGCCTTGCCACAGGCCGACCCGCCCTGCCCTGCTGTCCTGTATGTACCGATCGCTGTGAACGGGGACGGGGACTGCTGGACTGTCCTCTTCCATTCTGTGTCCCCCTTACATCCTCGTTCTTGCGCTGTGCCGCCGCCATCTTCGCGGGAGGGCCAGCAGCCGCCTGACCCGCCTGCTCCCTCTGTGCTTCCTTCCCGCGTGCCATGTATGCCGGGGGGGGGGCCGTACTAGAACCCCCCCCGCTCCGTGTTGCTAACCGCTTCGCGGGAGGCCCAGAGACCGGCCTACCCGCACTCGCCCTGCTCCTCTGTGACTTCCCGGGGAGGGACCTCGTGACGTCGGGCGAGAAGCGAGTAGGCGGCCTGGATCGCCTACCCCTCATAACTGCGCTCTCTCCCCCCGTGGCCGCTGAGTTCGACTCACCCAACGCCGCCGCCAAACGACCCTCCAGCCATCCAGGCCCTCTGGACGCCGCCTCTGCTTTCAGCCGGGCAAACAAATCTTCCACCGCTGCCATCACGCTTGCTCCTCTCCACGCAACTGAGCTGGGGCGGGATCTCTCACCCGGCTAATACCTCTGCTCCACCCCTACACTAAAGTGTCCAATCACACACCCCCTAACAACTAACTCCTCAACACCAAGTTCCCCTGTTAACCCTGTCATGCCCGCCCTACGCCTATTCTTTCTGTCTCTTGCTCCGGGCTTCCTTTCTCCCTGTTCAAAGCATGGTTGTTGTAAACAAAAATCTTTTATTTTCTGCCTTTTTTATGGCCACCTTTGCATATTGTTCTTGACTGTGTAGCCACACTGTTTGAGTGTCTTTATTAGGATTAGATATATATAAAAGTTCAGCCTGCATCATATTATCACCTAGAGTTTTTACCCATTGCCTAAATTATTTCTTTTTTTTTTTTTATATCTGTGCAATGAGGAGACCACGAAGATATGCTTTCAGTGCATCCCAATAAGTTAAAGGTGAGACTGAGAATTTATTAATTCTCTGGAAGGCAATAAGGTCTAACTTAATTTCTTCTAAGGAAAAGAGTGACAACCAATATGGATTCACCTTCCATAACTTACACCCCGTGTTGATCCTGAAAGAGAAATATTAAACCAGAGGGGAGTAGTCTGATATAACTCTGGCCTCATATTTAATTTCACAGAGATATGGTAATAGAGAGTGAGTTCCCAAGGCCAGATCTATACTGAATAAAGTTTTATGAGTACTCGAAAAACATTAAATTTCTTACTTGTAGGGTTACGCTGTCTACAAAAATCTATCAACCCCATCTCCGCTATAATTCTAGCAAAAACTGTAGTCCCTGGCGGATATTGCTTATCCGGTAAGTGAAATTTATCCATTGAGGGGACCATGTAGTTGTTAAAGTCCCCTAAAAAATAGCCAAGGGCTATCTGGTTTATCTAATGTAAACCAAATAAATTCCTTCAATATTTCCGAAGAGTACTGTCATGGAATATAAATATTCGCCAACACATATGATCGCCCAGCCAGTGTGCAATACAAAAAGATGAAGCGGCCTTTACTATCCTTCTTAACCTGTCTGCATTGAAAATCCATTCTATTAGATTTAAGTATACTCCTCTGGAGTATGATCTATATGTAGAGGGAAATTGAGTCTTAAACTGATTCCTCTTTAAATAATGTAGGGTATAAGGAAGTAGATTGTTTTCCTGCAGACAGACTATTGAAGGCGAGAATCTCTTCAATGAGATAAGGATTGCTTGCTGTTTAGGAGAGGTACCAAGACCTCTAACGGTCCATGAGACTACTACATCACTCAGAGGGAGCATAAAACACCATTAACATATAGTTTAACCGGGGGCGTGGCCTGGAGCGGCATGCAGTAGGACGCAACTAGACAGAGCTCCGCCGGCCATTGATCCGTTTATAACATCCTGGGACCGACAAACGGCTTACTTCAGCCCTCAACATACCGCCGCCGAACCGGCAACTTACAGGGGACATGTCACCCACCAAAAAGGCATCTGCAGCGGCCGCAAAGCTCGAGCAATACCGCCGGCAAGGCACGGACCCCTCCAGCCAAGATGGCGCCGCCGCGCTGGAAGAAGAATCTCCTGCTGGGACTGACACAGCGAGGGTGCTGGAGGCGATCTCATCATGCCAGGCAGCTGTAACAGTATGCCAGACATCCCTCACAGCGCAGATAGAAGAGGTCAAGGTGGTAATCTCACTGGTAAGGCAGGACTTTCAAAAATTAAAAGGAAGGGTCACTGAGGCAGAGACCAGGCTGAGCAATATGGAGGATTCCCTCCCCCCCCTGCAAAATACAACATCTGAGCTGCAGCACCAAGTGAATCAATTGATTCAGAAGCAGGATGACATTGAGAACCGCCTCAGGCGATGCAACCTCAGATTTGTGGGTCTCCCTGAGGGGTCAGAGGGGAGAGACCCCCCCACGTTTCTTGAAAATCTGCTCTGCGATACATACGGAAGAGATTCCTTTTCCCCAACATTTGTGGTAGAGCGCGCACACCGCATGTCGGGCAGACCGCCACCACCTGGAGCCCCCCCACGCACGTTTATTGCGAAATTCCTGAATTACAGGGATAGGGATGCCATACTTCGCCTCAGCAGAGTGAAAGGGAACATCCCTCTGGGAAACAAAATGATAGCGATTTATCCGGACTTTTCTGCAGAGGTGCAGCGGAGAAGGCGCACATTCATGGAGGTCAAAAGGCGCCTCCGCATCAAAAACATCAAGTATGCCATGCTTTTCCCGGCCCGCCTCCGTGTAGAGGGAGAGGACAGAGCACACTTTTTTGAGGATCCAGAAGCCGCCATCACCTGGCTGGAGCAGAGGGAAAATCATGGATAAGTCCTAGCCTTACTTATACTCATCTATATGCCTCTGTGACCCCTACAGATCCTCCATTCTTCTGCACTCAGCTCTTTTCCATGGGTTGAATCCAAACTTGAAACTCTATGCAAAAACACAGGATGAACTGCCCGTCCCCACACCTCCTTCCTATTCCCCCTTCTATTTTCCAGTGACGGATAACTCCTCATCAACTCTACATGGATTGGGTATACCCCTAAATACTACCGACCACGACCGGACTTCAACGAATGCCGCAGCTACACATCCCTTCACGAGCATCCAGTTGGCAACAAACCGTGAGAACTTTTACCACACACCACCTAGTGCAACTGTTCAACGGGTGTCTTGCAGCCCCACGCCACCGAGACACACCTCAGCTACTTACCCATACTCTTCCTAACAGTGTCCACACAGGCAACCGACGGAGCTAGGCAACGTCTACAAAGTACTCACCAAGAGCGGTGAGTAAAGTCCTAAAATGCGCAACGACACGCAGCGTATTTTCGCCCCACGCAACACAGCTCACCACCTGAAATGGAGCACACTATCTTTGACAACGCTGTGCATGCGATTTGGGACTTCCGAGACTATCGGTACCCCTAGTGTAGCAATTGCCATCCACACATGTTCAAGCTCTAACCATTTCTCCACAGGTGGGACAATGTTTATGCCCAGTTGGCAGTTCGGGATTGAAGCTCGCACCAGGTTTGGAAGGTGCAGAGCGGGGAGGGGGGAAGGGGTTTTCAGAATTTCAACTGTTCTACTATTCTACCCAATGTCTAAACTACTTAATTGCTATCACAATAACCTCATGGTGTTCTTGCTAACGGTCATGATTTTTGGTATATGTGCTGGGTTGTTTGGGGGGAGGGGGGGGAGATCTGAGTCCTGGGGCTCAATACCACATGTACACATCTAAATGGCTAGCCTAAAATTTATTACGTGGAATATCCGCGGGCTCAGGGAGCCCATAAAAAGGTCGGCGGTGTTTTCAATCCTCCAAAAAACAGAGAGCAGACGTAGTGGCTCTGGTAGAAACGCACGCTGAGGGCCTTGCACATAGAGTGCTTAAGAGACCGTGGATTGGATGGGCGTACCATTCAACACACACTACACTATCCAGGGGAGTCTCAATTTTAATTGCTAAAAGCACCCATTTCGAGCTCCAGGACTCAGTAGTCGACTCATTGGGCAGGTATGTTCTATTAAAAGCTAAGATACACGGGGATCTGCTTCTCCTCATGGCGTTCTACGTGCCACCACCGTTCAGCGCGGGTGTCATTGCTGCTGGGTTCGATTTCATGGCCCTGCACCCTGGCATTCCTGCTGTGTGGCTTGGTGATTTCAATAATGGCAAAAACGAAGGTGAAAGCTGCGCTCAAGGTGAAACAAAAAAATATATATATACAGTGTAGTGAAATTCAAGCAGCCTGCATCGAGATCTAGTCTCCAAATCCCTCCAAAGATGATAATACAAAAGAGATGCGGCGCTAAAACATATTAAGAACCTGTGAAATAAGTTAATGAAATAATCAAGGCTAATAGTGCAAAGTGAATATAAACAATATTGTACTCTAATATCCCAAGATTAGTTGAAGACACATAATGAAATAGATAAATGCATAGAGTCCAAAAACCAAAGAAAAAGTCCGTGATAAATCAAGGAAAAGTGCCAGAAAGGGCCACAGCAAAGATGAAGGTGCAGTGGGGGAAATCTTCCGTGGTTCCTCACACCCAAGGTGGTATATCAGATGTGCTTACCAGATCCCATTGACCGCTATTACAGCAGTCAAAAACGGCACAGGGAAATTATAGAGATCCCCACAACCTCAGCTTAGTGGTACCGATGGGCGACAGATGGTATCTCAGGATTCAAAGAGAAAAAACAATCCATCGCGTAATACAGTCTACACAATCGTTTTATTAGAAGAGGGATTGCACTTACAAAGCTTCCATGTAGTAATCAGCATATCGCGTACAAATAACAATCAGTCAGCGTCTCCGTCTGCTGCCTCCGCCTTCCTAGTTCGTGTACAGCCCTACACAAGGACGGATGTGGTGACGTCGTAGGCTCCTCCCTACGCATTTCGTCACAAGCGGACGTCGTCTGGGGATTGGCCAATCCCCAGACGATGTCCGCTTGTGACGAAATGCGTAGGGAGGAGCCTACGACATCACCACGTCCGTCCTTGTGTAGGGCTGTACACGAACTAGGAAGGCGGAGGCAGCAGACGGAGACGCTGACTGATTGTTATTTGTACGCGATATGCTGATTACTACATGGAAGCTTTGTAAGTGCAATCCCTCTTCTAATAAAACGATTGTGTAGACTGTATTACGCGATGGATTGTTTTTTCTCTTTGAATCCTGAGATACCATCTGTCGCCCATCGGTACCACTAAGCTGAGGTTGTGGGGATCCCTATAATTTCCCTGTGCCGTTTTTGACTGCTGTAATAGCGGTCAATGGGATCTGGTAAGCACATCTGATATACCACCTTGGGTGTGAGGAACCACGGAAGATTTCCCCCACTGCACCTTCATCTTTGCTGTGGCCCTTTCTGGCACTTTTCCTTGATTTATCACGGACTTTTTCTTTGGTTTTTGGACTCTATGCATTTATCTATTTCATTATGTGTCTTCAACTAATCTTGGGATATTAGAGTACAATATTGTTTATATTCACTTTGCACTATTAGCCTTGATTATTTCATTAACTTATTTCACAGGTTCTTAATATGTTTTAGCACCGCATCTCTTTTGTATTATCATGATTTCAATAATGTACTAGGATCCAGCCATAGACAGACTCAACACGTCAACTACAGAACCAGTGGCGTCACACCCCACAAGATTCGCCAGACTCCTATCTGACTTTAACCTAGTAGATACATGGAGGATCAGGAATCCTGTAGACAAGCGGTTTTCCTGCTTCTCCACGTCCCACCGAGCCATGTCCCGAATAGACCTAATATTGGTATCTAAAGTGCTCCTCCCTAGACTGTCAGACGCGGGCTTCTCCCCTAGGTCCCTATCAGATCATTGCCCCTACTGGGCCATACTTACCGTCCCCCACAACCGCCCCCCGATGTCGTGGAGGTTAAACCCTTTCTGGCTGACATTATTGCCGGAGGAGGACGACCTCTTAACGGAGTGGGGAAACTATTTTCATATCAACGAGGGGTCTGCCTCGGTTCAGGTAGTGTGGGAGGCCTTCAAGAAACACGCCCGTATGATACTAACCAACAGAATTAACAACCTTAAAAGAGTGTCAGAATCGGCCATAATTAGGGCGGAGGAGAGCCTCCGAGACTCTGAAAAGACATTTCTCGAGGCCCCCACTGCGGATAGAGCTGACAACCTTAAACTTTGTTCAAGGGTGCTGACCCAGCTACACTACGAAAAGTCCAAAAGAAAACTTTTTTTCCATAGACAGAGGTCGTTCGAGCATGGGGACCGGGCGGGAAAACTCCTCGCATATTTAATACATAGCGAGGATAGACCCCCTGTGGTAATCTCACTGCGTTCATCTAGTGGAGCTATAGAAACAGAACCACATAGAGTTACAGATATCTTTAGAGAATTCTTCCACAAGCTCTACACAGCAACAGCCCCACCAGACACCACTCCAATGGAAACATTCCTCGGAGAGTTGGCAATTCCCCAGCTCTCTGCAGAACAAGTTGAGGAACTAGAAGCCCCACTGACAATAGACGAGATATCGGGAGCCCTGGCGGAACTCCCGGCCTCGAAATCCCCGGGCTCGGACGGCCTACCAGTGGAGTTCTATTCCACATACTCAGAAGTACTGATCCCTAGACTACTACAGCTATATGAGGCCATATTCAAAGACTCTAGACTGCCAGCATCCATGAGAGAAGCCACCATAGTATTGATCCCCAAACCTGGGAAGGACCCACTTATTCCCGAGTCCTACCGCCCCATATCTCTACTCCAAGTAGATATTAAAATACTTGCAAAAATTCTAGCCATCCGCCTCAATAAGGTAATCCTTTCCTTAATACACAGTGATCAAGCAGGGTTTATGCCGGGCAGAAATACATCCTTCAACCTTAGAAGACTGTTCATAAACCTACAAGCCGCACATGACAACATAGGGTCTAGAATAATCGTCGCCTTGGATACAGCCAAGGCGTTCGATTCAGTGGAATGGGTATACCTGTGGAGGTGCCTGGGCAGATTCGGCATTGGCCCAAAATTTATAAAATGGGTGCAACTCTTGTACCAATCTCCATCAGCAAGGGTACTAGCGAACGGATGGCCATCTGACCAATTCTTGTTATCTAGGGGCACGAGACAGGGGTGCCCTCTGTCGCCTCTGCTGTATGCATTGGCGGCAGAACCCCTGGCCGTAGCCATCCGGGCGCACCCCAAAATTAAAGGGCTTAGCAGGGGAGATGTGACCGAAAAAATCAGCACTTACGCAGACGACACCCTGCTATACCTGGATGACTCTGAGAGTTCCTTGCCCCTTGCACTGGACCTTATAGAACGATTTGGCAGGTTCTCCGGTCTCAGGATCAACTGGGACAAATCCCAGATATTACCCCTTGACAGCTTTCCACAACCCAGAGACAGGGCCGAACTGCCCCTACAGAGAGTAGACACTATAAAATACTTGGGTATAAAAACTACAAAAGACCCAGCAGATTACGAGACACTCAACATAATGCCACTGTTTGCAATGCTTAAGCACAAAACGCAGGTGTGGGCCCGTCTTCCACTGGGAGTAATGGGACGAATCAACCTGACCAAAATGGTCCTCCTACCTAAAATTCTCTACATGATTTGGCACTCGCCAATATACCTAGTGCTTAGACATTTCAAGCTGATGGAAGCCATCATAAAACCAATCGTATGGGGTAATAACAGACATAAAATTGCTTGGCAAAAACTTAAAAACCCCACGGACTTAGCAGGAATGGCTGTGCCAGACTTCAATGTTTACTACATTGCAGCGCAGCTATCCCAACTATTTCATGTGGATAAGACAGATAGGGAAAGATTCCTGCACTTAATGTGCCCAAAGTGGTCCCAGGCATCACAAGACCCACTGACTGTAATAACGGGGAAAGCCACAGGGGCAGACAGGAACACCAACCGCAAAACGTTACTCTACCACTATACCAAAATATGGAACCTGTCCATGCATAGACTCCAACTACCGACAATTAATGAGTTCACTCCTCTGTGGCACAATTCAAACCTCCCTGAATTTGATTTGCTACCGGACAGTGAACTGTGGAGCTCTAGAGGGATCATTTATTTACTACACATTGTACATAACGACAGGTTAAAAACGTTTGATAGACTAAAAACAGAATACATGCTCCCAAACCAAATGCTTTTCAGGTATATGCAACTACGTCATGCCTTTTATACACAGTTCCCATCGGGGGAATGTCACATGGTAAACAACCCATTAATGGAAGCATTGAAATGCCCCGACCCAAAAAAACTAATCTCCCAATTCTACTCAATGCTAACGATACCACAGGCTACTTCATCGGCCTACGCCCTGAAAACAAGGTGGGAAGGGGAGGTAGGCACACTGGCAGATGACGAATGGAGCGATGCTCTAGACGCATGCAAACTAGTGTCCCCCAGACTGTCAGACCGTTTGACCCAACTGTTCATGATCCACAGAGCATATCTTACGCCATTAAGACTGTCCAAGTACAGGAGTGATCAGTCCACAATGTGCACAATTTGCAACCAAGCTACCGGAACCTTTTTTCATCTATTGTGGCAGTGCCCCCAAATTCAAGCGTATTGGGCACAAGTGGTGAGATTCCTCCACGATACAATGGGCTCCCCTGTAACACTGCAGCCCAAACTTTGCCTTTTAGGTATTCTATCAGACCCCGAGATAAATAAATTCCAAAAGGTCTTCGTGCACGAAACACTCTTCTCTGCTCGAAAAGTCATCGCTAGAGCTTGGATTAGACCTAATCCCCCGGGGTTCTCGCACTGGCTGGCTGAAGTCAACAATACACTACCCTATAAAAAATTGATCTATATACACAGAGGTTGCCCTCTGAAGTATGAACAAATATGGGATAAATGGACACAGTCATCTGACACTTGTACTTAAGAACAAACTAGGTAACAAGGTAGCCCGAGGACCAACCCTCCCCCTGGTCACGTATGCTAAGATACTACAACATGACCAAGCCAAATTGGCACAACAAGATGAATTAACTCTACATGTACACCATGGGTAAGAAGGTAAAAAAAAAAAAAAGGAAAAAAGAGCTGAGACATGGGGTATAGCACTGAATATAATTTTATTTATACGTTTTGGAAAATGTACTGTTATTCTTTATGGTTTTCACAGGGTACATCATATTCCCTTTTCTTTTCTTTTTTTTCTTTTTTGTTAATCCTCAATAAACATGCATTTAATGTAATAAGCTTTGACGGAACACACCCGATTTAACTATATTGTTAGAAATATCATAACTAAGTTCCGCGCAAGGCCCAACAACCCAGCATAATACTCTTGCTAATGTATAACCTGAAAATATTACAATGTATCTGTTTACAATGTACCTCTATAATTTTTTTTTATATGACAAAATAAAAACTTTTCTGATTAAAAAAACAAAAAACAAAAAAAAACAAAAAAAAAACAAAAAAAACATATAGTTTAACCAAAGATATAGCCCAGATGTGCGCTATATCATCTTTTTTCAGATTTATCAATCCACAACCTCTCACCCTGAAAATCCCAGAGGAGGAAGATAATGGGGCTGAACAGGGGGAAAGGGGACAAGAAAAAAGAGAAAACAAGGAGAAGGGGTTGATAAGCCGATATCTACCAATAGGTGTACACAGACTAACATACAAGACAAACACAGACAAACACAAACATAATTGACATAGCAAAACATATATACATTCATAGGGGCTATATGAGGGAGAGAGCCTCAAAAAATAGTGCTCTCCTTGATCCTTTCATTTCCCTTTTCTTTTATTTTTTACCTCTCTATATTTTCTTTTCTTTTTCTTTAAACTTCTCTTAACCCCAAAAACACTACGCAACTCTCCCCCAAAAGAGTAGAGGGAGCAAAGAAAAAAAAAAAAGAAAAAAAAAAGTCAAACTATCTTGGGGAATTAATTTGGCCGCATATATTTATCCAACCACTGAGTCGCTAAGTCTGGTGATGCAAAAAAGAGTGCATTATCCTGGACCTTTACTCTTAACCTGGCTGGAAATAGTATAGGGTAGGACAACTCCATCTGCCTCAATTGTCGCTTCACTTTCATAAATCCCGCCCTCTGGCGCTGTACAGCTGCTGAGAAGGCAGGAAAAACGTATCTTTGAGCCATCCACCCGTATATCTGATAATTGTCTGGCTCTCTGCAATATAATATCTCTATCCTTATAATTCAACATTTTCAAAATAAAGGTTCTTGATCTTGAAATCTCTCCCGAAGGCAGGGGTCTAGCAGTGACTCTATGCGCCCGCTCCACAGAAAAAAGAGAAGTAAAACGTTCTGCTCTCATAGTGGCTGGAAGCCATTTCGCTATAAATTCCACTGGCTTATTCCCTTCCACCCAATCCGGGAGGCCCACTATCCTAACATTGTTCCGTCGGAGGCGGTTTTGTCTGTATTTGGACTATTTGAAGTGTTTAGTGTATTAAAGGATTTAGTTGAGGTATCATGCAAGTCACTTTCTGAAGCAGCATTGCTCTTTGTGTCATCTGGCTGATTCCACAAGGCTGCCTCATCTTACACTATAATTGGCCCAACAGTATTTTACTCCATAACTGGTCCCTGTGGACCCTGCATTGAATTGGATATTATAGCCTGAGCTTCATCCTTAGCCATAGCAGAGGTATGAGCAAATTTTTCAAGCTGAGCACTAATGTCTTGTTGCTTATCTTGAGACTTGCTCTGGTGTTTCTTATCTGCACTGTTCTGTTCTGTTAGAGACATGATCAACACCCCCTGTATCCTTCTTGCCTCTGCGTGTCATCTTTACAGGCTGATGGATTCCCACTGGCTCACACTGGCTCTGTGATTCACAACTCACACTAGCATGCACACTCAGATCTTTTTCTCCATCTTCTCTCCACCTTCCAATGTTTATTGATTTAGTTTCCCTTCACCACGGGAAACAGTGCTAGATAGTATCATACAACAGCCAGGAGGTATATACTGTATAGACTTAGTTGAGTCATATGAAGGTCACTTATGTTCTTGAAGGCATGCTGACTTGAGAGGGCTGACAGGTAGCCTAGTAACAGCGGATAGTGCTCCAGTAGCGCTCCAGTCCAGTACACATGTCACTTCACGTGGAAGGGAAGCAGGGAGAGGTAGCTGCGGTGTAGCCAGGATCCGAGAACTGGGTAACGGCCGTGAGGGCTCCAGAGGTGCTCCGTTCTACAGTCAGGTACGCAGGGGGCTACACGTGGCCAGGGTGTAGAGGAATATAGCTGCGGTTTGGCCAGGCATAGACATGAGTCGGGAGATGTAAGCCAAGACCCGAGAACGGGG
This sequence comes from Lithobates septentrionalis, assembly GCA_037952835.1. Classification (NCBI taxonomy): domain Eukaryota; kingdom Metazoa; phylum Chordata; class Amphibia; order Anura; family Ranidae; genus Lithobates; species Lithobates septentrionalis. The sequence continues at coordinate 2,200,565 of JBBDGP010000076.1, read as the reverse complement.
AAACTGAAGCTGCAGTCACTGAAGCCGCCTGTGAGCGGTACATGGAGGACAGGAAGCCAACACAGACAGCAGACAGGGCAGACTGAGCCGGAACTTAGTTGGGGCTGTCGCGGCCAATACGCGGCTCAGTGATTCAAAGATTCCGGTCAAAGGATAAGAAGGATCAATAGGAGAGCTCCATCCCTAGCATCCTCTCACATCTCACGTCCTCTCACACAGACACGCCCTGCCTCGGGACCCAACTGTATATCTTAATTGCCATTATTTTACCTATTTGTTGAGCAATTGCTACTGAGTCTTTTCCTTTAAAGTGTTGTGGAACTGTATAAATTAGCAATAAATGTCCCCCGCTCAGTCCAGGTATGTCAGAATGGTGCTACTTGTAGAGTTGTGGGCACAGCAAAGAGGGGACCCAAAAAACAGCAGCTTCTTTGGGGTAAAGGGCTGCACAAATCTTTGACTTTCTTCGTTTTCCACAAAAATCAAATGATCCTTGTAAAGAAGGGATAACGACCATGCACCTCTAGTGATTTAGCATTAGATCCTGGAAGATGGGTGAGCTGACAGTGTGTTTGCTTTTTTTTTTTTTTTTTAGTGTGTTTGCTTTTTAAGACATTCCATTGCACACTTGACAAAGTATAGCTATTACATACTGCCCATGATAAAGTGAGCTCAAAGATTCGTTATGTGCAGGCTGATGTCCACAGGAAAGGTTCATTTTTTGAAAGGACTGCAATTTTTTTAGGTGACCTGTGTTCACCCTTGTTTTTTTCAGCACTTTCAACATAATCGCCCTCAAGCTTCCTCATGTTTTCTTGATTGGTTTTAGGGTCAATTTAATAGAACCAGGCTATGTTTCTGAGAAATTAAGAACATGCAGTTTGATGTATGCCCAATTTCAGAATCATGAATAGGACTTTGACTTCTCCACAAAAGTAGCTTTTTGTTCAGTCTTGAGCAAAAAAAAAAAGGGTAACTTCTGATAGCCTTTATTGTTGTCCAGATGATCATAAAGAAGCTTCAAATAAAGATATTGAGGTGGAATGTTTTCACTTTAGCCCTTGGTCTTACATCTATTGATTCCTTGTGGATGCCAAAATGTTAACATCTAAAACTGAATCACTTTTGGATTGTATGGAGAACTGGATATTTCTGTGATCAAATTGAAACATGCTTTTGCACTCAAAACACGTACAGCATAATTCATTTTTGTTCTTTTGTAAAAATAAGACTCAGACATGAATCGCTGCCACTTGCACCTCCACTTCTCATTCCCATGACAACCAGGGAGAATAATTTTTCATTACCGAACAGCAAGTGGCTGATTGACATATTTAAGAGGATACAACATGTGAACTTACAAACCTCCCCATGTACACTGTATAAAGATTCCAGTACCGGATGCACATTGTGCAAACTATACAGTTGGTTTATACAGCATCAGATATAGATGACTTATAGCGCCACCGGTATATGCACTGCTTTATTAACCCGAGGTGATATGTGGAAAGTGCCTATATTTAAATAAACCTGAAAAGTGCTGTAGCAGAAGTGATAGGAATACAGATGAAGAGAACACAAAGACTATTGAAACATGGATTAGAAAATCACTGGAGTGAAAGCACAATCTCTAATGTCCTCTGCTGTCTGAAAACCTTTAAGACATTTTGTCTCATACCACTTTCAATTTAGACTTCAAATACTGTTCCAAAGACAAGTCAAACTTCCAAACATGATTAAATTTTGCATCTTTAACAACAATGTCAAGAAAAGCCTGAGGTTAGTTTAGTGGGAGTTTGAAATCAAGAATGTGATCAGATGGCTTCAAGCTGTGGGGAGTGGCACTTTCCTTTTCATGTAAAAGAAAAGCTCAATTGCTGAGAAATCCAATAACAAAGATTTCCCACTATTTCTCCACTTTCTTTCCCTTTCTATTGCTCAGAAACCAATTTGTAAAAATACAGTTAAAACCCAGGTATTTCACAAGATTTCACAAAAATAACACAAATTTGTTATTGACCCCTGGAGGCAAGGTGGCAGCTCCAGAGACAGTAGTGGGTCAGCATATTAACCCAGGGCTGAATCCATAGCTAGGATAGAATAATGGCGGTCAGTCACTTTCTGTTTTTTAGAAGATTTATTGGACACACACACACACAGGAGCTGAGAGTTAGGGGTCCCAGATACCCAAGATGATCACTTACAGACTTCTCCATGTCCAGCATCACAGTGTCAGTACTTTTAAGCTGATCCAGCGACACTGCAGGTAGCATCCTAGCTGGTGCACAAACTTTTCTGTTTTCTAGGCTCTGTGTGTCTTCCCTAATGCCCCGTACACACGGTCGGACTTTGTTCGGACATTCCGACAACAAAATCCTAGGATTTTTTCCGACGGATGTTGGCTCAAACTTGTCTTGCATACACACGGTCACACAAAGTTGTCGGAAAATCCGATCGTTCTAAACGCGGTGATGTAAAACACGTATGTCGGGACTATAAACGGGGCAGTGGCCAATAGCTTTCATCTCTTTATTTATTCTGAGCATGCGTGGCACTTTGTCCGTCGGATTTGTGTACACACGATCGGAATTTCCGACAACGCATTTTGTTGTCGGAAAATTTTATATCCTGCTCTCAAACTTTGTGTGTCGGAAAATCCGATGGAAAATGTCCAATGGAGCCCACACACGGTCGGAATTTCCGACAACACGCTCCAATCGGACATTTTCCATCGGAAAATCCGACCGTGTGTACGGGGCATAAGAGTCTTCATCCTGGCTTTCTCCAGCAAGGTCCTTCTCATAGGTGTGCACAGCCTATTGCATTAGGGTGTACACCCCAAAGCTCAAACACATATGCGTGTGCATGTGTATACAGTATATACTGCGGGTGTCAGTAGAGCAGAGGACGATGTCAGTGGGGCAGAGTTTGGTGTCAGTGGGGCAGTGGATGGTGTCAGTAGTTTGTACTATTTTTTATTATTTTTTACAATTTTTTTTTTTTAATTATTATTTACAATTTTAGTTTTTTAAATTGTTTTTTAAAATTTTTTCAGGAGCCCCATTAGGGGGCTTTGGTGAAATATCGCAGGTCTAAACAGGGGGCATCTGCAGCACACAAGGTGATTAGGGTGTGCCCAGGCATACCTGGCACACCCTGTGCGCACACCTATGGTCCTTCTACTGGGATTTGATCTTTGTATCCCCTTTGATTAGCAGGACAGTTACAGGACCACTTCAGGCCTGTCTCCATTACATGTTAGGCCCCGCTGGCTAGTGGGCCTGATAGCATAGCTCATTTAAGCAACACCTCCCCAGACTTCAACCTGGGGGAAGAGAGAGATCACAAGGCCTGCCTCAAATATTTATATCCTCCCCCAGTGTGCACCATTGGCTTGAACCTCCTACTAAGTTGGCTGAAGGAAATATTTCTTTATTTGTCTTCATTATTTGCCTTCAATATTTGTCTTTATATTTGTGGCTTATATAAACTGAAAGACGTGCAGCTCTTTTGTATGTAGTTTTATTTATTCATTAAGTGATAAGTATTCATTCATAATTTAGCCACATTTGAGTTTGCACGGCTGAAGATTATTATTTTAACCGCTTGCCGTCCAGCCTCCGTCATTGGCATGATCCCGCAAACCGCCATAGGTGTACGTCGGCTCGGGAACTTGCTTTTGCATGCTCCCATTAGCTAGCGGGTGAGCCAATCAGCGGGTCCAGCAGACTCGATGTCCACTGACCACCTGCGATTCTTCCCCCGCAGTGGTGGAATGGGGATATGCCTGTGTAATTAAGGCAGATCTCCGTTCTGACAGGGGAGATCACACACATCCTGCCTTTCTGCTAAGCAGGAAGATGGATCTGTGCGTTTCCCCAGTCACACAGTCCCCCATACAGTTAGAACACACCTGGAAGGGAACACATTTAACCCCTGGATCGCCCCTGATGTTAATCCCTGCCAGTGTCATTAGTACAATAACAGTGCATATTTTTAGCACTGATTACTGTAATAATGTCACTGGTTCCCAAAAAAGTGTCAAAAATGTCATTTAGGTGTCCGATCTGTCTGCCACAATGTTGCAGTCCTGCTAAAAAAATCACTGATCGCCGCCATTACTAGTAAAGAAAAAAAAAATGCCATAAATCTATCCCCTAGTTTGTAGAGGCGATAACTTTTGTGAAAACCAATCAATTTACGCTTATTGTGATTTGTTTTACCAAAAATATGTAACAGAATACAAATCGGCCTAAACTGATAAATAAATTTTTTTTTATTAATATTTTCTTTTCTTTGGAAATGTTTTATAACAGAAAGTAAAAAAAAATTTTTTTTTTCAAAATTATCGCGCTTTTTTGTTTATAGCGCAAAAAATAAAGACTGAAGAGGTGATCAAATACCAACAAAAGAAAGCTCTATTTGTGGGAAAAAAAAGGACATCAATTTTGTTTGGGTACAGCGTTGCACGATCGCGCAATTGTCACTTAAAGCGACGCAGTGCCGTATCGTAAAAAATGGCCTGATCAGGAAGTGGGTAAATCCTTCGGGGCTGAAGTGGTTAAAGCGGAGTTCTGCTAAAAAAAACAAAAAACAAATACTGCAGCTGCTGTGACTGGCCGGGCAATCACCTGGGACCTGTGACGAGTCCCAGATGATTGCCGAGAGGGAGGGGAGAGAGGTGATCTCCCTTCCTGTGCCGCGGTGCGCCCGGAGGAAGTGGGAGCTGAGACCTTCTGAAAAGAGGGTACCGGCTCCCCCCCCAAAAAAAATTACATGCCAAATGTGGCATGTCAGGGGGTCACCTTCCTTAAAGAGGAAGTCCCATTTTTGGGTGGAACTCCGCTTTAAATGAAGGAAATATAAGTATCCATAACTCAGCTTGTTATAAAATCTCATACTATTACCAGTGGTACCAGTGACACCTACTGGTAGCAGTGAGATATCACAACCCCACCGAGCTTAGGAAAAGTGAAAAACCAGACTTGACTAGAACCCAGCCAAAAACTAAATTTGACTGAGAAATTGGACAGTCTTCAATAAAATAAGAAAAGCCGCTCCAGGTGAGTGAGTCTCTGTCTAATCCCCGCACACAGTAGTCACGTGCTAGCCCAGCTCGCATGCTGTGCAACATAAGGAAATTATTCCGGACGGCTGCACTTCCAAAAATCCTTTTATTGGAGCTTCATATGACAAGTGGTTGACAGATGGAGCAGGGGACAAAGAGGTAGACGCGTTTCACGCAAATGTTAGCGCTTAGTCATCTGAAGAGTTCGGTCCAAATCTACTGCCAGAAAAAATCTGATACACCAATTGAGCTCGGAGCAAACTCGGCACATCAGACAAAATCATTGTATAGTTACAACAACAAAATAATAGAAAACATGTATATATATATATACGCACAATGAAGTTGATGTTAAGAACAAATGATTTTAAAAGCAAAGTGTTAGAACATCACGTGGACCGATACTGGCATATTCCCAAAGTATGTGCATAGTCTCGAATGAACGTCAATGGCAAAAAAAAAAAAAGTAGGAGAGAAATAGGTGCTAATAGACTGCAGGGAACTAGCTAAGAGAGGAAGGAAAAAATAAAATAAAAAATAAAATGTAGGAGAGAAATAGGTGCTGATAGACTGCAGGAAACTAGCTAAGAGAAAAAAAGTAATAATAAATATATAGGAGAGAAATAGGTGCTAATAGACTGCAGGAAAATTGACGTTCATTCGAGACTATGCACATACTTTGGCAATATGCCAAAGTATCAGTCTTCATGATGTTCTAACACTTTGCTTTTAAAATCATTGGTCCATTTGCTTTTAACATGCATGATAGGAGTCCCCCTTTGGTTATCTCTATGTCTTGGGGCTCAGCACAGCAGCCTTCTCCTCGGCTTTGATGCTATCTGACACGACCTGGTCCAAACAGCATGGCACAGCATAGTCACACACACCTTCCCTGTTGGTGTATCTCTTTCCAACTCCCTGGCTCCTTCCCAGGCTTTGTGTTTTATATCATCCCTCCCCTTTTGCTGGTACTTGGGGGGCTTGTAGTTGTGACCCCAGCTTCACTGTATGCAATATCCTCCTTGTGACTACATTTCCCAGATTGCTCTGGGCACTTGTATTAGAGCTATGACAAGGCAAAGTAGTGAACACTGCCATCTTGTGGCAAATAGAGTTCTGTGTCTTCAGGAACAGTGCCCAGTGGTACATACTCCCCTCACTGAAACGCCTTGGTCCCCAAAGAGACATGGTAATTTAAACCAACAGTGTTTGTAAAACAGAGAAACTTATCGACAACAGATATAACAGCTTTACAACATTAATCAGGGGAAACATAAATCTGAACAACTTACATTATGGTACAAACTCAGTAATGGGATTTATGGTTTGAGGTCTGCCTTGCTGGTGGTGCCAGAGAGTGGGATTATAGTACTGGGGGCTGGGTCATCCGGAACCCCTTAACTTGCATGGATCACTTAATCGGAGCTCTCACCCAAATTACATAGGTTAGACTCTTTGGAGGCTTTATGACCCACTTAGCTCAAAAGGTAGGATATTTTCTTCCTCAACCTCTGAGACTGCATCCTCTTGCTCTGGATCACTGTTTACATTATCTATAACTAAAGGCTCAGTGGGGTCCTCCAGTTCCTCCTAAATTGATTTAGTAGACTCAAGTTCAAGTGATTTGTGGTCAATAGGCCCTATTGCAAAGTCCGAACAGATATACTCTCTTTGACAGGAGATGGAAATGTGCTTCCTCTAACAGGTGATGGAAACCACCACCAGTCAAACCTGGTATCTTCCTCTTTGCTCCTCTCCTCTTCAAGAGTTTGAGTGGTGTCGAAGCAGGGTGGCAAGAGTCTGGGTCTAGTCGCATCCCTGAGAGAGGGAACATCCATTGGGACTGGGACTGGCACTCAGACTCATGTCTGCAATAGGCAATAGGTGGTTCTGATGCCACAACTTTACTCTCCTGTGCTTTTCTTTGAGGTGAATCTGGTATACGGGAGCCCTGGCAATTGTTGACAGACCACATAGGGCTGAGACCTTAACTGGTCTGCTATCTTGTGCTTCCCTGTGATCCCAAGATTTCTCAGCAAGATTCAGTCCCCCGGATGCAGATCTTGAACCCTAACCATGGAGTCCAACTTTCTCTTGTTCCCTTTCTCTACAGTCCTTGAGGCTTGGCAAGCTTTCTCATAAGCACTTTACAGTTTCCGTTTCCACATACTGCAGATGGGATGCAGGGGAAGTGCCCCAGATGGGAGCAGTGCCAAATACCAAGTTCACTGGCAATCTGGCTTTCCACCTATACATCAACAAGTATGGGGAGTGAGCATATAGAATAGCTCTCGGTGCTGTTGTATGCATGCACCTTAGCAGCAATGTGTTGACTACACTGTTGCTTCCTTTCATCGGGCAGGGTATCCAACATGTTCAAAAGGATCCTATTTAACCACTCTCACTGGGGGCGCCACAGCGGGGGAAGGAAAAGACCAGAGGAAGGAGCAGGGGAAGGATAAGAGATTTTTGTTAAAGGACTTGTCAAAAACTGTCTATTGTCTTTTGTCCCATCACACTACTTTTTTGGTGAATGGGTACCCCATACTCATTCACATGGGGGGGGGGGGGGTGGGATCTGGAGGAACCCTTGTTAAAAGATTCTGATAAGCCTTGCCCACAGACCCCCACCATCACCGGCCAGGGTTGTGGGGAAGAGGCCCTTGTCCCCATCAACATGGGGACAAGGTGCTTTGGGGTGAGGGGGCAGAGCCCTCTCTTTCCTGACCTGCCAGGCTGCATGTTTGGATATGGGTCTGGTATGGATTTTTGGGGGGACCCCACGCCTTTTTAAAAAAAAAATTTGGCGTGGGGGTGTCCCCTCCAAATCCATACCAGACTGAAGGATTCACGAAAAACGCTGTTTTTTTTGTGAATTTTTTTTCCGGCAAATTTTTTTATTACATTTAGCTGTCAGCGGGGAATCCCGCTGACAGCTGATTACTCATCGGTTGTTCAGGAAGCAGTGGCGGGCTTCCCGACCGGCTATATACAGTGAATGTAAAAAGAAAAAAAAAAGAAAAACGCAAATCGCGGCAAAATTGCTGTAAAATCACGGTAAACAAAACGCACAGCAAAAAGCACTGCAGAAACACTCAAAAGCAACATGCATAGATGTGAATCGAGCCTATGCTATGGTGTTCTGTCTGAGCAGTCTCCCATAACGTTTTTTGTGTATGATAACAGCAATGTGCAACCCTCCTTCTCAACTGGTGTAGAATTATATTATTATCTTAATAATTATAAGCAGATGTCCAGAACACCCCATGCCCCCTTACAACAGATGTCAAGAATGCCCATCATCAGAAGCGGAGTCCCCTACCTTCCCTTACATCACCGTGCAACGCCCTTACCTGCTGCTGCTGAGAAGAAGCTGGGGGCAGAGCTGTGAAACAGAAAGTGCAGGGCTGGAGTCAGCTGCCAGAGTCTGCTGAATGCTGAGACCAGGGGAAACAGAAACGAAAGGGTGCTGCAGCTGCACAGAGAGGCTCAGGATCTGTAGGAAGAGTTCTATCCTCCTCTCTGCTGCTGACTGCTGAGATGGGGGGCAGAGATGAGCTTCTCTGTGGATGCATGGAGAAGTACAGGATCTGGTGGAGGAGTTCTGTCCACCTCTCTGCTGCTGACTGTAGAGACAAAGTGGGGGAGGAGTCAAGGGGGGAGCCGCAGCTGCAGGAGAGGTGCGAAGACCACATGAAATGGCCTGATGGATCGTGGGCCTTGTGTTTGATACATGTGTTCTAGACATTCAGAAGCACTACACCCCGGCTTGTCCCGCTTCAAGTTCCGAATATTGTCCAAAGCCAGGGCCCACAAGCATTTGATCACTCTCTGTCTCTTTATGGTGTCAGCTAGCTCCCACTCCTCCACGATCCGGGTATTAAAGTCACCTGCCCCAGAGGAAGTGGAAGTCCTATTGGAGAAGAATCTCAGTTTGTGATAACTGTAACTAGTGGTAGAAATAGAGTTCTTTAGTAGATTCTCTATAAACTTCCCGAGCTCGGCCAAATTGGTAGCCAAAAGTCCTTTGGGGGCTGTGGCTGAAGCGGATGTAGAGGCTGAAGTGCACACATCTGAGTTGGGTGTAGCCCGCACAGAACTTTCTGGATTTGGTTCTGATCGGCCGTATCGTATTAGCTGGGCTTCGATGGAGTTTCCCCTCTTGTAGCATGGAAGGGACCCTTTTCTTCCACTTGGTCAGAACATAGGTGTAGTTTGTACCTGGATTGGCCTTCAGGTCAAGAATGTACAACTGATGGCCTGGAACTTGTGGTGCTCCGGGGATATCGAGCACCACACACAAGTTTGGTTGCTCTGTTTTGCACCACTCAACAACAGCTGTAGGCTCCATTTCCACTTCTTCTGACTCACGGGCATGTCGCGCAGAGGCATTATGGATGAGCCCCCACATGTAATGCTACTGCTGCAGGAGCCACTGGCAATATTGGGTCCCCTGCTCTTTCTCTGGCCCTAGCTGCAACCTCACTCCTACTGGCACCACCAGAATACCTTGGCTGGAAACATCCAGCGGTCACACAAGAATGGCACACACTGGCTGTTAGAATATAAGCAGATTGTGTTGGCAGACCAAAGTGAAAAGATGACATAGTGAATCAGTAATGCATTGACAACACATGAGAAAACAGCGCAATACAAATACAACCCAGGTACCTTTAAGAATGGACTAAGAGTGTATTGCATTACCATGGGCATAAACAAAATCTCTCCCTGACTGGGAAATTACGCCCCAAGTATGGCAGGCTAGTTCACTTGAGGGCTCTCAGACAAGAAGGACTAGGCTTAAGCATGAGAATTTGATATACTACGTGCAAACCAGTGCTGCCACTAGACAGGCCATAAGATCTGAATAGTTCTTTGATGTGAACTTCTGCCGGCTCAGTTGAGGCCCTTTAACATTGGCACGCAAAAGCAGTGCAATGTTTCTAGGATGTGGAATTCAGGAACAGTTAAACGAAATGGGTATGCCTCTTTAACCACTTTCAGACCTGCCGCCGCAGTTTTACTGAGGCGGGTTGGCTCGGCTGGGCAAATCGACGCTACCTTACATTGCTTCTCCTTCTGGCCACTAGGGACGCGCGCCCGCAGCATGTGCCCGGAGCCGATGCAAGTGCCTGTCGGGCGCGATGACCACCAGGCACTTGCGATCGCTTGTGACAGAGCGAGAACCGGGATCTGTGTGTGTAAACACACAAATCTCGGTTCTTTCATGGGAGCAGAGACATATCATGTGTTCATACTAAGTAACTAATCTCTCTCTCCTCCTAGACAGTCTTATCCCCCTACAGTTAGAACACAGTAAGGGAACACAGTTAACCCCTTGATCGCCCCCTAGTGTTAACCCCTTCCCTGGCAGTGACATTTATACAGTAATCAGTGCATTTTTATCACTGTATAATTGTGAATGGTCCCAAAAATGTGTCAAAAGTGTCCAATTTGTCCACCGCAATATCGCAGTCCTGATAAAAATCGCAGATCGCCGCCATTACTAGTAAAAAAAAAAAAATGCCATAAATCTATCACCTATTTTGTAGACGCTATAACTTTTGCGCAAACCAATCAATATACGCTTATTGCGATTTTTTTTTTTTTTACCAAAAATATGTAGGAGAATACATATCGGCCTAAACTGTGGAAAAAATTTGTTTTTTGAAAAATTTATATTAATTAATGTTTATTATAGCAAAATGTAAAAGATATTGTGTTTTTTTCAAAATTGACGCTCTTCTTTTGTTTATAGCGCAAAAAATAAAAAACGCAGAGGTGATCAAATACCACCAACAGAAATCTCTATTTGTGGAAAAAAAAATACGTCAATTTTGTTTGGGTACAGCGTCACACGACCGCGCATTTGTCAGTTAAATCGACGCAGTGCCGTATCCAAAAGATGGCCTGGTCATTGAGCAGCCAAATCTTCTGGGGCTGAAGTGGTTTAAGCAGCTAAGCAAAACAAACACGTTTAAAGAAAGGGGGAGTGCAATGTGGAGAGAGTATTGGAAGGTGTCAATGTTGGGATATCATGCAAAAAATTGTGATGCGCAGGGAGTAATAAAAGTCAGCAGTCTGGAGTTGTGGCAGCTTTGGTGGTGGCCTTTGGCATTAATAGGTGCAGCTTTCAGTAGAAAATGACAGCAAATGTGTTTAACTGCTATTGGAGAGCAGCCTCAATGAAGGGTAATTGCACTGCCTGGCCTGTGGGGCACACAAGAACTAGCTGTTGCTTATACCAACTGTGTGGGTCAGAGACCCTCTCAACCAGACCTTATGCAGCAATCCTTAGGAGACAACGAGTTGTCTGTGTGGTGGGTGCCCCCCTTAAGTAGCCATACAGCTGCGGCAATAAAGATGAATGCAACTCACTCAGTGACTCTGAATGATAGGAGATCCCTCCTGGGTTATCTCCACGGCCCGGTTCTCTTCACAGCAGCCTGCTCCTCAGCTCTGATGCAGCCCTTTAGAATGTAGAATGGCTTGGTGGGCATTAGGGGTGAGCAAATCTGCCCAGGTTCAATTTGTGGCCATTTTTGCAAATCGTCTGCAAAATTCAGGCAGTGCAGACTTTTCTGCAAACCCCATTGAAGTCTATGGGGTGGGGCAAATCTTTATATTTGCTTTAAGCCTACCCCAATGTATGTATATATATATATATATATATATATATATATATATATATATATATATATATATATATATATATATATATATATATATGTATATATATATATATATATATATATATATATATATACACACACTGTATACAGTGGGGAAAATAATTATTTGAAATGAAGGGTCTATAATTTTTATCATAGGTGTATTTTAATGATAGAGACAGTGTATTAACCAAAAATCTAGAAAAAAACACATGATACAATGAGTTAAATAAGTATTTGATCCCCAAGCAAAACATGACTTAGTACTTGGTGGAGAAACCCTTGTTGGCAAACACAGAGGCAAGACGTTTCTTGTAGCTAGTGACCAGGTTTGCACACATCTCAGGAGGGATTTTGGTCCACTCTTCTTTACAGATCTTCTTTAAATCCTTAAGGTTTCTTGGCTGTCTCTTAGCAACTCAAAGTTTCAGCTCCCTCCATAAAATTTCTATAGGATTAAGATCTGGAGAGAGACTGACTAGGCCATTCCATGGCCTTAATGTGCTTCTTCTTGAGCCACTCCTTTGTTGCCTTGGCGGTAGGTTTTGGGTCATTGTCATGCTGGAAGACCCATCCACAACCCATCTTCAGTGTTCTAGCTGAGGCTCATCTCACCAAGATTTTACATGGCCCCATCTATTAGCCCCTCAATGCAGCAATGTCGGCCTGTACCTTTAGCAGAGAAACAGCCCCAAAGCATCATGTTTCCACCTCCATGCTTGACTATAGGGATGGTGTTCTTAGGGTCATAGTCAGCATTTTTCTCCACCAAGTACTAAGTCATGTTTTGCTTGGGGATCAAATAATTATTTTCCCCAATATATATATATATATATATATATATATATATATATATATATATATATATATATATATATATATATATATATATATAGTAAATACACTTTTGTTCCACTTTATGGTATATCTATTATGTATAACCTAAAAACTTATTGGTAATGATTTACTAAAGTGAATTAAACTAAGTCTGTGTTCATTTTAAATCCGCATTCATTCAACTGACTTGTTCTACACACGATAGAACCATTGGAGTATACATAGGTACATTTTATTTTCTTTAATTTCCCTTTAGTAAATCCTGTCCACTGACACTAGATTCCCTTATTAAACACTCCATTCAAATACTACCCTGGAAGGAATCAAATGTAGGACCCCAGCTCTACAAAACAATGGTACATGACACTAGCATTTATTCTGGTAGGTAAATAAATCTTTAGTTTTAGTTTAAATAGCTATAAAATGTAAGGTCTGCATGCTCAGCATGCAGAGCTAATAACTGTTACTGTCACAGCAGGTCTTAACAACTTTTTTTCTTGAATGCTTCTTTCATCCACATATTTACATCAAGTGAAAGTTTAACAGTAGCTTTGAATGTAAAAAGTCTTATTAAAATGTCTATTGAGCTTGGCATTAATAGATAATATCAAGGTATTTATTACATGCAGTCCCATATTCATGTCTATACAAACTTGTTCATTCGAAAAAGAGAGCATACATTTCTGTTTTTATTATGCTGATTTATTGTCTCCATTAAATGTCACTACATCGTTCCTGTGGTCTCAATGCGCTTTTCAGCTTACCAGTAGTGACAAGCAACAGCGCTGTCTTGTTGACCTCTGCCAAGCTTTTATAACTATTAATGCAGTAGCAGAAGAAATGAAGAGAGGCTCACATTTTCACAAATACAAATGCAATACATTTACTTTACATATATTAAACCAGAAATTAGAAGTACCCAGATTCAAAGAATTCATATAGAGGGTTTACTAAACAAATTGTGACATACTGTACAATCAGTTCACCATTAAGGATGAGTGAACAGGCCCAGGTTGGGTCCACAGGAGTGTAGCCCTCTTTGGGTGTGTGTGTGTGTGTGTGGGGGGGGGGTTAATGACAAGTGGCTCTCCCCAAACACAATATTGCACTAAACCTGTAGGTAAATGAAAGACCAGAACCTTCACTAAGTGGAAGAGTGGGTTTGGTTATAAAGTTGGCTGTGCCTCCACCTAGGACTGGGCCTCTGTGAACAGGGGAGATTCCTTTACTGGGGAATTAGCCAGTAATCTAATCAAAGTAATTGAGAGAAGAACTACTGCAACCAGCATATAACATTATCCTTAACCACTTCCCACCCGGCCACTGCACATAAACGTCCGGATGGGCTCTTCCTCCTTCTGAGTGGACGTTCCTGACCGTCACGCGGCCGCGTGCCCACACACCCATGAGATCCTGATGCACGTGTGTCCCCCGGACACGCTGCATCTCAGAACAGCAGGAGAGCCCTGCGATTTGCTCTCCTGATCCGCTCGATGGCTATGTCTAATGACAGCCATCATCATGTAGACAGCGGGGGGGGGGGGGGTGCTGACGTTAGATCGTCAGGAGGGCTGTGTGATTGGCCCTCCTGATCACATGACTGCTGTGTCCAATCACAGCCGTCATGTAATGTAAATAGGTAAATAGAGAGCTGTTGTAACGGCTCTCATCTCTTCCTCTCCTCACACAGAGCCTGTCAGTGAGGCAGTGAGGAGAGGAAGAGACAATCTGTGCTGCAGCTGGGGGATCAGTGAGTTTTTAGATGTTTGTCTGCTTTTTACCCACTGATCACCCAGCTAGTGTCCCCAAACACAGTGTCCCAAAACAATGTCCCAAAACACCAGTCATACAGCTGTCCCAGTGAACATCTGGCATACCTGCCCGTCATCATCTGGCACATCTGCCCGTCAACATCTGGCACAAACTGTCCGTGATCATATGGCAAATCTGTGTCATCATCTGGCACATCTGTCCGTTATAACCTGCCACATCTGGCGCACAACTGTCCATAATAATCTGCCACAACTGTCCGTGATCATCTGGCACATCTGGCGCACATCTGCCCGTGATCATCTGCCGCATCCCAGTGATCAACATCTGTAACACATTTGTCTGTTATAATCTGTGCATATCTGTCCACATGGCTAAAAGATTATACAGCAGCGAGGAGGCTCTGCAGATACTCCAGAGTATGCCAGACGAAAGTACCGGGGAACTCGCTCCGTCAGACTCGGATAGCGACTATGAGTCAGTAGAAAGCAGTGGCTCTAATATGAGCAGGCGTAGACATCCACCAGCAGAGCAGCACTCCAGGATAATATGCAGGCATCCACCAGCACCGCAGCACTCCAACATAGGCAGGCATCCACCAGCAGTTCTGCAACCTTCCTAGGGGATAGGCCAGATGCTGGCAACGGGGTGTTCCATCCACAAAGAGGCAGGGCCCATACTAGCCTCCCAGACCTTCTACTGTATCCAACATGGCTGCAATATGACGATACGTCAGTAGAACCTGTAATTCCCCTTTTTACAGCCCAGCCAGGCCCTCAGATACAGTCAGAAAATGTAACCCCAATTTATTATTTAACTTATTTTTTACTGATGATTTCCTAAATTACATTGTGGAGCAGTGTAATCTATCTGCCAGCCAACATATAGTCAACAATCCAAATTCTTCATATGCCTGCCCTCTTGTTTGGAAACCCCTCACCGTGGAAGAATTTTACATTTTCCTTGACCTAACCCTCAACATGGGGCTGACAAAAAAAATTTAACTCCATGCCTACTGGTCCACCCAACCTATCCACCACATGCCAGTCTACTCGTCTTTGATGCCCAGAACCCGATACGAGATGATAATGATGATGATGTTTTTACATTTCAACAACAATGCCCAATGCCTCCCTCGAAATCATCCCGATTATGATAAATTATTCAAAATTCGGCCCCTAATCAATTTTTTTGCTCCAGCTTTAAGCAGATGTTTACCCCTGATATAAATATTTGTGTAGATGAATCCCTAGTACACTTCCCTGGAAAACTTGGCATAAAGCAGTACCTCCCCAGTAAAAGAGACAGACATGGGGTCAAATTTTTTGCAAGGCAGGTTACACATATGATTTTAAAATATATGAGGAAAAAGACAGACAGCTAAACCCCCCTGGATGCCCTACCTACACGGGAACAAGTGGCAAAATTGTCTAGCAGCTGATCGAACCATTGCTTGGGAAAGGTTACCACCTATATGTAGACAATTTCAACATAATTCTCCCACTTTTCCATCATCTGTACCGAAAGAAGACTGTGGCCTGTGGGATAACACGGACCAACCACAAGGGCTTCCCACTGAGATTGGTCGCCAAGAAATTGAAACAGGGGGAAATGGCCAGTATGCGGAATGAAGAGGTACTAGCCCTGAAGTGGAGAGATAAAAGAAGAGATGTCTACATCCTTTTCCACAATGCATGATGACACCTTGGTGGAACTGCAGAGAAGAGGAGGTCCCATCCAGAAGCCAAAAGGTGTGCATGAATATAACCTTTACATGGGGGGGGTGGATATGAACGACCAGCTAATGCAGCCCCCCAGGATATCACTGTTTTGGTACAAGAAAGTCGCCATATATTTGATGCGACTACTGCTGAATCATCCAATTTGATGCTCGTGTGTACCGGGCTTAAGACAGGTAGGTTTTTCTCAATAATGTAAATTATAATATGATATTCTATAAAAATATAAAGTAACAAAGGTAACTTGTTTATCCTTCTTCATATGTCTTTTTTGTAATGCTTCCCTACCCAATCACAAAAGAGTGTCCCTCAATCTACTTGTGGAAATATTTCTCCACATTTATATTAGGGCATTGGAAAAGCCTATTTTTTCTAATCTTACACTCTCGAGTAAAGGTCTAACCCATGGAGCAATTTGTCTTCACACAAGAAAATTCCCCCACTAGTGCAACCTTGATGGTGTGTGGGGGGTGACAGCTGGCAGCCTGCAAAGTTGAATTACCAGTGCTTCCCCTCAGATAGGTTTTAATAATAATTTTAGTGATAATCTGTATCACTGGTCCCTTCTAGTGTGATATCTAAAAAATGAATCACTCTACTCTGATGCACATGTAAAGCTTAAATTCAAACCATTGCTATTAAAATACTACATAAAATCAGTTAAGAGCTTACTGTCACCATTCCATATTAATAGCAGATCATCAATACATCTGCCATACCAAAAAAATCTGTTCTCTGAAGGGGTTAGGATCAGAAACAATAAATAACTCCTTCCACCAACCCATATGGAGGTTGGCAAGGGAGGGTAAAAACTTGACCCCATGGAGGATCCACATTTCTGCAGATAGATTGTCTCATCAATAAAAAATACAAAAAGGTGTTATGCCGCGTACACACGATCGGAAATTCCGCCAACAAAACTCTGATGAGAGCTTTTGGTCTGAAATTCCGACCGTGTGTATGCTCCATTGTACTTTTGCTGGTCTAATTCCCGCCAGCAAAAAATTGAGAGCAGGTTCTCTATTTTCCTGTCCGAAAAAAGTCCTATCTGAAATTCCGTTTGTCTGTATGCAATTTCGACATGCAAAAAACGATGCATGCTCAGAATCAATTACGAGACGGAAGCGCTCGGTCTCGTAAAATTAGCGTTCGTAATGGAGATAGCACATTCGTCACGCTGCAAATTATTGGATCTGTTAATGCAGCGCATTCTATTGTTCTTTATAATGCTAGAATAACGAATTTGTTTTGCTGCTGATATTCACACAGAGTTCTGACAAACTTATTTCTTTATTATTTCTTGTGATCTCCTGAATAATCTTTTTTGTTTTTAAAGCCAGCCATCATCTCCATAATAATGTTTAGAATTATTTTTTATAGTCGTTTTTTTTTTTTTAATCAAGATCTCCTGTTTTTTTGATTATTTTTACATTTTTTTCTAGTGATCTCCATAATTTTTTTTGTGTCAAGTTTCCACAACAACATTATTATCTTGTATTTTTAAAGCTCAAGGAGGTTGGTTGGTGTCCCTTGTTAATTTGACATTGTATTTTTGAAATGTACCTGCCTACTCACAAACAAACTGTCCGATTTGAAGAAAAACACATAGGCAAGTATTTTATATGTATATAAAAAAATCTCCATTTATTCTGGCTCATAACAAAATAAAGAGGAAGGCAACGCTGGAGAAACTGCTTGAATTTGCAAAGCCTTTGTACCCCAGGGCACACATCAACTCTTTGTAAATAAAAATTGGTAGCCTGAGAAGTCCATATAATATGGAGCACAATCTGGTCCAGGACTCCCAGAGATCAGAAACAGCAGCAGATGACATATATGTCCCCAGGCTGTGGTACTACACAGCCTGCGTTTTCTGTCAGACCAGACTGAACCCAGGCCATCACTTTCATGTCTTCCCTGCAGCCTTCCCTCCACGCTTCCCTGCAGCCTTCACTGCAGCTTTTCTTGGAGGCTGTGGCTCTGGAGGTGGACTTGTGGCAGGAGGAGGAGGAGGATGGGCGAGCGCACATAAGTGCATTTTATCAGTCATTTGGCCCCTCAACCCCTTATGAAGGGCCTGAAAAACAATCACAGATGAGGCGTTGGCCCTCCTCCATTTGCTGCATTTTTGCAGCTACATTGCAGCCATAGGCCTCTTCCTGTTCAGTGGGTGTTTTCAGGGCCGCATTAGCCTCCTTAATGAGGCCCAGTGCTGCCTCCTCCATGTTGCTCCCCTTCCTGGGCCTTTTTGTTGTAAGGCAGGAGGGGGGGAACCTGGGATTGGGTGAGGCTACTGGGCCTGGCCACCTCCTGGCTGACACTTACCCCCACCTCCTGGCTGACACTTACCCCCACCTCCTCCTGTCTGCCACATTCCAGAGCCTCGTCCTGGCTGAGATATTCCTGTGTATGAAAAAGGGACATAGCTTTAGTTTTTGTTTCATCAATCACACACAATTTTCAGCCCATGACTGTTGCAAATTGAATGTTAATAAATAGAAAAGACTATCATTCTGAGCCCAGCATTTTTCATTCTTGTCACAATCACTTTTGGCCCCTACTATCTATTGATATGTAAAACACTTATTGTTAAATCATTCATTTGTTATCAATAATAATAATCTAGTTAACAACAAAATTTTTCAGACAATAAATATGTTAAAAAATACTATACCTGGCTCCAGCTGGGCTCCTCAACTTCTTCCAGGATGGAAGGCCAAGGTTGGTCCTCGGAAACCTTAGCTGGGGTTTAGGGAAGGGTGGATGGAAGGAAGGCCGGAAGTGTAGAAAGTGATTCCCTGGCTTCAATCTTGTCTTCCAGAAACCGCATCCTGTTGTAGTACCACAGACTGGGTACATACACATCCTTTGCTGCTGCTCCTGATTTAATGGAAGCCTGGACCTTTTTAAGCTCCTTCCTATACGTGCTTCTCAAGCTACCAATTTTCTTATCCACAAACTCGATGTCTGCATTGGGGACCTGCGTCTTGACAAATTGTAGCAGTTTCTCCAGCGATGCCTTCCTAGCTGGTTTATTTCGATATAAGGGGTTTTTAACCTCCCACAAATTTCTCATATCCCTGTATCTGTCTAAGAACTGGCTCATGAATTCAGGGTCTTTGAATTGTTTCATATTTGCTGCAAGACAAAACACAAGACAAAACACTAATATCAGGCTAAACTCTCCTAATCTTATCCCAATATAGGCCTCAATCTCGAATCAGTATAGACCACTGATGTCCCAAGTTAAAATGTTACCTACGTTAGAACGTTCGGCGCATCCGGTCCTCCTTCCTCCGCACACAGATCGTACGTACGACACGCGTGTTAGCTTTATGTACACTGCGCATGCGCGAAACTCCGCCCGTGTCGCCCGCCCCTGACGTTTTTTCTAGAATATTCCCCGCCCCTTCTCTTTCATCGCTGTGGGAGAGGAACATGGCGGAGACACAGCAGGTGCGTAATAGCAGTAACAAGGAGTAAAAGCCCGGAGCCAGAAACGTCATGATCCCGCAGGAGATTTAAGGCCTCAAATATGGCCTTTGTAGAGATGGTGGAGATGATGGACATCTTGAAGAGGGTCAACTATGATGGGAAGTATGGTCCTTACCTAAACCCAAATGTGAGAAAGGTCAAGATCATGTCTAAAGTAGTGAGAAGTCTGCACAGGAATTTTGGGGTACAACAATCCAAGGAGCAATTGAGGAAACGCTGGTCAGACCTGAAATTGAGGGAGCAGGATCAGTACAGAAGGATCAAGAAACTGCTTCTAAAAAGTAAGTATTTGTCGTGTGTCCCTATTATTATTATTACTTGCATGCTGCTCCATGTGCTTTTCTTTACTGTTGTACTGTTTTAAATGTCTACTTTCATGTTGGTGGGCACAATAATCGGTTGCAGTAAACATCGTTCGTTTGCCAACTAAATACGATGTTTTTGGCAGATACAGGGTTAACTACATTTGGTCATGCTAATTTGTATTAAAAGAAGTTTAGGACATTGTTGTCTAGATGTGTTTGAAATTAGAATGAATTGCAAACTTGATTCAGTGTAATGTAAGGAGAGGATACTCAGCAGCTGTTTACACATCTGGACTCAGGAGCACTAGTGTGGGACACCAGAACAAACTTTTTAGCATGACCCACACAGGTTCTCCAGTGGATACTTGGGGTGTCTCAATGTGTGAAACAAGAAAAAGTGAAAAATAACTGCGCATCAAAAAATGTATATAATATATGCTGCGATGTCCTAAATGTGACACAAACACACAACGTAAATGGGAAAAATGGTGACTCACGCTAAAACAAACTATAATGTATGTGGCTGAGAGGTACCACAACCTTAAAAAAACCAAATACAAAAATGAAAATGTGATAATATAACAAACCACACTTATGCAAAATTGGGGGAGTATTCAGGCCCCCCTTGAGCAAATATAGAGATTAAATACAATAATGTATCAAAATTGGTGCAGAAAGTCTTTAGACACAAAAAGTTCCGTGTATGATATATACAAATAAAAATATAAAATGGTGAAGAAATAGTCCATATGAGAAAACACCCACAAAGTGATTTGACAATCCTAGATTATCCAATTGTATGGAATCCTAGGTGTATGGGTCCACCACCATAGATAAAGAGCCTGGCCGCTTACCAGAACCCCATGACCCCCCGTTACAGAAGGTCTAAATGGGCTGTGAAATCCTGCTATTCCGGAACTCCCAGGAGTCAGGATGGAGGCTGGAATGGGACGTCAGGAACTGTGGTGGAGATGAATGGATCCACAGGGAAAGGACTTTTGCCCTCAGCAGAGTAGTATCATCATAAAGAGAAAAAGAGGAGGGCTCCGATAGTGTAAAATCAACTGATATTTATTTAAAATAATAGTAAACACTCACATGTAAAATAGGAAAGAACATCCTCAGAAGAAGAACAGTCTGTGGCACCGGCCGGATGACCACAGATAGCCCGTCCTGCTGGATTTACAACAACAGTGGGAGGTGACGCGATGATACCGCTCAGCCCTACGCTGCGTTTCGCAAGAAAATTGCGTCTTCTAGGGGCACGGGCGGCACATCACATCACCTCCCTTAAATAACAATAGAAGCCTCGCTCTGGGTTCACTCACGCTGGACTTCCGCATTAGCCTGGAACGCACATTGACAGAGTACATGTGCGCATGCGCGCCCTAGGTCCCGACCTGCATCACATGATGCTACATCAGGCGGCTGATTGAGCAAACCCGGAATGGAAATTGGTGAAATACCTGTGCGCATGCGCGCCCTAAATCCCGACCTCCTTCACATTATAGTCAGTCAAGCAGCTAAATAGATGAACGCAAAATGTAAATCGCGGCCACTCGAGTGTGCGTGGGCACCCGAGATGCCAGCGATAAAGTGAAATGGAACCAGAAACGAAAGGTGGCGGCCAATCCAGTGCGCATGGGCACCCGAGGCTGCAGCAGTAAAATGTATTATAGACACCGATCACTCATACATGATCTGTCATATTTACATATGATACATGGTCAAATCAAAAGGATGCATATCCTCAAGGGGTTCACATTTCATCAAATGATGTATATCTACATCGGGGCGGATATTCTAAATATAGGCTGAAACATAATATTAAAAACCCGCCCGACCTGAATCGTGACACATACAGACAAAGCATAAAAATGGGGCCTAAGGGGACATAGAAAAAAGGAAAGAGAAGACCCCTGGTGGCCATCCTAGAATTTACATGCAACATTTAAAGAAATGAATGTGCATGTAATTGCATGTAAGGGAAAAATGTTTGTAAAATTGGAAAATAAAATAAACTGATGTACTCGCACTAAAAATATAAAATACTCAATTATGAACTGAACGCAGATCAACCCACAAAACCGAAGTGGTCGGAAAAAAGAAAGCTTATCCGGTGCTCCATGTGTGAGGACCCAGAACCATGATCTCACAGTAAATTAATTCAATCGATGTACACATCACGTAATAAAACATCATTGTCATGTTGAGAGAGGGAAGATGGAAGGGAAAGGGAGGGGAAAGGGAAAAGAAAAAAAAAAGGGGAAAGAAGGGGGGGAGGGGGGGAAGGGGGAGGAAAGGGAATAACTGGCCATGTGTTAGAATCAAAAACAAAGCCATCAATTAAATTAGGCATTATTAATGAAGGCATTCACGTCTGTATCGACGTTCATGCCATATGGCACATAACTTTTAACCCTATATATCCAGGACATCTCTAACTTGGAGATCTCCCTAATAAGTGAGCTGCCTCGCCAATGGGGTTTATACTTGTCTATACCCACAAATAATGTCTTAGAGGGGTCTCTTCTATGGAACTGGTCATAATGTCTGGAAACGGGGTGTTTAACATATCCTCTTCTTATATTCCCTTTGTGTTTGTTTAAACGAACATGTAGGGCCCTTTTGGTCCTCCCTATATATTGGAGCCCGCAAGGGCATTGTAGGAGATAAACTACCCCTTCAGAGCCACAAGTGATGAATGTATCTGTATCACTGGTCCCTTCTAGTGTGATATCTAAAAAATGAATCACTCTACTCTGATGCACATGTAAAGCTTAAATTCAAACCATTGCTATTAAAATACTACATAAAATCAGTTAAGAGCTTACTGTCACCATTCCATATTAATAGCAGATCATCAATACATCTGCCATACCAAAAAAATCTGTTCTCTGAAGGGGTTAGGATCAGAAACAATAAATAACTCCTTCCACCAACCCATATGGAGGTTGGCAAGGGAGGGTAAAAACTTGACCCCATGGAGGATCCACATTTCTGCAGATAGATTGTCTCATCAATAAAAAATACAAAAAGGTGTTATGCCGCGTACACACGATCGGAAATTCCGCCAACAAAACTCTGATGAGAGCTTTTGGTCTGAAATTCCGACCGTGTGTATGCTCCATTGTACTTTTGCTGGTCTAATTCCCGCCAGCAAAAAATTGAGAGCAGGTTCTCTATTTTCCTGTCCGAAAAAAGTCCTATCTGAAATTCCGTTTGTCTGTATGCAATTTCGACATGCAAAAAACGATGCATGCTCAGAATCAATTACGAGACGGAAGCGCTCGGTCTCGTAAAATTAGCGTTCGTAATGGAGATAGCACATTCGTCACGCTGCAAATTATTGGATCTGTTAATGCAGCGCATTCTATTGTTCTTTATAATGCTAGAATAACGAATTTGTTTTGCTGCTGATATTCACACAGAGTTCTGACAAACTTATTTCTTTATTATTTCTTGTGATCTCCTGAATAATCTTTTTTGTTTTTAAAGCCAGCCATCATCTCCATAATAATGTTTAGAATTATTTTTTATAGTCGTTTTTTTTTTTTTAATCAAGATCTCCTGTTTTTTTGATTATTTTTACATTTTTTTCTAGTGATCTCCATAATTTTTTTTGTGTCAAGTTTCCACAACAACATTATTATCTTGTATTTTTAAAGCTCAAGGAGGTTGGTTGGTGTCCCTTGTTAATTTGACATTGTATTTTTGAAATGTACCTGCCTACTCACAAACAAACTGTCCGATTTGAAGAAAAACACATAGGCAAGTATTTTATATGTATATAAAAAAATCTCCATTTATTCTGGCTCATAACAAAATAAAGAGGAAGGCAACGCTGGAGAAACTGCTTGAATTTGCAAAGCCTTTGTACCCCAGGGCACACATCAACTCTTTGTAAATAAAAATTGGTAGCCTGAGAAGTCCATATAATATGGAGCACAATCTGGTCCAGGACTCCCAGAGATCAGAAACAGCAGCAGATGACATATATGTCCCCAGGCTGTGGTACTACACAGCCTGCATTTTCTGTCAGACCAGACTGAACCCAGGCCATCACTTTCATGTCTTCCCTGCAGCCTTCCCTCCACGCTTCCCTGCAGCCTTCACTGCAGCTTTTCTTGGAGGCTGTGGCTCTGGAGGTGGACTTGTGGCAGGAGGAGGAGGAGGATGGGCGAGCGCACATAAGTGCATTTTATCAGTCATTTGGCCCCTCAACCCCTTATGAAGGGCCTGAAAAACAATCACAGATGAGGCGTTGGCCCTCCTCCATTTGCTGCATTTTTGCAGCTACATTGCAGCCATAGGCCTCTTCCTGTTCAGTGGGTGTTTTCAGGGCCGCATTAGCCTCCTTAATGAGGCCCAGTGCTGCCTCCTCCATGTTGCTCGCCTTCCTGGGCCTTTTTGTTGTAAGGCAGGAGGGGGGGAACCTGGGATTGGGTGAGGCTACTGGGCCTGGCCACCTCCTGGCTGACACTTACCCCCACCTCCTGGCTGACACTTACCCCCACCTCCTCCTGTCTGCCACATTCCAGAGCCTCGTCCTGGCTGAGATATTCCTGTGTATGAAAAAGGGACATAGCTTTAGTTTTTGTTTCATCAATCACACACAATTTTCAGCCCATGACTGTTGCAAATTGAATGTTAATAAATAGAAAAGACTATCATTCTGAGCCCAGCATTTTTCATTCTTGTCACAATCACTTTTGGCCCCTACTATCTATTGATATGTAAAACACTTATTGTTAAATCATTCATTTGTTATCAATAATAATAATCTAGTTAACAACAAAATTTTTCAGACAATAAATATGTTAAAAAATACTATACCTGGCTCCAGCTGGGCTCCTCAACTTCTTCCAGGATGGAAGGCCAAGGTTGGTCCTCGGAAACCTTAGCTGGGGTTTAGGGAAGGGTGGATGGAAGGAAGGCCGGAAGTGTAGAAAGTGATTCCCTGGCTTCAATCTTGTCTTCCAGAAACCGCATCCTGTTGTAGTACCACAGACTGGGTACATACACATCCTTTGCTGCTGCTCCTGATTTAATGGAAGCCTGGACCTTTTTAAGCTCCTTCCTATACGTGCTTCTCAAGCTACCAATTTTCTTATCCACAAACTCGATGTCTGCATTGGGGACCTGCGTCTTGACAAATTGTAGCAGTTTCTCCAGCGATGCCTTCCTAGCTGGTTTATTTCGATATAAGGGGTTTTTAACCTCCCACAAATTTCTCATATCCCTGTATCTGTCTAAGAACTGGCTCATGAATTCAGGGTCTTTGAATTGTTTCATATTTGCTGCAAGACAAAACACAAGACAAAACACTAATATCAGGCTAAACTCTCCTAATCTTATCCCAATATAGGCCTCAATCTCGAATCAGTATAGACCACTGATGTCCCAAGTTAAAATGTTACCTACGTTAGAACGTTCGGCGCATCCGGTCCTCCTTCCTCCGCACACAGATCGTACGTACGACACGCGTGTTAGCTTTATGTACACTGCGCATGCGCGAAACTCCGCCCGTGTCGCCCGCCCCTGACGTTTTTTCTAGAATATTCCCCGCCCCTTCTCTTTCATCGCTGTGGGAGAGGAACATGGCGGAGACACAGCAGGTGCGTAATAGCAGTAACAAGGAGTAAAAGCCCGGAGCCAGAAACGTCATGATCCCGCAGGAGATTTAAGGCCTCAAATATGGCCTTTGTAGAGATGGTGGAGATGATGGACATCTTGAAGAGGGTCAACTATGATGGGAAGTATGGTCCTTACCTAAACCCAAATGTGAGAAAGGTGAAGATCATGTCTAAAGTAGTGAGAAGTCTGCACAGGAATTTTGGGGTACAACAATCCAAGGAGCAATTGAGGAAACGCTGGTCAGACCTGAAATTGAGGGAGCAGGATCAGTACAGAAGGATCAAGAAACTGCTTCTAAAAAGTAAGTATTTGTCGTGTGTCCCTATTATTATTATTACTTGCATGCTGCTCCATGTGCTTTTCTTTACTGTTGTACTGTTTTAAATGTCTACTTTCATGTTGGTGGGCACAATAATCGGTTGCAGTAAACATCGTTCGTTTGCCAACTAAATACGATGTTTTTGGCAGATACAGGGTTAACTACATTTGGTCATGCTAATTTGTATTAAAAGAAGTTTAGGACATTGTTGTCTAGATGTGTTTGAAATTAGAATGAATTGCAAACTTGATTCAGTGTAATGTAAGGAGAGGATACTCAGCAGCTGTTTACACATCTGGACTCAGGAGCACTAGTGTGGGACACCAGAACAAACTTTTTAGCATGACCCACACAGGTTCTCCAGTGGATACTTGGGGTGTCTCAATGTGTGAAACAAGAAAAAGTGAAAAATAACTGCGCATCAAAAAATGTATATAATATATGCTGCGATGTCCTAAATGTGACACAAACACACAACGTAAATGGGAAAAATGGTGACTCACGCTAAAACAAACTATAATGTATGTGGCTGAGAGGTACCACAACCTTAAAAAAACCAAATACAAAAATGAAAATGTGATAATATAACAAACCACACTTATGCAAAATTGGGGGAGTATTCAGGCCCCCCTTGAGCAAATATAGAGATTAAATACAATAATGTATCAAAATTGGTGCAGAAAGTCTTTAGACACAAAAAGTTCCGTGTATGATATATACAAATAAAAATATAAAATGGTGAAGAAATAGTCCATATGAGAAAACACCCACAAAGTGATTTGACAATCCTAGATTATCCAATTGTATGGAATCCTAGGTGTATGGGTCCACCACCATAGATAAAGAGCCTGGCCGCTTACCAGAACCCCATGACCCCCCGTTACAGAAGGTCTAAATGGGCTGTGAAATCCTGCTATTCCGGAACTCCCAGGAGTCAGGATGGAGGCTGGAATGGGACGTCAGGAACTGTGGTGGAGATGAATGGATCCACAGGGAAAGGACTTTTGCCCTCAGCAGAGTAGTATCATCATAAAGAGAAAAAGAGGAGGGCTCCGATAGTGTAAAATCAACTGATATTTATTTAAAATAATAGTAAACACTCACATGTAAAATAGGAAAGAACATCCTCAGAAGAAGAACAGTCTGTGGCACCGGCCGGATGACCACAGATAGCCCGTCCTGCTGGATTTACAACAACAGTGGGAGGTGACGCGATGATAACGCTCAGCCCTACGCTGCGTTTCGCAAGAAAATTGCGTCTTCTAGGGGCACGGGCGGCACATCACATCACCTCCCTTAAATAACAATAGAAGCCTCGCTCTGGGTTCACTCACGCTGGACTTCCGCATTAGCCTGGAACGCACATTGACAGAGTACATGTGCGCATGCGCGCCCTAGGTCCCGACCTGCATCACATGATGCTACATCAGGCGGCTGATTGAGCAAACCCGGAATGGAAATTGGTGAAATACCTGTGCGCATGCGCGCCCTAAATCCCGACCTCCTTCACATTATAGTCAGTCAAGCAGCTAAATAGATGAACGCAAAATGTAAATCGCGGCCACTCGAGTGTGCGTGGGCACCCGAGATGCCAGCGATAAAGTGAAATGGAACCAGAAACGAAAGGTGGCGGCCAATCCAGTGCGCATGGGCACCCGAGGCTGCAGCAGTAAAATGTATTATAGACACCGATCACTCATACATGATCTGTCATATTTACATATGATACATGGTCAAATCAAAAGGATGCATATCCTCAAGGGGTTCACATTTCATCAAATGATGTATATCTACATCGGGGCGGATATTCTAAATATAGGCTGAAACATAATATTAAAAACCCGCCCGACCTGAATCGTGACACATACAGACAAAGCATAAAAATGGGGCCTAAGGGGACATAGAAAAAGGGAAAGAGAAGACCCCTGGTGGCCATCCTAGAATTTACATGCAACATTTAAAGAAATGAATGTGCATGTAATTGCATGTAAGGGAAAAATGTTTGTAAAATTGGAAAATAAAATAAACTGATGTACTCGCACTAAAAATATAAAATACTCAATTATGAACTGAACGCAGATCAACCCACAAAACCGAAGTGGTCGGAAAAAAGAAAGCTTATCCGGTGCTCCATGTGTGAGGACCCAGAACCATGATCTCACAGTAAATTAATTCAATCGATGTACACATCACGTAATAAAACATCATTGTCATGTTGAGAGAGGGAAGATGGAAGGGAAAGGGAGGGGAAAGGGAAAAGAAAAAAAAAAGGGGAAAGAAGGGGGGGAGGGGGGGAAGGGGGAGGAAAGGGAATAACTGGCCATGTGTTAGAATCAAAAACAAAGCCATCAATTAAATTAGGCATTATTAATGAAGGCATTCACGTCTGTATCGACGTTCATGCCATATGGCACATAACTTTTAACCCTATATATCCAGGACATCTCTAACTTGGAGATCTCCCTAATAAGTGAGCTGCCTCGCCAATGGGGTTTATACTTGTCTATACCCACAAATAATGTCTTAGAGGGGTCTCTTCTATGGAACTGGTCATAATGTCTGGAAACGGGGTGTTTAACATATCCTCTTCTTATATTCCCTTTGTGTTTGTTTAAACGAACATGTAGGGCCCTTTTGGTCCTCCCTATATATTGGAGCCCGCAAGGGCATTGTAGGAGATAAACTACCCCTTCAGAGCCACAAGTGATGAATGGTTCGATTTCATGTAAACCCCCAGTACTAGTGGATGTGAATGTCGTAATGCGTCTTGATCTATTGGCATTAAGAGAGCACACTTGGCATTTTCCACACCTATAGAACCCAGTCAAATTCTGGAGAAAAGATCTATTTTCCCGTGGGGGATCTTGAACTGTAGGTGCTATCCTGCTCCCCTGGGAAGCTGCTCCCTTGAATATCACCCTGGGTCTCGGTGGTAGAATGGCATTAAAAGCTGGATCGCTGCCAAGGACATGCCAATGCTTTTGTACTAATTGTTTAATCACACGATGCTGCACTGAATAGATGGTGATGAATGGTACAGCCTCCGAAACCTCGGTCTTAGGTCTAGGAGCATCAGACAAAAGAGCCGCCCTATCCATATCTCTTGCCGATTTCACGGCCTGAGAGAGGGAAAGCTGGTCATATCCCTTTTCTAGGAATCTTTCTGTTAAGATGGATGCTTACTGGTCAAAGGTGGCTATATGGCCATGTGTGAAACCTGTCCAAAAAAGGTAAGTATTCCAGCTTTGGTAAGGGAAAAATTCATGTCTTCAGCTTGGAACTCTGCCAAAACAGACAATTGTACCCCACTTCCAAGCAATGTTTCATTTTCCTATTTCTGGCCTCAAATATCTGTGTGCTAAGTATACCTTTTGTTTCATTCTCATAGGGGGGAAAAGAATCGGAACATCTGAGGACACCAGGAACCCCGCACCTCCTAAAGAAGGGGCACAGAGGACACCACAACCTCAGGATGTGGAGGAAGGAGAGGTGGAAGAAGTGGTTGAAATTGTCACCACAACAGGTCAGTGTCTGACACCACAGATTCAGGTAATAGAGGTATGCCTGCATATTTATAATACATGGTGTGTATTTTTTATTTTAGGTGATGTGCATGTTGTGGAAGAACAAGCTCCTCATTTCACCAGTGCAAGTGCACAAATACTAATCCAGGAGATATTGGTGTGTAGTCGGGATTTAGACATCATAAAGCAAAAAAACAATGAGGCTGAACAAAAACTGAAGAACATGATTGATGTATTAGGGAGAATCTAAATAACAAAATGCTACCATTTTAGATCTTTTTGGACCAATTTTGAAAAATTTTGGTCGCATTTTAAAAGCCAAATTTTGAAGATGCACACAGTGTGTCAACATGTGCTATCTGCCATCAGGGGTTATCAATGTATGTGTTTTGTGGGTACAACCCCTTTCTCGCAACTCAAGTAGGTGAGAGGAAGTGGTTGCACCCCCAAAACACATCCATTGATCCCCCATGATGGGAGATAGCACATGTTGACATTAGGCATGGGATCAGGAGGGAAATCCCCAGTTTGACTCAAAATTTGTGTGCATCTTCAAAATTTGGCTTTTACAGGGGTGACATCACCCCATCTGATGAAGGCAAGATCAAGCACATTTTTGACACTATAATGTCGGATATTGCCTTCAGTTTTTCAATGTTAAACTTTGTAAGTTCCTGTGTTGTGTATGTTATGTTTTGAAACATGCCTGTTTATGTACTAAAAAAATATTTTCAACGTAAAACTTTATAAAACCAAGATGTTGTTTTTTTACCCAAAAATGGTTTATAACGCACATGTGAATGTGCACGGAGTAAAAGGTTTTATACTCAACAATGTGTGGCTTCTTCTTTCAATGCTCAATACCAGTTTTTGTATTAAGTGGGTGTTTACAGTGACAATGGGGGTTATTTAATAATGGAAAAAACACTTGGCACTACAAGTGCACTAGGAAAACCTAGGAGACAGCTAAAAGAAACACAAGCAGTAAATCAAAATCAAGATTTTATCAGATACATTTTTTTTTTCAAATAGAAAATATTTACAAATGTGCTGGCATAGCAATGGCCCCCCATACCTGTAAAATAATCAACATATTTTTGTCGCACTTCACGGGCGCTCTGGGGGGGCAAGCCAGGATGGCCAGCTTCCAGGGCCATCAGTGTATTTTCAGGAAGTCCAGCCTCAGGCCCAACTGAGGCAACATAATTAGGAGCATTTCTCTTTAAAAAGATGTGAAGTATGCAGTATGCTAGAACTATGTGGTTCAGTTTGTACTCTGCCATATTAATTGCCGTAAGCAATAGGCGGAACCGGCTGGCCATTATCCCAAAGGCATTCTCCACGACTCTTCTGGCTCTGGCCAGCTGGTAATTAAAAACCCTCTTCTCCGGGGTGAGGGCCCTCTGGGGGAATGGCCTCATCAGGTGATCACCCAGACCAAATGCTTCATCAGCGATAAAAACAAATGGGAGTCCTTCAACGTTCTCTTCCGCAGCTGGAAATTCCAAGCCACCACTCTGGAGACGTCAGTAGAATTAGGTCTGGGCAAAGACTCCACCATCCGACATCCGGCCATTCTTCCCCATGTCCACATATAAAAATTCATATGTCGCCGACACCACCGCCATCAACACGATACTATTGAAACCCTTGTAATTAAAATAGTATGACCCCAAGTGGGGTGGTGGTACGATGTGGACATGTTTCCCATCTATTGCCCCTCCGCAGTAAGGAAAGTCCCACCGCTGGGCAAACTAGGAGGCCACAGTCTGCCATTCCTGTGGCGTTGAAGGAAACTGTGAAGTAAAAAAATAAAAAAATATTAGTACTTTTGCACATAACATTGAAAGCAGATTAGACACAAACATTCTTGGCCAACATCAGTATAACATTTAATTTAAGGAGTATTTAAAGACAAAAATTTAAGGTCCACTTATCAGATTCCTCACCCCCTCTGATGGCCCATTGGAAAGATTTTAGGGGGGGAGGCTTTTAAATGAGTTTGGGACCCCCCAAAAAAGCCTCTGGCACTCTGCCTGAATTTAAGGACAACAATAACATTTGGACACATTTTAGCAGGTGTTTAGGGTAAAGCACTACAATGGACCTGACAAAATACATTGTTAAGTGACTAGGCTAGGTGTGTATGGGCCCAGGATAGCATGCTGGGGAGGTTAGTGAAGGCAAATATGCATGTAGGCCAAAAAAGGAGCATTAAAAGCTTTCAGCATGCATGGGCACAAAGGAGACATTCACAGCATATTACAATCATGGTAATTAGGGAATGATGAAAGAAATACAATACATTAGCAAACATGAAATACATAGAATGTGATGTTAAAGGAGAAAACTTACCCTAATATAGTCCTTCTGCGGGACCTGTATGATGGCAGAATGGGTCTCTGGAATAATGATCCCCAGAGCCTGGGGGGAGATGCCTGTAGAGAACTTGAGGTCCTGTAGACTTCTCGCTGTCGCCAAGTACCGCAATGCGGCGACTAGCCTCTGCTCGGGAGTGATGGCTTGCCGCATGCAGGTGTCCTGCTTTGTAATATAAGGGGACAGCAAAGCCAACAGATGGTGAAAAACGGGGTCTGTCATTCAGAGAAAATTCCTGAAATCATCAGGGTTATTCTCCTAGATCTCCCACAATAAAGGCATATGACAAAATTGGTCACGCTGGAGTAACCAATTCTTCGTCCATGAACTCCTCCTCGCCCTGTTCATGGACTGGGCTTGGGTCAAAGCAAGAACCCCAACACCAAGCCCCCGCACAGCACAAACTCTATACAATGAGTATGTAACCGCAACATGGCTTCAAAACGGTCGGCTGGTCAGAGCGAACTAACAGAACGCACTGAAGAACAGAAAGGTCTGTGAAGAGCGAGCTGAAAATCAGAAACGAGCAGACAAGAACGCACTGAAAAACAGATACGAACTGACTACACGCACTGAAAACCAGATACAAACCCACAAGCACAAACTGAAGAGCAGTAACGATCTGAAAAGCACGAGGCTGAAAAGCGAGAATCGTCTTTCTCCAAACTTCTACTAACACAAAATTAGCAGAAGGAGCCCAAAGGGTGGCGCATTGGGTATTGAACTTCCCTTTTATAGTGCCGTCCTACGTGTTGGACGTCACCGCGTTCTTGATGGTCGGAATTTGGTGTGACCGTGTGTATACCATCCAAGGCTTTTCCGACGAAAATTCATATCGTGTGTAGGCGACATTAGAAGCAAATTCACAGATAACAACAACGGAAAAAAAAAAACTCGAAAAGCGCTCCTATATATGAACTATACCTGTCAAAATGGTGTTTAAGTGATTGTTTTTTTACTTCGGAGGCTCCATCTTACTTTGGGGTTCAAATTGATTTGCACTCATTTTTGTAGGTGTCTTCTATTGTACTTCTCATGTCTGTTTAAATATTGTTGCCTTTCTATATGAAAGTATTTGTATTTTCTTTTAAAATCTCAATAAAGACTTATTGAAATGAAAATGGTAGGGCTAACTGATGCAGAATTGATGAGTACAAAGATTTAATAAATAAAGTAACCCAGATAAAACCTATTCATCACTTAAAGTCCAAAATGTGAGTCACTATAATAGTGTCCCTAATATTGCCTGGTAACCTCAATATCATATTTTGTATGTGCATATCTGTCCACTCTCTTAAATGTTCCAGGACTAAACTGATCTCTGTAACTATCGGTCGGCCCAGATTGAAATGAGCCGACATATAGATCTTCGGTTTATGGTGGAAGCCTAGAGCTACAGTGTTTTCCACAAACATATAGTTTGCCATTTTATTGTCTATAACTACCACCTTCCTTCCTTGATCCAAAAAGTCAGTAACGGATCATTTAAATGCATTAGTGAGATCTACTTTAGGTACTTGGTATGTAGAGACATCACCTAGCTATCTCAAGGCTGGGTGGAGATAAGTAAAACCACTGATCCCCCTTTGTACGCTTCTCTTATCATTTGTACTAATGCCGCGTACATACAATCGGACTTTCCGCCAACAAAACCGTGGATTTTTGTTCGAAGGTTGTCTGCTCAAACTTGTCTAGCATACACACGGTCACACAAATGTTGGCCAACAATTCCGAACGTGAGAACGTGGTGACGTTCAACATGTACGACGGGATTATAAAAAGGAAGTTCAATACTAAGTGCTGCACCCTTTGGGCTCCTTCTGCTAATCTCGTGTTTATCTCATGTTAGTAGAAGTTTGGGGAGAGACGATTCGCGCTTTTCAGCCTCTTCCTTTTCAGTTCATTTCTGCTTTTCAGCTTGTGCTTAAGGGTTCGTATCTGTTCTTCAGTATGTGCTGTCTGTTCGTTCCTGTCTTTCAGTGCGTGCTATTTATAGCTTGCTTCTGTTTTTCAGTGCGTTCTTGTCTGTTTGTTTCTGATTTTCAGCTCGTTCTTCTCAGGTCCCTTCTGATTTCCAGTGCGTTCTGTCAGTTCGTTCTGAACAGCCGACCGTTTTCTAGCCATGTTGCGGTTGCGTTCACCTCGGAGAGCTTGAGCCGTTCTTGGGCTTGGTGTTGGAGTTCTTGCTTTGACCCAAGTCCAGTCCATGAACAGGGTAAGGAGGAGTTCATGGACCAAGAATTGGTTGCTTAATCGTGACCAATTCTCTCATATGCCTTTGCTGCGGGAGCTCCAGGAGAATACTCCTGGTGATTTCAGGAATTATCTCCTGATGATGGACCCCGTTTTTCACTGTCTGTTGGCTTTGCTGTCCCCCTATATTACCAAGCAGGACACCTGCATGCAGCAAGCCATCACTCCTGAGCAAAGGCTCGTCGCCACCTTGCTGTACTTGGTGATGGGGAGAAGTCTCCAGGATATTAAGTTTACAACTGGGATCTCCCCCCAGGTTCTGGGAATCATTATTCCAGAGTAGGGATGAGCTTCGTGTTCGAGTCGAACCCATGTTCGACTTGAACGTTGTATGTTCGCCTGTTCGTCGAATTACGAACGATATGGGCCGTTGGCGCCAAATTCGAGTGGCACGTCACGGCCCATAATTCACTGCGGCATCGCAGTGCATTGCTGACTGATGATTGACCAAGCATGCACTATGACCCGCATGCTTGGCCAATCACAACGCCATCTGTATAGAGAGCCATAATTGGCCAAAGCCAGGGTGGCTTTGGCCAATTATGGCTCAGGGGGTTTAGTACACGCCACACACTATATAAGGCCGCCTGGGTGACGGCCTTGTGTAGTGTGTTGCAGCGGCGGAGAGATAGACAGAGAGACAGTATCATTTGATTTAAGTTAGATAGAGTAGGCAGGCAAGTCAATTAGCTGCACTAACAGTGTATTGTGTATATATATACATCCTAGGTGTTGTGTATGTATATATATATATATTTTAGCTTTCAGTTTAGCTAGATCCGTTCCTGTTATTCTCTTCCTACTGACAGGCAGGCAGGTGTTTTTGCAGTATTTACAGCTACCTGAAGAAAATTGCTGGTGTTCTTCTGATCCTATTAGTCCTATTAGCTACAGTATTTACAGTTAGTGTAGTGCGTCCTCTGCACAGTGTGCACCTAAAGCTACCTGAAGAAAATTGGTGGTGTTCTTCTGATCCTATTAGTACCGCAGGCAGCTGTAGTATTTACAAGTTAGTGTAGTGCGTCCTCTGCACAGTGTGCACCTAAAGCTATCTGAAGAAAATTGGTGGTGTTCTTCTGATCCTATTAGTATGGTACCTGTAAGGAAAATGGCTGGGATAGTGTAATGGGTTTCTTTAAAAAGGCAGGCATGATATTGATCATGATAGTACTCCTGGGTATCGCCATTTATGCCACTATTAAATTCCTATTCTATATAACCAGTAAAGTCCCTGATATTACAGCAAAGATTAAACCGGACACTGAGCTCAAGGAAACCATGGCCATGTTCTACATTGACCCCCTCTACATTGAGCAAGAGGAAGCCACAGCTATGTTCTACACAGAACATACCAGGTACTCCAAACATTAGGTTTATCTGTTTTAGTTGTTTAGGGAATTAATGATCAGGGAGAGTAAAATCCTCCCTGATCAAAGGAGGGGTTGTAAGGAAAATGGCTGCACTTTGGTTCAATATATATATATTTCTTAAGAGGCCTGATTTCTTATATTTTACAAGATAGGTGAGGCGCTTTTTTTTTGCAAGGCTTTGACAAAGTTTAAGTGGAAATTTTTTATTGTGCGAGCTGTCTGCAAAATAGAAACTTGTGATGACAGGTTCCTTAGAATATGTACCAGAATAAGACAGGACATCTCACCACAAGTCTGGGCCTAATGCCAGGAGGTACCTTATCGAAAGTACCTTTAAAGGTTATTTCTATATTACTCTCTTTTGTAGGAATTAAGCTAAGAAAAATATATATATATATATTTGATAAGGAAACTTTGGGGTAATTTTTTTTATTAGGTACTTTTTAAGCACGTCATCTAGCAGAAAGGTCATTGTCTTTTTTTTCCTATATGCCATATACCATGTAACTTGTGATACCTGTACTCTTGTGATTGGATAAGCTAAGGGACCGCCCCTTGGTTTGCCCCTTATGATGTATATTGAATTGTTATCATATATAGCTGAAGAAGAAAAAAGATAAAGATATTTTTGCGATATCCAACTGACTTGTGTGGTGTCGTTCATATCACTCATTTTTCCAATCGATTGAAGAGGCCTTCTTGATGTCCAAGTTCAGCTCGAGCAAGGAAAAGGTTTGGGGGCGCACTTGACCAGTTGACCAGTTGACCCCTACCCTTACAGATGGTACCAGAAGTGGGGTATATATTCTGAAGTCCGGTGGTCAAGCCAAAAGAATTTTGGCCAAAGCCAAAAAGGTAAGGTCTCTTTAAATTCCTTTTGCAAGGTGGTTTTCTTGTGCTTGACCGGACTTCAGAATATGTAAGGTCGGATCTGGTAAGGTCAAGTAGCTCGTCAAAATATAATAGGAAAGTTATTGTATAAGTGTCCCCGCTAGGTTGGCCAGGACTGGTAGAATATTGTAAATATTTTACTAAGAAATAGGACTGGACATCAAGAACGTCTATGTTGTATTATGTTGTATTGAGTTATGTCCAATAAACTTAAGGTGGCCACCAAGGGTGAAAAATATCACGCAGGACGCTGCGATAATTTTAGTCTTGGATTGTTATTTGTGTCATAATCAGGTTCCTTTAAGACAGTAGGTGCTGTAAGAAGTTTTATAAAGATATCTGATGGAGTGTGCCAGAAAAACCCAAACCTCTTTGCTTGCCTTTCTTTCGCTTAGGAGATAAAATAAGTACATAAAATAAGGTAATCTGTTTGTCTGTGTGGAATTTGTCAGGTGTCATAAGGTAAGATGACACCTTTCCACTGCATTGTATTATCATTGTATTATAATGAAACGTAGAGTGATGTTATAATATTTGGTTATGTATTGATGCTGACTTTTAATGATTTATATATAAATGCTTTGACTCTAAAGTATAAGATATATATAGTTGGCAGGAAGATTCTGGCATTGATGCAGTGAGTAAAAATATTTTCTTTGCCTTGCTGTAATCAGGCGTTCAGTGTCATCTTAGGGAAAGTTAAAAAAAAAAAAAAAAGTGTCCTGATTGTATTACTGGTTTACACAAATTTGTGTTTCAAGAAGGATTGACAGTGCAGGGAGTAATGTCACTTATTGGAAGAGCAGGGGAGACTTATCAAGTCTGTCCCAGGTCTTTGAAGTATTGTGACATTAGGGACGTTTTTACCATTTAAAATATGGGTAGAGCGTTAACACTTTTTTAAGGTAATACATAAATAGGTGAGGATAACTTTTGATTAAAACATGTTATTTGAATAATTCTTTTTGCTACTGACATCTCTTGCAAAGGGGAAGTCAGGTGCAAAATTTGGACATTTGCTTTTTGCCAACAGGGTACAAGTACTAATATCTCACTGACTGTAATAGATGGTGGGGAATTGTTTGCGGCATTAGTACTACCGCAATTGAAGGCACTGTTTGAACCTGTTGGCATACTGCAAAAAGGAAAAAAGAGACTCAGTATCTAATTACAATGTTTAGAAAGAAAAAATAAATATATATGTTGTGGAGATCGGCTGGACCGAAGCTCCCTATAGTATCCTAGCCCATACATTGTTCATGATGGGTTTAGCAGAGTCATGGGATGGTAAATTAAGGTTTAAATCTTACATACCACAACGCAGAAATTGAAAGCCGCAGAGGCTGCACACGCTGTAGAAAGTCAGAATACAAAACACGTAGTTTTAAAGCAAGCAGAAAGCACAGAGGAAAAAAAAAAAAAAAAAGGAAGTAACTACGCAGTTAGTTAGTGCTCTAGGTTTCCTTTCATTACACGCCAGATTTAACACTTAAGATAAAATACACAGTCTTTTAATACAGACTTATTAAAGTCTGTCTTCAAAAAAAAAAACGAAATTTTTTTTTTTTATGTGAAGATTGTACGGAGGGTTGCTCTATAGGGATCAATGGAACTGATGTGGTACACAAAATTACACCTCTCCTAGAGGTCTGTGACTTGGAGAACAGAGTGTTAACCAAATCTAGGTTTGCAATATTACCAAGTCTAGGTATTACCACAATGTCCCCTATGCCTAATGGGCAGGGACCTAATGTCTAAATTGAAATTGAATATAACTTTTACAGCAGAAGGAGGGATTATTGCCAAATCCCCTCACTGTGATTTACAGATGCCAAAAAGACAAGATTTTCTGTGTTACTTCATGTCAGTTCCTACATACTTAGAAACACATCCCATCTGGGCAAAGTCCAAAACTGATGTAGGACACATACCTTGTACACCATATGTACCCACCTTCAAACCAGACACAGTACCCACATTCCAGAAACAATACCCTTTGCCAAAAGAAAAGATCATGGGACTTCAGCCTCTGATAGAAGAATACCTAAGATTAGGTATTCTAAGGCCTATAATTAGTCCCTGGAACACACCAGTTAATCCAGTAAGGAAGGCTAACGGGGAATGGAGGATGGTGCAGGATCTTAGGGTAGTCAACAAAAGTATACAACCCTTACCCCCACTAGTGGCAGACATTTCAGTAATATCCATCAATATTCCTGCACGGTCCTCCATATACACGGTACTAGACCTGTCAAACGCATTTTTCAGTATAGAAGTGCATGAGGACTTCCAAGACATCTTTTCTTTCACATGGTCCACCGAGCAGGCCATTGGCCAGCAACTAACCTGGACCAGGCTTCCGCAAGGTTATGTGGACAGTCCGGCAGCCTTCTCAATGGTGCTTAAAGCCACCTTGGATGACTGGGTCCCCCCAATGAAATCCACACTCTTGCAGTATGTTGATGATCTAGTGATATGTAGTGAAAGCAGGGCACAATGTGAGGTCGATTCCGAGAGTCTGATGTCGCACCTAGCACTCAAGGGTCATCTTGCGTCTAGAAAGAAGATTCAATGGGCCCAAGAGCAGGTAGAGTACCTGGGGTGCGTCATTGCAGAGGGAACACGGATGGTGTCTCCAAAACGGGTCGAAGCCCTCACTTGTCTCGGCCCACCAAAGGACAAAGCGTCACTATTGTCCTTTCTAGGTTCAATAGTTTACTGCAGACAGTGGATTCCTGACTGTTCCTACTATGACTCTCTGCTAAGGCAGGCTACAACAGCACATGTGCCAAAGCTGATCACATACACCCCAGAAATGACTGAAGCCTTTCAAATTCTTTTGAAATCACTAGCCTCGGCCCCGGCCCTCGGCTTGGCAAATTATGAAAAGCCCTATGCCCTATACTGTGTGGTCAGGGGTCTCAAAAAAAAATTACCAGTGACAGTCCAAGGGATGCCGGGCTGCTTGCAAGCGCTGGCAGCTTGTGCAATGACTGTAAAAGAAGCACAAAAGATCACTTTAGGGACTCCAACCACCCTATACACATCACATAGTGTCCTCCATTTGTTACAAAACATGAACACCCAACACATGACTACACAACGTTCATCAGGGTATGAAATCATTCTTACAAACACGCACAACTTAACTGTCAAAAGCTGTGCTGAAGTAACACCGGCGATCAAACTCTTACACGCTTTGCTAAAACTCCCAGTCACTCCCCAAGACTGTCATGACTGTACACAAGAACTTCTCACTGTCACAGCACCTCGCAGAGATCTCACTGATATGGCTGATCCAGACTACCCTAACGTCTTTATAGATGGTAGCTGCACACGTCCAGCAGACAATCAATACAAGACAGGCTATTCGGTGGTAATGCTACCGGATCTCATACTAGAAGATGGTTACCTCACTGGCGCAACCTCCGCACAACAAGCTGAGCTGTACGCACTCACCAGGGCATGTTTAATACACAGAGGAAAAAAGGTGAACATTTACACAGACAGCAGGTACGCATTCGGGGTCGCGCACGATTACTGTATGATCTGGTTTAGGCGTGGTTTCCGTACCGCAGATAACAAAAAAATAAATAACAGTGGTTACGTGTACGATCTAATTAATGCAATACAACAGCCCGATAAATTAAACATTATCAAAGTTAAGGGACATGCCACTGACGGATCTCTAGAGTCACAGGGAAACGCTCTAGCAGACAGAGTAGCAAAAGCTGCAGCTGAAAGACAGCCACAACCACATGACACAAAGCTCCTATTATTCCAGAATGACTTTAACACCCCCTCGTTCCAACACACATCTGCACTCTTGCAAAGACAGGCATCGGCTGATGACCTGGACTACTGGAGCGATTCAGGTTTGACCAGAGACCCTACAGGTCTCTGGACAAACAAGGAGGGAGTCATAGGGATACCTAGAGCAGCAGCGCCCCTATTGCTGTCTTATCTCCACGGCCCAGGACATATAGGACCCAGACCACTCTTAAAAAAGTATGAAGACTGTTTTAGCACACACAAGGCATATGAATTAGTGCAACAGCTTGTCTCTTCCTGTCTGACTTGTGCTCAGAACAATGTTCAGGGCCCCCAACATGGGAAACATGGACATTTGCCACCACCATTAGGCCCACTACAAGACTTACAGATAGACTTCACACATATGCCCAGGCAGAGAGGTAATCTCAAATATTTGTGCGTGTTGGTGGACAAATTTTCAGGTTGGCCCGAGATAATACCCGTTACAGGGGAAACTGCAGGCATTGCAGCCCGGTGTCTGATCAATCATTGGATCAGTCGATACGGACTTCCTGCCACCATATACTCTGACCAAGGTCCAGCATTTACTTCAAAATTGGTGAAAGAATTGACAAGGGTATTAGGGATACAGTGGAAGCTACACATCCCATACCACCCACAGAGTTCAGGGGTAGTGGAAAGAATGAATAGAACAATCAAAGACAAACTAAAGAAGGCTACTAACGGTACTATGAAGGACTGGCTAAAATACCTGCCAGGGGTCCTCTTCCAGATAATAACCACCCCCCACAG
The DNA here is from genome assembly GCA_037952835.1 of Lithobates septentrionalis. Taxonomy (NCBI): domain Eukaryota; kingdom Metazoa; phylum Chordata; class Amphibia; order Anura; family Ranidae; genus Lithobates; species Lithobates septentrionalis. The sequence goes on along the minus strand of JBBDGP010000076.1, from coordinate 2,159,741 downwards.
TAGGACAGGCTTATCCCCATATGAAATACAAATGGGAAGGCCGGCCCAAAAGAAAGCAATTGAGGGAGAGGAGGTTAATCTTTATTCCTTACAGGAAGAGCACGTGAAACATCTGGTAAGTAGCCTTACTGAAAACTATGACAAGGTAGCTGTCACTTTTCCTCCTCTTTCCACAGAACCTACACACCCCTTCATACCCGGTGACAGAGTCTTGATAAAGCAGCTTGCAGCAAGGAAGGTACCAGGGCCCATCTACCAAGGACCATTTGAAGTACTTAAAGCAACCCGAACTGCCATCCTCACAGACCAAGGACCACAATAGATCCACGCATCAAGGATAAAGAAAGCACCAAGCCTAGAAGCAAGCCAAGGACCACAAAAGAAAGAGACATTGAACTCAAACCCCTGCCCAAGCCCTCTACTATCTCCACCCGAAAGCCCCCCAACCCCCCCCAATCCCTAAAGATCTTAAGCAATCTCTCTGCAGCACCCTCCCTAGAGGACTCAGGAGCCCCAGAGACCTTAGACCTAATGACATTCGAGTAGTAGATGCTCAGGTATTTCCCCCAGGTTCCCAGGACCCACCTGAACAGCCCCGGAAATGTACCACCCAAATAATTTTAGTCTTTGCCATCCTGGTTACTTTTAAGATTATTCTGATAACTACCTTTGTATGTTGGATGACTAACAGTTGTAATTTTCAGCTCCCCTCTAATTATACTAACCGTACTCGGCAAGGTTTTATAGGAAATTCTATTTATCCCTGCTGCACTCAAAAAGCCGGACAGATGTCCAAAGCCCAAACTCAAACCGTTACGGGGTATCATGTTCAAAGGAGGGATGGGAATTGTCACATAGCAGCCATTGTCTTTACAGCCAAATATAAGGGAGTAGAAAGGACTTGGTGTATGGATCCCAATCATAAACCAAGTCAGAGCCTGGTGTCCAAGTTTAAAAAGGCTAAACTCAGAGATATAGGAATCAGCCAAGTTATTCAAAATAAAAGATCAAATTATGCTCCATTTGCACCATTAAATGATACTAGTATGAAAAAGGCCCCCAAATCAGAATTCCAATTTTTAGAATCCAGAAGGGAACTCCTAAGACCAGACTTTAGAAGTATTAATAATGGGGCACAGCTAGATCCTGAAACTTATTCAGTACCCGGGACCTCACAACCAATAGTAAACCCCTTCTCTTTACAGGTTACACCAGGAGTCCACAATTTTGTTTTCTTAATGGAGCAGGTAAAGACTTGTATAACGGTAGATTTTGCAGAGACACAGTAGTAAATTTTACACTGGTAGATTTGGGGCTCTTAGCCAATGGGACGCTAGATATAGAGGGACTTCTCACACACAACATAACAGACCCTGATGAGCGCATTGGGAACATGTCCTCCTACAGTATTTCAAACTGTATGAAAGGGAATAGTTCGATCACAGAATCTTGGCTTATCAGCACACATATGAATAGTTCATGGATGGAGGAGCGGGAGGATGAGGCACCCTCCATAGGGGACTGGATGTGTCTAGTGGGATTAAGGTTCAACCTACATTCAACTGGGGATGTACCCGCCCCTCAAATGCCCCACGGATGGATGGTGTGCTGCGGCCTTTGGTGCCACACCACCATCCCATATCCCCTTGATAGAAAGACCTCAGGGTGGTGCACCCTGGTAGAAATGATTCCTTTCATGGGTGCTACTCCAGGGGACTCCCCTGTTGAGATGATACCAGCACATGGTCATTTAGAGTTTGGGAGGCACAAAAGAGAGGTCACAACCTGTGGGACAAGGTATTCGCTTCCATGGGAGGGGCAGGCATGTACAATGCACTAACAAAGGTAGATGAGTTTGGGGAACTAGTAGATTCCTGGATGAATAAAACATCAGCTGATGTGGGCTTCATCAATGAGGAATTGAGGAAAATCCTGTTTGAACAAGAAATAATCAAGCAGCGTCAAGAAAGGATGATGATGGTACTGACAGGGCTATGTGATGTGACAGGGGATAAAAGCCTATGTTGCACATATATGAACAACTTAACCAAACCCAGTGAAGATTTAGAGGTACCAGATTATTATGATATAATCAAAGGACACCAGGAGGAAAGGGCAAAGTTGCAGACACAAATGAGGAGATTGGGAGACTCTTGGAACCCACTCTCAGGAATTGGGGGTTGGTTCGGATCATTTTGGGATAGTGTAATGGGTTTCTTTAAAAAGGCAGGCATGATATTGATCATGATAGTACTCCTGGGTATCGCCATTTATGCCACTATTAAATTCCTATTCTATATAACCAGTAAAGTCCCTGATATTACAGCAAAGATTAAACCGGACACTGAGCTCAAGGAAACCATGGCCATGTTCTACATTGACCCCCTCTACATTGAGCAAGAGGAAGCCACAGCTATGTTCTACACAGAACATACCAGGTACTCCAAACATTAGGTTTATCTGTTTTAGTTGTTTAGGGAATTAATGATCAGGGAGAGTAAAATCCTCCCTGATCAAAGGAGGGGTTGTAAGGAAAATGGCTGCACTTTGGTTCAATATATATATATTTCTTAAGAGGCCTGATTTCTTATATTTTACAAGATAGGTGAGGCGCTTTTTTTTTGCAAGGCTTTGACAAAGTTTAAGTGGAAATTTTTTATTGTGCGAGCTGTCTGCAAAATAGAAACTTGTGATGACAGGTTCCTTAGAATATGTACCAGAATAAGACAGGACATCTCACCACAAGTCTGGGCCTAATGCCAGGAGGCACCTTATCGAAAGTACCTTTAAAGGTTATTTCTATATTACTCTCTTTTGTAGGAATTAAGCTAAGAAAAATATATATATATATATATTTGATAAGGAAACTTTGGGGTAATTTTTTTTATTAGGTACTTTTTAAGCACGTCATCTAGCAGAAAGGTCATTGTCTTTTTTTTCCTATATGCCATATACCATGTAACTTGTGATACCTGTACTCTTGTGATTGGATAAGCTAAGGGACCGCCCCTTGGTTTGCCCCTTATGATGTATATTGAATTGTTATCATATATAGCTGAAGAAGAAAAAAGATAAAGATATTTTTGCGATATCCAACTGACTTGTGTGGTGTCGTTCATATCACTCATTTTTCCAATCGATTGAAGAGGCCTTCTTGATGTCCAAGTTCAGCTCGAGCAAGGAAAAGGTTTGGGGGCGCACTTGACCAGTTGACCAGTTGACCCCTACCTTACAGTACCACAGGCAGCTGCAGTATTTACAAGTTAGTGTAGTGCGTCCTCTGCACAGTGTGCACCTAAAGCTACCTGAAGAAAATTGGTGGTGTTCTTCTGATCCTATTAGTATCGCAGGCAGCTGTAGTATTTACAAGTTAGTGTAGTGTGTCCTCTGCACAGTGTGCACCTAAAGCTACCTGAAGAAAATTGGTGGTGTTCTTCTGATCCTATTAATACCACAGGCAGGCAGCTACAGTATTTACAGTTAGTGTACTGCTTCCTCTGCACAGTGTACACCTAAAGCTACCTGAAGACCATTGCTGTTGTTCTGCTCCTATTAATACCACAGACAGGCAGCTACAGTATAAGCAAGGAAGCTGAGTTTTCTGCAGTGTGTAAATTGTGCTTTTACTATACAAAGATGCTGTAATACAAAACTATTACAATCTTAGGAATACAATACAAGACTGACAGATCACTATAACAAGCAAAATGCCTATGAAATGAACAGCCTATAGTTTATATCAGTACAAATACACTTAAAAGTTACTTATCTTCTCTTATTATATGTTCGTGATCTCCATTGGCAATGATGCTTCTTGGACACCAGGCAGTGTTCTTGTATCATGAGTGGTGGCTTCTGATCTTCAAAAGCATGATGGTGTCTGTGTGTGTGTGTGTCTCCCTACATTTATGTGTCAGGCTGTTTGCCATAGTTACCAAACAACAGAAAACATGCCTGTTTACTGTAGCTGTAGAAACAATGGACTGTTGAAAACTGTATCTACGTACCCATTGTCTAATCCAGCCAACACCTGACAGTAATCTAACAGTCATTCTTTCCGTTTGAGAGCTGAAAGAACCTCAGAAAAGTACATTTCTTACTTGTTTACTGTAGCTATAGAGACAATAGCCTGTTAATTGAACTGTAAATTAAATACAACAATGATATTTACCCCCATTGTATAAAACAGCATTTGTTTGAGAAATCTACTCAAGCCAAAAACTGACAATATCTCTATGACCAACCACTATTGTGTAATGTTATGTCCCATGTATCGTAAGTCTGATTAATAAAAAAAATCATATTGTAACAAACACAACACAACAGTGTGCACCTAAAGCTACCTGAAGAGTGAAGACAATTGCTGTTGTTATGCTCCTATTAATACCACAGACAGGCAGCTACAGTATTTACAGTTAATGTACTGTGTCCTCTGCACAGTGTGCACCTAAAGCTACCTGAATAAAATTGGTGGTGTTCTTCTGATCCTATATTAATACCACAGGCAGGCAGCTACAGTATTTACAGTTAGTGTACTGTGTCCTCTGCACAGTGTGCACCTAAAGCTACCTGAAGACAATTGCTGTTGTTCTCATACTAATAATACTATAGGCAGGCAGTTGATTCTGCTAGCTGCAGTATCATTATATATATACATCCCAGCGTTGTGCAGCTACATCTCATTGCAGGCCATTAGTATGTCTGGAAGGCCAACAAGGAGAGGCAGACAATCACAAGCAAATAAAAGAGGGCAAGCAGGCTCTGTGCCTAGAGGCAACAGTGCTGGTCATGGAGGCGGTGCATCCTCAACAGCACGTGGCCCGGGGACACGCTTGTCCTTTTTTTCGGCAGCTGGCCGCGTTGAGCCGCAACATGTGGAAGACTTGGTAGAGTGGATGACCAAGCCGTCTCATCCTCTCTCACCCAGGTTCAGGGTACTTTGTCTGGCAAAGCAGCTGCCAACGCGGCCTCTTCCCTTGGCTCAATGGCATCAGTCACTCCTTCTCTAGCCCCACCATGTACTCCTGAGGAGTCCCCCGAAGTTTGACCACAGTGTTGGGTACATGCTCCAGGAGGATGCCCAGCGTTTTGAAGGCTCCGATGATGGTACCCAGCTAGAGGAAGGCAGTAACGTGAGCCCAGAGAGAGAGGGTGCCCAAGAAGGACAGCAATCTGGCAGTCATGTTCCCCCAGCTGCAGCATACTGCCAGCTTTGCTCCAGTGATGAGGAGGGAGGGGATGATGAGGTCACTGATAGGAGAGAGGAGGAGGAGGAGGCACATCACCAATGAGGCAGGATGCCGTCCAGGGGCCAGCTTAAGGGCAGCACACCGACTGCATCACACCGTAGAGCTCCGCATGTGCAGGGCGCTGCTGTCTCTGCGCGTTATTCCAAAAGTTCTTTAGTGTGGGCCTTTTTGAGACGAGTGCATCAGATTCCACCGATGCTATTTGCAATATATGTCTTAAGCGTATCTCGCGTGGCCAAAACATCACCCGCTTGGGCACCACATGCTTGACCAGACATATGTCGACCTGCCATGCAGTTCGTTGGCAAGCGCACCTAAAAGACCCACATCAAAGAACAAAGAGGAGCTCTCCTTGCTCCTCATCAGCTGGGATCTCCAACCCCACTATACCTTCAGTCATCTCTGAGACCTGCACTGAGAGGAATGAAGGTGTAGAATTAGGTGTGTCACAGCCAAGTACTTGGGGGCAATCTGCTATCGGTACACCGACGTCAGATTGTGCCAGCTGCTGCACCGCCAAAAGAAGTTCACTCCCAGCCATCCACATGCCCAGCGGTTGAATGCTAGCTTGGCTAAATTGCTAGCACTTCAACTGCTGCATTTTCAGTTGGTAGACTCTCCCCACTTCCGTGAGTTAGTGTAATGTGCGGTTCCTCAGTGGCAGGTTCCCAAACGCCACTTTTTCTCACGGAAGTCGATTCCGGCTCTCTACCAGCATGTGGAAGGCAATGTCTTGGCCTCGCTGGACAGGGCGGTCAGCGGTAAGGTGCATATTACCGCTGACTCATGGTCCAGCAGGCATGGACAGAGACGTTACCTATCTTTCACCGTGCACTGGGTGACTCTTCTGGCAGCTGGGAAGGATGCAGGACAAGGTGCAGTAGTGTTGGAGGTTGTTCCACCACCACGCCTCCAAAATACTACTAGTGGTGATTCTGCCACACCTCTCTCCTCCACCCCTCCTCTTCTTCTTCCTCCATGGCCTCTTCCTGTGCTGATTTGTCTTCGGAACCAGCGGCGCTCCGTAGGTGTTCAAGGGGCTACGCAAGCACGCAGGCAAAAAAGATGCCATGCGGTGCTTGAGCTGATGTGCTTGGGGGACAGGAGCCCCATTGAGGCAGAGATTCTGTCGGCTCTGCAGGGGCAGGTTCAGAGGTGGTTGATGCCACGCCAGCTTAAGGCAGGTATGGTGGTTTGCGACAATGGCACCAACCTCCTCTCCACCCTCTGGCAGGGACAACTGACCCATGTGCCCTGTTTGGCTCACGTCCTTAACTTGGGGGTGCAGCGGTTCTTGGGCAGGTACCCGGGCTTACAGGATGTCCTGAGGCAGGCCAGGAAAGTCTGTGTACATTTCCGCAGGTCATATAATGCCAGTGTTCGGCTGGCTGACCTCCAAAAGGGAATTTAACCTGCCCAAGAACCGCCTAATCTGTGGCATGCCCACCAGGTGGAACTCAACATTGGCCATGCTACAGCAGCTGCACACGCAGCAGAGGGCCATCAATGAGTACCTGTGCGACTATGGCACCAGGACAGTGTCAGGGGAGCTTGTTTTTTTCCCCACGCCAGTGGGCCATGATCAGGGATGCATGCACTGTTCTGTCACCATTTGAGGAGGCCACAAGGATGGTGAGCAGTGACAGTGCATGCATCAGTAACACTGTCCCCCTTGTCCACCTGTTGGACAAGGGGGACTTGCATTGCACTTGTAGGGCAAAGTGGTTTTGCTTTTTGGAAATAAGCCACAGTGTGTCAACAAGTGCTAGCTCCCATCATGGGGGATCAATGGACGTGTTTTGGGGGTGCAACCCCTTCCTCTCACTTACTTTAGTTGCGAGGAAGGGGGTTGCACCCACAAAACGCGTACATTGATATCTCATGGTGGCAGATAGCACATGTTGACACACTGTGTGCATCTTCAGAATTTGGCTTTGCAATTACTTTAAAACATTTAAAAAACAATAACGACAAAATTTTCATATTTTGGTGGTTTTAGATTTTGGCTAAAACATCAATGATGTTGGTCAGTCTTTTTTGAACATCAGTGATATTTTGCTTGACCTTCTCTAAATTGCACACCATTATCTCACTGATGAGGACTGCACTTGCACTGCTGAAGTGAGTTTCTTCTTCCACAACATCCACATCACCTAACAAAAAAAAAAAACACACCATGTATTATAAATATGCAGGCATACATCTATTACCTGAAGCTGTGGTCTCAGACACTGATCTGTTGTGGTCACCATTTCAACCACTTCCTGAACCTCTGCATCCAAATCATCAGGTTGTGTGCTGAGTTCCCCTTCTTCAGGAGATGTGGGGTTTCTGGTGTCCTCAGATGTCCCAAATCTTTTCTCCCCTATGTGAATACAAAAAAGGTATACTTAGCAAATATTTCAGGCAAGAAATAGTAGAATGAAACATTAAAAATATAATGATATGCAGCGCTATAAATGTAGTATTACAAATAAAAAGTCCATAGTGTTTGTAATAAAGTCCTTGTTCAGGAGAAAACGCTGGAATCACCCACAGTGTAGACAGAAATACAAATTAGGAGAATATGGACTTATCCTCCACCGAACATCAACACACTAGGCCTTTTACCAAAAAGAATGGACAACTTAATCGTAGGTGGTCAACAGGCATGAGAAATCCACAGAGCCACAAAACCATTAATGGAGATCACAGATGGCTGGGTCTTGTAGTTCCACCAAATAATCAGCGGTGCATGCATAAAATATAAAAGAAGGAACTCCTCATGGTGTAGTATTATGAACCAGGGTCATATTTATTCAAAGAAAAATCCAGGGTGCTCACATTTCATCAGATAAAAACAAGCATGTAAAACCAGCAGTTTGTATAAGCAGCATTTGTTTCCAACCACAAAGATGGCCGAGGTCGACACGTTGCACTATCGTGAAGTCAGAACTCCTCCCAACGCGGCGTTTCGTATAGGAGGACGGGCGGAAGTAGACACGCCCATTCCCCTGTCTTCCAAGCCTCTCTCCCATCCGCAAGAAGCGGATGGTTTACATCCAGGTCTCAAAAAACATGGCTAGAAACACCCACGGCAGCCATGTTTAGGGAGACTAGATAGGAAACACTATGAATGTATCTATATAATCTCTGAGAGGGGAAAGGAAGAAGAAACAGGGCTAAATTGCAAACAAGAATAATAATAAATGGAAAAAATTAAGAATACTTAAAAAATCCAAAAATGGAAATATTAAGAGTAATTAATAGAATTACAGTTTATTCAAAAAAACTGTCTCTATAGTAGACATAATGCTGCCATCTTGTGGTTGAAAACAGGTATAACAGGAAAATCAAATATATAAAAGCATCATACAGAAAACATAAATAGATAATAAAAAATCTATAAAAAAAAAGGAGAACAGTCTGGGGGTTCAGCTGTTGTTAATAAAGGCATTCACATCCCATTCAATGTTCAAACCAAATGGTCTGTAAGATTTTAAACAGAAAATCCACCAGGTCTCCATCTTTAAAATCTCTCTCCTAATATGGCTGCCTCTCCAATGAGGATCAAATTTGTCTATGGCCATAAAAGATGTGCCCTTTGGACTATGACATAGGGCATAGTGTTTGGATAAACTATGGTTCAAGAAGCCCTTACGAATATTTGCCGGGTGCTCTGTGAGCCTAGTTTCTAACTTGCAGATGGTGCGACCCACATAATGTAGGCCGCGAGGGCACGTGATCATATAAACCACGTTCTTGGTCGAACAGGTGATAAAAGATTCCACATCATATGATCGACCAGTAACATTAGAACTAAAATTAGTATATTTCCTCTCCTTAAGGCAATTTAGACAAACCACATTTTCTACAACGATAGTAGCCCTTGAAATCGCTGAAGAAGCTTGGTTTTACTGGGGGTCTAATTATATTTGGGGCTATTTGAATTTTTCGATGGGGTGCACCTCTATAGGTGACCCTAGGTTGTTAAGGTAGCAAAGGACCTAGTATTCTGCCATTCTGCAATCTTCTTAATTGGAAAATGCTGATCCGAGTAAGTGTATAGAACGAAAAACGAGAGGAAAAATCCAAAAATCCCCACCTTCTCTTATTCTGGGCTTCAGCAGGTCTTCTCTATTTTTCAATGCAACATGACCCGATCAAGGTCATTGACTGCATAACCTTTCTGTAGGAAGCGAGTCTTCAAAAACTCTGCCTCCTTCAGAAAGTCCTCCTGTAAGGAACAAGGGTTGTTGGCCGGCTAATTATCTGCGAGTTGTGCCACATCCTAAAATAAGAATTTGAACGAAAAGAGGTTCCCCTAGTGGACGTTAAAGGCACATATGAGAGGACGTATGAGAGAATGTATAATAAGTAGATAATAGTTTATTCGTTACAAAAACATCATAAAAAACATCAAGATATAACACAAAAAAATGAAAGGAATGCGATTCATGCATATATACACGTGGAGCTAATGATACCAATGTGCTTGCACCCGACGCGTTTCGGAGTTGTTAGCCTCCTTCTTCAGGTGTGGTTATAAGTTTTAGCAAGGGTTTCTAAACTATTATCTACTTATTATACATTCTCTCATAAGTCCTCTCATATGTGCCTTTAAAGTCCACTAGGGGAACCTCTTTTCGTTCAAATCCTGTAAGGAACAATTCCTCCTTAATCTGAGGAATTGGCTCATAGGGACAGACCTAAGGCGGGACTCATGGTGGCAACTGTCCGTCCCTATGTAGCCATTCCTGTCAGTGCAAATGTGTTCCTAAAAAGGTATATAGAACTGAATGGGACTTTAATTGTGCCTCTAAGAAGTATAAATAGATGAAAACCAATTAATGAGGAAATACATTATTTTATTTTATTCAGTATAAAAACAGTTAATAATACATTACAGTTAATACGGTTAAGATGGATTCAGGGTGTGCAAATCCCCGATTTTAACAGAGTTATGGCCTATGCGTTTCGTGGACGAGGCCGCTTTGTCAGGGCCTTTGAGAATGGCACAATGTGATCACGTGTAGATTCTACAAACAAGACATCAATTAATATTGCATAGATTTATAGAGTTACATCAATGAGGGCTAGAATAAAAAATATATATAGACATTGATACATACATTTATACAAAGGTATGTGTTTAATGAGAAATTGTTAACAATGTTTACTAAACAGATCTAGAGGTTTTATAAAGTATTCAACAGACAAATATAGCTGCATTATCAGTCTACTAGGGGTGTGTATGGCGATGCTAGTCAACGTGTGAGGTTAAGCAGCGATCAACTCTATACTGTTAAATGTTTAAACAGGTAATGCTGTGGTTTTATATAAGAAGGAACAAAGAATGTGTATATATATATATATATATATATATATATCATATTATTCTATCAGAGTTTTTTTTCCCACTCACCCGGGAACTGTCATTGGAGGGTACCGGCTCGGCAGGACAATGTGAGGCCTTTGTGCTCGTGGGAATACTCCAACCCTCTTCAACCGAGAGGAAAAAGAGCAGGCCCCTATATACGCAGATAAAAGAGCATGGTAAACTAAATGGTTGAAAGGTGATAATAGTAATAGACACGTCCAAAGACAAATGGAGGTGTCAACCATAACTGAGGAAAGCAGAACAGAGTAGATGTGAGTATGTGGGGAGTGACAGGGGAGAAACAGCAAGAAAGTGAAAAAGAAAAAAGTGGCAAGTCAAGAATGGTGGGGGGGAAAGGGGGAGGGGAAGGAGGGAAGAGTGGGAAAGAAGAGAGAGAGAGGGAAAGGGGAAATGGGAAAAGGGGAAAAGAGGAGGGGATGGAAAAAGGGAGGGGAGAGGAAGGGATGAGAGAGGGAAACAGGGAGCAGAGAGGGAAGGGGGAGAGAGAAGAAGAGGGAGAAGGACGTGGGAAAGGGGGAGGGGACAGGAGAGGGGGAGAAAAGAGGGGGGAGGGAAAGAAAGAAAGGTAAAAAAGGGGGAGGGGGAAAGAGGGGAAGGGAAAGGAGGGGGTGGGGGGAGGGAAAGGAAGGAGAGAAGGACAGAAGGAAGGGTAAAAAAGGGGGGGAGAGGAGAAGGGAACGGAGGGGGGGGCAGGAAGGGGGGGAGAGAAGGGAGGGAGAGAGGGAAAAAAGGAAAAGTAAAAAAGGGGGGAAGGGGAGGGGAGGGGAGAGGAGAGGGAGAGGAGAGAGGGAAAAGGGGGGAGGGAGGAGGAAGAGAAAAGGGGGGGAAAGAGAGAAAGGAATAGAGAAAGGCGATGTAGATCAACAAACTGAATATTCATGGTACTTGCTTACCAAGTAGTTGTGTAGAGATATACACTAAATTTAAATGTAAAATAAGTGTAATCCTGGAAAACAAATACATTTTTTGTTGCTTGGAATTGTTGTTTTCCCTTTAAGGAGGAGAAGAGGGAGTGTATCACTGAGTCTTGAGAGGACGATCAGAGAAGAGGCATCCCAGAGTGGAAAGAAAAAGACTGATTTCACAGATTGCTGGGGATTAAATTTAAACAAGCAACCATGAGTTCATGGACAAAAGGCTCCCTGAGCATATATATATATAAAAAAAAGGAGAACTGTTACGAAGCAATGCCCAGAGTGAAGGAGAGATTTACATACCTCGAATCATGCAAAAGCCATGTCTCCTCAGCGTTCCGCATACAAACAAGCAGGTGAGCCGCTGAAGAGACACTGAAACAAAGTGTCTTATATAGAGAGACACAGCTGCTCTAATTGTCCCAGGAGGGGTGGATCAGTGGGAGGAAATTCCTGGGGTTGTTCGAGCGGCCCGGATAGCACGGAGCTGGGATAGGCTCCGGGGAACCGGAGGGACAGGGACAAGCCCATCTCAGCACTAATGCCGTGGAGTTCGCATGCCAAGCAATGCATGCAGGAAACACCCCGGTCCATGTCCTCTCCTATTCCCTCTAGGATGTAAAAAAGGGGGAGGGATGCGGGCCCCTCTCTAACACCGATTGGGATGAATTGGTCAAAAGAAGAAAAGATCCCGCAATGTAGGGAGGATGCGGGACTTGGAAGGCATAGCGTTAAGCCAGGACTGGCTTGGCGACGCTGCGCTCCTCATAAAAAAGGGGGTGACAAGCCACATAACCGCCCACCCTGTGGCGGCACCTGGTTGGTGTTCCCAGGTGGAAACATTTTTTATGGGAGCGCCTCTGAGGGACATGGTGAAACACCATGTCCTCATGTAGTGAAGAGACACGAGCGAGGCCAAAAAGCCCCCTGTGCTGGGGGTCGTTCCAAAACAGATGATCGCGGGTGAGATGTGGGGAAACATCAAAAGGCACAAAAATTTAAAAACCATGTGATCAAGGAACAGAACAATTGGAAAATAATCATAAACATTGTTGACACCTCTCTGAGGAGGATGTACAATTTAATATACTGTATAGGTAGTTCACTGCCACCAAACACGTCCACAATATAACCGCATATTAAAACAGCAATACAGAGCAAATCGCAGATAAATGTTCGCATCAAGGATGGACATATGCATTGTTTAGTATATCTCACAAAATTAACATTGCAGCTTATGGCTACTATTAATTGAAGAGTGGGGGAAAAGGGGTGGGAGTAAATGGAGGTTGTAGTTTGAATTTTACAGTTACAAAAAAAGGGACATAGCTAATGGCATCATTCATTCCAGGTGGAGAGGTTGCCCTCAGTTTAAAGATCCATCTGGCCTCTACCTGAAGGATTTTCTGGTCAAAGTTACCACCCCTAGTGTGGGGGTGTATGCGGGCTAGTACCTGTAATTTCAGTGTTGTTGTGCTGTAATCATGGACTTCCGCAAAATGCCTCAGTATTGGTTTTTCAGTGATACCTATCTCTATGTCCACAGCATGTTCTTTTATCCATCTCCAAAAATTCTGTTTGGTTTTACCAACGTAAAAGTTTCCACACATGTGAGTAAGTATACGGTGCCCATGGTGTCGCAATTAACAAAATGTTGCATAGTTAGATTCTCCCCAGTAGGTAGAATAACATTGTTGCCTGTGACAATGTATTTACAAAAGTCACAGTTACCACGGAAAATGCCTTTCGGTAGGGTGCCACAGGGGTCCCTAGAGCCCTATGGCATAAAATGACTCGAGGCTAAAATGTCTCGTAGAGACTGGTTGTATTTATAAATAATATGTGGTTGGGGTTCGACAAATAAATTCAGGACGGGATCGTCCCTAAGAAGGTGCCAGTGAGTTTTCAAAATTCTTTTTATAGTTGCGACTTGATTGTTGAATTTAGTAATCGTGTGGATACCTTGCGGTCGGGGTATGTTTTTTTTTCTCGCCTTGAAACAACAAGAGATCCCATGGGCTATCATTGGCGTTTATATATGCTTTCTTGAGAGATCTTTTGCTATATCCGCGATCTAAAAAGCATTTTTGCAACTCGTAAATACTGGCCTTTAGGAATAGAATTAGGTGAGAAGGGTGGGCACATTTGGAGTGTAATAGTGAGTTGCCCGCTGTGTCTTTTTGATGCAAACTGGTGGTGATGGCTCCTTCTAGGTATTTGTGTATATTTAAATCAAGGAAAGAGAGGGTATCTTTATGCCAGTTAAAAGTGAAGGATAAGTTTTAATTATTACGATTGAGTTCCTCCACAAACTCAGTCAGGAGTTCGGGAGTGCCTGGCCATAGAATGAGGATGTCGTCGATATACCTGCGCCACAGCAGGGTGTGGCACAGGTATATCGAAAAGACATCTGAGGCGAAAACCTCTTGCTCCCACCCCCCCCAGGTACAAGTTTGCGTAGGAGGGGGCACATTTGGTCCCCATTGCAACGCCTTGCACCTGGAGGTAGTGGGAGTCATCAAAGGTAAAAGCGTTATGGGTCAAGATGAAATGTAACATTTCAATAATGAAAGCATTGTAAGGAAGAGCATTGAGATTCCTTTCACTTAGAAACATAGATGTCATAGCGATGCCTTGGTCGTGTGGAATACTGGAGTATAAGGCCTCCACATCTATGGATGCAAGAATGGTATTGATAGGGACAAATAAACCATCTAAAACTGTTAAGATGTGGATAGTGTCCTTAAGGTGGGTGGATAGGCTTTCAACGTGGGGACATAGATAATCGTCTATCAAAGAACTGGCTTGTTGGGTGAGGCATCCTACCTCTGAAATAATGCTGAGAGAGCGATTTGTGAGTTTTTGGAAGGGCGTAAAACGTAGGGGTGATAGGGTGTTGTACCTTTAAGTAATCACGTGTGTTGTTTGAAATAAGGTTTTTTGAGAAAGCTGTATCTATGATTCTGAAGAACTCCCATTGGTAGTTATGGATCTTCGTGGGTGAGATCCGACGATACCAAGAGGAGTTCTCCAGAATCCTATAACACATAGCCATATATCCTTCTGTGGTTTGGATGACAAGGTTTCCTCCTTTATCGGACGATTTGATTACTACGTTCCTGTCAGTGTCTCTAAAATACATGGACGTAACAAGTCTATCATTTTCTACCCTGTGTCAAGGTACTTGACGGTAGAGCCTGATATGCAGGGAGCGGCCTCTCTTACTCCTCTGATACCGGCCCCCTGATAGAGCAGACAGGAGGCGCGGAAGTGCAGAGTCGCACGAGTGCCTGACGGGTCGTCTTCCTGGAACTGGGAACAGCAGCAGGGGGCACGGTGCTCGAGCAGGATTCTCCAGCTGGCGGAAGAGGCAGGTTAAGCAGACCGGGTCATACACTGGCGAGAACGTCAGGAGCAGAAGCGGAGGCAGAAGCGTAGCCAGAACACAGGCCAGGTCGGCAACGGGCTGGCAGCGTGGTAGTAGAAGGAGCAGGCAGGTGCGGAGGTCAGAACAAGCCGGGTCAGGTGCAGGCAGCAGGTAGCGGAGTCAAGGCAAGCCGGGTCGGTAAACAGATACAGGTATCAGAAGTAAGCAGGCAGGAACACACAGGAACGCTGTAGAACGGACAGCACTGGATGCAAGCACAGACCAAGTTTAAATAGCCTCTTGGTCATGTGCACGCAGGTGCACCGGAAGTGTTCTGGCAGAGGCTGAGGTCACAGGTCGACTTCTCCGTCGGCCATCTTGAGTACTGGCTGGTCTTCCCTGACATTGCCCCCCCCAACGGGCAGCCTCCGGATGCCCAATCTGGCTACTTTGTCAGGATAAGTCCTCTTAAAGGTTTGGATCAGTTCTTGGGCATGAATGTTGGTTTCAGGTTCCCACGAGTTGTCTTCAGGACCGTAACCCCATCCACTTAATAAGGTATTGAACTTGACCTCTCCTTCTCCTGCAATCTAAAATCGCCTCTATTTCAAATTCCTCTTCGCCGTCTATTACCACGGGTTCGGGTGGCTCTGTATTCCGATCCGGAAAAGAGTTAGGGATGGCGGGCTTCAGTAAGGCTATATGGAACACAGGGTGGATCCTGAAGGTCTCCGGTAATTCCAGTTCATAGGCGACATCGTTAATCTGCCTCTTTACAGGGAAAGGTCCCACAAATCTGGGGCCTAATTTCCTCGAGGGACAGGCTAATTTCAGGTTCGTTGTGGCTAGCCAGACTTGGCCCCCCGGGTTCAGGATCAACTCTCCTCTTCTCTTCTTGTCGAAGATCTGTTTATTGTAAGCCTGCGTCTTGGCCATCGTCTCTTGTAACAATTTGTTGTTGGAGTTAAAGAAATCCAACGTTTCGAGTACAGCGGGTACAGGGCATTCCGGAATGTTATTAAACAGAAAGGAAGGATGAAAACCATAGTTTGCAAAGACAGGGGATTGTTTCGTGGCTGAGTAAGAATTATTGTAGGCAAACTCGGCTAAGGGAAGTAGGGACACCCAATCGTCTTGTGAGAAGGAAGAAAAGCAGCACAGATATTGTTCCAGTGTTTGGTTGGTCCTTTCTGTCTGACCATTAGTTTGCGGGTGATAAGCTGAAGAAAATGACAATTCAATCCCCAAAGATTCACACAAGGATCTCCAGAATCTGGAGGTAAACTGGACCCCTCTGTCTGAGACAATGTTTGCCGGAACCCCATGGAGTCTTATAACTTCTCTGATAAAAATCTGTGCAGTCTCTTGTGCAGAGGGAGTGCCTTTCATGGGAATGAAGTGGGCCATCTTGGATAATCGATCAACGATCACAAAAATAGTACTGTAGCCCTCGGATGGGGGCAGCTCCACAATGAAATCAATTGAGATCATTCTCCACGGTCTATTCGGGACAGGTAATGGCTTCAACAGACCCCAGGCCCTGGATTTGCTGTTCTTATTACGGATACAAGTGGTACAAGATTCCACGTATTTCCTGCAGTCCTTCGCCACCCCCGGCCACCAGAAAGTTCGCTGCACAAGTTCAGAAGTCTTGCTGACCCCGAAGTGCCCTGCCAGCGCGTGATCATTGCACATACCCAAAGTGGCTGTTCGCAGATCTTCCGGCACAAAGATCTTATCCTCATACCAGAGTAGCCCCTCCCGTGTCCGTAAGGTGGTCCCGGGTGGTGTAGAACTTCCCACAGAGGCTTGCTTGATCTGAGTCATTAAGTCCCCTTGTAGAAGAAGGAAATTCCCAGAGGACAGGATCGTATCCGGGGGAGAGACATCTTGAGATTTGCTGAACATGCGTGATAGTGCATCCGGCTTTATGTTCTTGGATCCGGGTCTGTATGTCAGGTGAAAGGTAAATCTAGAAAAAAAAGTGCCCACCTGGCTTGACGGGGTCTCAATCTTCTTGCTGTCCTTAGATATTCTAGATTTTTGTGGTCTGTATAGATTAGGATTGGATGTGCAGCTCCCTCGAGAAGGTCAAGTCCACAAAACAGCTGCAGACTCCGGAGTCAATTATGGCGGTAGTCTGAATAGTCCTTCGCGGCAGCTGTAAAGAGATGAGAAAAGTAAGGTGAGCGGGATTGTTAAGTGAGCTTGGAGTAAGCAAGGTAGAAGTAGTGGAGAGGGACTTACGAGGTTTCACTGGGCAGGACCTCACGTAATGTCCGGATCCTCCGCAGTATAGGTACAGGTTCTGCTGGCGACAGCGTTGTCGCTCTTTGGTGGAGAGAGCGGGACGCAGCAGGCCGAGCTGCATAGGTTCCGGAGCATCAGGAGCCGGAGTGGCCGGAGCAGGTGGGGCTGGATTGAATGAACTGGGTGCCCGGGGTAACATCCATACCGGACGGGATGGAGCTGCCGCTCTTTCTAGTCTTCGTTCTCTCAGCCGGTGATCGATCTAAAGGGATAGATCAATCAGGGTTTCGAGGGTACCATTACGCGCGCTAGCTCGTCCTTGAGCGGTTCGGAGAGGCCCATGCGGAATTGGTAGCGTAGGGCGTCGTCATTCCAATTCGTGTCAAATGCCCATTGTCTAAATTCTGAGACGTAATCTTCCACCGCCCTACGACCCTGTTGGAGTGCATGGAGGGCTGCTTCTGCTGAAGCCGTCTGCTGGGGATCTTCATACAGCTGGGCCATGGTACTGAAGAATGTAGTTAAGTCCGATAAACAATCGGCCTTCTGTTCCAGGAGGCGGTGGGCCCAGGACTGTGGCTCGCCTTGCAGCAAGGAAATCACAAAGCCGACTTTTGTAGCTTCCAAAGAGAAGGTGCGGGGTTGAAGGGTGAAGTAAGGTTCACATGCGTTCCGGAACGCTCTAAACTTGCTGCGTTCACCCAGGAACCAGTCTGGGGTTGGTACCCTGGGCTCAGGTGGAAGCATAACCACTGCAGGAGCAGGAGAGGATCCTTAGGAGGAAGCGGATGCTAATGACAGTCCCTGAGGGGTGGCAGAGTCCGTCAGAGTCTGTAGGCATCCCTCCAGCTGAGTGTAGCCCCGCTGTAAGTCCTTGACAGCTTGTGCCAGGCCAGCCAGGTGCTGGCAAAGTTCATCCATGGGAGAGTGTCCCTGCGCAGGCTCAGACATGGCTGTCCGTTACTGTCACGTACCTGACGGTAGAGCCTGATATGCAGGGAGCGGCCTCTCTTACTCCTCTGATACCGGCCCCCTGATAGAGCAGACAGGAGGCGCGGAAGTGCAGAGTCGCACGAGTGCCTGACGGGTCGTCTTACTGAAACTGGGAACAGCAGCAGGGGGCACGGTGCTCGAGCAGGATTCTCCAGCTGGTGGAAGAGGCAGGTTAAGCAGACCGGGTCATACACTGGCGAGAACGTCAGGAGCATAAGCGGAGGCAGAAGCGTAGTCAGGACACAGGCCGGGTCGGCAATGGGCTGGCAGCGTGGTAGTAGAAGGAGCAGGCAGGTGCAGAGGTCAGAACAAGCCGGGTCAGGTGCAGGCAGCAGGTAGCGGAGTCAAGGTAAGCCGGGTCAGTAAACAGGTACAGGTATCAGAAGTAAGCAGGCAGGAACACACAGGAACGCTGTAGAACGGACAGCACTGGATGCAAGCACAGACCAAGTTTAAATAGCCTCTTGGTCATGTGCACGCAGGTGCACCGGAAGTGTTCTGGCATAGGCTGAGGTCACAGGTCGACTTCTCCGTCGGCCATCTTGAGTACTGGCTGGTCTTCCCTGACACCCTGATTTGCAGGTCTAAAAAAGGTATAGCAAAGGTGCTGGCCTCATGCTGGAGAACGATGCCCTGATCATTGGAATTGAGTTCACCAATGAACAGATCCAAAGAGGCACGATCTCCTTCCCATAGGAGGAGGACGTCATTAATGTATCAATGTATCAATGTATTGATCAAATTGGTCCTCCGTTGATCATAGATGACCTCCTCCTCCCATTTGGCCATAAAAAGATTGGCTATACTTGGTGCAAACTTGGCACCCATCGCCACTCCTCGACCTTGCAGATAAGAGCCATTAAACCAAAAATAATTGTGCTCATGGCAAAGTGAACGAAGTGGAGAAGGAACTGCCGCTGCAACCTACAGATGCCCGAATCCCTCTCCAAGAAACATTTCACGGCCTCTCTGCCATGACGATGAGAAATGATAGTGTATAAAGAGGCCACATCCGCAGTGGCCAAAATATACCCTTCCTTCCACATGATCTGTTTCAAAATATTAATGACCTGTGTACTATCCTTAAGGTGGGATGGAGTTTTAAAAACAAGGGGAAAACTGCAGGAAGTTATCTATCTATCTCCCAATCCTGGAAGTAACAGAATCACTTCTGCTAATAATGGGAGGGCCAGGTGAATTTAGGGGGTTCTTATGGACTTTTGGTAAATAATAGAACACCGGGATGCGGGCTGCTACCGGGATCAAGAAAAATGTTTCTTTTTTTTTCAAAATACCTTTATTGAAACCCTCATCTACTATTATCTGAAGTTCTCTTTTATATTTTAGAGTCGGATTGCTTCCAAGAGGAAGGTAAGTATCCGTGTCAGACAAGATTCTGTTCATCTCTCCCACGTAGGCAGTACTATCAAGAATGACAATACCACCCCCCTTGTCAGCCGGGCAGGCGGTAATGTCATTCTTCTGTTTAAGGGAATCCAGACCTCTTTCAAAAACTGCATCCATCCTTTTTTAATTTATAGTCAATTTCTCAAGATCTTTAAATACTAGGTCCCTGAAAACTCCCACTGATGGAGCTGAATGGCTCGGAGGGTTGAACAGCGAGGCATTTGACAGAGTGGTATGTTGAAACTCAGATGGAACCATAGTCCTATTACAAATAGGATTAGAGATAATATATCTTTGTACATTGATTTTCCGGATGTACTTGTACTTATATGGATATCCATATAAGTTTCGAATGTATTTAAGGGGCGCGGAGGGGCAAACTTCAGGCCATGATTCAGCACAACCTTCTCTTCATGAGAAAGAGAAGCTGTACTCAAGTTGAATAGTCCATTGTCTGCTAGACCCTCCTTTTTTGACCTTGTTCTCCTCCGCCCTCTGGTCCCTCGTTTGGTTCTACATTTCTTTTTAGACTTGATCCCTCCATGGGAAAAAATTATTACTGTATTTATCGGCGTATAACACGCGCCGGCGTATAACACGCACCCCAAGTTTAGGAGGGAATTTTACGGAAAAAAAAACTTTTAGGAGGGAAGTTGAAGGGAAAAACACCTTACATTTAAATGCCCATCATTGCAGCCTTCTCAATGCAGCCTTGCCCCAGTGCAGCCATGTCAGTGCAGCCTTGTCAGTGCAGCCTTCCCCAGTGCAGCCTTGCCCCAGTGCAGCCTTCGATCCTGTGATCCCCTGCCATCCTGGGCTTCAAAATTGCCGACCGCGATTTGAAAATGGCGCCGCCGGCGCCGAAATACACAGAGCCGGTCCTCGGCTCTTCCCGGCGGCTCTCATTCACTTTCGGCTCCACTCGTAGTCCCGCCCGGGATGGACGTGACTGTGAGCGGAGCTATCCGAACCTAGCCGAGTACACTCGGCTAGGTTCGGGCGGCGCTTAAGTGAAGCCGAAAGTGGCCGAGAAGAGCCGAGGACCGGCTCTGTGTATTTCGGCACCGGCGGCACCATTTTCAAATCGCGGTCGGCGATTTTGAAGATCTGACAGCTCAGGATCGCAGGGGATCGGCATATAACACGCACCCGCGATTTTCCCCTGATTTTAAGGGGAAAAAAGTGCATGTTATACGCCGATAAATACGGTATTTACATGATGACTGGTAGATTGGGTAGATTGCCAAAAACATTGTATAAGTGGTCAAACAAATTATGTTTACTACCAGCGATTACTGTGCCCACGAACCTCAACATTTTAAACTGTACAACAGTAAAGAAAAGCACATGGACCAGCACTAAAGTAATAATAATAATAATAATAATAAGAAGAAGAAGAAGAAGAAGAAGAAGAACACAGGACAAATACTTACTTTTTAGAAGCACTTTCCTGATCCTTCTATACTGATCGTGCTCCCTCAATTTCAGGTCTGACCAGCGTTTCCTCAATTGCTCCTTGGAGCGTCGTACCCCAAAATTCCTGTGCAGACTTCTCACAACTTTAGTCATGATCTTGGCCTGTCTCACATTAGGGTTTGTGTACGGTCCATACTTCCCATCATAGTCTGCCCTCTTCAAGATGTCCACCATCTCCACCATCTCTACAAAGGACATATTTGAGGCCTTATATCTCGTCCTGGATCTGGAACTGCCTTGCTCCGGGTTTTCCTCATCGTTGCTGCTCTCTGCACACACCTCCTGTGTCTCCGCCATGTGTTCTCCCACTGCCCCTAAAGAGAAGAGGCGGGGAATACACTAGAAAGGACAGGGGTGGAGTTTCACGTATGCACAGTGTATATAAAGCATAACACGCATGTGTCATACATACGATCTGTGAGTGGAGGACGGAGGATCGTAAGCGCCGATCGTGCAAACAAAAGGTACAATTTTAACTTGGGGCATCAGTGGTTAGTGGCCTATACTGCTTATAGATTGAGGCCTATATTGGGGCAAGATTAGGAGAGTTCAGCCTGACATTAGGGTTTGTCTTGTGTTGTGTCTTGCAGAGAAAATGGTGGATACATTTACTGACCCAGACATCCTGCCAAACTTCATTGACATGTACAGGGAGCTGCCATGTCTCTGGCTACTCCAACAAGCAAAAGAGGAAGGCAGCGCTGGATAAACTGTTGGAATTGGTGAAGCCGGTGACTCCCATGGCAGACATCAACTATTTGAAGGCCAAAATTGGTAGCCTGAGGAGCACATATAATAGGGAGCGCAAGAAGGTCCAGGATTCCATGAGATCAGGAGCAGCAGCAGATGACGTATATGTACCCAGGCTCTGGTACTATGACAGATTGCGTTTTTTGTCAGACCAGAGTGAACCCAGGCCATCACTATCTACACTTCCTTCCACACTTCCTTCAACCTCGGTTGAGGTTGATCACGAATTTCTGATTTAAGAAAGTGATTTACATATCAATAGACAGTAATAGCCAAAAATGATTGGGACAAGAATGAAAAATGCTGGGGTCAGAATGATAGTCTTTTCTATTTGTTAACATTTAATTTGAAACAGTCATGAGCTCAAAATTGTGTGTGATTGATGACCAAAAAACTAAAAGCTATGTACCATTTTCATACACAGGAAAATCTCAGCCAGGAGGTGGCTGTGGAAAGCAGCCTGACGGAATCCCAGGTTCCTCCCCTCCACCTTCCAACCAAAAAGACCAGGAAGGTGAGGAACCTGGAGCAGTCAGGGACTGCTTTAATTCGCCAGGCTACGGTGGAACTTACAACAACCCCTGGTGTCCACAAGTCGTTTGGCTGTGTGACAGCGAGTAAACTGGAACGCATGGAGGAGGGCCAATGCCTCGTCTGTGAGGAGATCATTCTTCAGGCTCTTAACAAGGGGATGAGGGGCCAACGCACAAATTAAAGCCACCTGTGTGAGTTGGACCATACTACTTCTCAACCACCTCCAGAAACACCACCAACACCAACACCACAACCACCCAACCCACCACAGCACCATGGAAGGAAACGTGGAAGGAAGTGTTGAGAGTGATGGCCTGGGTTTGGTGTGGTCTGGCAAAAGACGCAGGCTGTTGTAAGACCACAGCCTCGGGACATATATGTCATCTGCTGCTGCTCCCGATCTCTTGGAGTCCTGGACTGTATTGTGCTCCCTATTAAATGGACTCCTCAGGTTACCAATTTTGCCTGTTAAATAATTGAGGTCTGCCCTGGGGTACAAAGGCTTCACCAATTCCAACTGTTTCTCCAGCGTTGCCTTCCTCTTTATGTTGGTATGACCCCTATTAAATTTCAAATTTTTGTTTTGACAAATACTTGGCTATGTGTTTTACTTCAAAGAGGACAATTTGTTTGTGAGTAGGCAGGTACATTTAAAAAATACAATGTCAAATTAACAAGGGACACCAACATAGTTGTATCTCTTTAAGGTTAAAAAATACAAGATAATAATGGTGTAACTTGACACACAAACGACAAAAAATATTATGGAGATCACTATAAAAAAATAAAAATATTATTCTGGAGATCTTGAGAAAAAATAAATAAAAATGGAGATCCATATAAAAAAAAAAAAAAAAGATTATTCAGGAGATCACGAGAAATAATAAAAAATCCGTTTGACAGAACTCTGAATATCAGCAGCAAAGCAACTTCATTATTATAGCATTATAAAGAAGAAGAGAATGTGCTGCATTGAGAGATTTCAAAATTTGCCGTGTGATGAATGTGCTATCTCCATTACGAATG
Source organism: Lithobates septentrionalis (assembly GCA_037952835.1). Lineage (NCBI taxonomy): Eukaryota > Metazoa > Chordata > Amphibia > Anura > Ranidae > Lithobates > Lithobates septentrionalis. Next base: position 2,136,395 of record JBBDGP010000076.1, on the reverse strand, counting down.
CTAGTTTTACAAGACCAAGCACTTCCGTCGCGTACTTGATTCCGAGCGTGCATGAACTTTTGTGCGCACACTTGTGTACACACGATCGGACTTTCCGACAACAAACTTTTGTCGGCAGAAAATTTGAGAACCTGCTAGCAAACATTTGTTGGCAGAAAGTCTGACAGCAAATGTTCGATGGAGCATACACATGGTTGGACTTTCCGACAACAAGCTCACATCCAACATTTCCCGTCGGAAAGTCCGACCATGTGTACGTGACATAAGACTATCACATCATACTCAGAATTAGAGATTGCATAGAGCTCAAGGGACAGAAGTGCTCAAACTGATCACTTTGTAAACCAACCCATTCAGTTTAAAATAGAAATGAAAGGCAAAACATGTTTCTATAGATATAAGAATACCCTTTTTTCCCCTTTTTTTTATAAGTGATCACATTCCCTCTGTTCTCAGCTGCATAAGGAGCTGGGGGAGGAGAAGCAGCAGCACACTGAGCTTCCCAGTGAATGGCTGTGCAGGGGGGGAGTGTTAGGACAAGTCTGATATTTGGAGGGGAACACACTAAGTTCCCAGCACAGCTAGAGAACTGACCACAGTGTGCTCTCCTACTTAGTGTGGTCAGTTTTTATTAGGGAAGTAGAGGCACTGGCAGGATTACCAGGGATTTCACATAAAGGAAGCAATACACAGAACAGGATACGTTCTCATACAAGTACATGCTACAGCAGGCACATATCAAGAATATGAAGTGTTGGGGTAACAGACGCTTTAAGACACAGAGCACAGGGGTCAGAAGAGCATAATGCAGAAGTTGGGAGTGCATTTCGCACAGAGTGCAGCGGTCAGGAGATTACAGCTCTCCCCTCTCCTTCTGTGCTGTGCAATGAACACTCTGGGTTGACCCCCTCTATCCGCCTTCCTTATCTGATCCTTGGCCTTGTATCTCTAATGCCGCGTACACACGGTCGGACTTTTCGTCTACAAAAGTCAGACAGCCTGTCCGACAGACTTCCGGCAGACTTCCGGCAGACTTTCGGCAGACTTCCGGCAGACTTCCGGCAGACTTTCGGCGGACTTGCGGCAGACTTTCTAACGAACGGACTTGCCTACACACGACCACACAAAAGTCTGACGGATTCGTACGTGATGACGTACACCGGACTAAAATAAGGAAGTTCATAGCCAGTAGCCAATAGGTGCCCTAGCGTGGCTTTTTGTCCGTCGGACTAGCACACAGACGAGCGGATTTCGGGGTCCGTCGTAGTTACGAAGTAAAGTTTTAAAGCATGTTTCAAATCTAAAGTACGTCGGATTTGAGGCTAAAAAAGTACGTTGAAAGTCCGGAGAAGCCCACACACGATCGGATTACCAGCCAGCTTTAGTCCGTCAGCGTCCGTTGGACTTTTGTAGACGAAAAGTACGACCGTGTGTACGCGGCATTACTCTTCCTCCTGTGTCTTATGGTTGGCCCATCAATGTGATGGCAAACCTCACTGATCAGTCATTAGGCAATCTTGAACATAACTGAGGAGACAGTAACTAACATGCCACCTTACATAGGTACAGGTTTATTTTAAATTCTATGTGTAGCCGATTGACCACAAAAAAAAAAACAAACAAGATTTTATCATGGTGGTAGTGCTGAGTGATTAGAAGTGCTGATGTTCATGTGGGAAGATCAGTGTGATGCGGCGAACAGAAAACACACAGAGGCCAGATGCAATTTTAAAAAACATATTATAATTAAAGTCCAGCAAAAACAAACAGGCCCGGCGGGAAAGCAACCCAACTGGGAGCACTCATGAGTTGTAATAGCAAAGTGGCAGTAGAGTGGTGGACCAAAGTTGCAGACAGCGTCTGTCTCAAGGGGCGGAATGTGGCCTTGCCGGTCTGCTCCCAAATGGGGAGGCTTCCAGGAAGGATGACATGTCCCTACGCTTTGTCTTCACCCATGAAACCTTTCTCTGACGCTAAGCACTGTCCCTGACAGACAGGTGATCTGTCCCTACTCTAGCCACTTGCAAAATGCACACCAGACCCAGGAGCCAGGGTTTTAAATAGACTTTAACTGAAAAACACCACAAATGACACAGCACCTGCTTAAGCTATCAAAGAATTGTATTTGGACATATATAGTATACAATAGTATGTGGTACAAAAAAGCCAACACCCACCTTCGAGGAAGACTCTCCACCTGCAGAAAAGACAAAATCCCCCACTACCCCTAGGCTCCCATTCCGCCCTAATTCCTAAATATTCCAAATATGTCCCTAAAGCCACTAACCTGTTTCCTTTTTACAGGCTCCACACATCTAGCCAAGGTTAATAAGCTACTATACACCCAGGGGGTGTCAGCACACATGCATGGAAAGCTAGACTTGGCAGATGGGATAGGAGATTGTCTAAGGTCCTCATTGTGAACAGAACATCTGTGTATAATTCTTACTTTTATTTTATTTCAGAAGCAGTATTAGAATTGTATGATTAAAAGTTCTTGTGAAAGAGTTGTCGAGCCATAAGAGCTGTATGTTTTCCCTAGGATGTATTTTTGAAACAAAATATTAAAAATGCTGTTCCTTTTTTTTGCCAGTAGATGGAGTATTTACCTTAGAGAAGATCTAGTAAAAATTGTTCTTTACAATAAAGACACCCAGCAATAAAATAAACTTTAGAAGCATGTTTATTAAAAAAAAAAAAAGAAGAGGGTTAATGTGGGTGCATACACCTCTCTAGATTCACCAGTTCAGGGGGATACATACCATTCAGACCAGAGAATACAAATGAGACTAAAATCTTTATTTGCTGCCCTTTGAATGTAGAGCAATTATATGTAGCAATATAAAAAGTGTAAGTGAGTGCTGTGGCAAATCTTTCATAGGAACCATTGACAATAAACCTAGTAGTGTTGCATAGACATGCACAAGGGGTGTGCCAAGTGTGCCTGGGCACACCCTAATAACCCCAGTGCGGCGTAGATTCCCCCTGCTGCCCGGGTCCGTTTCATTTAGAGGCCGCTACCTTTTCTAAATGAATGAGTGATTGGTACAGATCACTCACTGTGTTCATTCATAACCGAAGCCTAGTAAACTGTTTACTAGGCTTCAGTTTGTGAATGAAGAAGGCGCTGAGTATAGAGCACTTCCCATTCATTCACTGTTCAGTGTAGCTGACGCTGCAGAGAAAGGGGCTGGGGGAATCGCTGCTCTTTTCTGTCGCAAAAGTGAGACATCAGGGGTCTGTTTAGACCCCAGATATTTCACCAAAGCCCCCAGTGGGGCTCCTAAAAGAATTATAAATACACAATATTGTAAAAAATAATAAAAATAAAAAACTACTGATAGTGCCCAACTGACACCAATCTCTGCCCTACTGACCCCATCCACATTTTAATACATTTTAAAATGTTTGTTTACATTGATAAGTGTGTGTCTGTGTGTGTGTGTGTGTGTGTGTGTGTGTGTGTACACAGTATCTCACAAAAGTGAGTACACCCCTCACATTTATGTAAATATTTTATTATACCTTTTCATGTGACAACACTGAAGAAATGACACTTTGCTACAATGTAAAGTAGTGAGTGTACAGCTTGTATAACAGTGTAAATTTGCTGTCCCCTTAAAAATTACTCAACACACAGCCATTAATGTCTAAACCGCTGGCAACAAAAGTGAGTACACCCCTAAGTGAAAATGTCCAAATTGGGCCCAAAGTGTCAATATTTTGTGTGGCCACCATTATTTTTCAGCACTGCCTTAACCCTCTTGGGCATGGAGTTCACCAGAGCTTCACAGGTTGCCACTGGAGTCCTCTTCCACTCCTCCATGACGACATCACGGAGCTGGTGGATGTTAGAGACCCTGCACTCCTCCACCTTCCATTTGAGGATGCCCCACAGATGCTCAATAGGGTTTAGGTCTGGAGATATGCTTGGCCAGTCCACCACCTTTGCCTTCAGCTTCTTTAGCAAGGCAGTGGTCGTCTTGGAGGGGTGTTTGGGGTCGTCATGTTGGAATACTGCTATGCGGCCCAGTCTCCGAAGGGAGGGGATCATGCTCTCCTTCAGTATGTCACAGTACATGTTGGCATTCATGGTTCCCTCAATGAACTGTAGCTCCCCAGTGCCGGCAGCACTCATGCAGCCCCAAACCATGACACTCCCACTACCATGCTTGACTGTAGGCAAGACACACTTGTCTTTGTACTCTACACCTGGTTGCCGTCACACACGCTTCAGTGCCCACCTGTGCCGCCTTATCAGTGCCCATCAGTGCAAGCAGGGAATCCAGGACCTTATGGAAAGAGATGATCAGCAGACAGGCAGAACTCACAACATGAAAGGAGATTTTTCAAGTAAATGTATATTGGATTGAATGCTATAACCATAGAACTCATTTAAAGCCCAACTCCAGTAAAATAAAAAAATCCAACCTTGCAGTGTGACTCCCCTGCACGCGATATGTCTAGAGGGCATCACAAGACGTTTTATCGATTACTGCTCCGTCCGGCTCCAGTACTCCTACTCTGCCTGAAGCGCTGGTCTGTGGGTACAGCTTCAGCATACAACATAGTGAGATTTATCCTTTATGGTATGCTAAGGAGGCTGGAGTACAACTAGAGCCGCTGACAGCTTACAGAGCAGGCTGCGTGGGAACCCATTGAAGTGCTGGAGGGACCCTGCTGGAGCGAGGACAGTACTTGCTCCTTATTTTTTGTTGTCCCTAGACTAAATGAGCTATTAACCCTTGCAGTGTAGGAAGATGGACCCACTGGAAGGGTGGATTATTTTCTTTCCTGGAGTTGGGCTTTAAGATCCAAAGAGTACTGATACACAAGGCATTTATATATAAACACCATATTCTCTTTGCCCTTTGAAATTTCCTTTTAGTTCATTGCATGAAAACATACCTTTATTGGGCATTACACATCTACTTCATATTCTCATTTTCTATTTCTTGGTATAAACTTTATTATGCAAATCTCTCTGCAAGTCGCTAAGTTTCCTGGTGTACACTCTAAAGCAGCTGCAATAACATTCTTTTGCTGAATTTTTAATACAATAGAATTCATACAGGTTTACAAGTCATGATTTAAAAACCTGATTAGCAGCTGGATCAAAGTATCAGTCACTTCAAATATTAATATTTAAGTAATTAATTAATACTTGTAGGCAAAATGCCATCTTCTTAGATGACTTCATTCACATAGCTGCTCAGGGGCTGTACAGTGTGCAGAGCCTGCATAATGACATTCCCAGGACCTGCTGCCGCCACGTACAACCTCCCATTGAGATGCAGTAGAAGAGGTGGTTGTACACGGTAGTACACTAGAGTTTGTGTAAAGCACCCCCATGACCACTGACATTTGTTCCAAACACACACCATCGGCATTCAGAGCATACAGTACATCAGTTCGCATAGATGTGCTTTACACAACCCCAAGTGCATGCAGCCGCCTCTTCTAATGTATCTCAATGGGTGGCTGTACACAGCAACACAAGGTCCTGGAAATTCCATTACGCTGACTCTGCATGGTGTACGGCTTTTTTTTTACAGTTCTGTGCATGAAGTCTATTCCTCAGAGACTCAAACAGCTACACCATAATTTTGGGCTTTGTTCTGACACCCCATGAAGTCTTCTTTCTGCTGCTGCATACTACACAGTTACATAGTTAGTCTGGTAGTAAACTAGTAGTACTACTTAATATTTAAACCATAGACATTACATTCTGACCATACAATCTACTTTAGAATTACCAAAACTATGTAACTTGAAGACCTAACTAATCTATCCAATCAGTTTATATCCAATCAAGCAGGCCCTTGCACTACATAGTTGTTAGTAGATCTAAAAGAGATGGCACAATCAGATTGTAAGGTGGGTAGTAAACTTAACCGCTTGCCGACCAGCCGCCGTCATTATACTGAGACAGGTTGGCACGATCCTGCGAACTGTCGTAGCTATACGTCGCACAGCGGGGGTGCCGATGCTCATGGCCAACGGTTGCGATGACCGCCGGCCACGAGCGATCGCGAGCACGAGGGACAGAACACGGAAGTGTGTGTGTAAACACACAAATCCGTGTTTTGTTTTGAGAGGAATGACAGATCGTGTGTTCCTATTAGCTAGGAACCACGATCTGTCACTTCCTCTAGTCAGTCCCCCTTCAGTTAGAATCACCTCCCAGAGAAGTTAACCCCTTGATCGCCCCCTAGTGTTAACCCCTTCACTGCCAGTGAAATTTTTACAGTAAACAATGCATTTTTATAGCAATGATCACTGTATAAATGCCAATGGTCCCAAAAATGTGTCAAAATTGTCCGATGTGACCACCATAATGTCGCAGTCACGATAAAAATTGCATTACGCCATTAGAAAAATAATAATAAATGCTATAAATCTATCCCCTATTTTGTAGACGCTATAACTGTTGCGCAAACCAATCAATATACACTTATTGCGATTTTTTTTTACCAAAAATATGTAGAAGAATACATATCAGCCTAAACTGAGAAAAAATTGCTTTTTCTAAAAGAAAAAAAAAAGGGGGGGGATATTTATTACAGCAAAAAGTACAAAATATTGGGGGTTTTTTTTTCAAAACTGTCGCTCTTTTTTTGTTTATAGCGCAAAAAATAAAAACCGCAGAGGCAATCAAATACCACCAAAAGAAAGCTCTATTTGTGCGGAAAAAAAAGACCCCAATTTTGTTTGGGTGCAACGTCGCGCGACCGCGGAATGATCAGTTAAAAAAAAATGGCCCGGTCATTCTGCAGCTAAATCTTCAGGGGCTGAAGTGGTTAAAGTGGATGTAAATCCGATTCATGAAATTTGAGCTGGGCAAATATATCTACAGTGTTTTCCTATCCCTCTTCAAAGCCCTAAGTCCCGTGGCTTTCTCCTGCTCCGTTCTTCTGTTATCAGCATGATACCTTCTGACAAGTTCTTCTTCAACTGTGATAAAACCCGCCTGAAATTTGTGTCAGATTAGCAGTGAGCTGGTCTATTCACAACACATCTCTGCAAGTCTCTGCCTATAGGGAGGGGTGCATGGGGTGCCTTTCCTCCAATTAGCTGTCTCATAGTGTATGGCAAGAATTAACACCCACAGGTGAATCAGGAAGAGAAAATTCTAACAGGACGGCACTTGCTAAATAGTATATAAAGCTGCAGACAGCAGATATACATGTAAAACTTATGTAGGGAGATTTGTTTCATCTCTGTGTATCATCCGAGGCTGTTCACTTCACTGGGTATATGTGAGGGTTTACATCCACTTTAAGAGAAATGAACAATGCATATGAAAATTGTTTCTAAAGTAGGGATGGGCCAAACGACCCTTTGTTTGGTTCGCACCAGAACTTTCTAACATCGCAAAAGTTTGGAACCGAATAACAAACCCCATTGAAGTCTATGGGACTTATATGCAAATAATTGGGCATACAATGCTTATGGGAGTCCGGGTACTGCCCTGGGGGACATGTATCTATGAAAAAAAAAGTTTGAAAAAAACGTCATTTTTAAATGAGCAGTTATTTATTGATGCTTAAAGTGAAAGCATAACAATTCCTTTCAATATAGTGCCTGGGGGGTCCCCTTAGTCCACCTGTAAAGTGGCACATCTGTACTGTATATGGAAGCTGTTGCAGCAATAATTATATGTCCCTGTCAAACAAAAAAAATTGGTCTTTGGGTGTTAATTGTGCCCATGAAACCTACACCAAAAAAACATTCTTCCAGATGAAATCAACACCCTCAACACTAAGCAGCCTAGAAACCCTGCAGAGATTCCACATCCCAAAAACACTTAATCGGCGACATCGGCATCACAGGCTTCATAGCGGCTGGTAATTCAGGACTGATTCCGCTGAATAAAAGTCAGACGGTCCATGGAGTCTGTGGACAGACGCGTTCTATGATCAGTAACAAAACTTCCACCAGTGTTCGGAAAGCATGCTGGATGCAGGGCAGCTCAATAGCACACTGTGCAATTTCTGCCCAGTGGTCTATTCTCATGACCCAGTAAACCAGTGGATCATCGACTGGAAAAGTCTCCATCTCTGTTTTCACCCCTAGATAATTGTCCACCATGTGATGCAGATGCTGCCGATGGGATGTGGAAGCTGACAGCCCTGGGCAGAGAGGACAAAAAAAATTGAGAAATGAATCACTTAAGCGGCCACCTTCTCCACCGCTCCTCTCTTGACCAACAGAAGCCTCAAAATTATGTTTTCCATGACACTGTAACCTACCAGAGTCAGGAAAAGTGTATGATAAACTCCTCTTTAAGGTGTCCTCAAGAGATTTCATCTTCTGCACTCTCTGTGGGGACTGGATGAGTTCTGAGACTTTTCCCTTATAACGGTGGTCAAGGAGGGTTGCCAGCCAATAGTGATCCTTTTTACTTTACGCCACGTATTCTTGGGTCCTATCGCAGGCTTTGAATCATGAGGGAGTCCATGCACCGCAAATTTGAGGAAGCATGAGAAGCAGACTTCTCAGGGTCACTGAGGTTTACAGTATCTGGAACTGCCTCCTCCCAGCCACGTACTACTCCCAAGGGTTCTGGGGATGGAAAACCATCTCTTACTGTTTGACGTATGTCTTCATCTACTTCAATGCCTCCGAAAACTGCCAGAATCCTCCTCCTCCTCTTCCTCCTCCTCCTCCTCTCTCTCCTTTTGTGTGTTCTGTGGCATAGGAACAATGGGGTCTGCATAAAGTGGGCCTTGGGAGGAAAGGAAGTCCTCCTCTTTCTCCTGCTGCTCTGCCTCTAGTGCCCTGTCCATAATGCCACGCAGAGCCTGCTCCAGCAGGAAAACAACAGGGATTGTGTCACTGATGCATGCATTGTTACGGCTCACCATCCTTGTAGCCTCCTCAAATGGTGACAGTACAGTGCATGCATCCTTTATGAGCAGCCATTGGCGTAGGGAAAAAAAGCCAAGCCGGCCTGAGCCTGTCGTTGTGCCATACTCAGACAGGTACTCTTCTTCTGCTGCATGTGCAGCCGCTGCAGAATTGCCAAAGTCGAGTTCCACCTGGTGGGCATGTCACAAATCAGGTTTATGGGCAGGTGGAATTCCCGCAGAATTTCAGCCAATCAAGCACTGGCTATGTATGATCGCCTGAAATGGTTACAGACTCTTCTGGCCTGCTTTAGTAGATCTTCCAACCCTGGGTACCTATTTAGGAAATGCTGCACCACCAAACTGAGGACATGTGCCAGGCATGGCACATGTGTCAACTTTCCCTGTCTAAGGGCAGACAGGAGGTTTGTGCCATTATCACACACCACCATTCCTGGCTCCAGCTGGCTTGGCATGAACCACCTCTGGGCCTGTCCCTGCAGAGCTGCAAGAATCTCTGCTCCGGTGTGGTTCCTGTCCCCTAGACACACCAGCTGAAGCACTGCATCGCACCTTTTAGCCTGACTCATTGAATAGCCATTTGAACGCTTAGGGGGTACTTGAGGTTCATAGGACAATTCAGCAGAAGAGGGCATGGAAGAGGGGGAGGAGGAGGGGGAGGGGGTAGAGCTGACAAATCTCACACCAATCTCGCAGCATCACCAGCTGTATGAAGACGTGGGGGCACAACAAGCTGCAGCACTGAGCCCTGTCCTGCATCCTTCCGAGTTGCAAGCAGAGTTACCCAGTGTGCTGTGAATGAAATATATCATCCCTGCTCATGCTTGCTGGACCACGTGTCAGCAGTAAGTTGTGTCATAGGTGGAGACCTTTAAATTCTCCCATTTAGAAGAGTGTAGCTCTCATGGTTCAGAGAAGCAGGATCTCACAAATCTATGGAAATTGGAGGACCCACTAATCATGGGGTACTTTGTCGCAGTAAGTGGGCTTAGCACCATATAGCAATATGGTGTGACCAAATCCCCATATTTTTGAAAATGTCTTTTTGAGAATGTTTAGGTGTTTTTAAACTAGCCTTGCTGGAGGTGAATGTGTTTTTTTGCATGTGTGCGCTGTAATATTTTTCTTCTATTGTATGGTCTTATGGCTGCACCAGCTTTAATGTGAAGGTGTGCCCCCCAAATATCTTGTTTGTGTATTGTATGGATTCTGACCAAATCCTTTTGGGATAGGAGCACCCTATTCCCTCATTAAGTACCTCTCATTAGTGTCCACTTGTTTAATAGGTGGAGATCTTTAAATTCTCCCATTTAGAAGAGTGTAGCTCTCATGGATCAGAGAAGCAGGATCTCACAAATCTATGGAAAGTGTAGGACCCACTAATCATGGGGTACTTTGTCGCAGTAAGTGGGCTTAGCACCATATAGCAATATGGTGTGACCAAATCCCCATATTTTTGAAAATGTCTTTTTGAAAATGTTTAGGTGTTTTTAAACTAGCCTTGCTGGAGGTGAATGTGTTTTTTTGCATGTGTGCGTTGTAATATTTTTCTTCTATTGTATGGTCTTATGGCTGCACCAGCTTTAATGTGAAGGTGTGCCCCCCGAATATCTTGTTTGTGTATTGTATGGATTCTGACCAAATCCTTTTGGGATAGGAGCACCCTATTCCCTCATTAAGTACCTCTCATTAGTGTCCACTTGTGTCATAGGTGGAGACCTTTAAATTCTCCCATTTAGAAGAGTGTAGCTCTCATGGTTCAGAGAAGCAGGATCTCACAAATCTATGGAAAGTGTAGGACCCACTAATCATGGGGTACTTTGTCGCAGTATGTGGGCTTAGCACCATATAGCAATATGGTGTGACCAAATCCCCATATTTTTGAAAATGTCTTTTTGAGAATGTTTAGGTGTTTTTAAACTAGCCTTGCTGGAGGTGAATGTGTTTTTTTGCATGTGTGCGCTGTAATAGTTTTCTTCAGCAGTAATGTAGACTTTGCGGCTGACTGCCTTGTACAACAATGCCACAACATTAGCGCCTTGAGGCGATTCAGTTCGCATTTGCAGCGCTTTACAAATCATTCATTCATTCATTCAACATTGCCTTTCACGTGAAGGTAGAGAGCTGGAATGGCCTTACGTGAAAAGAAATAGTGACTGGGAAACTGCCATTGTGGTACAGCACATTCTGCAAATTCATGGAAGGGGGCAGAATCCACCAGGTGGAAAGGCAGAAGTTGTAGAGCCAGCAGCTTTGACAAGCTTGTATTTAGACCCTGGGCATGTGGGTGGCAGGGACTGTATTTTTTTTTTTCCGCTGCAGCAGATGGGGCAGAGAAATTTTCCATAGTCTACAGCTGGTGGTGCGCTGCAAGGACCTGGGACACCCTGCGCTATACCATCATCCCTGTCAGTGGAGGCTGCTGAGAGGCCATGAGGTATAGCAGGGATAGACTGAGGTGAGGAGGGACAGATTTGTGCCTCTTTTGTGTGGCTTTTAGGTGCTCTTGCCAATGGGCTGAGTGGTGGGAGGTTAAATGCCTTGTGAAGCATGTGGTACCCAAATGGCTGGCGTTTTTGCCACGCTTGATGTGCTTAAGACAAAGTTTGCAAATAGCAACAGTGCAATCGGCTGCACATGTACTAAAAAAGGCCTAGACAGCTGGGCTGTGGGGAGTGGGTCAGGAGATAACATCTCCACAATGTGATGGAATAGGGTGGCTGCTCTCTACTCTTCCCTGATGGCGGCCTCATTGGGGTTGTGCCTCACCCTCACTTTCCTCCTCTGCTCTATCTGGCACCAAAGTCGAGTCAGTGACCTCATTATCATAATCATCATAATCTCCTCCATCATCATTGCCTGTCACATACCTTACAGTGGAGCCCGAAATGAGGGTGGCCTCTTGCACGGTTCCGGTCCAAGCACCCCTGGTGGTGGGTACAGGGAGTGCGAGGGCAACGAAAGGGTGCAAGTGCCTGCAGGTAGGAGGCTGGAACTTGGAGATACAGGAACCTCTGCTGAGGAGATGTGTGAACTGATCACCAGACTTGTTCAGCGGGAGCCAGATCAGGATCAACTGCAGAATCAGGAACAGGCAAGAGTCGGCAACAGGCTGGCAGCGGGGTACCGAATCAGAAGGCAAACCCGTAGTCAGGAACAGGCAGAGGTTGGCAACAGACAGGCAGCAGGGTACAGAATCAGAAGGCAGAGCCGTAATCATAAGTCCAAGCCAAGGTCAGTATTGCAGGTAGAGGCAGGTTCAGCAGGCAGGGTAAATCCAAGAGAATGGTCAGAAGATAGCCGGGTTTTCAGGAACAAGGTCAATCAGGCAGAGTAACAACAGGAACACAGGGTCAAGCTGAAGCCGATCCAGCACTGATGCTAGGCAGACTCTCTGTTTATATAGGCTGCTGTGTGCCAGGATTCATGCGTGCGCGCATGCCTGTTAGCATCTTAGCGCATTGGCGCATGCACGTTAGTGCTTTGGCACTCGCGGGTGCGCGTTAGCGCGCAAGTTGGCATGGAGGTGCCAGTGTGCATGCCCACTCTGGATCTCATTTGTCTCTGGCTACGGTTCTGTGCATGCACATTGGCATTAGCGGAACGAGGATTGGTAGCTGCTGCACGGAGACGGGTGCTTGCTGTGTGAGTTTTCTGACATTACCACTGGAGGCAACTTGGTAATACGCTGCGGCTGGGGGAACATAAATGCAATTTGTGTACCAGTGTTCTCCCCTCTCTGTAGGCTTATGTTCCTGCATTCCTCAACCTCAGAACCAACATCTGAATCGAGTAATAGCTGTGCATCGTCAAGTTGCGAGTGGCTGACGTTGTGTTCAAATAACTCTGCTGACTCCTCCATGCCTGATGCTGGGGCTAAGGCAGGAAAAGCTGTGGACAAGGAGGAAGTTTGACACTCTGGCAGCTGCAGGGGACTGCGCACTAGTCTCTGCTTGGGTTACGGAGGATGAGGACGGTTTAGTAAGCCAGTCCACCACCTCCTCTGCATGCTGTGGCTGGATAGCATGGGCAACATCACTAAACAGAGAAAATTATGCCCTGCCTGAGGACTTACCACGTCCACCTTTGTCTGTGGACACATACGCTGCTGGCCCCCTTACAGTGCCATGGGAACATGTGCCTCTCCTTGTTGTCCTCCCAGACATGATGGGGGGGTGCTTATTGACAAATGTAATAAAGATGTACACGTGGATGCACTTTAATCAATGGAAAGTGGTGTTTGGTGCACTTTAATTTGAGTATTCACTAAACCGACACACTCCACACATACACTATAATATACTGCAATATACTGCTTCAAACGTGCAGTAATGCAATGAAATATACGGCATTAAACTTGCAGTAACACAATAAAATATACAGCGTTAAACTTGCAATAACGCAATTAAATATACGGCGTTAAACTTGCAGTAACGCACAGAACTATACGGCGTTAAACTTGCAGTAATGCACAGAACTATATGACGTTAAACTTGCAGCAACGCAATTAAATATACAGTGTTAAACCTGCAGTAATGCACAGAACTATATGGCAATAAACTTGCAGTAATGCACAGAACTATATGGCAATAAACTTGCAGTAATGCACAGAACTATATGGCGTAAAACTTGCAGTAATGCACTGAACTGTACAGCATTAAACTTGCAGTAATGCAACTGAAATAAACTGCATTAAGCGTGCAGTAACGCTCCGAGAAATGTACTGCGTTAAATGGCACGTAACGCACTGAAATATAGGGCGTTAAACTTGCAGTAACGCAATAAAATACACTGTGTTAAACGGTCACTACACTCACACTGACTGAACTATCCCTACATTCACACTGATGTAAGATTGGATTGAATTATGCTGAAGCCTTTGTGGCATGGCATGCCATGCCGCTTTGATTTTATTTGAATGTGAGTGCACTATTTTAATTTTTACTAAATACATTTTATTTGTGCTACTGCACTATGAGGACTGGTTTGTTCTTATATTTCTTTAATGCATGAGCGGAGTGTGACGGGAAGCCAGACCATACCTTGTTGGAAAAGTTTTGAATGTTTATTGTGTGACTATTGTATCTAAAATGGAGACTGATTTTTCAAATGGCTTCTAAGGACACATTGCTTTAACTTATTTTTTGTCTATTGTTTCGACTAACTGCCTGAGGTCAGAAAACCACAAGCTTTGCTATATAAGGGAATAGATTGTCAAAGTACATTGTGATGTTCCCAGGTTGAGGAAGGGAGTAACGTGAGCCTAGAGGGGGGGGTGCCCAAGAAGGACAAGAAACTGGCAGTCACGTTCCCCCAGCTGCAGCGTACTGCCAAGTTTGCTCCAGTGACGAGGAGGGAGGGGATGATGAAGTCACTGACTGTACTTGGGTGCCTGAGAGAAGAGAGGAGGAGGAGGCACAACTCCAACGAGGCAGGATGTCCTCTACGGGGCAGCTTAAGGGCAGCCACCCTATTGTATCACACCGAAGACCTCCGCCGGTGTAGGGCGCTGTTGACTCCCCGCTGACTTTTAAAAGTTCATTGGTGGGGGCCTTTTTCGACATGTGTGCAGCAGATCGCACCGTTGCTGTTTGCAACCTATGTCTGAAGCGGAACAAGGCGTGGCCAGTAACGTTTGTTTTGCTGTCTCTGCCCCTGTTCAGAAGATTTCACCTCACTTTCTGTTCCAATGACGATTGGATTTTGAAAATTTTGGGTTGTTGTGAAAACAAGCCTTGATGATAAAGCATCAGTGGAGGTACCTTTTTCACATAATAACTCTTACAGGAGAGAATTTCCCTTCCTAGGGGTAGATTTCCTCTCACTTCCTGTTGTCTCCCTCTGTTTGTAAGTAGGAGTCGTTTGTAAGTCGGATGTTTGTAACTAGGGGACCGCCTGTATACAGTATATTGCCATATAAAAATTGAAAGCAATACATAATGACAAAGAAACAATATAAACTCCCCACCATCTACTAAATATCTAAAATAATATGACATAAATAATCATATAAAAAATATGAATTTACTTAAATGGAGTTTCACCCAAAACAGCAATATGTATTCTATCCTATTATAAGCAATAACAGCCATAGCTCCGCTGCTTTCTTGCTGAACAAGATTATTAAAGCATTAAGGTTCCATGCATACTATTGTTTTTTTATAAGTTCAAAAAATGCTAGAAAAAAAAACCATGGATGAAAAACGCTGATAATATCGTTTTTTTGCTGGCTTCTAGTAGTGTTTTAGGAGCGTTAGCATTTTTACAGTACATGAAGAAAAAAAAATCTGCTCAAAAAAAGCTTTTAGTAGCATTGAGCGGTTTTTTTTCTGCCAGGAAAATGCTCCCAAAACTCTACAAAAACTATTTTTTTCTGCTCCTAGACATTGAATCTTAAAAAATGCTAATAGCCTAAAGCAGTGTGAATGGACACATAGTATAACACTATTTAGGAGCAGAAAAAAATGCTAATAGCTTCTAGGAGCTTAAAAAAATGCATGCATGAAGCCTTATATGTCAAGGCAGAACAAAAAAAAAAAAAATACAATATATACTATTTAAATACACACACAGAATATACTGTATATTATATAGTATATCTCTGCAATAAAGACACACTTTATCATGCCTTATCCATTTAAAGACCTCGCAAGTGCAGAAAATTGTTGGTTGATGTGCCAGAAATACACTCAACTCTGAAGTCCTGCGGTGGGCTGACACCACACAGCATTTTTGTGGACTGAATGGTGTCATCCCTACCCAGTTGTGTTTTCTGAGCTATTTAAAACCTCCCACTCGCTTATTCTCCACTGCAGTCACTAAGCGCACTATATCTAAAAAATTTGCTGCACAAATTGTTTTAGCATTCACAAAAAAAATCACAAATAATACCCATAATGTTTGTAATAGGTATGAAATGTCAGTTTCTAATTGTTGCCTTTCCCAGGGCGAATGTAACATTCTCTAACATTTGTTCCTAAGAGAAAAAAAAAGTAGAATTCCAGTCCAATCCCAACTATACCTAAACCTACTCTCACCCTCATTTTAAGTCTATTCTAACTACCCTGTAAAGCAGGGATCTCCAACTACGGCCCTCCAGCTGTTGTGGAACTACACGTCCCATTAGGCATTGTAAAACTCTGACATTCACAGACATGATTAGGCATGATGGGAATTGTAGTTCCTGAACAACTGGAGGGCCATAGTTTGAAGACCCCAGCTGTAAAGGATCAATGTCTATACTTATCTATGCTGAGGGTGCTCTGGTCCGGTCACATGATCACCCCAATGGCTGCCTTCAGGGGAGAGGAGGGACAGCCGACATCAGATGCTCCATAGTAATGGGTGACGTTACCGCCCAGGTTCTGCAGCCATTGTCGCTGCCTCTCCTCTACACTGAAGCTGGCCACTGGAGAGATCATGTGACCAGACTGGAGCACCCTCAAAATAAGTACAGATCTCTTTCCTTTACCAGGTGGTTAGTATAGGGCTTAGAATGGGCGTGGGAGCAGGTTTAGGTATAGTTAGGATTTTACTGGAATGCTACTTTAAAAACCTTCAACCAGAAGAGGTAAAGAAAATCTCACCAATGTAGCAAATATAGTAAATATCATAGGCTAGGATAATTTGACCAGAGGACAAAATAATATGAGGAAACCCCCTGCTAAGTTATTATTTCAGGACTTACAGTACATAACGCTTACAGCGTGCGCAGAGCTTTACATTATAAAGGGGGACAGTACAATTACAACAATACAGAAGGACAAGGAGGGCCCTGCTCATGGAGCTTACAATCTAAAGTGAGGGGGCAATGGTAAAAAGAGTAATACCTGCAGGGGAAGATCTGATGGAGTCACTCAACCACAGTTTTTAGGTGAAGGTGGGGTAGGCTTCACTAAATAAATGAGATGTCAAAGATTGCCTAAGCGCGGACAAGGTAGGAACTGACCTGTCATGTGGAGATTCCTGGGTTAACCACTCACAGTGTAATAATTGACTAATACAGAGAGTGAACTGCTATACAGAATGGGATACAATGTTGCAGAGGCATGAACTCCATTGTTTACCATAGGTGTTCTGTGGGTTTCGGTTCAGTAAACTTGACAAACAGACTTTGTTTCTACAACTATTTACCAATTCTGTATAGCAGTTCCCTCTCCGCAGTAGCTAATTCATTACACTTGAAGCAGAGCTAAACTCTCATACAATAAAGTGATGGTAAAGAAATTTTTATTAACCACTTAAAGCGGTAGTAAACCACTGAAGTTTGAAAAAAAAAAAAACACCTGTAAGGCAATCGCATAATGTGCTAGTATGCATCGCACATTATGAAATACTCATCTTAGAATGAAGACCTCCAGTGGCACGCTGTCACCACTGACAGGGCTTCCATCTTTACCCAGTCTTTCTTCTGGGTTTGTGGGCTATACGAGTCCCCGGAGTCGTGATGCTGTCACTCATGCATTTCGGCACAAAGCTCTGAAGGTCCGGCACGGGTATGCCGGACCTTCAGAATGCATGCGCCGGTGACGTCTGGCTGCATCCCAGGTGAATATCTCCTAAACCTTGCACGTTTAGAAGATATTCTTTTTACCTACAGGTAAGCCTTATTATAGGCTTGATACTTTCTACTTTCTGTTATAAAACATATCCAATAAAATCAAATAAAAAATATAAATACAGTTTTTTTCACAATTAATTTTTTGTACATACTGTCACCAGTGCAGTACAGCATCATCATATGACTAGTGTGGCTGTGATTAGGGATAGTGACAATATGTTTTTAAAAAAATAATTTTATTAATATTTTATTAGTTATTGTCAGGATCTCTCCAGAGTATGAAGCAGCACTGTGACATCAGCTGACAGTGGATTTTAGCCTGCTGCCAGCTAATTCTGGGTCACAGGAGTGCAGAACTGTCAGCATAGATCATACCTCTGTACCACCAACGGTCCATGACGTTAAAGGGGCTTCCAGATTCCGATAAGCCCCTTGCCCCCAGACCACTACAACCACTGGCCATGGTTGTGGGAATGAGGTCCTTGTCCCTATCAATATGCCTTACCAGGCATGTGGCCTGGTATGGTTCAGGAAGGGGGGGGGGGAGCTCGCTCGACGGGCTGCATGCTCAGATAAGGGTCCGGTATGGATTGGGGGGGGGCATGACGTTTTTTCCCATACTTTTTATTGTTGGCTTTTTTTTTTTTTACAATCAGCTGTGGGCGGAGAAACCCGCTGACAGATGAGTCACCGGTTGTTAAGGTCGTGGCGGCCAGCCTCACGGCCCGCTCCTTTAGAAACAGCTCAATGTGGTAAATTACAGCATTAATACGGTAATTACCACTAAATCGAACAAATATCGCATTCGGTATTTAACTACAAATTCTTAGTGAATTGAACACTTGCACAATTGTTACTGCATGTGATATTTTACCGCATAGTATTACACGTTATGTAACTCTTATGCCGCGTACACACGGTCGGAATTTCCGACAACAAATGTTCGTTGTGAGCTTGTTGTCAGAAATTCCGACCGTGTGCAGGCTCCATCAGACGTTTGCTGTCGGAATTTCCGACAACAAAGGTTTGAGAGCTGGTTCTCAAATTTTCCGACAACAAAACATGTTGACGGAATTTCCGATCGTGTGTACCCAATTCCGATGCACAAAATTTTCCACGCATGCTCAGAATCAAGCAGAAGAGCCACACTGGCTATTGAACTTAATTTTTCTCGGCTCGTCGTACTTGTGGTACGTCACCGCGTTTTTGACGTTCGGAATTTCGGACAAAATTTGAGTGACCGTGTGTATGCAACACAAGTTTGAGCCAACATCCGATGGGGCTGCACCGACGGGCACTGATAAGGTGGCACCAATGAGGTGGCACTGATGAGGTGGCATTGATGATGGGCACTAATATGCAGCACTGATGGGGCACTGATAGGTGGCACTGATAGGTGGCATGGATAGGTGGCATGGATAGGCGGCATGGATAGGCGGCATGGATAAGCGGCATGGATAGGCGGCACAGATGGGCATGGATAGGTGGCACGGATGGGCACTGATAGGTGGCACTGATGTACTGTTATGTATGGTACTGATGGATGCCAATCAGTGCCAAACAATAATGCCTGACAATCAGTGATGCCCATTGTGGGCACTGATTGGCATCCATTGTGGGCACTGATTGGCACACCTGGTGGTCTAGGGTGGCACACCTGGTGGTGACATCCCTGGTGGTCCAGTGTGGGCATCCTTGGGGGGGGCTGCACTGATAATCGATTAGCACAGACTCCCCCTGTCAGAGGAGCAGCCGATCGGCTCTTCTCTACTTGCGTCTGACAGACGCGAGTGAGGAAAAGCCGATCACCGGCTCTTCCTGTTTACATCGTGATCAGCCGTGATTGGACATGGCTGATCACATGGTAAAGAGTCAGAGGCAATCTCTTTACCGAGATCGTAGTTGCGGTGTGTCAGACTGACACACCACAACAACGATCGCCGCGATGCGTGCCCCCAGGGGCGCGCAGTGGCTTAATATCATGATGTCTGTTCAGGATATTGAAACCACTTTGCCGCCGTCATTTTGCTATATCGCAGGCGGCAAGTGGTTAAATGCTGATTTACTACAATTATCAGCTCAATCTAGTGGTCATTTACTAAAACTGGAGAATGCACAATGTGGTGCAACTGTGCATAAAAACCAATCAGCTTCCAAGTTTTATTGCCAAAGCGTAATTGAAAAGGCTGAAGTTAGCAGATGATTGGTTACCATGCACAGCTGCACCAGATTCTCAGTGCACCAGTTTTAGTAAATCTCCCCCATAGTCAGGGCTCGAGTCCTGAAAGAACGCAAGGGTACGGCGTTCCTGTACCTTTTCCACAGCAAGAACTCCGTTATCATTAGCGGCCCTGTCCTGCAGGGCCGACAGCACAACCACACATACGCCGTTCCGAAGCCTGCAAAGCTCATACATGCTTGCCCATTTTCGGACGGGCGGGCACTTGCGCAGTGGTGTAATGGCGCTGCCTGGCACCATTTTTGAATGGAAGGCGGTAACACTCGGGTCTTGGCGGCCACTGCGTTTCTCCACAGCAGGGAGCAGGAGGACAGTAGCAGTACACTGATGTGATTGTCTCTGTGGCGGTGCCTCGTCACAGCAGAGAGGAATACACTGATGTGAGGGGGACGGAGGAGGACATTACTGGAGGGGAGTGAAGGGGCCGAGGAGGACATTACTGGGGGGGGGGAGTGAAGGGGCAGAGGAGGACATTACTGGGGGCTAGTGAAGGGGCAGAGGAGGACATTACTGGGGGAGAGTGAAGGGGCAGAGGAGGACATTACTGGGGGTAGTGAAGGGGCAGAGGAGGACATTACTGGGGGGGGGAGTGAAGGGGCAGAGAAGGACATTAGTGGGGGGGAGTGAAGGGGCAGAGGAGGACATTACTGGGGGGGGAGTGAAAGGGCAGAGGAGGACATTACTATGGGGGGAGGTGAAGGGGCAGAGAACGTTACTGGGGGGAGTGACGGGGACAGAGGTGGACTTTACTGGGGAGGAGGTGAAGGGGGTAGAGGACATTACTGTGCGGGGGTGAAGGGGTAGAGGAGGATGCTACTAGGGGGGAGTGACGGGGACAGAGGTGGACATTACTGGGGGGAGAATAAAACAAAAAATATGGATGGTGCTAAATAGTGTCTTTTACTGTGCAAACCTAACCAGGATGTGGATTTGGAGGTCAGCTGCACAGTAAAAATTTAGTGGAACACTCAGAAAGACAAGTGTAGAGAAATATGTGTGAACAGAAAGCTTGAAAATACAAGCATATATGTGTGTGCTTGTAGGGTATAAGCCTACAATTTAATTATAAGCAAGCCCATATAAATATACAAGTGAATAGGTATATTCACCATGTGTTTGGTAATGGGTATCACTGGATACCAAGATGAATTAATAGCCTCCTGGTAGTCACCAGGCCGATAGAAGATTCGGAAGTGGATGCAGTATTGTGCATAAAAAATGTGTATAAAAAAAAATAAAAAATATAATGAATAAAATGTCTGATGGAAACAATCTCAAAAAAATATTATGTAACCCAACTAAGAGTATAGTATTATACATAAACATATAACAGATAATATCATAAGTGTGTCTTATGCAAATATTGGGACTGTGTATGATGACTCACACAAAATAGAACTGATAAAACCATAGGGTGTGTACATAAGTATAGAGGTTGATACAAGTGGTGTAACATGTAAAATAAGTGTTATCTCCAACCAAAGGCCGACATGGTCTATACACAACATGAATAAAGGTTACTAAAACTAGGAGAAATCTATAGTAAATAACACCCCTGGCGAGGAAAAATTAAGTTCACATGGACGTATAGCAAACGCTAGTGTGAACAACTTCAATGCCTTCTGTGTACATGTAAGGTAAATACGATTAGTGTACACGAAGTTGGGGTAGACACTTAGACAATACTGGTCAAAACTTCAAAATGGTAACGAGGAAGCTGGTGTACCCTTACCGGAACAGGTGGACTTACCAGCCAAGGGCTGTGAGTCAAACGAGCTTGTACCGGAATTCGATAGATAGAGTAGTTAGCCCAGACGGAGTAGGTGTAGAGCTGTATCCAGGAGGAGGTACGTAGAAACACCTGGCTATTACACACCAACCATCAGAAATAGATGTTCACAGACTTGGAGCTTCCATAGTTGTACAGCTATACTGGGGTTGCCAACCTTGATCTCCGGTCCTCTTATAAAAGGTAGAATTTCCCAAAAGAAAAGAAGAAAAAATGCCTCCATATGGTGTAAATCCGCATAAAAATTTATTTTTTAAAAGTTCACCTGACTCCCAAACAAACAGGGACAGAATAAAAACTGACAAGATAAAAAGCGCTATGTAAATAGTGGCTCAGCAAGCATATCCAATCCGACGCGCTTCGTCCGCAAGGACTTCAACTGGGGTATATGCCTGCTTGCCACTGATATGCTTATTTATATATAAAATATAATACCGAAATTAGGGCACCTGTTTTCGCCATGTGGAATCTAACTTCCGGGTTCACGGGAATAGCGTTAGTGTCATCATCATGTGGTAAGGATAAACGAATAGGAGATGGCTGGATAAACAGCAAAACCAGACCTCAGTCTCGTTATCCAATAGGATCAGTACTTATCCGTCCGACGGACTTAGGTAGTCACGTGCACACAGCGTGAGTAGCTATTGGTTATCGGTTAGACCTATCAGGGGCTTCCAAAAAGGAGTCATGAGATAATATGATGATGGTCAAGGTATAAACCAATAGTATCAAACCGCAGCCGGCCATAAGGAAACCGGAAATAACTAAGTAATGGGCCTTGGAGCGCATCTGCGGTGCAAGCCTCGAGACAGCGTCTTGAAGGAACACCAGAGACAGACAACAAACACACAGAAGTGCATAAGGGTTAACATAAAATAAAAAATCATGAAAAACAGTTGTGAATCTCAGGGATATATCCCTCTACCGAGGTCATAAAACAAAAGCTGATAAAAAAATATAAAAATAAAAATAGATATTAGCCGTAGCATCCGTAAATGAAATTCCACATGACAGTGGGTACAAGTGCATACTATGGACATATATTAATACAAAATAGGATATAGACTGTCTATGTCCAATTGCAAATGAAGCGTTTGCACAAGTGTGCAACCCACCATGCACAAATGACAGACTCTCCATCACGGAATGGTAAAAAGTATGTAAAGGTCTGATCAGCCTAAAAATATATAATGTGAACAAAACATGAATAATCAGTTCCAAATTGTGCAATAGAAGTCAATAATCTATAGATCAGATTGAAATAAAACAAAAGTAGAGAGAGAGAGAAAATTACATGTATATATATTGTATCCTAAAGTCTCAAAAAACTAAGAATTAAAGACGTTCGTGGTCAAGATTGATTGATGAATGCATTGATGTCCCAATCTATATTGGCATTTTAATTGGTGTATCCAGAATGTTTCAAGTTTAGATACGCCCCTCATGAGCGACTCACCCCTCCAATGGGCAACAAACTTATCAATAACTTGAAATTTTGTACCAGTTGGGTTCTGGTTGTGACACTGGAGATAATGCTTCGGGATGCTATGATTGGTGCGTCCCTTTTTAATAATAATTATGTGCCCATTAGGGATGAGCCGAACACCCCCCTGTTCGGTTCACACCAGAACATGCGAACAGGAAAAAAGTTCGTTCGAACACGCGAACACCGTTAAAGTCTATGGGACACGAACATAAATAATCAAAAGTTCTAATTTTAAAGGCTTATATGCAAGTTATTGTCTTAAAAGTGTTTGGGGACCTGGGTCCTGCCCCAGGGGACATGGATCAATGCAAAAAAAGTTTTAAAAACAGCCGTTTTTTTAGGAGCAGTGAATTTAATAATGCTTAATGTCAAACAATAAAAGTGTAATATCCCGTTAACTTTCGTAGCTGGGGGGTGTCTGTAGTATGCCTGTAAAGGGGCGCATGTTTCCCGTGTTTAGAACAGTCTGACAGCAAAATGACATTTCAAAGGAAAAAAGCCATTTAAAACTACTCGCGGCTATTGCATTGCCGGTCAGACAATACACATAGAAGTTCATTGATAAAAACGGCATGGGAATTCCCCACAGGGGAACCCCGAACCAAAATTAAAAAAAAAAAAAATTATGTTGGGGTCCCCCTAAATTCCATACCAGGCCCTTCAGGTCTGGTATGGATATTAAGGGGAACCCCGGCCAAAAAAAGAACGGCATGGGGTCCCCCCAAAAATCCATACCAGACCCTTATCCGAGCCCGCAACCTGGCAGGCCGCAGGAAAAGAGGGGGGACGAGAGAGCGCCCCCCCCTACTGAACCGTACCAGGCCACATTCCCTCAACATTGGGAGGGTGCTTTGGAGTAGCCCCCCAAAACACCTTGTCCCCATGTTGATGAGGACAAGGGCCTCATCCCCACAACCCTGGCCAGTGGTTGTGGGGGTCTGCGGGCGGGGGGCTTATCGGAATCTGGAAGCCCCCTTTAACAAGGGGACCCCCAGATCTCGGCCCCCCCTACCATTTCACTAAAAAACTGTCAAAAATGTTAAAAATGACAAGAGACAGTTTTTGACAATTCCTTTATTTAAATGCTTCTTTTTTCTTCCTTCATCTTCTTCTTCTGGTTCTTCTGGCTCTTCTGGTTCTTCCTCCGGCGTTCTCATCCAGCATCTCCTCTGCGGTGTCTTCTATCTTCTTCTCCTGGGCCGCTCCGCACCCATGGCATGGGGGGAGGCTCCCGCTCTTCTCTTCATCTCCTTCTCTTCTTCATCTTCTTCTCTGCTTCATCTTCTTCTCCGGGCCGCTCCGCAACCATGATGGCATGGAGGGAGGCTCCCGCTGTGTGATGACGTCTCCTCGTCTGACGGTTCTTAAATAACGGGGACGGGGCCACCCGGTGACCCCGCCCCCCTCTGACCTAGGGTGACTTGACGGGACTGCCACAGGGAAGTCCCGTCATGTCCCGTGCATCAGAGGGGGGCGGGGTCACCGGGTGGCCCTGCCCCCCGTTATTTAAGAACCGCCAGACGAGGAGACGCCGTCACACAGCGGAAGCCTCCCTCCATGCCAGCATGGATGCGGAGCAGCCCGGAGAAGAAGATGAAGAAGAAAAGAAGAAAAGAAGAGAAAAAAAGAAGAAAAGAAGAAGATGAAGAGAAGAGCGGGAGCCTCCCCCCATGCCATGGGTGCGGAGCGGCCCAAAGAGAAGAAGATAGAAGACGCCGTGGAGGAGATGCTGGACGAGAACGCCGGAGGAAGAACCAGAAGAACCAGAAGAAGAAGAAGAAGAAGAAGATGAAGGAAGATAGAAGAAATAAGGAGCATTTAAATAAAGGAATTGTCAAAAACTGTCTCTTGTCATTTTTAACATTTTTGACAGTTTTTTAGTGAAATGGTAGGGGTACAAAAGTACCCCCTTACCATTTCACACAGGGGGGGGCCGGGATCTGGGGGTCCCCTTGTTAAAGGGGGCTTCCAGACTCCGATAAGCCCCCCGCCGGCAGACCCCCACAACCACCGGCCAGGGTTGTGGGGATGAGGCCCTTGTCCTCATCAACATGGGGACAAGGTGTTTTGGGAGGCTACCCCAAAGCACCCTCCCAATGTTGAGGGCATGTGGCCTGGTACGGTTCAGGAGGGGGGGCGCTCTCTCGTCCGCCCCTCTTTTCCTGCGGCCTGCCAGGTTGCGTGCTCGGATAAGGGTCTGGTATGGATTTTTGGGGGGACCCCATGCCGTTTTTTTTTTTTGGCGCGGGGTTCCCCTTAAAATCCATACCAGACCTGAAGGGTCTGGTATGGAATTTAGGGGACCCCCACGTCATTTTTTTTTTAAATTTTTGACGGGGTTCCCCTTAATATCCATACCAGACCTGAAGGGCCTGGTATGAAAT
This sequence comes from Lithobates septentrionalis, assembly GCA_037952835.1. Lineage (NCBI taxonomy): Eukaryota > Metazoa > Chordata > Amphibia > Anura > Ranidae > Lithobates > Lithobates septentrionalis. The sequence continues at coordinate 2,111,067 of JBBDGP010000076.1, read as the reverse complement.
TTAGGGGGACCCCCACGTCAGTTTTCTTTTAAATTTTGGTTCGGGGTTCCCCTGTGGGGAATTCCCATGCCGTTTTTATCAATGAAATTTTATGTGTATTGTCGGACCGGCAATGCAATAGCCGCGAGTAGTTTTAAATGTCTTTTTTCCTTTGAAATGTCATTTTGCTGTCAGACTGTTCTAAACACGGGAAACATGCGCCCCTTTACAGGCATACTATAGACACCCCCCAGCTACGAAATTTAAAGGGATATTACACTTTTATTGTTTGACTTTAAGCATTATTAAAATCACTGCTCCTGAAAAAACGGCCGTTTTTAAAACTTTTTTTTGCATTGATACATGTCCCCTGGGGCAGGACCCAGGTCCCCAAACACTTTTTATGACAATAACTTGCATATAAGCCTTTAAAAATAGCACTTTTGATTTCTCCCATAGACTTTTAAAGGGTGTTCCGCGGCATTCGAATTTGCCGCGAACACCCCAAATTGTTCACTGTTCAGCGAACTTGCGAACCGCCAATGTTCAAGTCGAACATGAATTCGACTCAAACTCGAAGCTCATCCCTAGTGCTCATTTACCCTCACTGAAAATGTTCTTATGGTACGGCCCACATATTGTCTCCCACACGGACACGTTATAAGATAGACAATATACCGAGTTTGACACGTCAAAAAATGTTTAATCTGATATTCCCTCCCCGTAGATGTAGAAACAAAAGTTTCAGTTCTCCTCCATCCGCAAATGTTGTGCAAGCATACATTGCATCTGCGGCAGGGAAAAAATCCCTTCATGTTGTGGAAAAAGGACCGAGTGATCGGGGGATCTGTTACATTGGGGCAATGTTACATTGCGAATCAAAGGACTCCCAGAAAAATACGGAAATGAAGACCTGACGTCAGTACTACGGCAGCTGCTTAACCCCTTTTTGGATAAAGAAATAACAGACCCTTTGAAGTTAGAGTTCACAGGATTGCACGATACCCCCGGAATAGATCTGAGAGTCCGAGAGATGTGATAATAAGGTTCCATTATGCAGAAGAAAAAGATAAAATTATGGGAAAATTTTGACAGCGACCAGGTTTAAGTTTTGAAGGGGTGGAGCTACAAGGCACCTGTGACGTGAGCCCATTAGGGAATATGGGGGCAGGGTGGTATCAGGTAGACGGAGACCATCCGACCCATATATATAATGAACAGAGGGGTCTGCCCAGCCGTCATAGGCGATTTGTTCCAGACTAGGGGGGGGTGGAGTTGTCGGGGGAAGGAAGGGAGGGATCGAGGGTTGGGTTTGGGGGGGTATGGGTTTTTCCTTTTTTTTCTCCTCTCTCTCTCTCTCTCCTGGGTATGTCCTACTGGATTGGCCTGGCGCTCTTATTTGAGGTGAAGTATGGGAGTGGTAAATCTTGTTACGTATAATGTAAGGGGACTCAATACAGCAAAAAAAAGATATAAAATTAACCAGGAGTTACAGTTCTTGGGAGCAAATGTGGTGTTCCTGCAGGAGACTTATATTACACACTCAGGAGGGGGACTGGCGTCGTATCAGTTCCCAAAGTGGTTCTATGGGGACGCAGGATCAACACATTCAAGGGGAGTGGCTATTGGGTTTGATAGGACAATGATGTTCGTAGAGGATGAGCGACTGGCTGACCCAGGGGGCAGGTTCCTCTTTGTGAAAGGGAAGCTGTTCAATATGCTGGTCACAGTAGCGAACATCTACTCCCCTAAATTTTTAAGAAAAGTTTTGAGGAAGCTTGAGACCTTTAAAAAAGGTAAACTAATAATTGCACGGGACTTAAATTGGAGTATGGACCCCGGGATGGATACCTCAAGGGGTGCGATAAAGCCCGGTATTCAAGGGGAGGCACCAAAAAAAATGCTAATACGCCTCCAGCTAATGGATGCTTGGAGGATTTGTCATCCAAAGGAACGGGACTACACCTTTTATTCTTTTGCACATAAATCATTTTCAAGGATAGATTATATCTTAATAGAACATCAGTTGGTACCTTACCTGAAGGCAGCAGAAATCAAAGCAATCACCCTATCTGATCATGCACCGGTGAAAATCCAGTTAGAGATCACCGGTGCGGCTCAGACTAGGATGAATTGGAAGTTGAATGACTCTCTCATCCGGGATCTGGATTTAGCTGGGAAAATAGAGCAGGAACTGAAGAACTACTTTGATATAAATGACACAGAGGACATATCCAGGGCCACCCTTTGGGAGGCGCATAAAGCTTAGAGGGATTCTAATCGGTATTGGAGCGGGGAAAAAAAAAAAGAGAGGGGGGAAAAGATGGCACGCCTATACAGGGAGATCCAGGAATTAGAAGAGAGTACAAGACCCAGGGGGATCTCTGAAAAACAAGAGTTAATAGGAAAAAGAAGAGAACTGGATGAGTTATTGGATAAGGAAAGGAAGTGTGCTTTTCACACTATTAATAAGGATATGTATCAGGAGGGGAATAAGCCAGGAAAGTGGATGGCAAGAAAGATCAAGGAAAAAAAGAATAGGACCTTTATACCTAAAATGAGGGATGAGGGGGGGAATCTAGAATTCTCTTCCCCAAAGATTGCCGAAATATTTCACTCCTACTATAGTGCCCTATATAAGGTAGGCCGGAAAGAGGAGACGAGTGAAAGCAAGAAGGAGAAGATAAGGGAGTACCTGCGGGGACTAGACCTTCCCAGGGCAGAAAGGGAGGAGGTTGAGCGTCTTGAGATGCTTATATCACAGGAGGAAGTAGAAAGAGCGATAAGTAATACTGCCCTGGGAAAGAGCCCGGGCCCCGACGGATACTCCATAACATACTATAAAAATATTTCAAAAATTCTGGTGCCTAAACTGTGCAATTATCTGAATGCCCTGGGGGGGAGTGAGGTGTCCCGAGAAGAGTCCCTGTTAGCTCATATCACCCTTATCTTGAAATAAGGCAAGGACCCAGCATCCCCTGGAAGCTACAGACCAATCTCGTTACTAAACACAGATACAAAAATCTTTGCTAAAATACTTGCAGATAGGTTGAAAGTTGGGTTGAAGCAGTGGATACATAATGATCAGGTGGGATTCGTACCTGGACGGGAGGGGAGGGATAATTCCCTGAAATCTATTTTTTTGATGCAGGAAGTGGTCAGCAGCGATACCCCAGCGGCCCTATTATCAATCGATATCGAAAAGGCTTTCGATAGAGTGGACTGGGGATTTATGGTTGAAACTTTGAGACACCTAGGAATCGGAGAGAGGATGATGAGATGGATTTTGTCACTATACAGATATCCAAAGGCTAGAATTAGAGTAAATGGAACCCTGTCTTCTCCCCTTGAGCTATTTAACGGGACAAGACAGGGCTGCCCCCTGTCCCCGATCCTGTTTGTAATAACCCTGGAACCACTGTTAGCGGCGATCCGCAAGAATGTAGATATTAAAGGAATCCGGGTGGGAGGAAGGGAGTATAAAGTGGCGGCATTCGCCGATGACTTTCTCTGTTATATTACATATCCTAGAACAACAATCCCCATGATGCTCAAAGAGTTTGAGCAATATGGTAGATTGACAAACTTTAAAATAAATATGGGTAAGTCAGAGCTTTTAAATATATTGATCCCTATGCGGGAGCAGAAGGCAATCCAACCTAGATTCCCTTTTGCATGGTGTGAGAGGGATCTAGGGTACCTAGGCAAAAAATGAACACCGACACCGAAGGACTTGTTTGCCGCTAACTATATTCCCTTACTCAACAAGATCAAGGACCTATTAGGCAGGATGAGGTACAGAGCTTTGTCGTGGATTGGCAGAATAAACGCTGTAAAAATGTTTGTCCTATCTATGTTAATCTACACCTTCCAAATGATCCCAATAGTTCTCCCTTCTACTTTTTTTGATAAATTACAGTCTTTAACTCTGCGGTTCATCTGGGCATATAGGCGCCCTAGGATAGCATACGATACCTTGGTGAAGGAAAAGAAACAGGGAGGGCTGGAAGCCCCAGATTTTAAAAAGTATTATCAAGCTATAGTTATCTCTAGGGTTACTGATTGGTTATATAGTAAACAAGAGAAAAGTTGGGTGAATATAGAAATTGCACAAAGTGGGGCTGACATAGAAAAAAATGATATGGATTTCTCCACAACTTCGGGAGTTAGGGCACGGTGTTAATTTTTTGACTAGGAACACATTTAACATTTGGGATGGGTTAAGTAAGAGATTCCACTGGGAATATAATTCGCCATTGATATCACTATTGAATACTAATTATTTTCTGCCGGGGAAGGAGGAGCACTTATATTTCACGAGGTGGGCGAAAAAAGATGTGATATAATTACAGAATGTAATGAGGGGAAATAGACTGTATACTTACACAGAAATTACCACTGGACAAATGGAGGTATGCTCAGATACAGCACTTCGCACAATCACTACCACAACCACTGAGAGGAAGAGACCAACTAAGAGTAATAGAAAAATCATTATGCACCCCCACTAGTGTGAAAGGCAGTATATCTAAATTCTATAGAGTGCTAAGAGGGGAAGCAAGTAAGGGGCACCCTACTTTTTTGGAGAAGTGGGAAAGAGAACTAGGATACTTAAAAGATGATGAACATAGATGTAAGATACTAAAAATGGTACACTCAATGGCAAGAGACTCTTGAACGTATGAAATGGCCTACAAGGTAATAGTGAGGTGGCACAGAACGCCCCCTGTGGGTGCACGAGTATGATTCTGAGACCCCCCCCCAACTTGTTGGAGTGGGTGTGGGGCAGTTGGAACTCTCGTGCACCTTTGGTGGGAATGCTCCAAAATACAGTTATACTGGGAAGAAATCTTGGGAGAAGTCCGGCAAATAACGGGGGAGCAGGTTAATAAAAATCCATGGACGTGTCTGTTCCACGATACGGAGAAAGAGATACCCCAATATAACAAGTCATTAGTCCCGCACCTCCTAAACACGGCTAAAGCGCTGATCCCGTGCTGCTGGAAGGGCCCAGAAGCTCCAAGGTTAAGGGAGTGGATAATAAGGGTGGAATGGGTAAGAAGTATGGAAGAATCAATTCATCTGACGGAGGGCCAACGGGAAAAATACTGTAGGACTTGGGAGAAATGGCTGGAGTTTAGGAAAACGGAGAGATACACGATAATTATGGACGCCTGAGGGTTGGAGAGAGAGAGAGGTGGATTGGGAGGGTGAGAGGGATGGGGGATTCATTTTTTTTTTGGTTTTTTTTGGGTAGGGGGAGTGGGAGATAATTGTATATTTACATGTTTGGCAGACAAAAAACAAAAAATTAAAAAGTTGAATTAAATGTACACACCCTATGGTTTTATCAGTTCTATTTTGTGTAAGTCATCATACACAGTCCCAATATTTGCATAAGACACACTTATGATATAATCTGTTATATGTTTATGTATAATACTATACTCTTAGTTGGGTTACATAATTTTTTTTGAGATTGTTTCCATCAGACATTTTATTCATTATACTTTTTATTTTTTTTGATACACATTTTTTATGCGCAATACTGCATCCACTTCCGAATCTTCAATAGGCCTGGTCACTACCAGGAGGCTATTAATTCATCTTGGTATCCAGTGATACCGATTACCACACACGTGTTGAATATACCCATTCACTTGTATATTTATATGGACGTGTTTATAATTAAATTGTAGGCTTATACCCTACAAGTGCACACATATATGCATGTATTTTCAAGATTTCTGTTCACACATATTTCTCTACACTTGTCTTTCTGAGTGTTCCACAAAATTTTTACTGTTCAGCTGACCTCCAGATCCACATTCTGGTTAGGTTTGCACAGTAACAGACACTATTTAGCCCCACATTTTTTGTTTTATTTATCACTTAACATTTTGTCTGTTATGTTGGCTGCTTTTCTTCACAGTTGATGCTGTATTTTTCACTTATTTTTTCATTGTATTGCTGGGAGTGGGGTGAAGGGGGCAGAGGGGGATATTACTGGGGGGAGAAGTGGAGGGGGCAGAGGTGGACATTACTAGGGAGGTTTGAAGGGGGCAGAGGGGAACATTACTGGGGAGAGAGGTGGAAGGGGCAGAGGAGGACATTACTTGGTGGGGGGGGGGGTGAAGGGAGCAGAGTAAGACAGTGCTGTGGGGGCAGGACTCGAGTCCTGCAGGGATGCATGGGAACACACTTTATTTTTGAAGTGGCGGGGATCTTGGGCGAGTTCCCACACTTTTTCCCAGGAGTGTTATTTTCTTGAATCACTCTATTATTATTAATAGAAAGCATTCAAACTGGACTGGAGCAAAAATAGGCCAACAACATTTGTCTTTGTACAAATCAAATGAACATACAGTTTCACAGGATTAATAGCTTTGCCATTTTAGTTTTTTATAAATACTCCACTTCGTTTACAGAATGGAAGTCTCCCTCATATCATTTCCTCGTCTGGTTGAATAATCTTAGCCTGTATTTTAGGCTATTTTCTCTATTGGTTGAATGTTCTCTTCTGGTTGAGATAGGATCGAATGTTAGTGAATGTAACATTCTCATTGAGAAAGACAAGTAGCAAATTGACATTTGACAGATACTACAAAAATTACGAGTATTATTTATGACTTTTGCTTGAGTGCTGAGACATTCACACTGCAAATATTTTATAAATGTTTTTTCAGATAACACACAGCAGAAAAATGCAAAGCATCCTCTGAATGGTGTCTGTGCAGAGCAAGCAAATCCATATGATTACTATACAGCAGGGCAGTCGCTCAACACCAGACCCGGAAGACAGTGGCAAACACTGTAGTAGCGACGACTACTAAAGTGATTCTCTGCTTCAGCAGGGATTGACAAGGTATGGATATGTACTGTAAACTTACGTTGGGCCAAGCTGCTGGCATTGCTGTGCTGGATCATGTACCTAGTGCGTGACCCAACACTTCCGAGTAGGGAGCGCACATGTGCGCTGCGGGTGACCCACTCCCGCTGTGGCTATACACAGCGGGAGCTGATCTGCGAGTACTGCGGACTCGATGTCCACAGGCACCCGCCAATCATTAAGCACAGAGACAAAACAGCGATTGCCATTCTATCAGTAGGGAAGGCATGGATCTTGTGTTCCTGCAAAGCAGGGACATGGATCCATGCGTTCTAGTAAAAGCACCTCCCCCACAGTACACAAACACACTTGCTAGGTACACAGTTAACCCTTTGATCGTCGATGTTTAACCCCTTCTCAGCCAGTGCCATCAGTACAGTGACAGTGTATATTTTTAGCACTGATTACTGTAACTGGTCCCCAAAAAGTGTCAAAAGTGTCAGTTAGTGTCTGACTGTCTGCCAGAATATTGCAGTCCCACTATAAGTCACTGATCAAGGGTTGCCCCCTCATCCCTTTAAACCCGAACACATATTATTTACACAGGTTCTGTGGCCGATTAAGGTGGTAATTAAACTCATTGGGTGCTTTATCTGCATTAAATTTGCCTCAGAACTTGTGTAATTCATATGTGTTCGAGTTTAAAGGGATGAGGTGGCAACCCTACACTGATCGCCGCCATTACTAGTAAAAAATAAATAAAAATGTCCAATAGTTTGAAGACGCTATAACTTTTGCGCAAACCAATCAATATATGCTTATTGGGATTTATTTTTACCAAAAATATGTAGCAGAATACATATTGGCCTAAATTTATGAAGAAATTTGATTTTTTCAGATATTTTATTGGATATGTTTTATAACAGAAAGTAAAAAAGTATTTTGGTTGTTTATAAAAAATAAAAGCCACAGAGGTGATCACATACCACCAGAAGCTCTATTTGAGGAGAAAAAAAAGGGACAAATATTTTATTTGGGTACAGCGTTGCACGAACGCACAATTGTCAGTTAAAGTAATGCAGTGTCATATCGCAAAAAATGGCCTGGTCAGGAAGGGGGTACATTTTCCAGATAGTGTAGTATTGTATGACCAAAATGGGTTTAATTCAAACAGTATAGGGTACTCACATATAGCAGAACAAAAAACGTGACTTGACTCGATCGCCTGATGAAGTCACATGTTGTGTGACGTCACGCGTAGGGACAGGACAGGCACTCTTTGCTGACTGAGGCTTACGAGCTCGCCACTCATCGGAGATAAGCTGTTTTTTGTTCTGCTATATGTGAGTACCCTATACTGTTTGAATAAAACCCATTTTGGTCATACCATACTACACTATTTGGTACCCCCTTCTTTCTATTTATGCCTCCTGCACTGATTGAGGGACTTAGTTTTCTGGAGAATGAATCCGGGTCCAGGAATAGAGAGAAAGGCAGTTATTTCCAGCACTGTTTTTTATGCTGATACCTTATTACCTTAAGGTAAGGGGCCATTACCTATCAGAGTGTGATTTTTGCACGAAGAGGAATCACTACCTTTCCTTTACTCAAGCACTTCACCATACTATTTACACATCAGAACGTTTATTCACTTTGCAAAGGAATACTTCCATCTGCTTTTATTCACTTATGACTGCTATGGACTGATTGGAACTTTTAGTCACCTGGATTTTTTCGTTGCACCAGGCACTTTGTTATTGCCGTACGCCTGCTGTGTGCATGTCACGCACAGCATCGCATTGGTTACACTGAATGGTTGCACTTTCACAGGAAGCTGTTTCCTTGCAGAGTTTTGCACATTTTTTGCATTGCACAATATCTTTTATCCTATGTTTTATTAAGTACACTTGATAGTGTCATTTATGCATTTGTGATTGCACTCTGCACTTTTGTATATTATTGTATTTTTTATTTTTTATATTATTGTATTTTTTTTATATATTATTTGTCACATACTATTTCCATATATAGTCACTGTTAGTGTTAGTAAAATAATCCCAAAGGGATAAATCGCACTCAGTGCTTCATTTTTACACTGCGATTTGTAGCAAAATTTATTTTATTGCTGGATTAGTGCAGCAACCCCCCCCCAATGCATTTTAATAAAAAGAATTGCTGTACAAGAAAAATGTAGGACATCAGATGACCTCAGTTCATTAAATATTTGTTGGTGAGCCCATATCTTGCTGAGCACAAGTGTCCCTTTTGCATGTTTTAGGTTTTATGAAACCCATCCTACATTAATATGGATTATCATATAAACCATACAGGAAAAAAGGCACAAAGAGGAAAGTGGAGTCATAACTCTCATAACCAATCATTATTTACATTGCACTCAGTATAGTTTTTCTTGGATAAATACAAATGTATTTCTTTTCGCCTGTAGGTTTTCTATTGTGTTCTCTACTCCCACTTTTTTGCATATTTTTATGTACATTTTCCCACTACCTACTAAAAAGTAAATACATTACAACATTTTATGTGCCTGGAACATGTTTTGTTAAGCGGGTATGCCATTTGAGAAACCACAGCTTTCCTGGCAAACCATCAAGCAGTGATGGAAATAATTACTCGCTAAGTGCTCTGGAAGAGAGGCTTACTGCCAGAACTCTCGTAGCTGTACTCATACGCTATCCCAAGGCTATTCATTGTAAAGATATAATTTAAAAAAAAAGGAGTGAAACATAGACATGTAAGTGTGAGAATAAATAAACAATGTAACTACATGGATACAGAAGAAGGGAGTGAGACAGACAGAGAAGGCCATAGAGTGAGAACGCCCCCCTTCCTCCTAGCCATCTAAACGCAGTAAGGCCTCTTACACACAGATGCCTAAATACGACACATTTTTAGGCCAGCCTTTTCCAACCAGGGAACTCACGCTACCTGAGGTGCCTTTAGGTTGCTTCAGGGGTTCCTTGACAAAATGCCTACAAATTGCCCAAAAATTGTATACAAACCAGCAGGTGGATGAAACCCATTCTCTGGTTACACAAAGCCACAGGTTTTGATTTTGCACCATTACAACCTTTCAACCACCAGTGTCCTAACAACCAATGACATCATCAGTTGATAAGGAGGACCCCGGGCACCTGCATAGCATCCTCGTTTGCCCATCCCCATCAGCACTGGGGTCACATTAGGTGAATAAGGGAGAAGAGAAACAATGGAATACTAGTCAGTACCAGTTTGCAAAAGCCTATTTGATTTGGAAGAATAAATCACCTCTAACGTTGGGTGTCCTACATGTGCGGATGTGGCTGCCTTATGTAAAACAATTAGTTTCCTTTTTTACATTTTTGATTGGGGTGCCTCAAGATTGTGCATAATTTTATAGGGCGCCTTAGCTGAAAAAAAACTTTAGAAAGTTTTTTTTTACTGAAAAAAACTCCGCTTATTAAATAAGATTGACCAAATAATACACCAATTAGTAAAGCAGCAACTCTCCTATGCGATATAAACACAGTACAATAATATTCAAAATTATCTACAGAGTTGCGCTATATGAGTGTTTACACCCATATATAACAAACATTAAGCGACATCTAAATAAAATAAAGTCCAGAAAAGTAAAATTAATCCAAAAAGGTGAGAAATGTGAATATGGAATACTTGTCAGTGCATCTGCAATATCACCACCATCCATCACTCAGAGTGAGATCTTGTCTGGGGCACCACCACCTATTCAGACAAAATGCTCGCTTACCAGTTCAAAGGAACCTCCTACCACAGAAGGTCAATAATGCTTGTGGCTACACACCCAGCCAGGGCTGGTAAGCGAGCATTGTGTCCGAATGGGTGGTGGTGCTCCAGAAAGATCTCACTATGGGTGATGGATGGTGTCGATTTTGCAGATGCACTGACAATAATTCCATTTTCACATTCTCACCTTTTGGAGTAATGTCACTTTTCTGGACTTTATTTCATTTGGATGTCACTTATTGTTTGTTATAGATGGGTGTAAACACTCATTTAGCGCGACTCTGTAGATGCTTTTGATTTTTTTTTACTCATCTAAATGCAGACAATTGTTTTTAATGGGCCTGTACACACAAGCGCATAAATTATGCTGGATATAGATTTTAAAAAAAAGTAAAAATATTTGCATTGCTGAACAGTATTTTACACGCACACACATGTATACGCTAATACGTAATATGTGCGGTTATGCGTATGCAGGAAAACACGCAAATACATGCATTTACTATACTGCCCATCATTCTGTATCTGATGTTCATACATACGTAAATATCTTGTGCAAGTACCCTTAAAGCGGTGTTTCACCCAAAAGTGGAACCTCCGCTCATTGTACTCCCCCCCCCCCCTCCGGTGTCACATTTGGCACCTTTCGAGGGGGGAGGGGGGACAAGCATACCTGTCTTTCACAGATATGCTTTCCCCACTTCTGGGAGCCTCAGCCGCGGATATTGACAGCACGGTTTGGGCTCCCTCCTTCTCCTCCCTCCTCCTCTCCCTGTCACCGGCAGTGTTAATTTAGTCGATGAAAATGACTAAAACGTTTTAGTCGACTAAATGAATACTATTTTAGTCGACTAAAATACAATTGAGATGACTAAAATACAACCAAAACTAAAAGCCATTTTAGTCAAAAGACTAAAATGAGAGTAAAACTAAAATGCCATTTTAGTCCTAAGACTAAAATGAGACTAAAACTAAAATGCAATTTTAGTCAAAAGACTATGACTAAAACTAAATTGCAATTACTGAAATGTACTGGAGATTTAGTCGACTAAAACTAAAACAATTGCAGAAGACTAAAATGGGACCAAAACTAAAATGGGACTAAAACTAAAATGCCATTTTAGTCCTAAGACTAAAATTAACACTGGTCCTCGGGCCAGTAGGAGAGAGGAATGGAGTCTTGCGCATGCACAGTAGGGTTCCCGGCGTGAAGCCAAAAGGCTACACTGCCGGGTTCCCTTACTCGCAATGGAGGCGACATGCACCCGACAGCTGATGGAAACATCGCTGGACCCCAGGACAGGTAAGTGTCCAATTATTAAAAGTCAGCAACTGCAGTATGTGCAGCTGCTGGCTTTTAATTTTTGCAGCGGTGGGCGGCCCTCCTCTTTAATGGGTGGGAAGGACTAGAAAAGAAGAAAAGATAACATAAAAATACTAAAAAGAGACGTTTTAGCAGTAATGTTTCTTTAATGTAGAGTATAAAAAAATACTCTACATTAAAGAAACATTACTGCTAAAATGTACTTTTTTTATATTATATTACATAGACTACATGTCAATGCTTTTGGAATAATTACATATACTGTATACCTTATTATATAAAGAAAATCTGTCAGCAAGGAGAGAGTATGTGACCATTGACAAGATCACTAGATAAAATGACAAGTTTTTGCTGAGCCTTTCCATGTCTCAATTTACTCTCTCACATTCACCCTATTGGAAATTATTGGCCTCCCAAACAATTCCCTGTGCTAGAAAGGCCTTTTACTTTTTAAAGTTGTGGCAGAGCACTTCAGTGAGCTACCAGACTGATAACAGCACCCTTGGGTTCTGAACAATAGATCTTGAACCACTGTTGAAACAGAGAATCACTGTAGTAGTCGCCCCTATTACAATGATGATCACCACTGTCTCTTAGGTAGGGACGTGCAGTCAGGGGAGGCAGGTGAACCATGAACATAAAAAAAAAATCATTACCCTCTTTCACGGATAAATGGGCACAAGACATGTATCGAGTGTTTGACACTAATGACTGGTCTAACATATGGTTAGCCACTAAAAATTCCTCTCCAAATTGCTTTGCTTTAGAAGCAAATTTTAAAGTTTTAGCTCGATGGCACCTAGTACCAGCCAGAATTGCAAAATATATCCCGACATACCCAATTAACTGCTTTAGAGGCTGTTCATCACCAGGTACACACTTTCAATGCCCGGTGGCACAAGAATTTTGGAAGAATATTTTCGTGATGGCCTCTAAAGCTCTGGAAACCTCTATTCTCCCGGACCCAGCCTTGGCACTCCTAAATCTGAAACCTGCAACGCTAACTCGTACTCAATTTCAGCTATTTATCCATCATAGCACTGCAGCCAAGTAAACTATAGTGAAGGCTTGGAAGTCTCAAACTTTGATAGTTGCAGAAGCTAAGCACAGAATGAATAGAGCTCTCATATATGCTAAAATGACAGCTATTGAGGACAACAATATTAATACATTTTGTAAGATTTGGCAACCCTGGATTAAACATTACTTCTCCTCTGATTTTGACCAGTCATTACTGTCACCCTATTGGCATTATTGCTTTCTTACCAACTAAATAAGTGTTTTTATTTGTAGTCGGACCATCACCTTGAGAGATTCTTCTTCTTATTATTACCCTCCTTTTTTTCCTTTTTTTTTTTCTTTTGTTTTATTAGTTTTTCCATTATTTCTTTTTAGCTATTTTTTTCCTTTGACTAGCTATTCTATTAGATTTGAGCACTATGAGATGACTTATATTTCATATCCATCTTTATGTAATATTACTCGTAGAGATCTTTTTCCTAACTCTTTCTATATCCTACTTTCTTTTTTCCCCATCTCTTCATTATACAGTACTTACTTTTGGGATACTCCTTTATTTTCACCTGATTCTTTGCTACTTACAATTAGTATGTGATATTTATCTGACTGTTTGCTCTTAGCAATCAAAGACTCTGCAAAAAGAGTGCTATGACCTTGTTGTATAATCTATTTTACTTAATTTACCTCTGGTTATCGTTGTAAATACCATGTTTAAATGCCCCCACTCTTCCACAGTTTGAACCCATTTGGGGTGGATAGGTGGTCTGGAGGCATGATATACTGGACCTATTAATTGATAAGAGGCTCTTAGCCCAGTCTTATTTTCTTTATAGCATATAGATTGCTTATACGTTTTCCTTATTGTTTTGGCTTTTTTCTTCCTTTTCTCCCTATTGTAAGTCGCAATATATTTATGTACTTATCAAAAGACTCAATTGATATTGTCAGTATCCCATGTACCAAAGTTTATACTATATTGTGCTTACTTATGTAAATCTCAATAAAAACATAGAATGAGAAAAAAAAAAAAAATGATCACAGAGACTCCATTTGGGGGGTAGGTAACTAAAGTCCTACCCCACCGCTGGTCAAAACTTGGGACTCCTACGACCTATGATTCCGGAGATACGGGGCTCATTGCGCAGCCTGTCAGAAGCTACATACAAAGCAGCCAGTTTAAATACAAGCTGGCACACTCTGTTTGCAGCAGACTGAGAGGATGAGCTCACGGTGCCTCTCCTCACTTCTTGTCAGAGGCACTGAGCTCAATGGACAGCTTGGAGTCTTGGACCAATGGTAAATGATTTGTTAAATACTCCAAACTTTGCAATGCCTATGTCTAATATAATACTGTATATTTATAATATGTGGAAATCTACTGTCCTCTACTGTTGGTTTTTGAATACCTGTGCTCTTAATATTACACAGTTAATATTTAATATATATATGCACTCCCTGTCTCTGGAAGGCCGAGTTAAAAACCCCAGAGGAAGGAAGAAGATAGAGAGGTTTTCAAGACCACATGTCCACATACAGAGGCTGCCGCTGTAGTTTATCCAGGCCAGAAACAGAGACTATTAGGTAATTATTCCTATGTTACTGTGTTGTGGCTGTTTAACTATAGCTGCCCACAAGGCTGGAACAAAGGGGTGGGCAGGAGGGGCAGTTACCCTGGGTGCAGTTGTATACTGCAGGGATGGGGGCCCCACCATTCTGACTATATGCCTGACAGGAGTAGTGACAGCGGCATCAATATTATTATTGTTATTAATATTTTCTTATATAAAGTTTGTACTGGTGTGTAACTGTGCATACCTCCCAACTTTGAGATGGGAATGAGGGACACCTATTAGCAAAAGTATGTAGGCATAGGATACATCCCCTGCCATACCCCCTTAAAGGAGAATTGTACAAAAAAAAATATGATTGGTTAAACCCAGAAGTGCTTTTTTTTTACCACTAATATTCCTTTATCCTGTCCTTTGAAATGTACAAATGCAGCAATTTAGAAATTGGATGAAAGGTGGAACACTGGGAAACACTTTTTGAAAGATAAAAAGTACATTTAATATACAATCACATAGATCAGACCAAAATGAGGGACAAATGAGCAGGAAAGAGGGACAGATGGACTTTGTTCCAAATGAGGGACAGTCCCTCAAAATCATTGACAGTTGGGAGCTATAGGTGTGTATCCAGGGATTTTTTTCAGCTGGAACTTGGTGGAACTCAGTTCCACCACCTCTGGCCCTCTCCTCCCTGCTCATCACTGTCACTTTTAAACTCAGAAGTCCGGCTTCTGGGTTTACAAGTGACAGCTTGTCTCCCAATGGCTCCCACAGATCTGATCTCCTCATAGGCGTGCACACAGGGTGTGCTGGGTGTACCCAGGCACATCCTAATTCCCCCATGCGCATTAGTGTTATCGTTCTGTGTAGCAACAGGAACATGGGAAAGAAACACCTATGGATCTCCTTAACGGCTCCCACTGAGTGCAGGATGGAGACAAGGGAGATACAGGTGCCATGCGGATGCCGACACCCTCACTGGATGATCACCCTGCAATCAAGAGAGTCGGAGCCACCTACAGTGTGCGGGGAGGTACTAGAACTGGCTGGGTGCTACAGCAACAAAAGTAAGATGTGGAAGATGGTGGAGCGCTTAAGGGGGGGGGTGAAGAGGGGGGCAGTGGAGGGGGGGTGCATGCAGAGGTCAGAGCTGAAGAGAGGTGAAAGTGAGATGTAGATGAAGGATGCAGAGGTAAGCAGCTGTGGAGGGCAGCTGAACTCTGCACTCTGTATGCAGCGCACCCCTGAACTCTGCATTATGTATGTAGCGCACCCCCAAACTCTGCACTCTGTGCATAATGTACTCCTTTTAATGCTCCTTTAACCACTTCAGCCCCGGAAGAATTTACCCCCCTTAATGACCAGTGCGTTTTTTTGCGATTCGGCACTGCGTCGCTTTAACTGACAATTGTGCGGTCGTGCGACGTGGCTCCCAAACAAAACTGTCGTCCTTTTTTCCCACAAATAGAGCTTTCTTTTGGTGGTATTTGATCACCTCTGTGGTTTTTATTTTTTGCGCTATAAACAAAAAAATAGCGACAATTTTGAAAAAAACGCATTATTTTTTACTTTTTGCTATAATAAATATCCCCCAAAAAATAATTAAAAAACTTTTTTCCTCAGTTTAGGCCGATACGTAATCTTCTACATATTTTGGGTAAAAAAAAAAAAAGATAAGCATTTATTGATTGGTTTGCGCAAAAGTTATAGCGTTTACAAAATAGGGGAAAGTTTTATGGCATTTTTTTTTTTTTTACTAATGGCGGCGATCAGCAATTTTTATTGTGACTGCAACATTATGGCGGAGACACATCGGACATTTTTGACACATTTTTGGGACCATTGTCATTTATACAGCAATCAGTGCTATAAAAATGCACTGATTCCTGTGTAAATGACACTGGCAGTGAAGGGGTTAACCACTAGGGGGCGGGGAGGGGTTAAGTCAGTACTAGGGAGTGATTCTAACTGTAAGCGGGATGGGCTAGCTATGACACGTCACTGATCTCTGCTCCCGATGACAGGGAGCAGAGATCAGTGACACTGTCACTAGGCAGAACGGGGAGATGCGGTTTACATCAGTATCTCCCCGTTCGTCCTCTCCGTGAGGCGATTGTGGGTATTCCCAGCGGTGATTGAGTCCTTGGGACCCACGAGCCGACTCACAGAGCTCCCAGCCGGCGTGTGCCACCGGCGTGCGCCGCCGGCGGCGTGCATGCAATGGCACAGTGGGAAATTCAATGGGAATTACCTGTACGCCCATTTGCCCAGCCGTGCCATTCTGCTGACGTACATTGGCGTGCGCCGGTCGGGTAATGGTAAAGACCCTTCCACTGTTAGTGAAATTTGACCACACCCACTATTTCATGAGTTTTGGAGGGTCATGGTTGAGTTCCTGCATATATTTTCTGAGAAAACATGCCCTGTGTGTATCTATATACTTATGGTTAATGTTGAAGCAATTCCTCTTCTCTGGAATACCTAAGTTACATAGTAGGTAAAGTTGAAAAAAAACACAAGTCCATCAAGTCCAACCTATGTGTGTGATTATATGTTAGTATTACATTGTATATCCCTGTATGTTGCGGTCGTTCAGATGCTTATCTAATAGTTTTTTTAAACTAGCGTTGCTCCCCGCTGAGACCACTCCCTGTGGAAGGGAATTCCACATCCTTGCCGCACTTACAGTAAAGAACCCTCTACGTAGTTTAAGGTTAAACCTCATTTCTTCTCATTTTAATGAGTGGCCATGTGTCTTGTTAAATTGCCTTCCGCAAAAAAGTTTTATCCCTATTGTGGGGTCACCAGTACAGTATTTATAAATTGAAATCATATCCCCTCTCAAGCGTGTCTTCTCTGGAGAAAATAAGTTCAGTGCTCACAACCTTTCTGCATAACTAATATCTCCCAGACCCTTTATTCGCTTAGTTGCCCTTCTTTGTACTCCCTCTATTTCCAGCACATCCTTCCTGAGGACTGGTGTCCAGAATTGGACAGCATACTCTACATGTGGCCCGGACTAGAGTCTTGTAGAGTGGGAGAATTATCGGTTTATGTCTGGAGTTGATCCCCTTTTTAATGCATGCCAATATTCTGTTTGCTTTGTTAGCAGCAGCTTGGCATTACATGCCATTGCTGAGCCTATCATCTACTAGGACCCCTAGGTCCTTTTCCATCCTAGATTCCCCCAGTGTATAGATCGCATTCATATTTTTTGCCACCCAAATGCATTATTTTACATTTTTCTACATTTAACTTAATTTGCCCTGTAGTTGCCCACCCCATTAATTTGTTCAGATCTTTTTTTCCACATCCTGCAGAGAAGTTATTGCCCTGCTTAGCTTAGTATCGTCTGCAAATACAGAGATTTAACTGTTTACCTCATCCTCCAAGTCGTTTATGAACAAAATAAATAGGATTGGTCCCAGCACAGAACCCTGGGGCACACCACTACACACCTCTGACCATTCCGAGTACTCCCCATTTATCACTCGCTCTTGTAGCCAGTTTTCAATCAATGTAGACACCCTATGGTCCATGCCAACGGACCTTATTTTGTACAGTAAGCGTTTATGAGGAACTGTATCAAATGCTTTTGCAAAATCCAGATACACCACGTCTACGGGCCTTCCTTTATCTAGATGGCAACTCACCTCCTCATAGAAGGTTAATAGAGGCAAGAACGATTCTTCATGAATCCATTCTGACTACTGCTAATGATACCGTTCTCGTTACTAAAATCTTGTATATAGTCCATTATCATCCCCTCCAAGAGCTTGCATACTATTGATGTTAGGCTAACTGGTCTGTAATTCCCAGGGATGTATTTTGGGCCCTTTTTTATTATTGGTGCTACATTGGCTTTTCTCCAATCACCTGGTACCATTCCAGTCAGTAGATTGTCAGTAAAAATTAGGAACAATGGTCTGGCAATTACTTGACTGAGTTCCCTAAGTACCCTTGGATGCAAGCCATCTGGTCCCGGTGATTTATTAATGTTAAGTTTCCCAAGTCTAATTTTAATTCTGTCCTCTTTTAACCATGGAGGTGCTTCCTGTGATGTGTCATAAGGATAAACACTGCAGTTTTGGTTACTGAAGCCCCCCGATTCCCTTGTGACGACTGAGGAGAAGAATAAATTCAATACCTTTGCCATCTCCCCATCCTTTGTAACCAGATGTCCTTCCTTATTCTTTATGGGGCCAATATGGTCTGTCCCTTTTTTACTGTTTACATACTTAAAGAATTTCTTGGGATTTTTTTTCGCTCTCCACCGCTATGTGTCTATCGTGTTCTATCTTAGCTGCCCTAATTGCACCCTTACATTTCTTGTTGTATTCTTTATAAAGTCTGAATGCTGATGATGATCCCTCAACCTTGTATTTTTTGAAGGCCTTCTTCTTTGCTTTTATATGCATTTTTACATTGGAGTTAAGCCATCCAGGGCTTTTGTTCGCTCTTTTACATTTATTACCCAATGGGATGCATTGGCTAATGCCCTTATTTAATATGCTCTTAAAACAAACCCATCTCTCCTCCGTGTTCTTTGTTCCTAAGATTTTATCCCAATTCATGCCTTCTAACAAGGTTTGTAGTTTAGGGAAGTTGGCTCTTTTAAAATTCGGTGTCTTTGTATTCCCCTTATGTTTCCTATTTGTGTGATGTATACTGAAGCCAATTGACCTGTGATCGCTGTTTCCTAAATTGCCCCATATTTCCACATCCGTAATAAGGTCTGTATTGCTGGTAATCAGTAGATCCAGTGACGCTTTATTTCTAGTTGGTGCGTCTACCATCTGAACCATGAAATTGTCCTGCAAGACATTTAGGAACTGGCGAGCCTTAGATGAATGCGTGGTTTCCCCCGCCCAGTCTATGTCTGGATAATTAAAATCCCCCATTATGATAACACTTCCCATCCTTGCTGCTAATACAACTTGTGATAGGAGATCCGTCTCCCCCTCCTCCTTCAGGTCAGGGGGCCTATAGCATACTCCCAGTAATATTTTCCCCTTAGCTTCATCCCTTTGGAGCTCTACCCATAAGGATTCCACCTCCTCCCTAGCTCCCTTGATGTCATCTCTCACATTCACTTGTACATTATTCTTGATATACAGGCATACCCCTCCCTCTTTTTTACCCTCTCTATCCCTGCGATAAAGGGTATACCCTTGAATGGTTTCCAGCCAATCATGAGGGCTGTTGAACCAAGTCTCTGAAATTCCCACAAAATCCAAATCCTCCTTGTACAACAGTATCTCTAGTTTACCCATTGTGTCCGCCACCTTGATCAGATGACTGGTTCATTTCCCAGGAAGGGAATCCATTCTGATTATAGATGCCTGTCCTGGATGGAAGCACTGCCAACTTTATTAGTAAACCCACTCTTCCTCTTAGCCGAGGTTCTGGATCTCTTATTTACCTACAAATTACAGGTCCTAGTTGAGGAGGGTGATTTCTCCTAATCCCCCCCCATCCAACAGAGGGTTGCAATTACAACTATGCACATAGAAATCTGAGAACTTAATAACTAAGTGTTAAATTAACCATGGGGAATTTTTAATAACAGAAAGGCTGCAAAGCTGTGACTTTCTACTAATTAACAAAAACGCTCACGTTCTTCTCGCTGACATATTAGGGAAGTTTGACTGTGAATAAACATTGTTTAGCAATTCTAAGTAGATACAAACTGTTCACAGATTTGTAAACAATCTCGTAATAAAGAAAAGAACAATGCCTAAAAACAGGCAATGGGTTATGCACATAGAAACTTTGATTTTGCAAACATCAGCAGCGAAAGCAAACACAGTGTAACCAGACATGCCATGTCCCCGAGCGCAGGACACTGTCAATGGGTATTCATGAGAAGCACTTTGAGTAACACACTGAACCACTGGTATATTTACTCAGCAGGGATGGGCGATTGTATTTTTATAGAGGCAGCACGAAGAAAAAGCAATACAGTACAAATCATTTCATTGCTACCAATTTATACATGTACTACTTTATGCTCTTCCTTCCACCTGCATTTAGACTGACATTAAACAGACTAGGTCTCATAAAAAACACTTTATTTTAAAGTAGAACTTACGGCAAGCCTTTTTTAAAAAAAAAAATTGGATATAGTAAAGGGAGGGTTTTAATCCCGGTCACGTTTTTTTTTTTTGTTTGTTTGTTTTTTTGCCATCTGTGTCCCATTGGGAAGATTTCCTCTCACTTCTTGTCCCCTAGCCACAACAGGAAGTGAGGAAATACCTGGTTGTCACCAGAACCAGTGTCCCCATTGGAAGGTTTCCCCTCCAGTCCAGTTCTAGTGATAACTTAATTTGAGACACACAGAGAGGGTAAGTCTCCTTAATAGGGACATAGACAACAATAAAATCCTGAAAAGTGTACTAATCCCTCTCAACTCTATCTAAAACAAAAAAAAAGTGTTGCCTTCAGTAAAGCCCCATACACACGATCAGAATATTGTACAAAAAATACCGCTTTTGAAGCAATCGTATGATAACCTGATTGTTATTACACAGCTTTGTCCTAAATTTTCCAAAGGGACAAACAAACATTTTTCTCATACGATACCAGATCGTACAATTTGCGTTTAATCAGTACAGTTTCTGTCCAAAAATACAATATAAATACACTACAACTCATTACATTACTTCTGCAACTACATACTGCTAACTGACTGCCCTTCAACTACATACTGCTCAATGCTCTGCTACATACTGCTAACTGACTGCCCTTCAACTACATACTGCTCACTGCTCTGCAACTACATACTGCTAACTGACTGCCCCACAACTACATACTGCTAACTGACTGTGCCCCAACTACATACTGCTTACTACTCTGCAACTACATACTGCTAACTGGCTGCCCTTCAACTACATTCTGCTAACTGATTGCGCCCCAACTACATACTGCTCACTACTCTGCAACTACATACTGCTAACTGACTGCCCTTCAACTACATACTGCTCACTGCTCTGCAACTACATACTGCTAACTGACTGCCCCACAACTACATACTGCTCACTGCTCTGCAACTACATACTGCTAACTGACTGCTCTTCAACTACATTCTGCTAACTGACTGCGCCCCAACTACATACTGCTCACTACTCTGCAACTACATACTGCTAACTGACTGCCCTTCAACTACATACTGCTCACTGCTCTGCAACTACATACTGCTAACTGACTGCCCCACAACTACATACTGCTCACTGCTCTGCAACTACATACTGCTAACTGACTGCCCTACAACTACATACTGCCCTACCACTACATACTGCTAACTGACTGCCCTACCACTACATACTGTTCGCTGACTGCCCTACCACTACATACTTCTCATTGGCCATCCTACCACTACATATTACTCACTGACCGCCTTACCCATACAAACTGCTCACTGTATTGCCACTACATACTGCTCACTGGCTGCCTGTCAGTTGTTATCTGCAACTGTCAAAGTATAATTGATAATTTTTTATTTGCTTTTTGGGGGGTTTCTGGATATGTATATGTTTACAATCCAGGACACTAACACAATTAGGGAAATGGCAGTTTTGCAGAAAATCTTGGCTGATTTCTATTTACATGTTCTCATATGATAGGTTTTATCTCAATGCTTAACACATTCTAGATGACTTGACAAGTCTCATGCACAATTTTAAAGACTGCAAACTCTCACATCAGAAACTGGAAGTTCAGAAACATGGAGGTCTCTCCAGAGGCCAAAAAAAATATATGTGAAATACTAATGCGCTACTAGAAGTGCAAACGATTAAAGTAATAAAGTGCTTAATGCAAAAGGTGTATACAGCTGCTGAACTTCTATAGTGTTGCCAGCACCAATGAATGTATATAGGATATAGTGAAGCAGCACTCAATACTCTAAAGCAATACTTAAATATTAAGTGCTAATATATATCTCACATCCCAATGTGCAAACAGTGCAATACAATATCATTAAAAAATTGTCCAACAAATAAATAACAAGGAGGAATAATCCAATAATAAAGTGCATCCAAAATATCAAAAAGTTATAGAAAAATTGTCTCTTTAAGTGTATAAATGCAAAAAGTAAGTGCAAAAAGGTAAAAGGGGGAAAGGGAGAGGAAAGGGAGTCCAATTATAGATGAAATATGATAGCCTGAAGATATCCTTCTCCAGTCCACACCCAGTGTGTGCTAGCCTCTCACCTTAAAAATAGACCCCAGATGGGTCTAGTTGTGCATCAACGAACGTATAACACCGATATGATCTTTTCCTCATCCGTGGATGTATCCTGGACAACTGATCACTGCAGTAACAAGACTGTTTCTCCAAAGGATCCAAGTTCCATGACCAGCTCCTCTAACATATTGTCTCCAAGATAAAAATGATGGTCCCTACATGGAGATCTTGAGCATGTGGTGGAAGGCTCATATTAGAGCAAGGCATCAAACCTCTATCTTGTGTCAGCTTAGAGAGGCAAAGGTATCTGGCCTCTCCAGAGGCCAGATACCTTTGACTACAATATTACAATTTAAGGAAATTGTCGCTTTGACTACATGAGAACAAAAGTACTCACCAAACAGCCCATGTATCCCACAAATGCTCACTGACTGCCCTGCCACTACACGACTGCACTTTCCTACTGCTACATACGACACACACCACAGCTTTGCATTGACAGTTTTGCTCTGTACTGTCACGTCAAGCAGAGGAAGGATGAGGGGCTGACAGGTAGGCTGTACGGGGCCCTACCGCCAGTCACCACGAGAGAGACCAAAATCTATAGTGGCTGGCTAGACAAACACAGGCAAATGCAAATTTTGCATACATTCTGGTGCACTATAAGGCCAGCCATATACAGTTCAAACCATTAATGGGCAGGCTGACAGTGGTATAGCCGCTAGCAATAATCACTGCCCCCCCCCCCCCCCCCCCCCCGCCGGGAGAAGACAATTGCTGATTCCTCTGTCAACACTGTCTGCATTGATAGGGGGATTGAGCAAATTCCTTTCCTGCAACCTGGGGTTGCAGGAAAGAAATTTGCATGGTGTATGGCCAGCCTAACTTCCACACGCTGATACTAATCTGCATTTGATAAGATAATAATTGCTGTCTTGTTCTCTGTATGTGAGGAAGGGTCCCACCAAGGAGGATTGGGATTTTAAGGGAAACTGAGTATCTGTCAAAGACCAAATGTTTGTTTATAATAAACGTAATTTATTAAATATTGTAAAAAAACAATATCTGCATAAACATTGCAATGGACTATTTAAGAACAATATCAAACAATACAATAGATACAAAATTACATTGATATTATCTCCTAGGTAGAAATTACGCCTCAGGATCTTGTCCTTTCTTCAGGGGCGATGCCTTATGGAGAACAATGTACATCTATAATAAAAACATACATTAACAGTGTAAAACATATATACATATATGTTTCTCAATGTTAATGTATGTTTTTATTATAGATGTACATTGTTCTCCATAAGAGATCGCCCCTGAAGAAAGGACAAGATCCTGAAACGCGTCGGGCGTAATTTCTACCTAGGAGATAATATCAATGTAATTTTGTATCTATTGTTTGATATTGTTCTTAAATATTCCATTGCAATGTTTATGCTGATATTGGCTCTTTTAATAAATTACGTTTATTATAAACAAACATTTGGTCTTTGATCGATAATCAGTTGCCCTTAAAGTCCCAATCCTCCTTGGGGGACCCATCCTCACATATTTATGAATGGGATGGTGGCAAAACTTTAGTCCACTTCTGGTGAAATATATCCTTTTGAAGTTATCTTGTTCTCTGTAAGCCAACTGTTGCATTACAGGGAGGGAGCAGAAGGCCCAGTCACATTATACAATCCCACAAAGACCAACAGTGATTTACATTCAAAGTCCAAATGAAAAGAACTCACCACTCCAGTTGTAACTGATACGCCCGCTGGAACACACACCTGAGTGCTAACCCCGGCTCGCCTCCGTAGTAAATTGTCAAAATAAGAAACGGCTTCACCTCACGTGGGCTCCAAGTAAAGTTTATTGGAATATGAAAATATCCAAAATGACACCAGTAGGGATGAGACAAACCCCCCCGTTCAGTTTGCAACAGAACATGCTAACAGGCAAAAAATGTGTTCGAACACCGTTAGTCTATGGGACACAAAAGTGAAAAATCACAAGTGATAATTTTAAAGGCTTATATGCAAGTTATTGCCATAAAATATGTTTGGGGACCGGGGTCTTGCCCCAGGGGATATGTATCAATGCAAAAAAAAAGTTTTAAAAACTGAAGTTTTTTCTGGAGCAGTGATTTTAATAATGCTTAAAGTGAAACAATAAAAATGAAATATTCCTTTAAATATTGTGCCTGGGGGGTGTCTATATTATGCCTGTAAAGTGGCACATTTTTCCCGTGTACCACAGCAAAATGACATTTCTAAAGGAAAAAATGTCATTTAAAACTACTCGCGGCTGTAATGTATTGTCGGGTCCCAGCAATATAGATGAACATCATTGAAAAAAGTCCATGACCAGGCCCTTTGGATATTAAGGGGAACCCCGCACCCAAATAAAACAAAATAAATGACGTGGGGATCCCCCAGGCACTATATACTATGAACAACAGTATATATACACTATACGGCCTGCCCTATATTCTCTGCAGAAAATTGGGCCTTAGGTGTTGGTGGTACCAGAACACTGTAAGCCCTCACAGTTACTCTTGGTGAGAGCAGGGACAGGCCCTGCTGTGAAATACTACGCTGTCATAGGTTTCTAATGCACAAGTATTTCTCTTTTTTACTTATTTCCTTTTTTTTTTTTTTATTTATTTAAAGCTTATCTGATGAGACAACAGTCTGGCCCTTGATATGGTCTGGTTTCTATTTGCCTATTCCTGAGTCTGTTTTGGCACTAAAGATTGATATTTCTCCTTCACTACTAGGGACAGTCTGGTCAATAAATGAATTAGATTACCGATGTACTCTTTACACACAAGTGGTGCTATGTTCACCTTATATACCAAAAAATATTTAAATCGTATCGATGTTTTGTTGGATCCCCAGAACCACTGCATTATGTGATTGGTGACTTCGTCATCATGCACGTGTGATAAGGTGTGGCGTCATAAATATAATTTGTTATCCTTAACCTACATGATTGTGTTTTCTTGCTGCCAGTGTCTATTGTGGGGACTTTTTTGGTGCCCACTATGTATTGCGGTTCCTATTTAAATTTGTAGCCGCCGAGTAAGGGCAGATGGACTCCCCAAGATGGCCGCGGCATGTTCGCGCATGCGCAGTATGGCGCGTTGTGCCGACTGAGGCCTGCGGGCTTTGAGGGGCCCATTCTGAGTTTTGGGATAATGGTGGTCGTTGTTGGGCCAGAAAGGACCCGTTTCTGTGTCCATTGTGGTCCGCTCAGTGTGCAAAAGGATTTTCCAAGATGGCTGCGGCGGCCTCGCGCATGCGCGATAGGGGCGCTTTAAGTGGCCTGAACACACCAGCCCCTAATTAAACCTCTGATTGCTCCATCTCAGCAATGACATTAGATGCTGCTGGGTATAGGAGAGTATATAAGAGCACTCTTAATATATTTCATTGCTGTGGCCATCTAACCTTGTCACCAGTGAGGCTCTTAACTTGTCTAAAAGTAAGTGGTTTCTTTTTCCTACTCCAGCAGGGAAGTTCTTTGCCTTCTGTGGGAGTATAATTACTCTTATAATTCTTTTGTTTTTTTTTCTCCAGGGGTTAATCTCTTGTGATAGATTGAAATAAAGTTTTTCAATCTTCACTGGTTAAAGAGGTGTCATACTGACACTGAGCCAAGGAACAGTGGTAAACTGAAAGAGGGAAGTGCTCATGTAATATAGATGATAGCCGATCAAAATCATAGCAAAACATTTATCTGTTTAGTTAGTAAAAACTTTACGATTAATTATATTATAGATGGCACAATTACCCTGAGAGATTGCTGGCACCAGAGGAAGTATGCATTTCGAAAAGGATTTAAATATTAATCAATCGTTTTGCTAAACTCCTTAAAATATTAGGTTAGGCACAAATTAATTCAGATAGGATCCCAATTGATTTAGATGATATAGATAATGATCAATCTATATGTGTAATTTTACAGGTGCTGCTATAGGGAAATTGCCCTTTCTTCTTTTTTGGCACAGACGTTCCTCATTAAACTTCTTGATGGGTCTAGGGGATCAATTGGAACCAAGATCACTTTGAAAGGGTGAGAGTGTATCCATCAGATAATCTAAATGTAATGCTTATAATTAGGGTTGTCCCGATACCACTTTTTTAGGACCGAGTACAAGTACCGATACTTTTTTTCAAGTACTCGCCGATACCGATACCTTTTTTTAATGTCACGTGACAGTGTTTTTTTTTTTTTTAACAGTGCTTTCTTTTTTTTGGGGGGGGGGGGGAGGGGGTGAACGGTGTATGTGTGTGTGTGTTTTTTTTTTTATTTACAATTTTTATTTTTTACAATAATATTTTTTTTATTCTTTATTGCAATATGTGTTTTTTTTTGTTTTGTTCAGCCCTGTTGGGGGGCTTTGGTGAGATATCAGGGGTCTTAACAGACCTCTGATATCTCCCCCTTGAGACAGAGAAAGAGACAGAGGATAGAGATTCCCCAGTCCCTTTCTCTGCAGCCTCAGCTGCACGGAGAATGAATGGAGAGAAGACAGTGGCTCCTCTCCATTCATAAACTGACACATCGTAATCACAGGAGGTTACAATGTTTCAGTTATGTGAATGGACAGAGTCAGCTGACTCTGTCCATTCACAAAGGAAGGAGGAAGAGGACGGCGGAACGGAGGGGGAGAACGGAGGGGACAGAGAAGGAGAGGGGAACGGAGGGGACAGCGGAGAGGCACAGCAGAACGGAGGGAACAGCGGAGAGGCACAGCAGAACGGAGGGGACAGCGGAGGGGGACAGAAAAGGAGAGAGGAACCGAGGGGACAGCGGAGAGGCACAGAGAAGGAGAGAGGAACGGAGGGGGCAGCGGAGAGGCACAGAGAAGGAGAGAGGAACGGAGGGGGACAGCGGAGGGGGACAGAGGAACGGAGGGGGCATGGAGGAGGATGCAGTGAAATACAGCGGTGAGCGATCACCGCTGTATGTCACTAATGCCGCTGAAAGCCGCTGGGGGAGAATCTTGTAACTCCCCCACGCGCCGATCACAGCTGTCTTCCAGGTATCGGGGGAAGCATCGGGAGCATTTGCCCGAGTACAAGTACTTGGGCAAATGCTCGGTATCGGTGCCGATACCGATACTAGTATCGGTATCGGGACAACCCTACTTATAATGTAAATCTACTATCGGGTCCAGTGGCGGCTGGTGAAGTTTTAGGATGGGGGGTGCCAGAACCCGCCCTTCCTTTTTGACCTCTCCCACTTGGTGAAAATGGGCGTGGTTTCAGCAAATTAGTGGGCATGGCTCTAAGGTGGTGTGGTTAGCGTCTGAGATGAACGAGGGATGGAGGGACAGCAGGCCCAGATCCTACACAACAATAGAAATATGTGTATTCTAGAAAGTTTAACAATCAGCAGATAAAGATATTCCAAACACCTGGTGTTAGCACTTCAATCATCCCAGCACCATGGTTGTTATGGTGTCAGGAAGATTGAAGCGCATTATTTCTTTTATTACATTGTAATATAAAATGAAATCATTCAACTCACCATAATGCAGAATCAGTGGGAGCCCTGAGCGTGTTACTAGCCACGTCGCCTGCCACCAGACACCATCAGGTGTCCCCAGCAGAGTCCGTCCTTATATCAGGTGCCCCCAGCGGAGTCCCTCCTTACATGCAGCCTGTGTCCCACAAAATGCAGCCTGTGTCCCACAAAATGCAGCCTGCCCGCCCATGTCCCACCAAATGCAGCCTGCCCACCCGTGTCTCACCAAATGCAGCCTGCCCGCCCGGGTCCCACCAAATGCAGCCTGCCCGTGTCCCACCAAATGCAGCCTGTGTCCCACCAAATGCACCCTGTGTCCCACCAAATACAGCCTGCCTGTGTCCACCAAATACAGCCTGTTTCCCACCAAATGCAGCCTGTGTCACATCAAACCCCCCTCCCCCCTGTTCTCCGCGGGAGCACAGCGGTACTTACCTTGCTGTGTGTTGTCCCCTCCTGCGGTGTCTCCTTCCACAGCGGCGATAGAGGAGTCCGCTCCTTAAACTTCCGGTTTTCTCTCTCCTGGGCTCAATGGGACAGAGAAAACAGGAAGTGACATCAAACTCGGATGTCAAGCAATCCGCCCGGCTGTAGTAATAGATACTACAAGCACCGAGCGGAAGCTACTTGGCGCTACAGAAAGCGCCGCAAGGCGGCATAAAAGCCCGCAAATGAAGCGCCGCGTCTGCAATCTTGTGATTGGATAGACGTGGCGCATCCCATAAGTGCACTGTCTCCGGAATCACGCAGTGTCCGGCGTCCGAACACAGTACACCTAACGACTTTTTTTTGTTTGTTTTTTTTTTTTTTTAAAGGGGCAGATTTTAAATTTTTTTTTTTTTGAGATTTTTTTTGTGTGTGACTGCCTGGAGGGGGGAGGGGGGGATGGGTCAGCGCCCATGCGCCCACTATGGACGGGCCGCCACTGATCGGGTCCCTATATGGATGTATTGTTAATTATTAAAGATGTCAAACTGATTTTAAATTTTCTTTGTTTTAGTGGTTATTTTGAAATAAGGTCCTACAAAAGCTTCAGAAGAAGCCACTTTGTGGTGAAACATGTAGAGGCAATCACACTTTTGTACCTTGACTATTTGGTTGATATGGCCCGAATTTTACAAATTGTTTTATATTATCTATGTAATAAAATTTCTATACATTTTTTGTAAATTTGATTTTGATTGATTTTTCTGCACCTTAAAACTCCAATCCTTTGCTCTCTGGATATACTTTGTTTTGTAATATATAAAGGAGGTGGTGCATTTATTAGAGTCTCCCAGCTCCAATACTAATTTGATAAATCACTACATGGGTTCATCTGTCAATTGACAGTTTGCTGCCACATGTCCCAATTCATGGCAACGGAAACACCTGATGTTGCCCCAGTTTGATTTGCTGACAGGCAGTGGCTTCCCTTGTTTGTGACCCCAAAATTCAGTCCTGGCACCAAAAATCCTCCCCCCTATCTCCTTGCCATGCTTACCACCCACTTCCCCTGAAACAGTCTTACCGGTTGCCTGGGGAGACCGTGGCTTTGGGTGGAAAGTCCGTGCGGCTGTAAGGTGTCGGCCAGGCTCTCTGCAGCAAAGTATGTATCCACAAGCTCCACCAGGTTGTTTGCCGACTTGGGGACTCCTTGACTCACCACTTCTGCAGGGGAACTGGTAGTGACCTCAGGATCTGGTCCATGAGCACACGCTCCACTATTTGTGACCCAGACAGGGACTCCGGCTGTAGCCATTTCCGCACCAGGTGGATTAGATCAAACATCTGCGATCTTGGGGGCCTCTCATCTTGGAAGTACCAGCTGTGGACCCGCTGTGCTCGAACTGCCAAGGTGACACCAAGTCACGCCAAGATTTCCTGCTTGACCTTTTCATAGTCTCCTGCCTCTGCCGACTCCAGATCATAGTAGGCCTTCTGCGAACCCACTGGGTTTTAGGGCAACCTTCCCTCTCAGCGTTGCGTTTAAACGTTGGCAGAAGAGCCTCTGGACCATCATCTGTAGTCATCTTGGAGAGAAAGCCACCCACATGGATGACTGAGGGATTGTCTCCAACATCATTAATTTTAGCAGGTGACCACTGTGCTAGCGTCTCCACAACCTTAGTCAGGGTTTTCCTATCCACTTTTGCCTCAGTGGCTAGCTGTTCATACAGCCTCTGCGATTGCTCCTGTATAATAGCGTTAGTTTGCTGTTGTGCAGCATTGGATAACACGATTTGTTTGAGGATTTCCTCCATGTTTAGTCACTGTAGGTACTGGCCCATTAAGTAGTAACTTACTACTGCTGTCGGCATTCTCTACCATATGTAACCTGAGGGACAGGTAGCAGGTACAAAGCTCCCTGGGATTAGCAGTCTTTCAGGCACAGATACCAAATCCAGTGAGGTAGTAAAAAACAGTGCAGTGTTTATTTGTGATATATACAAGTCTAGCCGTGTCTAGGCACTAACTATACAATATTTACAGGTCCAAACTATTAGGCCAAGCAAGCCTACAGCTTGTCAGCTTCAACATACACAGCTTAATAGCTTTTACAAACCTTTTGCTCTCCTAGACAGAAGTTGTCTGCGGTTCCCAGACCAAGAGCACCGGCTGTCTGTCTCAGGTGAGTTTCAATTGGCCTGGGGTAGAGGACCAAGATCTGAACTGGACCATGGATCAGAGATCCCTGAATGTGTATGAGAGGAGCCTGGGAGACGTATAAACCCCAAACAGGACTTTTTCTGGCTCTCTCTGGGATGCTCTGCTACAATATATATATATATATATATATATATATATATATATATATATATATATATATATATATATATATGTATATATATATATATATAGACGAAAATAACAAACATGTTATACTTACCAGCTCCGTGCAATAAGAAAGAACAAAAAAAATTAATAATTAAAGTGCCCCCATCCCACCATGCTTACGTAAATGCGAACGCATACATTACTCCCGCACACATATGTAAATGGTGATCACACCACACATGTGAGGTATTGTCGCCAACGTCAGGGCGAGAGCAAAAATTCTAGCAGCAGACCTCCTGTGCAACTCTAAACTGGTAAAGGCGTTTAAAGCATCACCTATGGAGAATTTTAAGCACTGTAGTTTGCCGCCATTCCACGGCCAGACGCAATTTTAAAGCCTGACATGTTGGGTATCTATTAACTCGGCATAACATCATCTTTCACATTATACAAAAAAAATTGGGCTAACTTTTGTGGTTTTTTTTTGAATTCATGAAATTACGTTTGAAAAAACGCTGCGCAAATACCGTGTGACATAAAAAATTGCAACACCCACCATTTTATTCTATAGGGCCCCTGCCGCATGGCAAGTGGTTAATGCAGGGAATGCATTACAGCGGAACTTCACCCGAAAGGGGATGTTCCGGCATTCATATTTTTGCTCCTGATGAGTGGAAGTTATCCACGAAACGTGCTTTCCATCGATGTATTGTCACAGCTACTATGTGTCGACCTTGAAGAATTTTGAATCAATTTTATAATATCATGTGTGCAATCAATCATGTCTATATGCAAGTTTGGGCTACATTTTATATATTTTTAATGCAGGAACACTTATGTGTGTGTGTGTGTGTATATATATATATATATATATGTATTTATTTTATGTTATATATTGTATATATGTATTTACTGTCCCATATGCATCCATGTGCACCATTAAATAATACATACTAATTGATTAATTTGGGTCTGGTGTGCTTCACACAAAGTCCCAACATTCCCCCATTCCCCTTCCTCCCTCTTTCTTCTATATGATTCAGGGATGGAGACACACAAACTCTGCAGCAGTCGTTGTCTCATATAAAGTCCCAACATTTTTATTTAATGAAATTTATAATCACTTTAACTGCAACACACCTAAAAGTAAATGTAGCGCCCTGCTCCTGATGGGCAGGTGCTATTTGTGTAAATTTAAGGTTGTCTGAAGTTGTAGTTTAGCTCAGACTAATTATGGTAAATTTACTGGTTTCTGTATCAGTTCAGCTGGGTTGTGTCAGTTTCCACTTGACCATGGGTGTCGCTGTGGGCACCGGTAAGTGTTGCAAATGCAACAGGCTGGATGCATTGGGTACCCTTTTACTCAGAAACAGCCCGGTGGGAGTGGTTCACTCGCTGTGCATTCTGGGTAAGGGTATTTAAGGTACAGGCACCATGTTTTGGGGTCGTCTTTTTTCTTTTCATTGTGGTCCCTGACCTGAAGGCCCTCCTGGCCAAAGGGGGCCGGGGCAGCTCGGCTGCCTCGGGGCAGCTGGCCCGAGGCGTCGCTACTACAGAAGTAGGACCAGGAGCTCTGGGGCCTGCTGATCCAAAGCGTGGTCCTGTGCTGTCTTGCCTGCGGGGAGAAGCCAATCAGTTTGAGGAGACCAGGGGAGGACTTCTCTGAAGGTGACCGAGCAAAGCATGCTGGTATCTCAGGAGGAGCCTGGAAAATCCATTGAAGGATGCAACCTAGATCATCTATCTGACAGTATCGCCGGGTCGGCTGAAAAAACTGGTACTGTGCAGTTAAGCTTTAAACCTAGAAAAAGTTTGGTTACACCGTTCTGTGGCAGAGGACCTGTGTAACGACCGCAACGATTATTCTTTGTTAAACCGTCAAGTCTGTGGCAGAGACTGTGTCCGAGCATTGCACCGGCTGCTAGGTCAGTGAGAGGGACCTATTAGGTGAATGCTTTATCCAGTTGTCCTCTGGATAGAAGAAATACCCTGATCCGCAATACAAGGTACCTGAATTCCCCCTAACCCTCCATCCCTCTACCTAACATTGAAGAATAAAAGAATTGCAAACATAAAGAAATGTAATGTTTGGCGCAGACATTATTGAATCTTTTCTTTTTTATGGGACTTCAATTTGATGGACATGAGGTAACGGTAAGCCCAATTTAAACCAGCAGCTCCTTCGGGGGTAAGTGCTACATGTGGGGGCTCGGGTCCAGGATTTACTGTTACCTCTCGCAACTTGAGGAAATTGTTTACCGAGAATTTGTGCTAAAAGAGGGTTCTGGACTGTTCTGGACATTTTTCTAAAAAAAAAAGAAAAAAAAAAGGGGGGTTGATTGCGGATCATCATTTGGCTGCGTTGGCTGATGGGTGGAGCCAAGAAAGCCTGGGAGCTACGTGACTAAAGGAACTAGTGGGAGGAGTTCTTTCTGCTTGCTTGTTGTGTGAGACACCGTGTGTCCAAACATACGGAAAAAAGGATCTGATTCTACAGCCATGTTCCAAATGCCAGAAATGCAGTCGGCCATGGGGTCCAGGATGTTCCCTGTGGGTACCGCTACGAATGTCAGACTGCCTGGAACTTTGCTGATGGACACTGGTATCCGCCTGAAACCGCATGGGCGTTTCATACTCTACACGACAGGAGATGTCGAGGCTTTGGGTATGCTATGCAACAGGTGCGAGGGACTGCTTGTAAACCCCTGTCCATTCGCTTGGTGCATACATTACGGGGAGTACCTGTTCACTGTAGAATAACCCACCATGCCACCTCATGCCTACCAGATGGACTGGGCTACGGGCATTGCTACTGAGGAGACCACTACGTTTGCTCCTATGGTGAGGCCTACGCTCACCGCATCGGCCACAACGAGTACTCTGGAGGTGTGACAGATGGCGCTGTAGCTGGTATCACGGGACCATCAGCGGAGATCATCGCTGCTGTTGCCCCCGCTTCCACAAACCCCATCGTATCTACTCAAAAGAAGGTGGGATATGTAAAAGCCTCCCGTGGCCACGGCCACGGCCAAGGCCTACCTCGAAGACTACCAGAACCGGATTCAGAGAAAGAAACCGCTCCTGAAGAATCCAAGACAGGAACGGGTGAGAGATCTGGGGACAATGTACATAGGGGGACTGTATGTAAATATGTGCCAGCGGAGGAGTTATGGGACTCTGAGTTAGATTCACTGTCAGACGTTTCCGGGGACGATGATTTATTTGAAACCTTGTCTCAGGAGATGTTATGGGCGACTAGCGATGATGTCGCCTCAGCTTTTGCTTTTTCCTATTGGGTAGCCATAGATTCGGGAAAAACATCACCCAGTGTGGAAACTCCCGTTGCTACTAACGAAGTTCTGGCCAGGGGTTCCAGTTCATTTGGGGCTAAAAAGTTGTCTGCAAGTGCTATGGTGTGCAAGTTGCCAGCCTCATGTGTATCCCCTGGAAGTAACTGGGAAGTAACAGAGCTTTGCAAAGGCTAGCCTGATCTCAAAGACTGCTCAATAAAAGTGGCCACGGAATATGGACTGGAATTTGCTTATGTTCCCAAACAGATTATGAAGGAGATTGAATGCAATCGGGAGAAATGGTACAGTGATGCTGTTTGGGACTATTTGGGTGTACCAAAACCTTTTCATAAAGCAGGTTATTTTTCCACCATGGATGACCGTTACAATGGATGCCTTTGGCATTGGAGCTATGGAAGACCCATTCATGCTGATAAAGTGATCATCTGTCGGCCTGGCAAGGATAATGTTGTATATTTTATCACTACTGTGGATATGCAAGGAAAGGCCCTGACTTTGCCTGATCCTCGCTTTTACTGGTGATCAGTTACAGTGACTGTCCTGTTGATATCATTTCGAGAAATCTTAATTCTGCAAGGACTGTGGGACAGTGTTGCCAACCCCCTGAAGTGAAATTTACTGGCAGGATGTCAAAATTTACAAACAGCGCCACTTTTTTACTGGCAAAAATCATGAAAATTACTGGCAGATCCGCATTTTTTACTGGCGCTGCAAAAAAGTAACTAAAATTACTATTTTTAGTGCTAAACAGTGCAAGGATACATATTTGAACTATAAACATATAGCTAGTGCTATTAGCAATGTGTTTAAGTTAAAAAAAAGTCAAAAAACATATTTCTCCATTGACATGAAGGTCAGGTTACTATAACCCAGCTAGCACTAGGTTCCCTCCTTACATCAGATTCTGCAGGGATCCCCCTTACAGTGAAAGGGAACTCTTATGTAAAGGGGAACGCTGCAGATCATGATCTAAGGGGGAACTCTGATGTAAGGAGAGGCTCTGGTGACCAGAGACCACCTTATATCAGAGTCCACTGTGTTCCCTTTACATCAGAGATGTAAAGGGGGATGCCAGGAACTCTGATGTGGTGGGCACTCAGGTGACCAGAGACCACCTTCCGCAGAGTGAATACACTAAGGTAAGGGGAGTTACTAATTTAGGGGGAAACCTTTATATCAGTGCCCCTTACATTATTTTATTCACTCCCCCTTACATCAGCAACCCCCCTAGACTGGCCTGGCGGTGCTGTCACTGACCTCCTCTCAGGTGCATCGTGCAGGGCTCAGTCAGATGGCTCCAGCTTGGTGGCTCTGGTTTTCCTATGGTCTCCTCTCCACAGTCCACACACGTCTGACTTCTCCCGTGACCCCATGATCCCAGCGGCGCTCCCACTCTTGACTCCTTTCCCGACTCCCCCTCAGAGACTGCAGACATGATGTAGGAATAGGTCAGAGGCTGCGGACAGGAGATGGTCAGAGGCTGTGGGCACTGGGCAGGGGATGGTCAGAGGCTGTGGGCACTGGGCAGGAGATGGTCAGAGGCTGCGGACAGGAGATGGTCAGAGGCTGCAGGCAGGAGATGGTCAGAGGCTGTGGGCACAGGGCAGGAGATGGTCAGAGGCTGTGGGCAGGAGATGGTCAGAGGCTGTGGGCAGGAGATGGTCAGAGGCTGTGGGCACTGGGCAGGAGATGGTCAGAGGCTGTGGGCAGGAGATGGTCAGAGGCTGTGGGCAGGAGATGGTCAGAGGCTGTGGGCACTGGGCAGGGGATGGTCAGAGGCTGTGGGCACTGGACAGGGGATGGTCAGAGGCTGTGGGCAGGAGATTGTCAGAGGCTGTGGGCAGGGGATGGTCAGAGGCTGTGGGCAGGAGATGGTCAGAGGCTGTGGGCAGGAGATGGTTAGAGGCTGTGGGCAGGAGATGGTCAGAGGCTGTGGGCACTGGACAGGGGATGGTCAGAGGCTGTGGGCAGGAGATGGTCAGAGGCTGTGGGCAGGAGATGGTCAGAGGCTGTGGGCAGGAGATGGTCAGAGGCTGTGGGCAGGAGATGGTTAGAGGCTGTGGGCAGGAGATGGTCAGAGACTGTGGGCAGGAGATGGTCAGAGGCTGCGGGCAGGGGATGGTCAGAGACTGTGGGCACTGGGCAGGAGATGGTCAGAGGCTGTGGGCAGGAGATGGTCAGAGGCTGTGGGCACTGGGCAGGGGATGGTCAGAGGCTGTGGGCACTGGACAAGTGTCAGGAAAGTCCTGTCAGTATCAGACGCCCTGTGCGGGCAGTCGCACGCATGCGCACGCGCACCAGGCGGGCTATTTAAACTGATCTGTCACATGAGAATCTTGCTGTCTGCTCTACAGCGTTACGTGTGCACTTCCTGAGAACACTTCCTGTTTCCTGTACAAGACCCGGCTTGTTCCTGATTATCCTAGCTGTCTGCCTGCATCTGATCCCGGCTTGTCTCCGACCATCCCTGCTTTCTGCCTGCATCCGACCCCGGCTTGTCTGACCACTCTTCTGCCTGACCCTTTGGCTCATCTACAGTCCGCCTGGCTATCGATCCAGCTTGTCTGACCTTCCAGTCTGCTGCACCACTGTTCCAGTCTGCTGTCCTGTGTGTTCCAGCCTGCTATCCAGTTCCAGTCTGCTGTGTGGTTCCAGTCTGCTGCACCAGTGTTCCAGTCTGCTGTCCTGTGTGTTCCAGCCTGCTATCCAGTTCCAGTCTGCTGTGTGGTTCCAGTCTGCTGCACCAGTGTTCCAGTCTGCTGTCCTGTGTGTTCCAGCCTGCTATACAGTTCCAGTCTGCTGTGTGGTTCCAGTCTGCTGCACCAGTGTTCCAGTCTGCTGTCCTGTGTGTTCCAGCCTGCTATCCAGTTCCAGTCTGCTGCACCAGTGTTCCAGTCTACCTACCAGATCAGCTTAATCTCCACTGCACAGTGTTTCCAGAGTTCCAGACCTACCTCCTGCTGTTGATCCTGCCAGGCACTCGTGCCACTCCTGACTCTTGTGCTTCCTGTATACCCTACCAGGCCCCTCGAGTCAGAGCCGCAAGAGAGGCCATCCCCTGCAAGTCGGGCTCGTCCACAAGGTACGTGACAGTAGCAGACAGGCATGACCAAGCCCGAGCAGGGAGCCTCTCCTATGGAAGAACTTTGTATGCACCTGGCCGGCCTTACACAGGCTGTTAAGAGTCTCCAGGAAGGATATACACGTCTGGAAGAACGGGTCCAAGTACTGTCTGGTCCCACTGAGACCCAGGGATCTTCTCTGCCATCTACCTCTGCTAGCAGTACTACTTCCCCTACAGTAGTGATGCTGCCCCCTGAACCAAGGGTTCCCACTCCTGAAAAGTTTTCTGGAGAACGAAGTAAATTCAGGGCATTCCGGAATGCATGCGAACTGTACTTCGCCCTTCAACCTCGCACCTTCTCGCTTGAAGCCACCAAAGTAGGTTTTGTGATCTCACTACTCCTGGGTGACCCCCAAACATGGGCTCACCGCCTTCTGGAACTGAAAGCCGAGGTGTTGACCAATTTAACCACCTTCTTTGATGCAATGGCCCAGCTATATGAGGACTCACAGCTTTCTGCAACCGCAGAACCTGCCCTGCACACCCTTCAACAAGGGCGTAGGGCAGTAGAGGACTACGTTGCGGAATTCCGCCGATGGAGTGCAGACACGGACTGGAATGACGCTGCCCTCCGCTACCAGTTCCGTATGGGACTTTCCGACCCTTTAAAAGATGAACTGGCCCGAGTGGGAATTCCTCTGACTCTGGATGCCTTGATTAATCTTGCCATACAGATCGACCGACGGTTGAGGGAGCGAAGAGCAGAAAGAGGTGCTGGGCCTACTCGCCCAACCTGGATGTTGCCTAGGGTCCCCAGCTATACCCATCCTGCACCCACCTCTAGTCCTGCTGTTTCACCTGATACCTCTGAGCCCATGCAACTTGGAGTCCTCCGCCCATCTCTCACGACGGAGGAACGCCAACGTCGCCGGGCTAACAACCTGTGCCTGTACTGCGGGGAACCCGGACACTATGTCAGGAACTGTCCTAACAAACTCCGTAAGTGCCTGTCTGTCTCCTCTGGTGATGTGACTGCTTGGCCTAAGACTTCCGCTCACTTGACTCTTTCAATATCTTTGCAGCTCCCAGGAAAGACTTTACAGGTTCCCGCTATCATTGATTCCGGGGCTTGCAGCTGCTTCAGATCCCACTGCGTTACAAGGCAAATGGACTCTCTATTCATCTGGCCGACGGATCTGCAATAAATTCTGGGCCGGTTATACAAGAATCCGCTCCTCTTCCAGTCACCATCTTCAACTTGCACCAAGAACTGCTTCGCCTGGACATCATCACTTCTCCTTTATTTCCTATTATTCTTGGCATGCCGTGGCTACAAGCCCATAACCCTACTATCAACTGGGTCACAGGAGAAATTACGTTTTCCTCTCGGTACTGTCAACAGTTCTGCACTTTGAAGGACTCTGGTGAATCCCCTGCTCTGTTATGTCTCAACACTGATTCTGAGTTATTCCAGGCGGTCCCCAAGGTCTATCATGACTTTTTAGATGTCTTTAGTAAAAAAGGGGCTGAAACCCTTCCTCCTCATCGGGCTTACGATTGCCCCATCGAGCTCCTTCCCGGAGCCGAAGTTCCCTTTGGCAGGATATTTCCTTTGACCGAGCTGGAGCAAGGAGCGCTAAAAGCATACATCGACGAGAACCTAGAAAAGGGTTTCATCCGGCCCTCTACATCCCCAGCAGGTGCAGGCATCTTTTTTGTTGAAAAAAAGGATCACTCTCTTCGTCCTTGTATAGACTACCGCGAACTCAATAAAATAACTGTTAAAAATCGGTACCCTCTCCCCTTGGTACCAGAATTATTCCAGAGACTGGGGACTGCTACTATTTTCACCAAATTAGATCTCCGAGGGGCTTACAACCTAGTTCGCATCAGAAAAGGGGATGAGTGGAAGACAGCTTTCCGCACTCGCTTCGGGCACTTTGAATACATGGTGATGCCCTTTGGACTATGTAACGCCCCTGCAACTTTTCAGTACTTCATAAATGATGTTTTCCGGGACTATTTGGATCTATTCGTCATAGTCTACTTAGATGACATTCTCATCTTTTCTTCTTCCCTGGAATCCCATCGCAGACATGTTAAATGTGTTTTAGCTCGACTCCGGCTACATGGCTTGTACGCTAAGGCTGAAAAGTGCGAGTTCGAGCAAGAGAGTATTCCATTCTTGGGGCTAATTATCTCCGTGGAAGGGATCAAGATGGATCCCCATAAGGTTGCTGCAATTCTTGACTGGCCAGCCCCTACTGACAAGAAAGGAGTCCAACGTTTCATTGGCTTTGCCAACTTCTATAGAAAATTCATTAAGGGGTTCTCAGCCATCATTGAGCCCATCACTCAATTGACCAAACAAGGGGTGCGTTTTCATTGGTCGCCCGAAGCTCAATCCGCCTTTGAATCTCTCAAAAGACTGTTCACCTCTGCTGCTGTTTTGAAACATCCCGATTCCTCTTTACCATTTGTCCTGGAAGTGGACGCTTCTGAGAGTGCTGTTGGTGCGATTCTTTCCCAGCGACAAGGGAGCAAAGCTCTGTTATACCCTGTAGCCTTCTTTTCTCGCAAAATATCATCCGCAGAAAGGAATTATGATGTAGGAGATCGGGAACTACTGGCCATAAAATCCGCTCTGGAAGAGTGGCGGTATCCTTTGGAAGGAGCTGCTCATCCTATTCTGATCTACACAGATCACAAAAACCTGGAATATCTTAAATCCGCAAAGAGGTTGAGACCACGACAAGCCAGGTGGGCCTTGTTCTTTTCCAGGTTCTCCTTCCACGTGACCTATCGGCCAGGCTCCAAGAATATAAAACCTGACGCTTTGTCTAGGATGTTCCACAAGCCTCAAGAAACCTCACCTCCAGATACGATCCTTTCTCCTGGAAATTTTTTCCTGTTGCAAGAAGACCTACTTTCCCGGATTAAGCAAGCTTCAGTAGGGTTGGTACCTGCTATGAGAACAAAACTACAAGAAAAGGATGGTCTGCTTTGGTTCGGGAGTAAGATCTTTGTACCTGAAGGCCTACGGGTCACAATTTTAGAACTTTGTCATGATCACGCACTAGCAGGACATTTTGGTGTTACCAAGACGGCTGATCTTGTCCTGCGCACCTTCTGGTGGCCCCAAGTGCCTAAGGACTGTAAGAAGTATGTGGAATCCTGTACCATCTGTGCTCGGAATAAAGTCAGTAGAACCAGGGCCTGGGGATTACTGAAACCTCTACCTGTCCCAGACAGGCCATGGAAGATGCTGTCTATTGACTTCATTGTCGAGTTGCCTCCGGCTGAAGGGCACACTGCCATCTTTGTGGTGGTAGATCGGTTATCTAAAATGGCTCATTTCATTCCAATGAAGGGTACCCCCTCTGCTCCTGAAACTGCACAAACGTTCATTAGAGAAGTGATTAAACTCCATGGAATTCCGGCTAATATCATTTCTGACCGAGGAGTACAATTCACTTCCCGATTCTGGAGAGCCTTGTGTAAAGCCCTAGGAATTGAACTATCATTTTCCACCGCCTATCACCCCCAGACGAATGGCCAAACGGAGAGGACCAACCAGACTCTCGAGCAATATCTTCGTTGTTTCTCTTCCTTTTCTCAAGATGATTGGTTCTCGTTGCTCCCCTTGGCTGAATTCGCCTATAATAATGCTGTCCATTCTGCCACAAAGCAAAGTCCGTTTTTTGCCAATTACGGGTTTCACCCTACCTTTTTGCCCAGCTCCATTCCTGAAAGTTCCGTACCAGCAGTCCAGGAAACAATAATTTTTTTCTCTGTCAATAACCAAATATTACAGGAAACCATGACGAAGTCCCAAGAACGTAACAAGGTAACTTTCGACAGGAAAAGACGTGGGGAATTGCTACTCGAACCAGGTGATCTTGTATGGTTATCCACTGTAAACCTGAAACTGACTTGTCCCTCCAAGAAGTTGGGTCCTAAATTCCTGGGTCCTTTTCCTGTAAAAAGGAAAATAAATGAAGTAGCTTTTGAATTGGAACTCCCGGACTCACTCAGAATTCATCCTGTTTTTCACGTTTCCCTGTTGAAACCTTTTGTCTCCAATCCTTTTCCTGAACAAAATCTGAATCCTCCAGATCCTGTAATAGTGGACGGTGAGGAAGAATTTGAAATTGAAGCCATCCTTGACTGCAGGAAAAGGAACAATCAAGCCCAATTCCTGATCAAGTGGAAAGGGTATGGCCCGGAAGAGAACTCGTGGGAGCCTGAGGAGAACATCCATGCTAAAAGCTTAGTTCAATCCTTTAAGAGAACCCATCCTGAGAAATGGGCCCGGTTGGGCATCCGGAGGCTGCCCCTTGGGGGGGGGGGCAATGTCAGGAAAGTCCTGTCAGTATCAGACGCCCTGTGCGGGCAGTCGCACGCATGCGCACGCGCACCAGGCGGGCTATTTAAACTGATCTGTCACATGAGAATCTTGCTGTCTGCTCTACAGCGTTACATGTGCACTTCCTGAGAACACTTCCTGTTTCCTGTACTAGACCCGGCTTGTTCCTGATTATCCTAGCTGTCTGCCTGCATCTGATCCCGGCTTGTCTCCGACCATCCCTGCTTTCTGCCTGCATCCGACCCCGGCTTGTCTGACCACTCTTCTGCCTGACCCTTTGGCTCATCTACAGTCCGCCTGGCTATCGATCCAGCTTGTCTGACCTTCCAGTCTGCTGCACCACTGTTCCAGTCTGCTGTCCTGTGTGTTCCAGCCTGCTATCCAGTTCCAGTCTGCTGTGTGGTTCCAGTCTGCTGCACCAGTGTTCCAGTCTGCTGTCCTGTGTGTTCCAGCCTGCTATCCAGTTCCAGTCTGCTGTGTGTTTCCAGTCTGCTGCACCAGTGTTCCAGTCTGCTGTCCTGTGTGTTCCAGCCTGCTATACAGTTCCAGTCTGCTGTGTGGTTCCAGTCTGCTGCACCAGTGTTCCAGTCTGCTGTCCTGTGTGTTCCATCCTGCTATCCAGTTCCAGTCTGCTGCACCAGTGTTCCAGTCTACCTACCAGATCAGCTTAATCTCCACTGCACAGTGTTTCCAGAGTTCCAGACCTACCTCCTGCTGTTGATCCTGCCAGGCACTCGTGCCACTCCTGACTCTTGTGCTTCCTGTATACCCTACCAGGGCCCTCGAGTCAGAGCCGCAAGAGAGGCCATCCCCTGCAAGTCGGGCTCGTCCACAAGGTACGTGACAGCAAGGGATGGTCAGAGGCTGTGGGCAGGAGATGGTCAGAGGCTGCGGGCAGGAGATGGTCAGAGGCTGCGGGCAGGAGATGGTCAGAGGCTGCGGGCACTGGGCAGGGGATGGTCAGAGGCTGTGGGCAGGAGATGGTCAGAGGCTGCAGGGCCGGGCATGGTAGTTTCCTCCACTGTCCCCCTTCAGATACTAGAATATAGAATACCTGTCTCACTCTCCACATTAGTCAGTGACAGTGTCCGCCTGGCGCCTTCTGTCACTCACTGTGACCATTTCATCTCTCCAGTGACAGTCACAGTGTCCTCCTTCAGTCCTCTACCGGGCCGGCTTCACCCCCCCCCGTAATGTCCTCCTGTGGCCGTGGCTGGGCCCGGTAACATGGCTCCTCCTGCTCCCCCCGCTGAACCACCGAGAAGAACGAGCGGCAGCTTCTGTTTAAAAATGGCGCCAGGCGGCGTCATTACATTACTGCGCATGTGCCGGCCCGCCGAGCTTGTACGATCTTTCCAGAGTCCTGCAGGCTTTGGAACGGCGCATGCGCCGTTGCATGGCCGGCACGCAGCCATCTTTTTTACGGGCACCGGCTGCCCATAACGGACATTCACGGGCGCCCCGAAAATGGGGTGATTTTTACGGGCTGCCCATAAATTAACAGGCGGTTGGCAACACTGCTGTGGGATATATAGCTAGGTAGTGTTAGCTAATAGAAACCTTTGAGTCAAGATCTTCTATTTACCTCAACCACTTGTATCAAGGACTTGTGTTACAATGCCTTCTGCCACTAGGTGGTAGAAGTTTGCACAACAAAAGTTGAACT
This sequence comes from Lithobates septentrionalis, assembly GCA_037952835.1. Taxonomy (NCBI): domain Eukaryota; kingdom Metazoa; phylum Chordata; class Amphibia; order Anura; family Ranidae; genus Lithobates; species Lithobates septentrionalis. The sequence goes on along the minus strand of JBBDGP010000076.1, from coordinate 2,067,708 downwards.
CACACATAAAAAAAAAACACAAAGAAGGGAAAGAGAGTTTCATCTTTTAGGAGATGAGGCTTTGCTTCTTATATTGTATAAGAATGTGTGTATGTGGGTTTTTTTTCTTTCCTATGTGTTTTGTTTCAGGTTCAACTGGATCTTCTGTCAAACTGCTGGAGAGTGGGTGGTTAAGTCTACATTTTGTTGTTACCTTACTCCCTCCCTTTCCTATCCAAGTTCTGGGATTCAGGTATGGACTCTCAGGATTGAGAGTTAAATTTTTTTTTTTTTTTGACGATGGGGACATCGTCTATTGTGGTGGGGGGAGTATGTAGCGCCCTGCTCCTGATGGGCAGGTGCTATTTGTGTAAATTTAAGGTTGTCTGAAACTGTAGTTTAGCTCGGACTAATTATGGTAAATTTACTGGTTTCTGTATCAGTTCAGCTGGGTTGTGTCAGTTCCCACTTGACCATGGGTGCCGCTGTGGGCACCGGTAAGTGTTGGAAATGCAACAGGCTGGATGCATTGGGTACCTCTTTACTCAGAAATAGCCCGGTGGGAGTGGTTTATTCGCTGTGTATTCTGGATAAGGGTATTTAAGGTACAGGCGCCATGTTTTGGGGTCGTCTTTTTTCTTTTCATTGTGGTCTCTGACCTGAAGACCCTCCTGGCCAAAGGGGGCCGGGGCAGCTCTACTGCCTCGGGGTGGCTGGCCCGAGGCGTTGCTACTACAGAAGTAGGCCCAGGAGCTCTGGGGCCTGCTGATCCAAAGGGTGGTCCTGTGCTGTCTTGCCTGTGGGGAGAAGCCAATCGGTTTGAGGAGACCAGGGGAGGACTTCTCTGAAGGTGACCGAGCAAAGCATGCTGGTATCTCAGGAGGAGCCTGGAAACTCAATCGAAGGATGCAACCTAGATCATATATCTGACAGTATCGCCAGGTGAGCTGAAAGAAACTGGTACTGTGCAGTTAAGCTTTAAACCTAGAAAAAGTTTGGTTACACCGTTCTGTGGCAGAGGACTTGTGTAACGACCGCAACGATTATTCTTGTTACACCATCAAGTCTGTGGCAGAGACTGTGTCCGAGCATTGCACCGGCTGCTAGGTCAGTGAGAGGGACCTATCCGGTGAATGCTATATCCGGTTGAGGAAACCGTTTGTCCTCTGGATAGAAGAAATACCCTGATCCGCAATACAATGTACCTGAATTCCCCCTAACCCTCCATCCCTCTACCTAACATTGAAGAATAAAAGAATTGCAAACATAAAGAAACGTAATGTTTGGTGCAGACATTATTGAATCTTTTCTTTTTTATGGGACTCCCCTGTGACGGACACGAGGTAACGGTAAGCCCAATTTAAACTAGCAGCTCCTTCAGGGGTAAGTGCTACATAAACAATGAGTGTCTTTTCATTAAAAAAGTCCTATTTAATCCTCGATTAACTTCTAGTCATAACTAGCTCTGATTAAGGCTTTCATCTTCCATTTTTTGAACTATACTGTATATATATATATATTATTATTATTATTTTATTTATTTTTTTCATTTTACTATTGTGCAAACATAAAAGTTTCTGTTTTGCTTGTCCTTTGTAGTGTTAGCAATAAAATCACTCAGGATTTAAAAACATTTTTATTTAGCTAAAGCTTGACACTAGAATCAACTTCCATATCATATTATACAGGACAACATGCAGAATACAATTTCTACTTTGTATCTACAGTATTACTAGCGGTTTTATAATTCTCACTTGGCAAAGTATGGGAAAAGCTTAAAGTTGACCCCTGAGATGACAGTTCTAAACACAAGAGGCAAGTGTACTTTTGTTGAGCTGGCAGGGCCACCCACTGAATCAGCTGAAATTCTAATATCTTTAGTGCTTTTTTTTCTTTTGATGTCAGTTCTCTGTAATCCTTTGTACAGCAGCAGATAGACTGGAAGAGGAAGGAACAACATTAGGAGTCTGTCAGGCACTCCTAATGTACCCCTACACACAGTAGGGTATATACTGGATTCAAAAAATGAGGGGGAGAGGGGAAGGAGGTGGGGGGGGAGGGGATGAGGGATGGGAGGGGAAAAGGGAAGGCGTGAGTACACCTATATCGGATCGTAGGTAATTGTTTGATAGTTTGACCCGTTAGGGTATTGTTGCTGTAACCATAACTATACAGTATCACACAATGGGTAGGGGGGAGAGGGGAAAAGAACCCGATAGGGTGGGTTCAAAAAAGGGGTTACTTCGTGCAACAATAGATTATGGAGTGGATATAGTGATAAAAACAATTTTATTGGACTTATGCATAAAAACAAACACAATAAATTTACTATTACTAGAAATGTGTAGTATATTAGGCCTAGAATATACCAGACAAGGACAGACTTGACAAACAATACATCTAATAAACATATAGTGCTACCCGGTCAGGGCATATTGCAGTTTGCCACATTGGCCTGTTTGGTGGGGTCAATCAGTCAAATTGTATTGGATTACTTTCACCCAAATGGGGATTCCAATTTGGTGTTTAAACTATAATATGGGACCCTGTGGCATAAAGCAATGGGAGAGTGTTGGACACAGTGGAAGAAAAGGATACCAGTAGTGTATAAGGCAGGATGGAATTCCGTTGTTATTAAAGTATTAGGGGTAAACTGTCCCTTTGATTTGGATATGGGGCAGTATGTGCAATTGGTCTTATAGCCGTATTGTCCCTATATATTTTTTCGGAAGTCCTTAATAAGCTGTAGAGATGTTGGAGATGCAAATTCAAGCTGATGCCAGGTGTGCTGTGGTACCATAAACAGACAATAATCAGTCTAAATTGGTGTTAGAGCGGCAGTGCAATCACTCAAATCATGATCTAGTTGTATAGTTGGCATACAGTTGCTGTTAGTATTGAATTGTGTTGTTGTTAGCTGTACATTACCACTGTCTTCCACGCCGCTCTTACTCAGGGGTACTGTAGGCCGTTAGTCCTGATAGCCATGGCTGCCATTGCGTTCCTGTTTCAGGCACGGGATACCCACAAAATGCTTCTGTACGTTGCGGTATTCCGCTTGTCAGTGTAGGTAAGGGTTCCCGTCTCTCGGAGGCGCTTGGTGGGCCTTTGATTGCTCCTTTCAGGGCTGCGGCTGTGTCCTCCTCGGATCAGCTCCTTCGCTGAGTGTCTCCCTCACTGCCCTGAGCGCACGGACCGGGTTGCGCAGTGACGTCAACGCGTTTCGCCGTGACTCAAATGACGTAGCTTCATCTTTGGACGTTCATTGGTCGGTTACCTCACACCCTTCTTATAGTATCTTTCGCTGAGGATCGCCGCCAATGGAAGGTTGTAAAATGATTGAAGGGATTTTAAGCCAATCGTAAGTGGCTGGTTGTTCATAACGGCCTATCTGCCAATGTAAACATTGTGATTATTTTAAACGCAACCGTTACTCGGTCATTTCTCTTAGGAAAGTATCCTAACGCATTTGAGAACCTCCTTGCCTTTTAGTGGAGGTTATAGGGAGAAAATGGTCTAATGTGGGTGAGGAAGAAAGAAGAAAGGATAGGCATAATGGCAGAAAAGGGGCCATCACCATGGTTGTTAAGTGGTACCAAAATAAAAATAGAAATAGAATAGAATAGAGGGGAAAGCCACAAACCCCAGTGTCATGCCGAGTGTTTACATGTACATATATATACATCAATTTTAGCAAGACGGGGTATTGCTCCCATTGCTTTATGCCACAGGGGCCCATATTATAGTTTAAACACCAAATTGGAATCCCCATTTGGGTGAAAGTAATTATATACTGGATTCACCTGTACAGCGTAACTGCAATGGAGGTCCAGGACCTGGCTATGCTGCCCTGCAGGGGTGTACAGAGTGCAAACATTGCTAAACAAAATTCTATTTGGGTGAAGTGACAGGTTCTCTGGAAAGCTAACCCTCACCAACCTATACTTTCCTTTTCACTATGATTCCCCATTGGTTCATTGATTTGTGTTACTTAGCAATGTGCAACTCCTGTGTAGGTAGATCCATTTTGAAGCTTAGACAGGGTTAACAATCTGCTTCCACATGTTACAGTGTTCAGGCCTAAAGAATGGCTGCTCTGCTCTGGCACCACATTCTGGGGGAAAGGGGCATGGTAATATACTCCTCCATACCTAAAAGTACCTTTTACTCCTGAAAGCTCCAACAATAGACTCAACATCAGGGGGATGTGGTAAACATTAGTACCAGTGAATCTGGAGTGGGTGGAGAACCAGTCACTTGGGCAAAGTGATAGATACTCTTTAAGAACAATGAGTATATTTTGTATGTCCAATAAATTAATTCAGTAAGATATCACAATAGAGTCATGGTACATGTTCTGTTTATCATTTGCAACAGGTAGTTATTGTAAATCTGATCTGACTGTAGCTTGGACTTCACATGAACCAACTTCTGCAAAACAGACATTATTTAGTGCATGTCCATAATTCAATTCAGGGCTATCCAAAATAATTTCCCCAAACTCTAGACCAGTGGTTCTCAACCTGGGGGTCGGGACCCCCTCGGGGGTCGAATGACGATTTGCCAGGGGTCACCGAATCCTGGGCTGTTCCTGAAGCTTGCACTGCTCTCCCAGCCTTTTCGCCGCCGCCCAGAACGGCTGTCCCTGTAGACTGTGGCTGCCCACTCAGCCTCTTCACAGCCGCCCATTCAGTTCAGAGCATGGCTGGGGGGAAGTGACTAGAGGTCAGCTGACTGGTGAGGAATGTGAAGTGGGAGGGGCTGAAGGAGAACCTATCTCCTGATTTCGGCATAGGTGTCACTGCTGCGAGACACCACAAAGTCGGAGGCACAGTGAGTAACACTACTTGTGATTATTGTTGCCATTAAAAGTCCCCACTACAGTTCTCAGATCAGCAGATGACTTTGATCAAGAGCACCTAACTTGGCCTAACCGCCCCCCCCAGCACTGCCACTGATCCCACCCCCCACCAGCACTGCCACTCATCCCTTTCCCCCCCACCAAGGAGTAAGAGAAAGAAATAAAAATAGAGAATACATGGAATGGAGAGGAACAAAGAAAGAGAGAGAAAGAACAAAAAAGACGGCGAGAGAGGGATGGGGGGAAAAAAACAAGAAATTAGGATACAGAGAGATAAAAGGGAAAGAAAGGAGAACAAAAAGAAAGAGTGGTACATCCTAAGTGGAAGGGACTCAGGGAGCGCTAAATATCCATAGGTTAGGGACGCAAATTACTTGCCTTGCCTTGGGTGCTGACAACCCACGCTGCGAAAATAAGTTTACCGTTAGGGGTCCCCACAACTTGAGAAATTTTATCAAGGGGTCACGGCGCTAGTAAGGTTGAGAACCACTGCTCTAGACTCTAGGACTATCTGAAATCATTTCCCCAAACTCAGTACTCCAGGGCCATCTGAAATAATTTCCCTGAACATAGGTCTCCACGAATTTCCAAAATCATGTGCCTGAACTCAGGACTCCAGAGCTATTCAAAATAATTAAAAAAAAAAAGTAAAAATTTGCGCTGAACTGTAAAAAGCAAGCGGCCAGCAAAGTTCGTAGATAACAAACAAAAAGTCACATGCATAAAAATTATTGCGGCGCTGAAAAGTTCAAAATGAAATTGAAGAGTGGGAGGAATCCAATCACCAAATATATTGTGCAGATGTAGAAAGAGTCACCACGTGGTAATGTAGTCTGCTTACCAGAAGGTGTTAAGGATTAGGCATAGATGGTAAATTCTCAATAGCATCCAGCAAATCCAGCCCACTGGAACCCCTCATCAGACCACAACATCCGTGGGATTTCCTTCACATATAAACATCTCCCAATGGTCACTTCAGAATTAGGCATTCAGGCATGTAGTCATCATATATCCGAGAAAAGAAAATGAAGGACCCATAGTGAAGCCCGTAATGACAGATAAAAAAACTTTTAGAGCCCTTTCACACTGGGGTGGGGGGCGGCGTCGGCGGTAAAACGCAGCTATTATTAGCGGCGTTTTACTGTCGGTATGCGGCCGCTAGCGGGGAGGTTTTACCCCCCGCTAGCGGCCGAGAAAGGGTTAAATACCACCGCAAAGCGCCTCTGCAGAGGCGCTTTGCCGGCGGTATAGCCGCGCCGTCCCATTGATTTCAATGGGCAGGAGCGGTAAAGGAGCGGTATACACACCGCTCCTTCACCGCTCCGAAGATGCTGCTGGCAGGACTTTTTTTTACCGTCCTGCCAGTGCATCGCTCCAGTGTGAAAGCCCTTGGGGGCTTTCACACTGGAATGAAAACAGCGGCACTTTCGGGTCGGTTTGCAGGCGCTATTATTAGCGCAATAGCGCCTGCAAACCGCCCCAGTGTGAAAGGGCTCTTATTGTAGTAACTTACAGTTGAAGCTTAAAACAGCATGCATCAATGATAGGAACAAACGGCTGCAGCAATCAGCGTACGGCTGTCAGCCTGCCTGACATGTTGCATCATAACAGATGTCTTCAGAGGCATGGCTACAGCTACAACCGCACGCTATAAATATGGTATGGTTAGTGGATAGATCAGAGGGGATATAATCAAACTCATCACTAACAGCTGGGTGAGATGTGTGTCTTGTGCAGCGTGCCCTGGTGCTGACAGGATAAACCTGGTTAGTAACTGACAGCGACAGCGCACGGCCAATCAGAAAAAAGAGAGCATAGGAACAAAAAGAGGGTGGCAACAGATGACTCAATGCCACCTCATTGGTTAACCTATCTCTCAGTGAACAGAAAAATTGAAAAATGCCAGATAAAGAACGCCAGCTGTGCGGTCCGGCTCAGGGACATGAAAAAGGCTAAAAATGTATTTTTAATTGATCTGACAAAAACCTGATATCATATAACTCAATATACAAAATACAAAAATGGAAAAGAATTAACACCTGCACAGATAAGCTATGAAATTAACGCCTGCCATGCAGTATAGATCAAAGGCATAGAAAAAAACGCTAGACTTTGTATAACAAATCAGTGCCTGCATGGGAAAAAACACTAACCTATGTATAACAAACCAGCGCCTCACATGCAACTAAGCAATAGACATTGTGAATGCGATTAATCGCACACAATTCAATAAAAATACATGCATGCAATATACATCAATACATGTGTTAAAATCAATACAGATGATTGTAAACATCATTTAAAAAATATTGTTTTTAAAAAAGACTGACCTAGACCCAAGATTTGCAAATAAATAAAGGGAAAAAAAACAAAAAATAAATAAAACAAATAAAGGAGTGTATCGATGCTAACTGTTATTAATGAAGCTATTAACATCCCACTCTACGTTTAACCCATATGGCGTATAGCATTTGAGGGTGTGTATCCATCGCGTTTCCAACCTCGAGATTTCTCTCTTGGTGTAACTACCTCTCCAATGGGGTGTGAAACGATTGATGGCGGTAATCAGAGTCCCTACTAGATTTCTGTTATGACATTCTAAATAGTGACGGGAGACCGTGTGGTTAGGAAAACCTTCCTTTAGGTTTTTTTTATGTTCCTTTATTCGCACATTCATGGCTCTCATAGTGCGGCCTACATACTGTAGACCGCATGGACAAGTCAATAAGTACACAACATTTTTTTGACTTGTCTCCCCCTCATTCTCCCACTCCATCTCTTCCTTCACTCTCTAACTTCCTCTGACTCTCTAACTTCCTCTAACTCTTTTCCTCCCTCTGTATCACGGGTACTCACCGAGGCCGAGATGCTGAGAGTGACTTCCCTTGCGACTGAGCGCACTACACCCCTGGTAGTGGTACAGAGGGTGTAGGGCACAGAGGGGCACGGGTCGCCTGCAGGCAGGAAGCTTCTAGAGAGGAGGACTTCAGTCATGCAGAGATGAGAGCGATGGTGGCTCTGACCCAGAGCTGGAGAGGAGGACCCGGCCGGGGCTCTAACCCGCAGACACAATGGGAGCTGGGATAAGCGCAGGAGATCAGGCACTGAGAACTCAGCAGTGGAGAGACTAAGATGCAGACCAATAACTTGATACTGGAGACTGGTAGATGAGGAAGTCCTAGAAGCAGGCCGAGGGTCAAACACAGCAGATGGTAAGTAGAGGAATCCTGAAGGCAAGCCAGAGGTAAGGGGTTGGAGATGTCAGCAGAGAAGTCCGTTTTAAACAAGCCGGGGTCATACACGAGAAGGCAGGAGAATCCGGAGACAGGCAGAGGGTCAGACACTGGAAGCAGATCGTGGGAAAGTCCTTTAAACAAGCCGAGGTCAAATGCTGGAGAGAGACAAGGTAGGTCAGGCAAATCCGGGTCAAACAGGTAAACAAGAAGCAGGAATCAGGAACGGAACACTGGAAGCTGAAAGACAAACCAGCAATTAAACAGGGCACAAGTCAGTCCTTATATAGGCCAGAAAGGGGGCGTGACGCTGACGAGCGAACGCCCGTACGCCGTTACGCCGTTACGCCGTGTGTGCCGCTACTTTGCTAACGCGCATGCGCCGAAGCGCGGCTCCGCCGCGCAAACGCACAGGGACCTTCCGATGTTGACAGGCTCTTTTCTGACAGTGCCCCCCCCCAAAGGGCAACCTCCGGGTGCCCAATCTGGCCAGTACTCCCGGATATTTCTTGTGAAATGCTTGTATTAACCGTGGGGCGTGTATATTGGAGGAGGGTTCCCAAGAATTATCTTCTGGGGGGTACCCCTTCCACTTGACCAGGTACTGGATATGACCCCCCCTCCTTCTACAGTCCATTATAGCCTCAACCTCGAATTCCTCTTCGCCTTCAATGTTAATTGGAGGAGGTGGCAACTCCTCCCTTCCCGGAAAAGAACTGGGAGTTACTGGTTTCAAAAGGGAAGTATGGAAGACAGGATGAATTCTGTAAGAGCTGGGTAAAGAGAGTTCAAAGGCCACTGGGTTCACTACTCTCTTAATCTTGAAGGGACCAATAAACTTTGGGCCTAATTTGCGTGAAGGACAAGAAAGTTTAAGGTTTGTTGCAGATAGCCAGACTTCATCCCCAATCTTAAAAATTGGGTTGCTCCTCCTACCCCTGTCATAGTATTTCTTGTAGCTGTCCTGAGCCTTCTTCATAGTTTCCTGAATTATTTGAAAATTGGCTTGAATGGAATTTATTCGGTCTTGTACCGCGGGAACTGATACTTCTGAAAAAGAATTAGGCAAAAAAGAGGGGTGAAATCCATAATTAGCCCAGAAAGGAGTTTGATTGGTTGCTGTATGTATGGAATTGTTATAGGCAAATTCTGCACAGGGGAGGAGTGAAACCCAGTTGTCTTGAGAGCATGAGCAAAAACAGCGCAGGTATTGTTCCAGCGTTTGGTTCGTCCTCTCTGTTTGGCCATTACTTTGAGGATGATATGCTGAGGATAGGCATACCTTGATTCCCAGGGATTTACAAAGGTCTCTCCAAAATTTTGAGGTGAACTGAACTCCTCTGTCAGACACAATGCTAGCGGGTACTCCATGTAGCCTCACCACTTCCTTGATGAATATATCCGCGGTATCTGAGGCAGAGGGTGTGCCCTTCATGGGTAAGAAGTGGGCCATCTTTGAGAGGCGGTCGACTACTACCAGGATGGTGGAGAATCCTTCAGCAGATGGTAGGTCAACGATGAAGTCCATAGCCACTTCCTTCCAGGGTTGCTCTGGAATGGGGAGTGGTCTTAATAGACCCCAGGCTTTTGCATTGGGTCCCTTGCTGCGCTGGCAAATAATACAAGAGTTTATGTAGTTCTTACAGTCCTGACTCCACCCTGGCCACCAGAAGGAACGATGTATTAGTTCCGAGGTCTTTTGTACCCCAAAATGTCCTGCAAATTTGTTATCATGAAATGTCTTTAGTACCAAGGGTCTTACTTGCGCTGGAACAAATATTTTATTTTGGGCCCATAGTAGACCATCCTGTTTCCTCAGTGTGGGTACTTCAGGGTTTAAGCATTGGCTGGAGGCCTGTTCAATGGCAGTTCTTAGATCTGGCTGGATTGCACAAAGAAAATTCTGTGAGGATAGAATAGTACCAGGTTCTGCTGGTGGAGAGGTTTCTGGGAACATTCGGGATAAGGCGTCCGCTTTCCCATTCTTGGAACCAGGCCGATAGGAAATGTGGAAGTTGAACCTGGAGAAGAACAAAGCCCAGCGGGCTTGCCGGGGTCTGAGGCGTTTTGCGGTTCTAAGGTACTCCAGGTTCTTGTGATCGGTGAAGATCATAATGGGGTGAGAAGCACCCTCCAAAAGATATCTCCACTCCTCCAGGGCAAATTTGATGGCCAGTAGTTCACGCTCCCCTACGTCATAGTTCCTTTCCGGCGGGGACAGCTTCCGGGAGGCAAAAGCCACAGGATGGAGAAGGACCTTCTGGCCTCGTCTTTGGGATAGAATTGCTCCTAAAGCGGATTCTGAGGCGTCTACTTCCAACACATAGGGAAAGGCGGGGTCTGGATGTAGTAGTACCGGGGCAGAAGTAAATAGATTCTTCAGTTTATCAAATGCTTCCTGAGTTTCTGAGGACCACTGGAATCGACTTTGCTGGTGAGTCAGTTGGGTTATGGGAGAGATGATCGATGAAAAACCTTTTATGAACCTGCGATAGAAGTTGGCGAAGCCCACAAATCGTTGGACCCCCTTTTTGTCTGTAGGGGCTGGCCATTCTTGGATAGACTTCACCTTCTGAGGATCCATTGAGACCCCTTCAGTGGAGATAATGAACCCTAGGAATTGGACTACTGTTTTCTCGAATTTGCATTTCTCTCCCTTTAGGTAAAGTCCGTGCTTCCTGAGGATCGTGAGTACCTTCTTCACATGGGCCTGGTGTTGCTCAATGTTTGTAGAAAAAATCAGGATGTCGTCAAGGTAAACGATCACAAAGTCATCTAAGTATTCACGAAAAATATCATTTACCAGGTGTTGGAATGTAGCTGGGGCATTGCACAAACCAAATGGCATCACTAGATATTCAAAATGTCCGAATCTAGACCTAAAAGCCGTTTTCCACTCATCCCCTGGGCGTATCCGCACTAAGTTGTAGGCGCCCCTTAGGTCAAGTTTAGAAAAAACTCGTGCGGTTCGAAACCGTTGGAACAGTTCTGGGATGAGGGGAAGTGGATAACGGTTCTTGATGGTGATCTTGTTGATCTCCCTGTAGTCCACACAGGGCCTTAAAGTACCATCTTTTTTCTCAACGAAGAAAATCCCTGCTCCAGCCGGGGAAGAGGAAGGACGAATGAATCCCTTTTCAAGGTTTTCGTTAATGTAGGACTTTAGAGCCTCCAACTCCTTTTCAGATAGAGGGAATATCCGACCAAAAGGGATCTCGGAGCCAGGTAAGAGATCAATGGGACAGTCGTATGGTCGGTGAGGGGGCAAACTGTCAGCTCTCTTTTTGTCAAAAATGTCCATGAATTCATGGTAGGCTGCAGGGACGTGCTGAAGGTGTTCAGGGACTGGCTGGATGGTTAGACAGGAAGCTGTGCGGACAGGACCAGAGGTGAAGCAGTGCTGGGAACAGTAAGTCGAAGAGAAGGAGATCTTCTTCTCCCTCCAATTGATATGGGGGTCGTGAGCTTGCAGCCATGGAAGTCCCAGGATGATAGGGAACATGGGGGAGCAGATGATATCAAAGCACAGAAATTCTTGATGTCCTGAATCTGTGATGGTGAGAATGGGTTTCGTTTCCTGGGTAACAGGCCCGGAACAAGGGGATGACCCATCGGCCAGGTGGATTTGGAGCCTTTGTCTTTTATTTTGCAGAGGGATGCGTAAACTTCGAGATAGGGATGTATCCAGGAAGCAGCTGCAGGCGCCAGAATCAATAATGGCTGGTAGCCGGATCTCCTCGTCTGCCACCTGTAGGGAGACAGGAAGGACAAGATGGGTTGTACTTGAACCATTGACTTGAAAGTTCATAGCTGTTTGTAATTGGGACTTACTGGGTCTTATAGGACAGTTGCGCAAAAAGTGGCCTGACCCTCCACAGTATAGGCAGAGATTGGCCTCCCGTCGGCGTTGTTTCTCATCAGGTGTAAGTGGAGCCCGGATCAGTCCTAGTTGCATTGGCTCGCTCTCCAAGGTAGAGGAGGAAGGGACTGCAGGAAGAGGATGACCTGCGGAGACCCTGGGTAGCATCCATGTAGGCCGAGGAAATTGAAGACGTTCAGAACGTCGTTCCCGTAGGCGTCGGTCGAGTTTTATGGCTAGCTGGATCAATTCTTCCAGGGTGGAAGGAGAATCAACACGTGCCAATTCGTCTTTGAGAGTCTCTGAGAGTCCCTGTCGGTACTGGTATTTGAGAGCCGCCTCATTCCATCCAGTGTCCCCTGACCATCTCCGAAATTCGACCGTATAGTCCTCCACCGGTCTTTTTCCCTGGACTAAGGTGTGTAAGAAGGACTCGGCCGTGGCTAAGCGTTGGGGATCATCATATAATCTTCCCATAGATTCAAAGAAGGTTTCCACGGAGTTTAGTAAGGGACTCTTCTGTTCCAGGAGGTTATGAGCCCAAGCTTGGGGTTCTTCGGACAACAAGGAAATGATGAACCCAACTTTTACTGTCTCAGAACTGAAAGTCTTAGGTTGGAGAGCCAGGTATAACAAGCAGGCGTTTTTAAAAGCTCTAAACCTCTTCCGATTTCCGGAAAATCGTTCGGGTGTGGGCACCCTAGGTTCTGGGAGAGTCATAGCAACTGCAGGAGTTGTGCTGGAGTGATCTTGTGAAGAGCTGGCCCCACTGGGGGATGTGGAAGTTGCATCCCCGGGAGATAAGATTAGGCGCTGGAGACAACCTTCTAGTTGGAAATAGCCATCTTGTAGCCTCTGGACTGCTTGCGTAAGGGTCGTTACCTGCTGGCATAGAGCTTCGAGAGGGGAACCCACTCTGTCGGCCTCAGACATCTGGCTGGTTTGTACTATCACGGGTACTCACCGAGGCCGAGATGCTGAGAGTGACTTCCCTTGCGACTGAGCGCACTACACCCCTGGTAGTGGTACAGAGGGTGTAGGGCACAGAGGGGCACGGGTCGCCTGCAGGCAGGAAGCTTCTAGAGAGGACTTCAGTCATGCAGAGATGAGAGCGATGGTGGCTCTGACCCAGAGCTGGAGAGGAGGACCCGGCCGGGGCTCTAACCCGCAGACACAATGGGAGCTGGGATAAGCGCAGGAGATCAGGCACTGAGAACTCAGCAGTGGAGAGACTAAGATGCAGACCAATAACTTGATACTGGAGACTGGTAGATGAGGAAGTCCTAGAAGCAGGCCGAGGGTCAAACACAGCAGATGGTAAGTAGAGGAATCCTGAAGGCAAGCCAGAGGTAAGGGGTTGGAGATGTCAGCAGAGAAGTCCGTTTTAAACAAGCCGGGGTCATACACGAGAAGGCAGGAGAATCCGGAGACAGGCAGAGGGTCAGACACTGGAAGCAGATCGTGGGAAAGTCCTTTAAACAAGCCGAGGTCAAATGCTGGAGAGAGACAAGGTAGGTCAGGCAAATCCGGGTCAAACAGGTAAACAAGAAGCAGGAATCAGGAACGGAACACTGGAAGCTGAAAGACAAACCAGCAATTAAACAGGGCACAAGTCAGTCCTTATATAGGCCAGAAAGGGGGCGTGACGCTGACGAGCGAACGCCCGTACGCCGTTACGCCGTGTGTGCCGCTACTTTGCTAACGCGCATGCGCCGAAGCGCGGCTCTGCCGCGCAAACGCACAGGGACCTTCCGATGTTGACAGGCTCTTTTCTGACACTCTGACTCTAACTCCCTCTGACCCTCTAACTTCCTCTGACTCTCTAACTTACTCTGACTCTCTTCCTCCCTCCCACTGGCTAACTTCCTCTGACTCTCTTCCTCCCTTCCTCCCTCTGACTCTCTAACTTCCTCTGACTCTCTAACTTCCGCCCTCTCTCTACCTCTATCTGTCTCTGACTCTCTAACTTCCGCCCTCTCTCTACCTCTATCTGTCTCTTACCCTTTAGCATTAACACACATGTACATTGTGAACCCAATACTTGGTAATTTTTCAATATATGCCAATGCTTGCGCACCAATTTCCTGATCAAAAAGTGTTAATGGGAGTAACCAGTGACAAAAGGCCAAGCAAAAATGTTTTGCTCACTGTTCCTTTTGGGTTTCTCAACCAAAAGTTGATTTCTATCCAATTGCTCCACTTCAGTTACTCTCTGCTCTAGAGCTTGGGCAGAATAACCTTTTCCCAAAAACCTATAGGTTAGAATGCTGGCTTAAAATCTTCCGTCCTAGCACAGTTGCACCTCAGGTGCATATATTGACTTTTTGGGACATAGTCTAGCCATGAGTGGTGGTGACAGCTATCACGGGGAATAAAGACATTCCTATCTGTAGGTTTGAAGTAGGATGAAGTGAAAAACTGACCCCTTCAACCCATATTTATAGATCCAGAAAATGAATAGTGTACTGGTCTGCCTCGTATTTAAATTCTATACCCCTATCGTTATTGTTCAAAAATTCCATGAAAGTGTGTAGAGACTCCCCCATACCATGCCATAGGAGGAGGACGTCGTCAATATACCTAGCCCATAAGACTAAATCTGGTCTAAGGTTGGCAAAGACAACATCCTCCTTCCATTTACCCATAAATAGATTGGCTAGGCTGGGGGCAAATTTTGTAGGTAGTATTTATTGTTAAACCAGAAAAAGTTATGCGTAGTGGCAAACTCTAAAAGCTCCATGATGAACCTCCTCTGTTTGGCAGGTAAGGCAGAGTCTCTATTAAGGAAATACTCAACAGATGAAATTCCCCAATGGTGAGGGATTATTGTATATAAAGATGTGACGTCTGCAGTAACTAACCAATATCCTTCTCTATATGGACAATTATTTAATAAATTGATACAGCCACAGAAGACCACACTGTGTGCCACTCCTGTGAGCTAAAAACAGGAAACTGAGGCTACAATTTGTACAGGCTCACCAAAATTGAACAATAGAAGATTGGAAAAACTTTGCCTGGTCTGATGAGTCTCGATTTCAGCTGCAACATTCAGATGGTACAAATTGCTAATCAGCTAATTACATGGCAGAAACTCAATGCAAATTCAAGTTCAAACCAAGCATCAGAATGATTGAAGAAGGGGGATTTAAGTGACTTTGAACGTGGCATGGTTGTTGGTGCCAGGTGGGCTGGTCTGAGTATTTCAAAAACTGCTGATCTACTGGGATTTTCACACACAACCATCTCTAGGGTTTAAAGAGAATGGTCCGAAATAAGAGAAAATATCCAGTGAGGGGCAGTTGTGTAGACAAAAATGCCTTGTTGATGTCAGTGGTCAGAGAAGAATGAAAACACATTGCCTGGTCTGATGAGTCTCGATTTCAGCTGCGACATTCAGATGGTAGGGTAAGAATTTGGCATAAACAACAAGAAAGCATGGATCTATCCTGCCTTGTATCAACGGTTCAGGCTGGTGGTGGTGGTGTAATGGTGTGGGGGAAATTTTCTTAGCACACTTAGGGCCCCTTAGTACCAATTGAGCATCATTATAACACCACGGCCTACCGGAGTATTGTTGATGACCATGTCCATCCCTTTATGACTACAGTACAGTGAGGACGGAAAGTATTCAGACCCCCTTAAATTTTTCACTCTTTGTTATATTGCAGCCATTTGCTAAAATCATTTAAGTTCATTTTTTTTCCTCATTAATGTACACACAACACCCCATATTGACAGAAAAAGACAGAATTGTTGACATTTTTGCAGATTTATTAAAAAAGAAAAACTGAAATATCACATGGTCCTAAGTATTCAGACCCTTTGCTGAGACACTCACATATTTAACTCAGGTGCTGTCCATTTCTTCTGATCATCCTTGAGATGGTTCTACACCTTCATTTAAGTCCAGCTGTGTTTGATTATACTGATTGGACTTGATTAGGAAAGCCGCACACCTGTCTATATAAGACCTTACAGCTCACAGTGCATGTCAGAGCAAATGAGAATCATGAGGTCAAAGGAACTGCCTGAAGAGCTCAGAGACAGAATTGTGGCAAGGCACAGATATGGCCAAGGTTACGAAAAAATTTCTGCTGCACTTAAGGTTCCTAAGAGCACAGTGGCCTCCATAATCCTTAAATGGAAGACGTTTGGGACGACCAGAATCCTTCCTAGAGCTGGCCGTCCGGCCAAACTGAGCTATAGGGGGAGAAGAGCCTTGGTGAGAGAGGTAAAGAAGAGAACCCAAAGATGACTGTGGCTGAGCTCCAGAGATGCAGTCGGGAGATGGGAGAAAGTTGTAGAAAGTCAACCATCACTGCAGCCCTCCACCAGTCGGGGCTTTATGGCAGACTGGCCCGACGGAAGCCTCTCTTTAGTGCAAGACACATGAAAGCCCGCATGGAGTTTGCTAAAAAAAATCTGAAGGACTCCAAGATGGTGAGAAATAAGATTCTCTGGTCTGATGAGACCAAGATAGAACTTTTTGGCCTTAATTCTAAGTGGTATGTGTGGAGAAAACCAGGCACTGCTCATCACCTGTCCAATACAGCCCCAACAGTGAAGCATGGTGGTGGCAGCATCATGCTGTGCGGGTGTTTTTCAGCTGCAGGGACAGGACGACTGGTTGCAATCGAGGGAAAGATGAATGCGGCCAAGTACAGGGATATCCTTCTCCAGAGTGCTCAGGACCTCAGACTGGGCCGAAGGTTTACCTTCCAACAAGACAATGACCCTAAGCACACAGCTAAAATAACAAAGGCGTGGCTTCACAACAACTCTGTGACTGCTCTTGAATGGCCCAGCAAGAGCCCTGACTTAAACCCAATTGAGCATCTCTGGAGAGACCTAAAAATGGCTGTCCACCAATGTATACCATCCAATCTGACAGAACTGGAGAGGATCTGCAAGGAGGAATGGCAGAGGATCCCCAAATCCGGGTGTGAAAAACTTGTTGCATCTTTCCCAAAAAGACTCATGGCTGTATTAGATCAAAAGGGTGCTTCTACCAAATACTGAGCAAAGGGTCTGAATACTTAGGACCATGTGATATTTCAGTTTTTCTTTTTTGATAAATCTGCAAAAATGTCAACAATTCTGTGTTTTTCTGTCAATATGGGGTGCTGTGTGTACATTAATGAGGAAAAAAATGAACTTTAATGATTTTAGCAAATGGCTGCAATATAACAAAGAGTGAAAAATTTAAGGGGGTCTGAATACTTTCCGTCCCCACTGTATACCTATCTTCTGACGGTTACTTCCAGCAGGAAAATACACCATGTCGCAAAGCTCAAATCATCTCACTACTGGTTTCCTGAACATGACAAGGAGTTCACTGTACTGCAATGGCCTCCACAGTCTCCAGATCTCAATCTGAGATCACCTTTGGGATATGGTGGAACGGGACATTCGCATCATGAATGTGCAGCCAAAAAATCTGCAGCAACTGCATAGTTGCCAACATTGTAAAAAAAAAATGTGGGACACTTTTGTGGCTGTAGGCGGAGCCGTACAATAATTAGGGGGTGGGGCATTCATTTGTAGGTGTGGTTTAGGAAAAATATACAAGTGCGGCGCGCTGGTGAAAAATGGGCGTGGTTTACGTGACATAGTGGGCGTGGCTTAAATGCGCGTGGCTCAAGAGGGTGTGGTTAGAGTCTGAGATGAATGAGGGATGGAGAGAGAAAGGGGGAGAGGGGGAAAGGGGGAGAGGGGGAAAGGGGGAGAGGGAAATGACGGGACAGCAGCTCCAGATCCTACACAATAAAAATATGTGTATTCTAGAAAGTTTAACAATCAGCAGATAAAGATACTCCAAGCACCTGGTGTTAGCACTTCAATCATCCCGGCACCATGGTTGTTATGGTGTCAGGATGATTGAAGTGCATTATTTCTATTATTACATTGTAATATAAAATTAAATCATTCAACTCACCATAATGCAGAATGAGTGGGATCCCTGAGCGTGTCACTAGCCACGTCGCCTGCCACCAGCCGTCCGTCCTTGCGTCAGATGTCCCAGCAGAGTCCGTCCTTGCATCAGGTGTCCCAGCAGAGTCCGTCCTTGCATCAGGTGTCCCAGCAGAGTCCGTCCTTGCATCAGGTGTCCCAGCCCCCCCTCACACCAGGAGTCCCCAGCGGAGCCCCCCTCACACCAGGAGTCCCCGGCGGAGCCCCCCCTCACACCAGGAGTCCCCGGCGGAGCCCCCCCTCACACCAGGAGTCCCCGGCGGAGCCCCCCTCACATCAGGTGTCCCCGGCGGAGCACCCCCTCACATCAGGAGTCCCCGGCGGAGCCTCCCCTCACATCAGGAGTCCCCGGCGGAGCCTCCCCTCACATCAGGAGTCCCCGGCGGAGCCCCCCCTCACATCAGGAGTCCCCGGCGGAGCCCCCCTCACATCAGGTGTCCCCGGTGGAGCCCCCCCACACATCAGGTGTCCCCAGTGGAGCCCCCCTCACATCAGGTGTCCCCAGTGGACCCCCCTCACATCAGGTGTCCCCAGTGAAGCCCCCCTCACATCAGGTGTCCCCAGCGGAGCCCCCCCTCACATCAGGTGTCCCCAGTGGAGCCCCCCCTCACATCAGGTGTCCCTGGCGGAGCCCCCCCTCACATCAGGTGTCCCCAGTGGAGCCCCCCCTCACATCAGGTGTCCCCAGTGGAGCCCCCTTACATCAGATTCCCACAGCGGTGCGTCCCCCCCCTACCTCAGAGGTGTCCTAGTGTAGTAGACAGTGTCCGCCGGCCGCATGGCTAGAACCCCCGCCCCTTTCCATAACAGACTGGCAGCGGGGCGGGGGGTAGGCGGGGCGAGGCGGAGCGGGGCGGAGGGTGGGCGGCGACGTAGGAGCTCCGTCTAGCCCCCCCAGCCGTCTTCCTGATCTTCTTTAAAATGGCGGCCGGCGGAGACAATGTCTGCGCCGGCTGCAGACCTCTATCGGCGGCGGCGAAATCCGTGAAGAACCGGTTTTCTCGGGACATTTACCGGGACACCACAAATTCGGGAATGGAGTCTAAATCCCGGGAATGTCCCGGGACAGTTGGCAACTATGCAACTGCGTGATGCTATCATATCAGTATGGACCAAAATCTCTGAGGCCGGGTTCACACATGTGCAGTGTTAATTTTGGCAGTGAATTTTGATTTAGCTTTCCTCTTAAGCCCCGTACACACGATACGAAATTCATACAGTAATTTTCGTACGACGTCTGATCGTCCCATAATCTTACCGTTGTTGTGGTCCTTTCGACAGTACGTTTTGACTTTTCGGACGAAAAATCTTGATGAACAGGCTATAAATTTTTTGTCGTACGTGAGCTCAACGTCCGATTTTCGTTAATTTAGTACGGTTTTCGTCCGAAAAAAATCGTAAGAGCAAGACTTACGAAAGAATACATACAAAACTATTCAACACATTACGTCACTTCTGATGTTGAATTCGGTCGTACGAGAATTTTCGTATGGTGAGTAACCTCTTCACTTTCGACATGAGAATAGCATGCAACAAAAAACAGATGAACGGTCGTCCAAAAATCTGATCGTGTGTACGAGGCTTAAGTCTTTTGACTAAAATGGCATTTTAGTTCTAGTCCCATTTTAGTCTTCTACAATTGTTTTAGTTTTAGTCGTATTTAGTCGAATAAATCTCCAGTACATTTTAGTTCTAAAACTAATTTTAGTCGTCTAAAATTGAATGGGTGTAGTTAAATTGTAATGCATTATTTAAGCATTTCTCTACAATCTCCAAACTCATTACATACTGCTAGATTGAAAGATCGAACATGTTATTTTTTATGGTATTTAGGTTTGAACATGCACTACAGACCAGTGTTAATTTTGACGTCAAATTTTAACTTCGTTTTAGTCATATTCTTTTGACTAAAATGCCGTTTTAGTTTTAAGTCGTATTTTAGTCATCTCAATTGTTTTGGTTTTAGTTGTATTTTAGTATTATTTTAGTCTATGAAAAGGTTTTAGTCGATGAAATTGGCATGTGCAGCCGCGGGTTCATGTCTGGGGTCTGGTGTGTTCCTGTACGAGGTTCAGGTCCGAATTTTTGCCTGAATTCAGACCTGAACCGGACCCAAAGACGCACAGGACTATTTTTCGATCCGTTCCGTGGCCGCCTCGGACATGTGTGAATCAGCTCCGTCGAGAGCCTGTCATGGGAATCGGATGTGGAGAAACCTGCGTATATGTGAACCTGGCTGTGGGAATGTTTCCAACACCTTGTTGAATCTATACCACGAAGAATGAAGGCAGTTCTGAAGACAAAAGGGGGTCCAACCCGGTACTAGTAAGTGGCCGGTGAGCGTATCACCATAAACGAACACTTTCTAGTCAGAATGGGCTTTGGGCACCATTACCAAGGCACAGTGAGATTTTTATTGATAGGAAATGTGAAGTGTAACCCCCAGTGATTGATTTTATGAAGGCAGTGAGGGATGAAGAGTACTGACACCACACACATGACTGCAGCCCAGGACAATGGCGGAGGGGGTGAGCCGTGCCGGGAAACCAGCAGGCGACATTGTCACAGCAACACAGTCAGCGACAAACAGAAGGGGGTGGGGAGAGGAGGGGAAGGAGTTGCTCGGAATCAATAAAGCTTGTTGAACCAGTTGTTCCTGTTGTTCCCGCAAGGCACGATGGACCTTGTAGTTTGTCTTCCTGTGTAGCATTGGATCGGTGGCTGGTTGGCAGTTCGGAGTGTAGATCGCACATCAGGAGGTCGGTAGGTGTGTTTGTGTGTCCCTGTGTAATGTATGTCGTAGGAATGTGACAGGACGGGGTGTGGGGGGGTCGGAGGAGCTGTCATTCTATATACTGCGCCCAGACAGACATCTGTGTCATCAGCAGCCCTCCATCCTTCCTATCACTTGTGTCTGCCCTGGCCGGGTTCCTGTACTGGGGGGATGATGACAGTGCCTGGCAGATGAGGGTGGCACTGCCACATGGTCCATGTTGGGGACTTCACAATATACAGTAACTTCCATGGAGTCCCCACTGAAATCCAAGGCTTCCTATGAGGTCTGTCACTGACAGAGCTCCCTTTGTGATCTGTACACCGTGTATATAGTGACAGTTCCAACACAAGAGGCTAGGGAGGGCCCTGTTCCCAAGAGCTTACAATCTAAATGAGAGGGGCAAGTGATCAGATCTGTGGGGGGGATGAGCTGATGGAGAAAGTAAGGGCCTTTGCACACAGGTTGTCAGGCAGATCTGATCGGAAGGGTCGTGTGTCTCTGTGTACACCGCTGACCACCAGGACCAGAAATGTGATGTAGACAGGACCAGGACCTTCTGCGTCCACCGCAGTCCACTGTGCAAAGCCGGCCATAGATGGATGGAATCCACAGTCCATCCATCCCTGAGCAGGCTGGTTGGACTTGAATTGGATCCATCAAACGACTTCTACAACTAGCCTGTTGGATTTTTTTTTTTTGTATGCAATTACTGCCGACGGCACTAGCTGTGAACCCGCAAGAAATCACAGCCTCCCTTTGTAAACATGCCAGCGCCGGGGACCTGAAGACTGAGGAAGAACCAGCCTGAGGGTGAGGACGGTGCGGGATCCCGGGACAGGCATGTGGCCCTTGTATTAGAAGTCAGCAGCTACAGTATTTGTTGCTTGTTATGTATTAGTGGCTCACTTTGAATGTTTTCTAGGGTGAAGATTTCTTTAAAGTGGAGTTCCGCCCCACCCTCCCCCCCACCAAAAAATGTAAAGTCCACAGCTAAAGCTGCTGACTTAATATAAGAACACTTACCTGTCCAGGCATCCTGCGATGTCGGCTCCCCAGCCGATTTTCCGATTGGCTCTCAGGTGCTGCTGCCGCCATTCGTAGTAAGGGAAACCGATCGGTTTCCTAATGCTTCGCTGAGGTCGCCACAGTGCAGTCTCCCAGAAGTGGGTGACCGGTACCTGTCAAAAATAGGTACCCGCCCCGAAAGGTGCCAAATGTGGTACCAGAGCGGGGAAGGAGGCATATAAGAGTTCCACTTTTGGGTGGAACTCTGCTTTATTATTTATTTTAGGTACTTATATAGCGCAGTCAATTTACGCAGAGCTTTACATATACATTGTACATTCACATCAGTCCTTGCCCTCAAGGAGCTTACACTCTAAGGTCCCTAATTCACATTCATACATACTAGGGACAATTTAGACAGGATCCAATGAACCTACCAGCATGTCTTTGGAGTGTGGGAGGAAACCGGAGTACCCGGAGGAAACCCACGCAGGCAGAACATGCAAACTCCAGGCAGGTAGTGTTGTGGTTGGGATTTGAACCAGCGACCTTACTGCTAGACGAGAGTGCTACCCACTACACCACTGTGCCGCCCGGACTTTAAGGCCTAATGCACACTGGATGTTATAATCCAGTAGTGTTGACTGTAGAATTTTTTTTTTTTGCAAATTTATACTCCCACAAAAGCTTATGGTCAAAAACGCCGTACAGCAACATTTTCAGATTTTTATCAGAGTTATACTGGCCATACACTATATGAAAAGTCACCCGAAATTGGGTCGTTTGGCCAGTGCATTCGTTTTTCAGCCAGTTAATGAGCACAATATCGATAATCGTTTGGGAGCTAAAAAAAAGGACAAGTTTGGAAATTTTTGAACGAACGATAAATTGAAAAGTTAATGTGTTTCCCGTCCAAACTGTTTGCACTAGGTATATGTAAAAGAAACTAACAAAAAATGGATTCATTTCTGTCCCCTGAACGATTTATCGGTCATTACATGATGGCACTATCGTTTGCTCTCACGGCCAAATGTTTGTTTTTCGAAAATGGGTTCGGCTGATTTTTCATATAATGTATGGCCAGCATTAGAGCGTTTTTTACAGGTGAAAAACTCCTAAAACCCACTAGCCAAAGACAGCCGCTGTAAAAACGTCCAATGTGCATGAGGCCTCAGGCTTAATGTACTCGGGACGTTTTACAATCTCTCCTGAACGATTTCACTTAACAGATCGTAACCCACGTTTAAAAATGTCTGTTTTGCTGCGTTTACCTTTTTTAGAAGTGTCTTTTTATTTTTTACTTCAAATAGTCAAAAATGAAAAATGCCTGTAAATGAAACGTGGCTTATTGCGTGTTACCGACGTTACGAGATGTTACAGGCGTTTCAAATGCCTCTGAACATCCGTCCTGAACGCATTTTTTTTGCTTTCCAAAAAATGCTTCTGAACTCAATTGCCTAGAAACGACTATAAACGGTCCTGTGTACATTTACTGATAAGATAACATAGAGGAGAGTTCAGGGGCAGCTGAGAAAAATTCCCAACTGCTCCTAAATGTCTGTTTACCAGCAGTGTACATGAGGCCTAAATATGCAAGCTTTGGCCTCATGTACACTGCTGGCAAACGGACATTTAGGAGCAGTTGGGCATTTTTTTTTTTTTTTTTTCAACTGCTCCTGAACTCTCCTCTGTTATCTTATCAGTACATGTACACAGGGTCGTTTATAGTCGTTTCTAGGCAGTTGCGTTTAGAGTCTTTTTTTTTTGGAATCCAAAAAAAAATGCGTTCAGAAGCTGTGTTTAGAGGCATTTCAAACGCCAAATGCTTCTAAACGCAGTAACTTGCATTTAGCCGCATTTCATTTACAGGCATTTTAAATTTTGGGCTATTTTGAAGAAAAAAAATTTTTTATTTATTCTTTATTTTTTGTAAATGCGGCAAAACGGACATTTTAAACATGGTTTACTATCTATCAAGTGAAATCATTCAGGAGAGGTTTTAAAAATGTCCCAGGTATATTAAGCCTTAGGAAAACTTGGGCTTCGTTTTGTGAACACACACAAAATTGTACAATTTAACATGCATTTATGAAAAGCATAAAAAACCCATCATGATTGCAGTACTATTCCTTGTTATTGGCACTTCAAATACGTCTTAACAGGTGTACATTTTTTGTGCTAAAACGCACCAAAACCCTTGAAGCCCAAAGCAGTGCATGATCTAATTTGCTGTGTTTGTCACCTATAGGGCAACCCATTAAAAAGAATAGACTGCCTTATGCACATGACGCAAAAACGCACATACGGATGATGTGATTTTGCTTGTGTCTACGAATTGCTGTAAAGTGAATGTAGCGTCTTTAAGTTGGCCAATAAAGGGTCTCGCTTAAGGCAGAACTAATCTCCGCTCCAATCATTTTTGTGAGGTCCCTCACCAGCACCCACATCTTCTCTTTGACTTCTTCAGTGGTGCTGGGTGTCAGCTCTCTTGATTGGCCGGTACACGGTGATGTAACTCTTACACATACACAGGAATTCATTCATTGACACCGAGGCACTGTGCCAAGAATGTAACCTGTGCAGCTCAGTCTACGTTCTAAAGGAGATTGTCAATGGACAGGTAAGTTGGGTTCATTCAAGTAAAGACTGTTCTGCAAAAAAAAAAAAAAAGCCTGCATTCTTGACCTTCCTTTTTTTTTTTTTATGCTTTAATTCCACTCTAAACTCTGAACCTTCGGCATAATTTGTAGTAGAAAGCTGACAGTACACAAGGTAGTTATTGGGAATCTAATATAGTAATCACAAGACTTGCTTAAAGCGGAGTTCCACCCAAAAATGAAGGTGACCCCCTGACATGCCACATTTGGCATGTCATTTTTTTTTGGGGGGGGGGGGCAGATGCCCTCTTTTTAGGGGCATACATCTCCCACTTCCTCCTGGTGCTCTGCGGCCCCAGAAGGAAGTTCACCTCTTTCCCCTCCCCTATGCAATCTTCTGGGACACGTCACGGGTCCCGGAAGAATGCCCGGCCAATCACAGCGCCACAGCTGGGCACCCATAGTCAGAATGCCGGCACTGCAAAGAGGAGGGGGAGAGGAACGGGGCTTCGTTCGCCTGCATCTCTGGGCCGTGGGACAGGTGAGTGTCTGATTTATTATATATATTACACTTTTTGTAGCTGCTGATTTTTAGATGGGTGGAACTCCACTTTAAGGCCCCTTTCAGATGGCGCGGAATCCATCCAAGCGGATCTGCCTGCCCAGCGAGGGATCTCTCCGCTGAGCAGGAGGATGACGACAGGTCTGTGTGCGCTCCGCTATGCAGACACAGCCTGCTGTTCTCTCTGGGGCGGCCGCATGGAAACAGACTGCCTGTTTGTTTTCATTCGATCCGCCGGATGGATGGGGAACGGGTCCTATTCTGTCTGTTTTGATCGGATAGCGTGGGGTGACAGCGGAAACATGTCAGCTGACATCTGCCTCCCCATAGAGAACAATGGGTGTTCCGATCAGGTCCACCTGTCTGTTTTTCAGCTGTGAAAGGGGCCTAAGGCTCCAACTTTGAATGGGTGCGACTTGGATGTGACTTGTTGTCTCTCTGCAAAGTCGGATCCACTGTTGCATGTAAAACATTCAGGTACAGCTTTCATGCAAATTTTGAGGGTTAACATTGAGGTCTATGGCCCTCAAGTTGCATGAACGTCGGACCAAAGTAGTACATGAACTACTTTGAAGTCGCTGCAACATTAAGTCGTACATACCCGAATGGTTCTCATTGGGAAAACATGTGGTATGACTGGTCGTGCAACATTGATTTCCATAGTCACATGACAAGTCACACAAGTGTGAATGGGCTGCGGATATCCTCACATTTTTGCAGTTGATGGTTAAAAAAACTGCTATGTGTATTCTGTTATGCTATGTTTCATCCCCTATTCACACATGAGCAGTTTTCTGGCTATTTCCCTGTGCCTGACCACACTCAACATTCAGATTCCATCTTATACTTGTAAGCTCAGCCGCCCCATGTGCAAAAAGGTGCATGAACCTTTTTTTTTTAAGACTTTTCAGGCATTTTTGGCCTCGCAGACTTTTTTGCTTGTTTCCTTTTGTCTAAAAAAACTTTTCTTCCTGTAAAATTCTGTAAAAGCAAAAAACAAAAACTCTTCTCCCCTTGCCCAGCTCCTGAATATTGATACAGCCTGTAAAACAACTGAAAAACTTCTGAAAAAAAAAACCCACTTTAAAATCACCAGGAATACACTTTGTTCATACGTGCCTTTAGGGTTATGGGGCAAGGGGGCAACGCGTCATTAAAATGACCTCTTATGGCCTGGTCTGTGTGCTGTGTACAAGTATAGTGAAGGTGTTAAAGCGGATGTCCGCCCACCCCTGCAAACATTAAAAGCCAGTGGCTACACATACTGCAGCTGCTGACTTTTAATAATACCCTGTTTCCCCGAAAATAAGACCTAGCATGATTGACGGTGATGGCTGCAATATAAGCCCTACCCCCCCAAATAAGCCCTACCCTGTTTCCCTGAAAATAAGCCCTACCCTGAAAAGAAAACCTACAAGGACTTTAACTAGGGCTTATTTGGGGGGTCGGGCTTATATTGCAGCCATCACCGACAATCCAGCTAGGTCTTATTTTCTGGGAAACAGGGTAGGACACTTACCTGTCCTGGAGTCCAGCGATGTCGGCACCACAGCCGATGTTTCCATCAGCTGTCTGGTACTGCCATTGCGGGTAAGGGAACCCGGTAGTGTAGCATTACAGCTTCACGCCAGGTCCCTACTGCACATGCGTGAGTCACCGCTGCGCTCTCCTACTGGCCTGGCGGGGGGGGGGGGGGGGGGTTGGGGGGAGCCGAGCTGTGACGTAATTCGCCGTAGCCCAGACTCTCCGAAAAGGTGCCAAATGTGGCACCGGAGTGGGGGGGAGACAAATGAGTGGAAGTTCCACTTTTGGGTGGAACTCTGCTTTGAGTTCCAAAAAGCTTGTTTTTTTTTTTTTTAATCAGCCTAATAAGGTCCCTTTCACACATGCTGTCCGTTTGTCTGTTTTTCATTCATCCGTTGACGGATGAAGAAATGGAAATCAATGCATCTCTATGGAAAAATGGATGATCGGCCATTTACATCCACATCGTTATCTGTTTTTTTTTTTTTTTTTAAACTGATCAAAGCTCCAGTTTTCTTCTGTTTTTAAAAAAGATCAGATAAAAAATATCGGGTGAATACTTCATGGGTTTTGACATGACTGAAGCGATTAAATGAACCGCATGTGTGGAAGGGACCTTGCATACCAGTAGTAGTCGTGTCATTTATTTATAGGCTTGGTGACCTTGCCAGTCTATAGATGACTCTTTGATTACACCAGTGAGATTGTGTCATTTTCTGCTCCTTCCTGCTCACTTACCATTGTTATCAGTAAAGACTGGCTGGCATTGAAGATCAGAATAATAAGGTGTTTTCCTTATCTGCCAAACTGAACAGGAAAATCTAGTCTTGCTTGTACTGTACTGTTGCTCAGTGACCTGACCGCTGTTTGGCAATGTGACTTGTTGCATATTAAAACAGAAAATCGACTTTACTTACATTCCAGGTGCAACAAAGCATAAGGAATTCCAAGCCTTTCTGGTTACAGGTAGGGGAGAATCTTTTTGGACACAGGCTACTACCTCTGCTGTCTAAGGACAAATAACTTTGCACCATGGTGATGTGGTTACTCGCAGTTTCTAAATGCCCTGCCCTAACATACCTGCATGGTAACACACTGCCCTGCACTGCCATACCAATAATTCAGCAGGTATGATTTTTAGTGCCTGCTTGGTGCACTTTGCGGCCCATGCAAAGCATGAGATGCCTAGCCGTAATGCACATTAACATGCATGTGTTACAGCTGAACTCCAGGGAACCTAAAAACACATCGGACACCTATCTGACAATTTTTTGGGAACCAGTGACACTAATACAGTGATCAGTGCTAAAAATATGCACTGTCACTGTACTAATGACACTGGCAGGGAAGGGGTTAACATCAGGGGTGATCCAGGGGTTAAATGTGTGGCCAGCATGTTACTGTGTGTGCTGCTTTTACTAAGCAATGTGCTTTGCATGAAAAAATAAACAGCACATTGCTGCTGTCAGAAGGAAGCCCTGTGTTTGTTTACCTACACAGGACTCTCTTCGGTAATGTCCGTAGCCAATCGTCAGGTGCAGCAACCAATCAGCAGCTGGCACTCGCTGATTGGTTCATGCTGCAGCCAATCGCAGCACAGCCGGGGTGGCAGGGGCGCGCAGTCGCACCCCTAACCCCAGTGGAGCGGATCACGTACTAGGTACGTGATCCTGCGCAGGAGAGCCACCTTGCTGCCGTAAAGTATATGGTCGGCAAGCGGTTAAAGTGGATCTTTACTACATCTGAGCAAACCAAAAACAGTATTTAAGGCTCAGTTCACACTTGTACGAATCCACTGCGGATTCCCGCATCGCACCAGACTCGCACGGCAGTTCACACTGCTCCAAGCGAACTGCTGGGAGTTTCAATATAATGTTAATGACACCCCCATTTCAGCTCGCATATCGCACTGCGAACTGACAGTTCCAACTTGAATTGGATATGAACACCAATGCGATCCGATTCTGGTGCGGACCAAAAAAAGGGTCCCTGTGCGAGTTTGGTCCGAATGCGATGCAATATCAGCCATATTATCTGTATGGCTGAAATTGCATCACACAGACATCGCATGTGATTTGCACTGCAGTGTGTTGCGAATCTCATGCGATCTTGCAGAGCACACAAGTGTGACACGGCTAAATTACTTTTTTACATTCAAAGCAAACTCACCCATTTATAAATGTATGTCTCTATGCTTTATTTTGTTGAGAATCCCTTTGAAAAATACCCCTTAACATTTCTGGCCGTGGCCAACTTGAGGAAGGGCAAACGATTTATGTAGCATTTACTTCCTAGAATCTATCTGCCCTTAGCTCAAGCATGCATGCAGGAGAGGGTGCTTAGCTGAGAAAACCCCTCCTTCTTTCCTGAAGACTCCTGGGATGTATGACGTCATTTGCCTAGGCAAGAATCCAGAAAGTAATTGAAGAAATGTAAAAAAAAAAAAAAAGTTTTAAAAGCAGTAAATATGATATACTTTCCTATCTGTTTACTAATGCTGGCAGCATGAGGATTAAAAAATGATCACTGTTGATTGGGAGAGTGAAGTTCCACTTTAAGGGCTCATGCACACAGGACCTTTTTAAAAAACACCAGTGCTGCAGCCAGGAAAAAGCAGCATTAAAAACGCGCTGTTAGCCATGTTTTTGAGAATCGTTTTATAGGCGTTTTTTTTCATAGTAAAACTACCTAAAAACGGCAAACGTGGCTAAACGCTTGTCACAGCGTTTTTCGTTTTTACAGCTCAACAGCCTCCACTCCTGGATGCACAGGCTGTCGTTTTTTCTTCTACTGCCCCTAAACGCTTATGCCTCCAGACACCTCTGACAGTCGGTGTGCATGGACATATAGGCTAACGTGGAGGGGCGTTTAGAGGCAGTTAAAAAAAAAAACTACAGACTCCCTTAACAGCAGCTGTAAAAACGTCCTGTGCGCATGAGCCCCGAGGCTCATTTACATTAGCAGGAAGGACTGTTGCTCCTCTGAAAACATATTTACACTTGGAGAGGTGTTTTATTTTATTTAATTACAGGTTCTTGTATAGCGCCGTCAGTTTACGCAGCACTTTACATATATATTGTACATTCACATCAGTCCCTGCCCTTGGAGCTTACCATCGAAGGTCTCTAACTCACATTCACATAGAATGCATTAAGATAAAAAAAATAATAATTTTTGTGGCGTTTTCAAATCACTTTTGAGGCGCTTTGAAAGCGCTACCTATTCATTCCAATAGGCAGGGCGTTTTGGGAGTGCTCCCAACCCGCCCCAAAGATGCTGTTTGCAGGACTTTTCAGAACATCCCGCAAGCGCACTGCCTCAGTGTGAAATGACACACTGGAATGAATGGGAGGCGGTTTTCAGGCGCTTTGCAGAGGCTATTTCTAGCGCTAAAACGCCTGAAAACGCCCCAGTGTGAAAGGGGTCTAAAGGATAAGTTTAGCTTTGGGAACATGTTGCATGTTTCACCTGTTTTTTAGGGTTCCCAATGCTGCAGCCGCTGCCTGATCCCCGCGCTCCCTGTGACAGCAGTACAGGGAGAAGTTCGCTGTGTGAACGAACTACAAGCCCTAACATCTCAGAGAGATATCCTGGCACTGCGGACCGCTGTGGTAGTTCATTGATTTTTCCTGTCGGTGTATCTGCTTGCCTGTGCGGAATGTAAGGCACACAGATGCACAGAAAGATCTGCAGGAGACCTGCATGGCACCAGCGATCTGCTAATCACTGGTACAATGCTTTACAGGCTCCAAAAAAAAAAAAAAAATGTGCATACATATATACACATGAGGAAGTTTGTATGCAAAAAAATTATCAGAAAACATGACCTAATAGAAAATGGTTTCCTGTGCCATAAGCCTAACAAGTAATGTGTTTAAAGCAATCAGTCTTGAGTGATTGCACATTGCTCCAATGATAAGCTATTCGCCAGTTTTGTATGCGACTGTAGCACTGAGTGCAGCCGTGCCCAGAGATGGTGTTTAAACCTATTATTATTTTTATTCATTTTTTCTAAAATAACAAAACTGTCATAATTACAATACCTTTGCATAGGACTGCCCCGAACCTCCACTTCTGGTGTCCCCTGCCCATGCTCTAGGCTCCTCCTCTTCACTTTACGCCACCAAAGGAAACTACTTCTTATGGGGCCACACCTGCGGGCTTGTTTTTGAGTCTGCTGTGTGTGTGTGTGTGTGTGTGTGTGTGTCTATAGATGTGCACAGCACGGTTTGGTCCCTCACTTCCTTTTATCAGGATTTCACTGACCACAGCAGCTTCCACTGTTCTTGGCCAAGCTTGTGGGAAATGCAGTCGGGCACAGAGCTGGATTGATGTACTCTGGTAGGTATTTGAGAGGTATGGCACACAGAGGTAGAATGTGTTTTATTTTATTTATTTATTTTTTAACCTTAATGTGCCCAACCCACTCATGAACAATTGTACTGACGCCCACTGAGCTTCTCCCCCAATCCCCGCACTTGGGGCCAGGATAAGGGGCAGGGTGCAGACTGGTGCAGTGAACTAATGTAAAGTCCAGACAGTAGAGGTCAGTGGCAGACAGGAGCGAGCCGGGAGGAGTTGCGAGCTCTCTTGTGTGCTCTCCCCCCCCCCCCCCCCCCCCTCCTGTCATGACACCGATCCCCCATACAGCAGATTGGACAGGGTCGCTATTTCATCAGACAGTACATTGCTTGATTACCAGCCCCCCTCCCACATTTCTGGCAGAGAAGCAGCCTTTGGAGGTGATAGAGGACGGGTAATCAAGCTGCGTACCATCTGATCTAAGAGCGAGCCTGTGTAATTTCCTGTAAGAAGGAGCACTAATTTAACTGGGGGGGGGGGAGCACAGAGAGCCAGCACCTTCTTAGTACTTTTGTAGTTCCTGCCTGTAAGATTGGAAAGGGGGGGCTTGTGCTTGGGAAGGATAATGGGTGGGCAGGGGTGTAATATATGTGCTAAGCTAGGAGCAATTGGGGGTTATGTGTTAGGAGGCAGGTTTGGGGAAGATTTGTGCTAGGAGGATGCCATTAAGGGGGATTTGTGCTGTGAAGGGTAATTTTGGAGGGGGTTGTGCTAAGAGGAGAGGTTCCGTGGCAAGATTTGTACTAGGAGAGATTTTGAGGGAGAGGATTTGGGGGGGGGGGGGGGGGGAATATTTGTACTTGGAGGGAGGAATTTGGGAGTGATCGGATTGATCGGGGTTTCCCTGATCAGATTGGCAGCTGCAGTAGTCAGTTACACACAGTGAGGAGGGATGCCAATCTCAGCTACGTGCTGTGTGGGAGGTAGTAGATCTCGTGAGTGCCCTGCCAGCAGTGACCATGTCCTCTACTCTGCTGACCACTGTCTTCTACCCTGCAGACCCCCTGTCTTCTACACTGCTCACCCTAGACCCCTAGAAATTCACAACTTATGGAAATTTCTCCCTAAATGACTTGGGATCATTCAAAGAATACGAAGACAAGGGCCCTGATTAGGAGAGCCTGGGATGGTAGCACTATTGTCACGGTACTGGCCATGGCTGCCACCTTTATGGTTTACAACCTGTATGTTTGGGTCAACTGCTTGCATAATGAGGAGGTGCTGAGGTCAGCAGCTCAGTATCTGCTGTGAATGAGGTTAAGGAATCCCCTCATGTGGTTGCTAAGGCTGTGAACAAAAGAAGGGAAAGAGTGGGGTGCCAAGCTGACCATAGTGTAGTAACGAGGTTTATTGGGAAACCATAAAAAGAAGTGCAATTTGCACTCAAACATCAATTATTTCAAGCATGTCTCTGAGTTCAGTGCCCAGCAAAGGATCGGTGGAGGTCGATGGCCAGATCGCGGCAGACTCGGATGGCCAGATCGCGGCAGACTCGGATGGCCAGATCGCGGCAGACTCGGATGGCCAGATCGCGGCAGACTCGGATGGCCAGATCGCGGCAGACTCGGATGGCCAGATCGCGGCAGACTCGGATGGCCAGATCGCGGCAGACTCGGATGGCCAGATCGCGGCAGACTCGGATGGCCAGATCGCGGCAGACTCGGATGGCCAGATCGCGGCAGACTCGGATGGCCAGATCGCGGCAGACTCGGATGGCCAGATCGCGGCAGACTCGGATGGCCAGATCGCGGCAGACTCGGATGGCCAGATCGCGGCAGACTCGGATGGCCAGATCGCGGCAGACTCGGATGGCCAGATCGCGGCAGACTCGGATGGCCAGATCGCGGCAGACTCGGATGGCCAGATCGCGGCAGACTCGGATGGCCAGATCGCGGCAGACTCGGATGCTCCTCTTCTGGAGCCACTGTGGATAGGCACCGTAGAGATCAGGAGAACCTGTCAAACCGCTAAGGGCTGTCTGGAAATACATTTTGGAGGCTTGGTCCTGCCTCCAAGGGATGAGTGAATTGGGAAAAATTGTTTCTTATTCCGTGACAGTACAGGATTTTTTTTTTGGATGAAAAGATATATTCTATACCACAAAACCTTTTTCTAGACTAGGAGATTAGAAGGCATTCTCTTGTGTTTTTCTTAAGACAAATCATGAAACTTCTGGATCTAATGACTGCCTTTATTCCTGAAGTCACTTGGGTACAACATTCAGAGTCTAACAAAATGGTTTTCCTATCAATTCAGAATCACACTCCAAACTTTCTAGAATCACCGTCTACCTTCTTCAGAAATTGTGTGCTTGTCTAGCCTGGTAGCTGATGAGGAAAACCTGTTGGCTGAGTAGCTTTGGAAACCAGTGAGGTTTATGGGCGGATGCCAGTGCCTGGGGCCTGATGGTACAAACCACTCATCAGTGTGGGAATAGCAGCAATATAATCTAATTACAAAAAACTGGATGCCGTAGGGTAAGCGCTGCTGGTTTTGCAGGAAGAAGTCAGAAACCAAGGTGTTCTGATTCTTTCAGACAAAACTACCAGTTTCTCACTTCAGTCACCTAAGAGGCTCCAGATCTTCAGTTTTTTTTTTTTTTTTTTTTTTTTTTAGACCTTGCAAGAAGCATCTTGCAGCAGAGAACAAAGAACGTTTGCTCCCTAGGTGCTGTTCAGGGTCACCTTAAAGTGGTTGTACACCCTGTACAACCACTTTTACCTACAGGTAAGCCTATATTAAGGCTTACCTGTAGGTGCTTGAAATATCTCCTAAACCTCCACGGTTTACGAGATATTTACTAAAAAGACAATCGCCGATGACTACAGTGCATGCGCCGATGTCATCGGCCCTTTAGAAAGGGCACATCGTGCCGTTTCCATTAGGGGTCATGCCGTGACTGGCGGCTCCCATGCGTGGAGTGACGTCACGCGACCCCGGCCAGTCACAGAGCTGGAGTTTGCGGCCCTGGAAGGAAGAGGGGCGAGGATGGAAGCTCCCTGCTCGTGGGGACAACGGCGACAGCGCTGGCTTCTGTGTCAGGTAAGTGACACATAATGAGCTACTATGCGATACATAGTAGCCCATTATGCTTTACCTTTGCAGGGAAATAGAGGAAGTAAAACCCACCAGGGTTTACTTCCTCTTAATTGCAGTACTGGATTTATTTGAGCAGGCAGACCAAGATCTATCAATCTATGCAAAGGTATAAAAAAAGTTTTCCTTTCCACCAAAAAAATCCCAGTAATTCTCAAATTCCCTGAAGATGGGGTCATTTTAAGCTATTCCTTAAAGTGGTTATAAACCCTCGCACATATCCAGTGAAGTGGCTGGCCTCAGGTGATGCACAGAGATTAAACAAGTCCTCCAACATAAATTGTATCGGTTTTATTCTGCAGCCATCTTTCCCTGACATCCATTCAATGTGCAGAATTTACACAGGATCTTTGAAAAGCAGGGTTTGGGGAGCTGAAGTTGCATCAGTGAGGAGAGCTCTGAGAGCTGATTGGAGGAAAAAGACACACCCCAGCACACAGGAACACAGCTGAGGCTGCCAATCGTAAGCTGTGTCCTCCCCTGTCACCATTTTGCTTTTAGAATTGAAACTTGTTAGAATTGACTCCTGCTTATAGCAGAGGAACAAGGCAGCAGACAGAAATGACACTTGGTGCTCTGAATTGAGACCAGTATGCACTATAGAAGGAGAAGCTTTGCTCACATTTCATGTCTGAGGTTTACAACCACTGTATGCTTAATACATATTTCTGCACTTTCAGTGTTTCTGGACACCAAACTAGAAGATGCTTGTGGCGTTGTTTTTTTTTTTTTTTTTTTTTTTCCACCAATGAAAGGTGTTCCCTTAGAACTCCTAAAGTTGTAGCACCATGTGATGTCTCAGGAATGTTGAAGGGTTTACCCTTTCTCCATTTACACCTTTACTGGAGCCTTCCTTAAACTTCTTGACACTCAAAGCTGCCTTTCTTTTTACATAACTTCAGCTTGGGGTAGTACATTTACAAGCCTTATCTTTAAAGGAGCACTACTTTACTGTACTCCCAGTTAGAATAATTCTCAGACCAGACCCAACGTACTCTCCCAGGGTGGCTTTGGGCTTCCATAAATCTTAGGAGATTGTATCTTTTTTTTTTTTTTTTTTTGGGGGGGGGGGGGGGGTTAAGAATGACAACTAATAGGAATTGCATTGCTTGGCTGTACCTAGATGCCTACTGCAGTACTTTGCAACGTCAAGAGAATTTTTAAGGTCCAGCAACCTTACAGTAATTCTTATCAGATACAGAAAAGGTCTTAAAGCTTCTAAAAGTTCAGCTGTTGGATAGAAAACATTTACGTTTATTTACAATAAAGAGGCTCTTCTCCCACTGGCCGTTAGAGTGATCCTGATATGGAACAGCCTGCCTGTGTATTGGCATAGATGGTAGGATTGGCTTCCTTGGTAACTAGTCCTAATAACTGGCTGAGAAGCGGTGGTGGCCAATAGAGGCCATTTATGCTGTAGGTATAGAAGGTGAAAATGCTGCGCTAAACCCAGAAACAGAAAACAAAAGCAGCTAGCACACAAACAAACCAAGTCCAATGAGAAATAACAACAAAGTGCAGCGCTAAAAGTACCGTATATACTCGAGTATAAGTCGTTCCGAGTATAAGTCGAGGCCCTAATTTACCACAAAAAAATAGGAAAAACTTAGTGACCCGAGTATAAGACGAGGGTGAGAAATGCACAGCTACTGTAAGTGGAAAAGAGGGTCAACAATGCCCATTTGCAGCCTCACTGTGCCCATTTGCAGCCATAGGTCCCCCAAACTTCAAACTCGGTAGTTAAGGGTTCCTAGATGCCCCCTAGCTGCAGCCAAAATTTGGGGTCTCTGAACCCAAAGGGTCCCGAAATGACATTGCTGCAGATGGACACAGTTGACCAATTTTGGGGCCCCGTATCTTGGGGCCACTTAGTGTTAGGAACCCCAAATTTGGTGTGCAAACCCAGTGGAACTAGCACCATAAAATATCCAAAGCTGGGGTTTCTAGCACCAAGTGTCCCCGAGATACAGGGCCCCAAATATAGGTTCAGAAAATGTCAAGCACTTTTCATCAGCAGAGTGACATTTTCCGAACCGATTTTGGGGCCCCGTATCTCGGGGCCACTTAGTGCTAGGAACCCCAGCTTTGGCTATGTTGTGGTACCAGTTCCACTGGGTTTGCACACCAAATTTGGGGTTCCTAGCACAAAGTGGCCCTGAGATACGGGGCCCCAAAGTTGGTTCAGAAAATGTCAAGCTTTTTTCTGCAGCAGAGAATGACATTTTCCGAACCGAATTTGGGGCCCCGTATCTCGGGGCCACTTAGTGCTAGGAACCCCAGCTTTGGCTATGTTGTGGTACCAGTTCCACTGGGTTTGCACACCAAATTTGGGGTTCCTAGCATAAGGTGGCCCTGAGATACGGGGCCCCAATGTTGGTTCAGAAAATGAAAATTTTTTTTGCAGAAAAGTGCTTGACTCGAGTATAAGTCGAGGGGGGCACTTTCAGCACAAAAAAATGTGCTGAAAAATTCGACTTATACTCGAGTATATACGGTATCTAACATGTGATAATAAACATATGAATCTAAAATGAACACCCTTGCAGATGTGAAAAGTTGTGAACATCAAATTATAATCAAATTTTCTGTGTGAAATATGAAACCGCAAATAAAAATGTCCATATGAAAAGTGTTAAAGGGATATCTCTTCAAATTGGAAGATGCCGGTGAACATCAGGAGATGTATGGATATTCAGTAAGAAATGAGAGTGTACCCTTACCGGATCCGTAGGACGCACATATCGTATGGCAGTGCGTCAGAAAGGCATGGGGAGGATCTCCCGTGGTATCCAGACCAAGTGATGTCTTGTAGGCCGCGATCTCCGATGAAAGTAGAAAGTAAAGAAAAATTTTATTTATTTAATTTTTTTTTTTTTTTTCAATTTTCAAAACTTTGTGACAAAAAGTGAGATCTGCAAAATACTCACCATACCTCTCAGCAAATAGCTTGGGGTGTCTACTTTCCAAAATAGGGTCATTTGGGGGGGGGTTTGTACCATCTGGGCATTCCATGGCCTCCGAAACTGTGATAGGCAGCGAGGAGTGAAATCAAAAATTTACACCCTTAGAAACCCTGAAGGCGGTGCTTGGTTTTCGAGGTCCCGTACGCGGCTAGGCTCCCAAAAAGTCTCACATGTGGTATCCCCATACTCAGGAGAAGCAACAGAATGCATTTTGGGTGTAATTTCACATATGCCCATGGCACGTTTGAGCAATATATCTTTTAGTGACAACTTTGTGCAAAAAAAAAAAAGTTTGTAATTTTCCCACAACTTGTGGCAAAATATAAAATATTCCATGGACTCAACATGCCTCTCAGCAAATAGCTTCGGGTGTCTACTTTCCAAAATGGAGTCACTTGGGGGGGGGGGGGGGGGGGGGGTTTGAACTGTCGATTAAAATGGTGGGTGTTTCATTTTTTTTTTTTTTTTCCACACAATATTTGCGCAGCAATTTTTTTTCAAAGCATTTTTTAGGGAAAAAACACACTTATTTTAATGCACTAAAACACACTATATTGCCCAAATGTTTGATGAAATAAGATGATCTTAGGCCGAGTACATGGATACCAAACACAACATGCTTTAAAATTGCGCACAAACTTGCAGCGGCGACAAACTACGTACATTTTTAAAAGCCTACCACTTTAAAAGGCTACCACTTTAGATTTTCAGAGGAGGTCTACTGCTAAAATTTCTGCCCTCGATCTGACCTTCGCGGTGATACCTCACATGCATGGTGCAATTGCTGTTTACATATGACGCTAGACAGATGCTTGCGTTCGCCTTTGCATGAGAGCAGGGGGGTGCAGGGGTGCTTTTTTTTTTATTTTTTATTTTTTTTATTATTTCAGGGAACGTAAATTTCCCCTATGATAGCAATAGGTAGTGACAGGTACTCCAATTTAAAAAAAAAAAAAAAAAAAAAAAGTCTGATTAGACGCTAGATCTCTCCTCTGCCCTCAAAGCATCTGACTACACCAAGATCGTTGTGATAAAATGCTATCCCAATTTCCCAATGGCGCTGTTTATATCCGGTGAAATCTAAGTCATGGAATGCTCGTAGCTTCTGGTTTCTTAGGCCATAGAAATGATTGGAGCCGTTCTGGTCTCTGATCAGCTCTATGGTCAGCTGATGGAACCACCGGCTGCATTCTCAGGTTCCCTGTTGGGACATGAGAGCTAGAGAAAACCACGGAAGACATTGGGGGGGGGGGCATTCCCTCCCACTGCTTGTAAAAGCAGTCTAGAGGCTAATTAGCCACTAGGATTGCTTTTACATGAAAGCCGACCGCTGGCTGAAAAGAATGATACCAAGATGATACCTAAACCCGCAGGCATCATTTTGGTATAACCACTCAGTCCAGCAACATACAAGTACGTTGCTGGTCCTTGTTGGGTATATATATATATATATATATATATATATATATATATATATATATATATATATGTGTATATATGTGTGTATATATATATATATGTGTATATATATATATATATATATATATATATATATATATATATATATATATATTTATTTATTTATTTATTTATTTATTTATTTATTTATTTATTTATTTATTTATTTATTTATTTATTTATTTATTTATTTATTTATTTATTTATTTATTTATTTATTTATTTTTCATGCAGCCTGTGGGCTGAACGAAAAAGAGATTGATCGGTGGGTATGCCGACCATTAGAATACCTCTCTTCATCCACCCATTTCTAATGATGGGCATACCTGCACCATTTTGGTTTTAACTGTGGTGGTGAAATCGCCTCCTACAGCACTGGAGTCACGGCTTTATGTATCGTGGGAGCAAACACTGTTGCTGTCAAGATAAATAAATCCACGCTGCAGCGGAATGGCGTACCTGAAAAATGATTAACAATTAAACATTGCAGAATAGAATACAGTAAAAAAGAGCAGAACAATAAAACAACTATTTTTTTTTTTTTTTTTGTAACTGTAATGCCCAGTACACACGTTCGGACATTCCGACAACAAAATCCTAGGATTTTTTCAGACGGATGTTGGCTCAAACTTGTCTTGCATACACACGGTCACACAAAGTTGTCGGAAAATCCGATCATTCTGAACGCGGTGACGTAAAACACGTACGTCGGGACTATAAGCAGGGCAGTGGCCAATAGCTTTCATCTCTTTATTTATTCTGAGCATGCGTGGCACTTTGTCCGTCGGAATTTCCGACAACGGATTTTGTTGTCGGAAAATTTTATAGCCTGCTCTCAAACTTTGTGTGCCGGAAAATCCGATGGAAAATGTGTGATGGAGCCTACACACGGTCAGAATTTCCGACAACAAGTTCCAAACACACATTTTCCATCGGAAAATCCGACCGTGTGTACAGGGCATAAGTGTAACGATTCGGTTCCAGGTTTGGGTCTCTCTAAATGACCCGTGTCAGAGAAGACTGGATCAAACGGCTTATTTACACAATGCAGAGGAGATTAACCAATTGGGTTCCACAGTGAGTATAACAAGCATGCTTTGCTGCATATACACACTAATTTTTGCTGTTGTGGGTTTAGTAACACTTTAACTGATTTGTGAGAACTGACATTTTATGGTTAGTTGCTTAACCTGAGCTGTGTAAAACCGTGATTTTGATTGATGACTATTACAGGGAAAGTTATGATCTACTTTTCAACCATGTAAATGCAGTTTTCTAAGCATATCGTCAGGTCCAGCAAGCAGTAGTTATTACAAATGGCCTTCTCCAACCAAATGTGTGTTGGTTTGGTCTGGCTCGCATCCATCTATATCTGTATGGAACAGCTGTTTCTAAACATTATTAGAGGTACTTGTATAGTGCCATCAATTTACACAGATATATATAATATAATATTCTCTCTCTCTATCTTTCGTCCATCCAGAAAGTATTCACAGTGCTTCACTTTTTCCACATTTTATCTTACAGCCTTATTCCAAAATGGATTCAATTCATTATTTTCCTCAAAATTCTACAAACAATACCCTATAATGTGAAAGAAGTTTGTTTGAAATCTTTGAAAGTTTATTAAAAATAAAAAAAATAACACAAAATCCCTTGTACATACCGTATATACTCGAGTATAAGTTGAGTTTTTCAGCACATTTTTTTGCGCTGAAAGTGCCCCCCTCGACTTATACTCGAGTCAAGCACTTTTCTGCAGCAAAACATTTCATTTTCTGAACCGACTTAGGGGCCCCGTATCTCAGGGCCACTTGGTGCTAGGAACCCCAAATTTGGTGTGCAAACCCAGTGGACCTGGTACTATAACATATCAAGCTGGGGTTCCTAGCACCATGTGGCCCAGAGATACGGGGCCCCAAGATAGGTTCGGAAAATGTAATTCTCTGCTGCAGAAAAGTGCTTGACATTTTCTGAACCGATTTTTGGGGCCCTGTATCTCAGGGCCACTTGGTGCTAGAAATCCCAGCTTTGGATATTTTATGATGCTAGATCCACTGGGTTTGCACACCAAATTTGGGGTTCCTACCATTAAGTGGCCCCGAGATACAGGGCCCCAAATTCGGTCAACTGTGTCCATCTGCAGCAATGTCATTTCGGGACACTTTGGGTTCAGAGACCCCAAAGTTTGGCTGCAGCTAGGGGGCATCTAGGAACACTTAACTACTGAGTTTAAAGTTCGGGGGACCTATGGCTGCAAATGGGCACAGTGAGGCATGCAAATGGGCACAGTGAGGCTGCAAATGGGCATTGTTGACCCTCTTTTCCACTTACAGTAGCTGTGCATTTCTCACCCTCGTCTTATACTCGGGTCAATAAGTTTTTCCCATTTTGGTAAATTAGGGCCTCGACTTATACTCGAGTATATACGGTAAGTATTCACAGCCTTTGTCTTTTTTAGTATGATGCTACAAGCTTGGCACACCTATTTTTGGCCCGCTTCTCTCATTCTTCTTGCAGGACCTCTCAAGCTCCATCAGGTTGGATGGGGAGCGTCGGTGCACAGCTATTTTCAGATCTCTCCAGAGATGTTCAAATGGGTTCAAGTCAGGGCTCTTGCTGGGCCACTCAAGGACATTGAGTTGTCCTGTAGCCACTACTTTGTTTTATTGGCTGTGTGCTTAGGGTTGTTGTCCTGTTGGAAGATGAACCTTCGCCCCCGTCTGAGGTCCAGAGCGCTTTGGAGCAGGTTTTCAATATGAATGTGTCTGTACATTGCTGCATTCATCTTTCCCTCAAACCTGACTAGTTTCCTAGTTCCTGCCCTTGAAAAACATCCCCACAGCATGATGCTGCCACCACCATGCTTCACTGTAGGGACGGTATGGGCTCAGTGATGAGCGGTGCCTGGTTTCCTCCAGACATTTGCCATTCAGGCCTAAGAGCTCAATCTTTGTTTCATCAGACCAGAGAATTTTGTTTCTCATGGTCTAAGTCCTTCAGGTGCCTTTTGACAAACTCCAGGCGGGCTGTCATGTGCGTTTTACTGAGGAGTGGTTTCCGTCTGGCCATTCTACCATACAGGCCTGATTGGTGGAGTGCTGCAGGGATGGTTGTTCTTCTGGAAGGTTCTCCTCTTTTCACAGAGAAACACTGGAGCTCTGACTGAGTGACCATCAGGTTCTTGGTCACCTACCTGACTAAAGCCCTTCTCCCCCTATCGCTCAGTTTGGCCAGGCAGCCCACTCTAGGAAGAGTCCTGGTGGTTCCAAACGTCTTCCAATTACGGATGATGGAGGCCACTGTGCTCATTGGGACCCTCAATGCTGCAGACCTTTTTCTGTACCCTTCCCCAGATCCGTGCCCCAATGGAATCCTATCTCGGAGGTCTACAGACAATTCCTTGGACTTCATGGCTTGGTTTGTGCTCTGACATGCACTGTTAACTGTGGGGCCTTATATAGATAGGTGTGTGCCTTTTCCAAATCATGTCCAATTAACTGAATTTACCACAGGTAGACGCCAATCAAGTTGTAGAAACATCTCAAGGATGATCAGTGGAAACAGGATGTGCCTGAGTTCAATTTTGAGTGTCAAGGCAAAGGTTGTGAATACTTATATACATGTGATTTTTTTTTTTTTTTTTGTCTGTCTGTCTGAAAAAACTTTTTAAAGTGGAAGTAAACCCATCCATAAAAACGTTTCCTTTCCTGGCACGTGCCAGACATGTAACACTCCCATTGGTTGTGCTCTCAACCAAAATTGTCAAACCATCCAATGGCTGGCATCATAACTGATTGCATGTGCAGCATCATAGCAATTGTAGATTAAACCGAGGCAAAGATGGCAGCTTTCTTGGCTGAAAACGATATGGTTTACTTACACTTTAAAGGTTAATTTTGCCTTTAATCACTTGCCGACCAGCAACATACCCATACATCACTAGACTTCAGATTGCTTTTACAAGCAGTGGGATTGGGAGCTAACGGTGTCTTATAGACACCAGATCTCCCTATAAAGAGTACCTGTCACATGCTTATTGCTGTTACAAGGTATGTTTACATTGCTTGTGACCGCATTAAGTGATCCAAAAAAAAAAAAAATAAAGCAACAGTGTAAACATAATTTAAAAAAATAAGCGATTAAAAAAAAAAAAAAAGAAAAAAGTGCCCCCTTTCCCCTCCTTGCTCACACGCAAAGGTGAATGCACCCGTTGGTCCCACAAGCACGCACACAGTGGTCGTCCCACACATGAGGTATCACCATGAATGTCGGATCATGGGCAGTAATTCTAGCACCAGGCCTCCTGTGTAAATCTAAAGTGGTAACCTGTAAAGGCTTTTAAAACATCACCTATGGATAGTAAAATGTGCGCCATTTGCTGCCGTTGCACGGGCGTGCACAATTTTAAAGTGTGACTTGTTTGGTATCCTATTTACTCTGCGTAACATCTTTTATATTTTACCCCAATTTTTTTTTTTTTTTTTTACATTTAAAATTAAAAATACAGTGTGACATGAAATATTTCAACACCCTTTGTTTGGGGGTTTGAGTAATTTTCTAGCAAAAAATACCAGGATGGATTTGATTTAAATCAAGTCGATTTTAATTCACTAGTAAAAAGGCTCGATTTAAATCCACTCGCTTTTAAATCATAATTTTTAAAGAGCAACGGTAATCTCTGCCCCGCAGCGGCTCCTCCTCTGACCCGCTGTTGACTCACCGACCGTCCCATTCACTTTAATTGGACAGCTGGTGTTGCGGTAGGGTGGGGATCATGCTCTGCTTTAGTATATTACAGTACATGTTGGCATTCATTAGTTCCCTCTATGACCTTTAGTCCTCAGTGCTGGCAGCCCTCATGCAGCCCCAGACCATGATACTCCCACCACCATGCTTGACTGTAGGCAAGACACACTTGTCTTTGTACTCCTCAACTGGTTGCCACCACACACGCTTGACACCATCTGAACCAAATACGTTTTTATCTTGGTCTCATCAGACCACAGGACATGGTTCCAGTAATTCATGTTCCTAGTCTGTTTGTCTTCAGCAAACTGTTTGTGGGCTTTCTTGTGCATCGTCTTTAGAAG
Organism: Lithobates septentrionalis; assembly: GCA_037952835.1. Lineage (NCBI taxonomy): Eukaryota > Metazoa > Chordata > Amphibia > Anura > Ranidae > Lithobates > Lithobates septentrionalis. The sequence goes on along the minus strand of JBBDGP010000076.1, from coordinate 2,024,367 downwards.
AGGCTTCCTTCTGGGATGACAGCCATGCAGACCAATTTGATGCAGTGTGTGGCGTATGGTCTGACAGGCTGACCCTCCACCCCTTCAATCTCTGCAGCAATGCTGGCAGCACTCATACATCTATTTCCCAAAGACAACGTCTGGATATGACACTGGGCACGTGCACTCAACTTCTGTGGTTGACCATGGTGAGGCCTGTTCTGAGTGGAACCTGTCCCTGTTAAACTGCTGTATGGTCTTGGCCACCATGCTACAGCTCAGTTTCAGGGTATTGGCAATCTTCTTATAGCCTAGGTAATCTTTATGTAGAGCAACAATTCTTTTTTTCAGATCCTCAGTTCTTTGCCATGAGGTGCCATGTTGAACTTCCAGTGACCAGTATACGAGAGTGAGAGCGATAATGCCAAATTTAACACACCTGCTCCCCATTCACACCTGAGACCTTGTGACACTAACGAGTCACATGACACCGATAGGGGGGGGGTGGCTAATTGGGCCCAATTTGGACATTTTCACTTAGGGGTGTACTCACTTTTGTTACCAGCAGTTTAGACAAATAATGGCTGTGTGTTGAGTTATTTTGAAGGGACAGCAAATTTACACTGCTGTACACTCGTTTACATTGTAGCAAAGTATCATTTCTTTAGTGTTGTCACATAAAAAGTTATAATATATTTACAAAAATCTGAGGGTGTACTCACTTTTCTGAGATACTGTATGTGGAGAATGATCACAAGATTTATAAGCGGCTTAGGTTTCACTTTAATTTTTACTGCTTGCCCTTCCTCCTCACGTTTGAAGCCTGGTATAGATGCCTTTCTCTTCAATCATACAGTTTGTAGTGTACATAGATTTGCAAAACAGTGGGATCAAGAAGTATTCCTGAACTTTGTTTTATCTCATGTGAAATTGTGTGAATGCATCAATGTAGTGCACGTTATCTCAGCTTGCAGAGGTTGGGTTCATTGAATGAGTTTACCAAAATGGTAAATATCACAGAATATACAGCCTCATGCTACATAACTAAGCTCCATTTCATGCTGAATAAGCTAAATTACTAATGTATCTTAAATAGAAAACTATCTTTTAGATTTTTACTCCAAGCTTTTTATTAAAATTAAATTTAATTTAAAAAAAAAAGTAAAAATAATAAAATAATAATATTATATAATTAATTATAATAAATATAATAATAATAAATATTAATAAAAATAATAATAATAATTATAATAATACATATAATAATAATTATAATTATTATAATAATAAATATAATTATTATAATAAATATAATTATAATAATAAATATAATAATAAATATAATAATAAATATAATAATAAAAAATCTGAGTTTTTTTTTTTTTACTTTTTTATTTATTTATCCACCCTGAAAAAAAAAATAGTTTTTTACATGTAAAAACAAAGTGCCTGAAAAGGCTTGGGGGTTAAGTATTTAAAGGAAGTTGAAAAATGACAGCAGTGTCCAAAGGTAAAATACGAAGTTACAGAGGGGACTGCTAATGACAGACTGCATTGTATTTCATTTTTGCTTTTAGTACTGCTGATTGAGTTGTCCACATGGGTATGTTGGGTATACTGGGGTATGTACTGGCAGTCCTATGACCTCCGAGGACGCCATTCGAATGAGTGGTGAGACTTCTTGAACATTACAGAATGAGTTCAGTTGAATGTGACTACTGATAGCTGTATCATGACCTGGATAGATGAGAACCTTTAGACATTATGTGCTATTTCAGTAATCTAATCCCCGGGGCCATGTTACACAAGAGATTTGTAGCACAAATTAGTAGGCACTACAAATCACTAAGCGTTGATTTCTAGCTAGCTTCAGAAAATCGCTGTGTTACAGGATAAAAGTACAACTGTATCATGACTGCATCGCTGCTAAATCGCCAATCCCCAGCAGTTTGTAGCCATATACTAAAGATTATGGGAAGATTATATTTCAGTCCTGTGACTGTGGGCTAATCAGCAGCTGGGCAATAAATTCTTAGTGACATAAAAACCTGGCACTAAAACAATTAACCTTTTCCTAGGGATTAAAAAAGCAAAGCAAAAATTGTGGTTTGTACTTGTGTGTGGTCTTCACTATACCATGACCCAGTTATCTAATAGAAGATAACCTGTGTCTGATAGTTGGGTGTCTGCATGATTTGTTATCCTTAATGACAGTTACAGTTGTCATACCCTGCATGTGCTACTGTGTGGTTTGTGAAATGCGATCTAGTAAGCAGAATACTGAAAATGAAGGCACTCCCTGCAAACCTTGTGATATGAGCCACTCCGTATGTTACAGATACTTTGCTTTTGTGGCCTCATACTGGTTTGTTCAAGAGGACCTTTCAGTATCTGTACCGACTTGCACAAAAATCTTCCTGACGTGTCCACAAAAAACAGCAAAGCTGTGATCCTTCATTTTTTAAGCTCTGCCTTTTAGGCCTCGCGCACACTGGACGTTACAATAATGTTATAGAAATGCCAGTAGCTTTGCAGTCTTTTATTTTTATTTTTTTTTAATAAATGGAATCAAAAACGTTAAATGCCTGAGCCGCGTTTATCTGAGTTTTTTGAGGTTGGAGCGTTTTTACAGCTGAAAAACTCCTCTCAAAACCCACTAGTTTTTTTTTTTTTTTTAGGGGGGGGGGGGTGGTGTGTTTGCAGCCAAGATGCAAGAAATATCTCCCAAACCTAAAAGGTTTACGGGAGATTTGAAGAAATAGCGGCACCGATGTCTACGACGCATAAGCGGTAGACATCGGCGCAGGCGCACTGAGCGTGACGTTTCTAACGGCGATCATGCCGTTAGTGGCGGTGTTCTGCCGAGAAAGTTCCACTCGGCGGATAAGGACCCCCTCTACTGCGCAGGCGCTGCGCCTGCACAGTAGGATCCGGCGGAAATAGCCGAAGGGGAATAGGTCCAAATCAGCTGTAGACGGCGCCTGTAAGAGGGCCCCTCGCGGGCTCGCCACGCTTCGCTCGTCACGCTTCGGGCACGGCCTCGGCTCTTTTAGATTCCCCCTCTAGGTCCACTTGGTTGGTAGGGAAGGTACCTGGACCCAGAGCGCAGGCGCCGTGTACAGCTGATTGTGGATTTTGAGCTTCGGCTATCTCCGGCGGCTGTTACTAGTTGGTGCTGCGCCTGTGCAGTACAGGGGGGGAACTTATCCGCCGAAGGAACTTATTCGGCAAGACACCGGCACCAGCGCGCATGTGCGGTAGTGACATCATCGCGGCTCCGGCCAGTCTCCGCGCCGGAGCCGCGATACCCGGAAGTCACTCCGGGATGGCATCGTTGGAGGGAGGCAAACAAGGGCTGATGCCGGGGCTTCGATCTCAGGTAAGTAATTTATAATGAGCTAGCATGCTATGCATACTAGCTCATTATGCCTTTGCCTTGCAAGGTGTATTATTATTTTTTTTTTTTTTTTTTTTTTTTAAGAGGCTTTACTTCCTCTTTAATATTAGGCCTCTTGCACACTGCAGCTTAAAGCTCAGTACAAGGTTGTTTGTTTTTTTTTTTTTTTTTTTCTGAGCTTAAATGTAGTCCATTATTCCTCCGTAAAAAAAAAAAAAAAAAAATCTGCGTTCCCAGTCAGTATTTTGCTCTGGTGTGTGCAAATTTGTGCATATGCAGACAAATAAGCGTATAATGAGCATAACTATGAAGGCAGTTTTCCTAGGAAGGTGTATGTGTGTCTGTTGCCATGCAGATAAGCGCATAAATACATGTGCAATCGCACAAAACAAACACCTAAAATTACACCCAAAAAAGCAGAAGCTACTACATCAGTACTGTGTGCAAGAGACCTTAAAAAGCAACCCTTAACCTCTTGAGTACCAGCCTGTAATACTCCTTAATTAACCACTTCAGCCCCACAAGAATTTACCCCCTTCCTGACCAGAGCACTTTTTGCGATTCGGAACTGCATTGCTTCAACTGACTTGCGCGGTCGTGCGGGGTTGTACCCAAACAAAATTGACATCCTTTTTTTTTTTCCCCCACAAATAGAGCTTTCTTTTGGTGGTATTTGATCGCCCCTGCGGTTTTTATTTTTTGCGCTATAAAAAAAAAAAGAGCAACAATTTTGAAAAAAACGCATTATTTTTTACTTTTTGCTATAATAAATTTCCCCCAAAAATATATAAAACCTATTTTTTTTTCCTCGGTTTAGGCCGATATGTCTTCTTATACATATTTTTGCTTAAAAAAAAAAAAAAAAAAAAGTGAGACAATGTATTACTGGATTTTAAACCGTATAAGCACGTTATTTTTAATGTTTTACATGGCTATACCTGCAAAAAGGGCCAGCCTGCAGTGGTCTAGCAGGACTTAATTTTCTAACTAAAGTTCCACTTTACAGGCCATTCTTCAGTTTTAAGCGCTGCAATGGTTTGAATGACAATTACCTTGTCGTGCAACATTTTACCCAAATACAATTGATGTACCTTTTCTTGGATATAATATATTAAAACAACTTTCTTTTGGAAGTGCAGTAGGACCTAAATCTTTTCTCCCCATATACTTATGGGGTTTACCTGCTCTTTGTTTGTATCACTTGTAACAGAATGCAATGACCATTTTATATATTTTTGTATCCAATGTCCTTCATTTTTGTCCTTTTTCAATAAATTAATACTTTTATACTTATTCCGTCTAAATCCTTGGGTACCGAGATAACAATTTTAGTTGTCGTGGGGCAATTTTTGGGGTAGCACCTGACACGCCCATTTTTTATCATTCCAAGTTCAAGGATGATAGTACCCGCCCTTATTTTTGTTTTATCTTTTAGATTGAGGCACTACTTTATATCCCCACAGCATGATGCTGCCACCACCATGTTTCACTGTGGGGATGGTGTTCTTTGGGTGATGTGTTGGGTTTGCGCCAGACAGTGTTTTCTTTGATGGCCAAAAAGTTCATTTTTAGTCTCCTAAGACCAGAGCACCTTCCTCCACACATTTTGGGAGTCTCCCACATGCCTTTTCTCAAACTCAAAACGTGCCATTTTGTTTTTTGCTGAAAGTAATGGCTTTCCTCTGGTCACTCTGCCATAAAGCCCAACTCTATGGAGCGTACGGCTTATTGTCATCCTATGTACAGATACTCCAGTCTCTGCTGTGGTACTCTGCAGCTCCTCCAGGGTTAACTTAGGGCTCTGTGCTGCCTCTCTGATTAATGCCCTCCTTGCCCGGTCCGTGAGTTTTGGTGTGCGGCCGTCTCTTGGCAGGTTTGCTGTTGTGCCATGTTCTTTCCATTTGGGTATGACAGATTTGATGGTGCTCCTAGGGATCATCAAAGATTTGGACATTTTTTTTTATAACCCAACCCTGACTTGTACTTCTCAACAACATTGTCCCTTACTTGTTTGGAGAGTTCCTTCCTTGGTCTTCATGGCAGTGTTTGGTTAGTGGTGCCTCTTGCTTAGGTGTTGCAGCCTCTGGGGCCTTTCAAAAAGGTGTGTATATGTAATGACAGATCATGTGACACTTAGATTGCACACAGGTGGACATCATTTCACTAATTATGTGACTTCTGATGGTAATTCATTGCACCAGAGCTTTTTATGAGCTTCATAACAAAGGGGGTGAATACATACGCACAATTATCAGTTTTCTATTTCTGAAAAATAGTTTTATGTATATATTTTTCTAATTTTACTTCCAACTTAGACTATTGTGTTCTGATCCATCACATATATAGTGGGGACAGAAAGTATTCAGACCCCCTTAAAGTTTTTCTCTTTGTTATATTGCAGCCATTTGCTAAAATCATTTAAGTTACCTTTTTTCCTCATTAATGTACACACAGCACTCCATATTGACAGAAAAACACAGAATTGTTGAAATTTTTGCATATTTATTAAAAACGAAAAACTGAAATATCACATGGTCCCAAGTATTCAGACCCTTTGCTGTGACACTCATATATTTAACTCAGGTGCTGTCCATTTCTTCTGATCATCCTTGAGATGGTTCTACACCTTCATTTGAGTCCAGCTGTGTTTGATTATACTGATTGGACTTGATTAGGAAACCCACACACCTGTCTATATAAGACCTTACAGCTCACAGTGCATGTCAGAGCAAATGAGAATCATGAGGTCAAAGGAACTGTCTGAAGAGCTTAGACAGAATTGTGGCAAGGCACAGATCTGGCCAAGGTTACAAAAAAAATTCTGCTGCACTTAAGGTCCCTAAGAGCACAGTGGCCTCCATAATCCTTAAATGGAAGACATTTGGGACGACCAGAACCCTTCCTGGAGCTGGCCGTCCAGCCAAACTGAGCTATCGGGGGAGAAGAGCCTTGGTGAGAGAGGTAAAGGAGAACCCAAAGATCACTGTGGTTGAGCTCCAGAGATGCAGTCAGGAGTAGAGAGAAAGTTGTAGAAAGTCAACCATCACTGCAGCCCCCCACCAGTCAGTTTATGGCAGAGTGGCCCAACGGAAGCCTCTCCTCAGTGCAAGACACATGAAAGCCCGCATGGAGTTTGCTAAAAAAAACCTGAAGGACTCCAAGATGGTAAGAAATAAGATTCTTTGGTCTGATGAGACCAAGATAGAACTTTTTGGCCTTAATTCTAAGTGGTATGTGTGGAGAAAACCAGGCACTGCTCATCACCTGTCCAATACAGTCCCAACAGTGAAGCATGGTGGTGGCAGCATCATGCTGTGGGGGTGTTTTTTAGCTGCAGGACAGGACTGGTTGCAATCGAGGGAAAGATGAATGCTGCCAAGTACAGGGATATCCTGGACAAAAACCTGCTCCAGAGTGCTCAGGACCTCAGATTGGGCCGAAGGTTTACCTTCCAACAAGACAATGACCCTAAGCACACAGCTAAAATAACGAAGGCTTGGCTTCACAACAACTCTGACTGCTCTTGAATGGCCCAGACAGAGCCCTGACTTAAACCCAATTGAGCATCTCTGGAGAGACCTAAAAATGGCTGTCCACCAACGTTTACCATCCAACCTGAGAGAACTGGGGAGGATCTGCAAGGAGGAATGGCAGAGGATCCCCAAATCCAGGAGTGAAAAACTTGTTGCATCTTTCCCAAAAAGACTCATGGCTGTATTAGATCAAAAGGGTGCTTCTACTAAATACTGAGCAAAGGGTCTGATTACTTAGGACCATGTGATATTTCAGTTTTTCTTTTTTAATAAATCTGCAAAAAGGTCAAAAATTCTGTGTTTTTCTGTGAATATGGGGTGCTGTGTGTAGATTTGTGAGGAAAAAAATGAACTGAAATTATTCTAGCAAATGGCTGCAATATAACAAAGAGTGAAAAATTTAAAAAAACCTTGAACTAAAGGCTGTAATGTAACAAAATAGATAAAAAGCCAAGGGGGTGAATACTTTTGCAAGACACTGTGGGGGTTATTTACGAAAGGCAAATCCACTTTGCACTGCAAGTGCACTTTGAAGTGCAGTCACTGCAAATCTAAGGGGTAGATCTGAAATGAGGGGAAGCTCTCCTGATTTTATCATCCAATCATGTGCAAGCTAAAATTCTGTTTTTATATTTTCCTTGCATGTCCCCCTCAGATTTACAGCGACTACACTTCCAAGTGCACTGGTAGTGCAAAGTGGATTTTCCTTTCGTACATAACCCCCTGTGTGTCAGATGGTGATAATTCAGTTATTCATTAACCACTTCAATACAGTGCATTTTCGCCCCCTTCCTGCCCAAGCCATTTTTCAGCTTTCAGCGCTGTCGCACTTTGAATGACAATTGCGCGGTCATACAACACTGTACCCAAATGAAATTGTTATCATTTTTTCCCCACAAATAGAGCTTTCTTTTAGTGGTATTTGATAACCTCTGCGGTTTTTATTTTTTGCGCTATAAACAAAAGAAGAGTGAGATGTTTTAAAAAAAACACAATTTTTACCTTTTGCGATAATAAATATCCAATTTTTTTTTCTTTTAAAACAAATTTTTTCTCAGTTTAGGCCGATATGTATTCTTGTACATATTTTTGGTAAAAAAAATCGCAATAAGCGTATATAGATTGGTTTGCGCAAAAGTTATAGCGTCTACAAAATAGGGGATTTATAACATTTTTATTTTTTTTTTATTTTTTTACTAGTAATGGCGGCGATCTGCGATTTTTTTTTTTTTTTTTTTTTTTTTTTTTTTTTTTTTTTTTTTTTTTCTATTGTGACTGCGATATTGCGGCGGACACATCGGACACTTTTGACACCTATTTGGAACCATTCACATTTATACAGCGAACCGTGCTATAAAAATGCATTGATTACTGTATAAATGTGACAGGCAGGGAAGGGGTTAACACTAGGTGGTGATCGAGGGGTTAACTGTGTTGCTAGGGAGTGAATCTAACTGTAGGGGGTGGGGACTCACTAGGGGAGGAGACCGATCGGTGTTCCTCTGTGCTGGGAACACACCATCGGTCTCCTCTCCTCTGACAGGACCGTGGATCTGTGTGTTTACACACACAGATCCACGGTCCTGCTGTGTTACCGGTAACCGGGTGCCTAGTGACACGGCGGGCGCGATCGCCAGCGGCGGCGCGCGCCCCCTGGTGGCCTAGGAATGCGAGGCCGTCATATGACGCCCGCCCGCAACGAGAGCTGCGCCGCCTGGCCGTCAATAGACAGCCGGCGGTCAGCTAGCGGTTAAAGTAGGCATTAGGCAAAATGTATAGCCTTGCTGTGGGCTTTCAAGGAATAAAACGGCCATCTAGGAGGTGACATATTGCCTCCTCTCAGATACCTCTGAAAAGCCATTCACCTTACAAACTTTTAAAAAAGGTTGAGCAACACAGTCTTGGTAAAATCCAGGGCTGCATTGTAAGGCCTCGTGAGCACAAGTGGTTGAGCCTGTCATCAAGTCCCAGCATATTCGGGTGCCTGATAGGCACAGTTGTAGTGTTCAGCAGCCTGTTTAAAAATCTATCACAGACTGAAATGTGTTGGGCCGGGCGCTGTACCAAGCAGTACTTCTTCTTTTATGCTGCACTAAGCTCTTTGTGTGGAGTTCAGATTTACAGTCACTGGCAGGGGTTTATTTACTAAAGGGAAATCCACTTTGCACTACAAGTACACTTGGAAGTGCAGTCGCTGTAGATCTGCAGGGGACATGCAAGGGAAATAAAAAACAGCATTTTTGCTTGTACATGATTGGATGATAAAATCAGCAGAGCTTCCCCTCATTTCAGATCTTCCCCTCAGATCTACAGCTACTGAACTTCCAAGTGCACTTGTAGGGCAGAGTGGATTTGCCTTTAGTAAATCAACCCCGTAATGTCCTAGTGGGTTTGGGCTGCAGAATTGATATACTTTGATATGTAGTACAACCTTTTACCTTTCACCATATTTCAGGATTGTTTGATATTAGCAAACAGTAGACTTTGGTCATTTTATTTATTTTCTAACACCTGTTAAATATTAAACCTGCCCTTGTCATGTCCACAAGGGTTCAGGCTAGAAACCTACTTACCCAGCTTCAGACACTAGGACTTATTTAATGTCCTCTATACTTTTGTAATAAACTCTAGATACAGTTGTGCTCATAAGTTTACATACCCTGGCAAAATGTGTGATTTCTTGCCCATTTTTCAGAGAATATGAATGATAAACACAAAGGCTTTACTTTCACTCATGGTTAGTGTTTGGCTAAAGCCATATTATTATCAATCAACTGTGTTTACTCTTTTTAAATCATAATCACAACTGAAAATGCCCAAATGACCCTGATCAAAAGTTTACATACCCTGGTGATTTTGGCCTGATAACATGCACACAAGTTGACACAAATGGTTTGAATGGCTATTAAAGGTAACCATCCTCATCTGTGATCTGTTTGCTTGTAATGTGTGTGTGTGTGTGTGTGTGTGTGTGTGTGTGTGTGTGTGTGTGTGTGTAAAAGGTCAATGAGTTTCTGGAATCCTGACAGACCCTTGCATCTTTCATCCAGTGCTGCACTCATGTTTCTGGATTCTGAGTCATGGGGAGAGATGTATACAGTTGTGCTCATAAGTTTACACACCCTGGCAGAATTTATGATTTGTTGGCCATTTTTCAGAGAATATGAATGATAACACAAACTTTTCTTTCACTCATGGTTAGTGTTTGGCTGAAGCCATTTATTACCCATCAACTGTGTTTACTCTTTTTATATCATAGTGAAAACCGAAACTACCCAAATGACCCTGATCAAAAGTTTACATACCCCAGTTCTTAACCTCCCCGGCGGTATGATTATTTCATATTTTTGATGCTGAAAGCGGTACAATTATTTTGCATGGAAATTTGTCATTTTTATATTGAAGGCCTGTAATTCTTAGGATTAACTCCCTTAAATCTGTCCAAACAAGAGTCTAGGAGACATATCGGGTATGATAAATTTTGAAACACAAAATCAAAAATTAAAATATAAATAACTATAAATAATTATACCTAATAATAATATAATAAAAATTATTTAATAATGTAATCAAATCAAAAACACTGAAATTTTGCTCAGTTGCAGAATTGTCGCTGTCATTACTTTTCAGTGTTTGATGACGGATCTCCCCACAAATCACTATCGCTCAATTCTGCAAGTGATTCTAATTTATTATCGCTGTTTTCTAGCTGGTCTAAAACCACTTATGATTTGTTTTGGTTGCTATGGACAATCTCCAGTTTCCAGGTAGAAAGAACAGTATATATAATATAAAACTGCATGCAGGGCATTGGAGAAACCACTAGGGACAAAAGGGATGTGAAATAATTTAATACAGTAATGTAATCTGTAAGATTACAGTGTACTGTATATGTATTGTGTGTTTCACTTTTTGAATTTGGCGCCGTTCTCCGTCCCCGTGCGTTGCAGGGAATGGAGATCGGCTCTGTGATGAATCGGATCCTGCGATGCGTTCCCGAGTCTGGCTCGGGGTTACCGCTTTTGGTTCTGAAATTCCATCCCGAGCCAGACTCGGGAATACCGCCAGGGAGGTAATACCATGTATTGCCACCTTTTTAACATCAATGACAGCTCCAAATGAAACGTTTATAGTTGTGGCCAAAAAGCTCAATTTTGGTCTCATCACTCCAAATGACTTTGTGCCAGAAGGTTTGAGGCTTGTCTGTGCTGTTTGGCATATTGCAAGCGGGATACTTTCTGGCATTTGCATAATAATGGCTTTCTTCTGGCGACTCGACCATGCAGCCCATCTTTCTTAAAGTGCCTCCTTAGGCCTCATGTACACTGCTGCTGGTAAATGGACATTCAGAGGCAGTTGGATGCTTTTTTTCAACTGCCTCTGAACTCATCCGATGTTATCTTATGTGTACATGTACACAGGTTCATTTAATGCCGTTTTTAGGCAGTTGCATTTTATAGGCTTTTCTTTTGAAGGCAAAAAAATGAGTTCAGACGTCGAAGTTTCCAATGTTTGAGATGCTAGACGCAGTAACTCGTGTTTAGCTGTGTTTTCGTTTACAGGTGTTTTTCATTTTTGGCTATTTTGAAGGAAAAAATAAAAAAAAATTTCTTCAAACGCTTCTAAATGCAAACGCGGCAAAACAGCCGTTATAAAAGTGGGTTACTATCTGTCAAGTTAAATTGTTCAGGAGAGGTTGTAAAAACATCCCGTGTACCTTAAGCCTTATTGTGCATCTTGAAACGGCCACACCAAATGTTTTCAGAGCCCTGTATTTCACCTGCAGTTATTTGTGGGTATTTCTTTGCATCCTGAACAATTTTCCTGGCAGTTGTGGCTGAAATTTTTAGTTGGTCTACCTGACCGTGGCTTGGTTTCAACAGAACCCCTCATTTTCCACTTCTTCATTAGAGTTTGAACACTGCTGATTGGCATTCCCAATTCCTTGGATTATCTTTTTATTTCCGTTTCCTGTTTTATACAGTTCAACTACCTTTTCTCGCAGATCCTTTGACAATTCTTTTGCGTTCCCCATGACTCAGAATCCAGAAACGTCACTGCAGCACTGGATGAAAGATGCAAGGGTCTGTCAGGAGTCCAGAAACTCATTGACCCTTAAGGCGCCTTACACACGGACGGCTGTTCTGCCGCAGTTAAAAGCATATAATATGTTCTGTGAAATTCAAAACTCCAGGCACTGCGATCAGCTGCATTTGTACAGTAAGATTACCTGCGTTTACATGCGGCTGTGTTTAGCTGTGTTTGGAACATTCTTGCCATTTCTGATGTGCTTCCTGTTGCTTTTCTTTCCTTGTTGCCGCTGCTATCCGCAGGACAAATGGTACACTGCGATTACCTGCAGTTATGTGCAGATAGCTGCGCTAAATCGCTCCTAGATGCAGTCAATTCTATTTTTTCTATTCGCACCAAACCGCATGTAACTAAATCGCAGCTAAACGCAGTGTGTGAATGGGGCCATAGGAAAGCATTGTGTGCTTTTAGCTGCGGTAGAAAACTAGAAAATCCGCAGCTAAAAGCACAATTCTGTCCATCCGGCCAAAATCACCAGGGTATGTAAACTTTTGATCAGGGTCATTTGGGTAGTTTCTGTTCTCATTATGATTTAAAGAGTAAACACAGTTGATTGATAATAAATGGCTTTAGCCAAACGCTAACCATGAGTGAAAAAAGCCGCCACACTCCCAGGTTTCTTGCTCAAAGTAGTATTTGACAGTCATGTAAGGTTGTGTGAGCTGCCCCGAATGCATAAAGTGTGCGAACGGCTGTATCAATACAACTACTCCATTTCCATAGAGTAACATAGGCTGCACCCTCCCTGTGAACAGACTATATATGCTGTATGGGCTACAGTATCCGTGTGAATGAGGCTTAAGCTCTCATTCACACTGATGAACTTGCACGATTTAAAAGCCGTATTTCAGTCAGACTTCGGGGGGCAATTTGAACCTCTGTGCCAGTTCATGCACAAATGTCTATTGAAATCATCGCCAAAAGTAGTGTAGGAACTACTTTTGGAAACCGATTTGGCGCCGCAAAGTCGGCATTGCACCGATTGGGACGCTCCTATTGCCGGCAATAGGCTCCGATTTGACATTTCAAATTGTGCTGATGTGAATGGGGGCTTGGTGAGAGCTCTGAGCATGAGTCTGTAATGTCCTGTGCACAGGTGAAACTAATAATGAGCCCAACGCATTTTGTTGGATAAACCAACTTTTCAGGGGCAGATGCAATAGGATACTGTAACAAAAGAGAGAACAGTTGCAGTATCCAATTGCATTTGCCCCTGAAGAGTTGGTTTATCCAACAAAATGCGTTGGGCTCATCTTGATGCAATCTGCTTATATTTATGGCCTCATATGCCTTCGTTTCATTTTAAACAAATCTATACATACCATGCCCTAGGCTAGTTGCTATTTTTGGTCACACTATATACTTTATTTGGTTTGCAGCACGTCAATATGAGTATTATAATTATATGTATGCAACTTTCATGTGATGTTTCTGTCATCCATGTTATAACAAATGTATATGACTTGGTGGAGAAATCCTTGTTGGCAAGCACAGAGATAAGACGTTTCTTGTAGTTGGTTTCCAAGTTTGCACACATCCCCAGGAGAGATTTTGGTCCACTCTTCTTTACAGATCTTCTCAAAATCCTTAACGTGTTTCTAAACCCAGAACCCTGCATTCACTATATCTGGTCTTCTACAGTACACAGAACATGGAAATGCAATTATTTTAGTAAATCTAAACTGCTGAATACCTTTTCTTATCAGCAGTATATAGCAGTCTTGTGACTTCTATCAGTGCCTGGTTAAAGCTTGTAGGAAGAGTTTTCATACTGCACTGGCTATCCTATCAGGATGCAGGACCCCTGACCCTCTGTCTGGACAGTGCTGATTGGCCCTGTGCTGATCACATGCACTCTCCCAAGAAAAGAAAAAAAAAAACTCTAGCAATGCACACCAAACTGAGCATGTGCAGCCTGACTCCATTTACTTGCTTATCCGGACATGTTTTAGGGACAATACAAGAAGGGGAGGATCTGCGCATACAGCTTTTTTACCCAATGCAGAGGATTAACCCCTTAGGTTCCAAAGTAAGTATAACAAGCATGCTTTACAGCATATACAGAATGATTTTACTGTTGTGGGTTTAGTAACACTAAGTTTTCTTGGCTGTCACTTTGCAACTTGAAGTTTCAGCTCCCTCCATATATTTTCTATAGGATTAAGGTGACCTTCCGTGACCTTAATGTGATTCTTTTTGAGCCACTCCTTTTTTGCCTTGGCAGTATGTTTTGGGCCATTGTCCTGCTGGAAGACCCATCCATGACCCATCTCCAGTGTTCTGGCTGAGGGAAGAAGGTTCTCATCCAAGATTTTACAATACATGGCCCCGTCCATTGGTCCATCAATTCAACAAAGTTGGCCTGTACCTTTTAGCACCGAAACGGCCCCAAAGCATAATGTTTCCACCTCCGTGCTTGACTATAGGGATGGTGTTCTTGGGTTTATAGTCAGCATTTTTCTTCCTCCAAACACGGTGATTCGAGTTAATGCCAAAGAGCTTCATTTTGGTCTCGTCTGACCACAGCACTTTCTTCCAATCCTTCTCTGAAGCCTTCAGCTGTTCATTGGCAAACTTCAGATTTGACCTGGACATGTGCTTTCTTGAGGAGGGGGACTTGAGGGCGCTGCAGGATTTCAATCCATGGCTGCATATTATGTTACCAATGGTTTGTTTGGTGACTGGTCCCAACTGCCTTGAGATCATTCACAAGCTCCTCCAGTGTAGTTCTGGGCTGATCGCTGACTTTTCTCATGATCATTCTTACCCCATGAGGTGAAATCTTGCATTGAGCTCCAGACTGAGGGCGATTTGATGGTTATTTTGTATTTCTTTCATTTGCGAATAATCAATACAACAGTTGTCTTCTCACCATGCTTCTTGCTAATGGTCTTGTAGCTCATTCCAGGGGTGGAGGAGAGGCCTACAAGAAGAGCTTCCCCTTTTGGGTGGAGCTCCAATTTTAAGTCCTAGAGAAGCATTTATTTTTCCCACCCAACATTGGTTCTGACTCACACAGGAGCCTACTGTCTCCTCTACTGCCTTTGAGACTCTAAAGCTGGTGGAGTGCAATGCAACTACCGTATATACTCGAGTATAAGTCGAATTTTTCAGCACATTTTTTTGTGCTGAAAGTGCCCCCCTCGACTTATACTCGAGTCAAGCACTTTTCTGCAGCAAAAAATTTCATTTTCCGAACCGACTTTGGGGCCCCGTATCTCAGGGCCACTTAGTGCTAGAAACCCCAAATTTG
Source organism: Lithobates septentrionalis (assembly GCA_037952835.1). Taxonomy (NCBI): domain Eukaryota; kingdom Metazoa; phylum Chordata; class Amphibia; order Anura; family Ranidae; genus Lithobates; species Lithobates septentrionalis. The sequence continues at coordinate 2,009,114 of JBBDGP010000076.1, read as the reverse complement.
GTATGCAAACCCAGTGGACCTGGTGCCACAACATATCCAAAGCTGAAGTTCCTAGCACTAGGTGGCCCCGAGATACGGGGCCCCAAAATCGGTCCGGAAAATGTCATTCTCTGCTGCAGAAAAGTGCTTGACATTTTCTGAACCGAACGTGGGGCCCCATATCTCAGGGCCACTTGGTGCTAGGAACCCAAAATTTGGTATGCAAACCCTGTGAAACTGGTACCATAAAATATCCAAAGCTGGGGTTCCTAGCACCAAGTGGCCCTGAGATACGGGGCCCCAAAACTGGTTTGGAAAATGTCATTCTCTGCTGCAGAAAAGTGCTTGACATTTTCTGAACTGATTTTTGGGGCCCTGTATCTAGGGGCCACTTGGAGCTAGAAACCCCAGCTTTGGAAATTTTATGGTGCTAGTTCCACTGGGTTTACACACCAAATTTGGGGTTCTTAGCACTAAGTGGCCCCGAGATACGGGGCCCCAAATTCGGTCAATTGTGTCTATCTGCAGCAATGTCATTTCGGGACCCTTTGGGTTCAGAGACCCCAAATTTTGGCTGCAGCTAGGGGGCATCTATGAACCCATAACTACCGAGTTTGAAGTTCAGGGGACCTATGGCTGCAAATGGGCACAGTGAGGCATGCAAATGGGCACAGTGAGGCTGCAAATGGGCATTGTTGACCCTCTTTTCAACTTAAAGTAGCTGTGCATTTCTCACTCTCGTCTTATACTCGGGTCAATAAGTTTTTCCCATTTTTTTTGTGGTAAATTAGGGCCTCGACTTATACTCGGAACGACTTATACTCGAGTATATACGGTAAATAAAGTTCTGTTAAGAAAAAAAAAAAAAAACAGAAGGGCAGCCTGGTCATGTGTCCTGTCAACCACATGTCTCTTGTCAGAGAGCTGCATAATTGGAGGAGAACTGGTCATGTGACTGACAGGACACATAAACAGTTCTCCTGTACACCCTGCATCTTCTACCCTCCTACCCACCACCCAATTCCAGGTGCATGTTTTTTAAATGAAATGCAATCAATCAGGGTGGTAGGTAAGAGGGTAGATGATGCAGGGTGTGTGCTAATGAGGTCAGCTGGTCAACTTCTTCCTGTGTCATGACCTATAGTCTGTCCAGGAAGTAAGGCAGAAGTAATAGATAAGTGTTTTGAAACTGCCATGAAGCCAGTGAGGTAAGCGTGTGTAGAATAAATGGAAAGCATTTTTTTATTTTTGCAAAAGTACATTACTGGTACATAGGGGAGCTGGAATTTAGAAAAAAATAAATAAAAATGTGTACAAAGGTGAACTTGGCCTTTAAATCTCAAACTACCATTTAGATGGCATTTTAGGATAATCTTATCATATTTAATGGCTTGGTTTAAACTCCATAAGGACAAATATCTGCTTTTCTCCTGAAACATTGGGCTAGGTTCCTATTTATTTATTGTCGTGGCGGTATGCTTTCTATGCTGTGTACACATGATTATCAATCTGCTAGAGCTTGCGACTGGAGCCAGTTGTCATATGTATATAATCAATTATGGTTACATAATATTGTAACCTCTGATAACGCTAGTAATACCACAGGGTGTGGGATCACACTTAAAGCTGAATTCCAGGAATTCGGCAACTTTGAAAGAAGTGCAGACACACTACACTGTATGTTAGTTAAAGTGAACTAAAGTCCTGTTTTTTTGTTTAAAAGTAACCATGTTATACTTGCCTGCTATGTGCAGTGGTTTTGCACAGAGTGGCCCAGATCCTCCTCTTCTTGGGTCCCTCTTCGGTGCTCCTGGCCCCTCCCTCCTGCCCCCACAGCAAGCAGCTTACTATGGGGGCACCTGACCTGAGTTGATGCTGTGTGTGTCCATTCAGATACAGATAAAAAAAACCTGTCTTTAGAACAATTTTAAGTCCAATTAGGTCTGTGGCTTACTTCTATTACTTATACAGGTAAAAGCCAGTAAATTAGAATATTTTGAAAAACTTGATTTATTTCAGTAATTGCATTCAAAAGGTGTAACTTGTACATTATATTTATTCATTGCACACAGACTGATGCATTCAAATGTTTATTTCATTTAATTTTGATGATTTGAAGTGGCAACAAATGAAAATCCAAAATTCCGTGTGTCACAAAATTAGAATATTGTGTAAGGGTTAAATTTTGAAGACACCTGGTGCCACAAACTAATCAGCTGATTAACTCAAAACACCTGCAAAGGGCTTTAAATGGTCTCTCAGTCCAGTTCTGAAGCCTACACAAACATGGGGAAGACTTCAGATTTGACAGCTGCCCAAAAGGCGACCATCGACACATTGCACAAGGAGGGAAAGACACAAAAGGTTATTGTTGAAGAGGCTGGCTGTTCTCAGAGCTCTGTGTCCAAACACATTAATAGAGAGGCAAAGGGAAGGAAAAACTGTGGTCAGAAAAAGTGTACAAGCGATAGGGATCACCGCGCCCTAGTCAAGATTGTGAAAAAAAACCCCTTCAAAAATGTGGGGGAGATTCACAAGGAGTGGACAGCTGCTGGAGTCAGTGCTTCAAGATCCACCACCAAGAGACGCTTGAAAGACATGGGTTTCAACTGCCGCATACCTCGTGTCAAGCCACTGTTGACCAAGAAACAGCGCGAAAAGCGTCTCACCTGGGCTAAGGAAAAAAAGAGCTGGACTGCTGCTGAGTGGTCCAAAGTCATGTTTTCTGACGAAAGCAAATTTTGCATTTCCTTTGGAAATCGAGGTCCCAGAGTCTGCAGGAAGACAGGAGAGGCACAGGATCCACGTTGCCTGAAGTCTAGTGTAAAGTTTCCACCATCAGTGATGGTTTGGGGTGCCATGTCATCTGCTGGTGTCGGTCCACTCTGTTTCCTGAGATCCAGGGTCAACGCAGCCGTCTACCAGCAAGTTTTAGAGCACTTCATGCTTCCTGCTGCTGACCTGCTCTATGGAGATGGAGATTTCAGGTTCCAACAGGACTTGGCGCCTGCACACAGCACAAAATCTACCCGTGCCTGGTTTACGGACCATGGTATTTCTGTTCTAAATTGGCCAGCCAACTCCCCTGACCTTAGCCCCATAGAAAATCTGTGGGGTATTGTGAAAAGGAAGATGCAGAATGCCAGACCCAACAACGCAGAAGAGTTGAAGGCCACTATCAGAGCAACCTGGGCTCTCATAACACCTGAGCAGTGCCAGAAACTCATCGACTCCATGCCACGCCGCATTAATGCAGTAATTGAGGCAAAAGGAGCTTCAACCAAGTATTGAGTATTGTACATGCTCATATTTTTCATTTTCATACTTTTCAGTTGGCCAACATTTCTAAAAAATCCCTTTTTTGTATTAGCCTTAAGTAATATTCTAATTTTGTGACACACGGAATTTTGGATTTTCATTTGTTGCCACTTCAAATCATCAAAATTAAATGAAATAAACATTTGAATGCATCAGTCTGTGTGCAATGAATAAATATAATGTACAAGTTACACCTTTTGAATGCAATTACTGAAATAAATCAAGTTTTTCAAAATATTCTAATTTACTGGCTTTTACCTGTATATGACCAGCTTATGCCTGCCCCTTACTTCTGCTTCCAATTCAGAGAAGCCTTTGTATTTTGTGATTTGAGTTTACATAATACAAAGGCTTCTGTGAATGGGCAGAAGGAGGGTAGGGGCAGGCATAGCAGTTCCAGCGACACGGCTCTTGAAGGAACTGAGACCAGTGAGCAGCATCGGCGCTCTCCCTGGAGCACAATAAACCTGTCAGATGTGAATAATGGAGAAATTGGAGGTGACAGGAACCTCGTTAGATTTAAAGCCCAACTCCGGGCAATTTTTTTTGGGGCTGTGCCTGCACTGCATGGGTTAACTACTCATTTTGTCTAGGAGTAAACACAGCACCTTTACTTACCTAAACCTTCGATTCTCTTGAGAACATTGATCCCCCATGCCCAGTGGTGGACTGCTCCTGATGTTTTCACATCCAGATTCGGTCTATGGGCGTGATGACATCAGGAACAGTCCACCGCACAAGACCACTGGACCGCGGGGCACTGTTCTTGTGCTGGGATGATCGGAGGATTACATAGTTACGAAGGTTGAATAAAGACACTAGTCCATCCAGATTCGGCTCTCCAAACCCCTAGGACAAAACAAGCAGTTAACCCATGCATAGTGTTCAGCTATAACTCATGGTATCCTGCAGTTTTTACAAAGTAGCTGAAGTTTTGGAATCCAGCTTTTATTGCACATGTTGTGAAGGTTTAAATACAAGAGGGCACAGACAGAAATTAGTTTTAATATAATATATACAGTGTGTGTGTGTTGCATTGTTGTTAAAATTACTGCCACTGTAGTTTATTAACAGAATTATTTGCATAATTCTATATCGCTGTATTGGTGCACTTTATTTTGTTGCCAAATTAATTTTTGTTTTATTGAACCGGAGGTCCGCCCCAAAAAAAAAATTTAAAACCAGCAGCTACACATACTGCAGCTGCTGACTTTTAATAATAGGACACTTACCTGTCCTGGAGTCCAGCAATGTCGGCACCGCAGCTGATGTTTCCATCAGCTGTCGAGTGCTGCCGCAGCCATTGCAGGTAAGGGTAGCTGTCAGTTTAGCCTTTCGGCTTCACGCCATGAAACCTACTGTGGATGCGCAAGGCCCACTCTTCTTTCCTACTGACCCAGCGACAGGGGGAGGAGGAGGGAGCCCCATCTGTGATGTCAACAACTGAGGCTCCCGGAAGTGGCAAAGGATACCTGTCAGACAGGTATCCTGTCCCCCCTCCCCCTTGAAAGGTGCCAAATGTGGCACCAGAGGAATCAGATGAGCGGAAGTTCCACTTTTGGGTGGAACTCCGCTTTAAGGCTCTTTCACAAAGACAGACTCTGCCAGCTCTGAGCAGGCGGATGACCGATCCGTGTCTGCTCCGCTTATGCATACACGGACAAAGCTCACTTCCTCTATGGGCCGTCGGATATAAACAGACTGGCTGTCCGCTACATCCAACTGTCATCTGATCCACCAGACAGATGGGGAACAGATCCCCCATCCGTTTCTTTTTAGTGGATAGGATCAGATCAGATGTCAGCGGGTGTAAACACACATGTCTGTTTACATCCGTGGCACCATAGAGGGCAATGAATGGTCCGAGTCCCCCTAAAAACCTGACAGGCAGACCTGATCGGTCCACCTGTGTGAAAAGAGCCCAAGTTTACACTAGCTTTAAAAGCAGCTGCTTCATGAGCTTTTTTTTTTTTTTTTTTTTTTTTTTTTTTTTTGAAGCTCCAAGAATGCCTGTCAAAACTGTGCATTGTAGCACCCAATGTTGTTCATATGGTTACATTGTGTCACGTTGTAAATGTAAACGCACTACAAACATGTCAAACACCCCTATGCTGTTTACAGTATGTTTTAAGATGCATTACTAGATTAGGTGATGATACAAAAACCTATACAATTAAAAAAAAAAAAAAGCACAGAGGGGGGGCATCTGGCAAGTGTTTTTTTTTTTTTTTTATGCGACCCAAGTGCACAATTAACACATCTTAATGCATTAGGTGCATTAATGGGTGCTTAAATTTCTTTGCATGTTCTAATGAGCCCTAACGGATGTAAAGCGGAGATTAGAAAGGTGCTCTATAGTTCTATCGTTGTCTCGTTTTGCTAGGTGTTTTCTTTACACTTCTCCCCCCCCCCCCTTTTTTTTTTCCTGTACCTTTTTTATATTATAAGCTGCTTTGTATGCTTAATTAGCAGCTGTTGAAATGGTTTGATGCCACTCTCTATATGTATCCATATGGCATATTTTTACAACATATTTATGCTTAGGAAAAAGTCATCTGAATTTGCATGCAACACTTTGAGTTTACTATTTACTTGCTAAATTTAATGGCCCGGTCCCCTAAAGATTACACATCACATGAGCTTTGTCAACTCCTACCGCTTCTGTGCTGTCTTTAGTATTCATGAGCATTAGAGATGCATTTTAAATGTTTTTTTTCCTTTTTTTTTTTTTTTTTTTTTTTTTTTACAATGCATTCTTCTTTTTACTTTTGTGGGTTTTGACTTTCAAATAACAATGATGTATGCTGGCATTCCACCTTTTTCAAATATGTAACAGTCTAGTACACTTTGTAGTTAATGGCTCATAATCCCTGTTAAGCAGTTACAATACATTCAAAACTCATCAAGCCGCAATTCTTAAATCCCTTAAAACACCGATTTTAATCATTATGTAGTTGTACATCTAGCTGGCTACCTAAATCTGTCTGTCTTGATATCAACCTCCATGCCTCTCCTTTGCAGCAGTATTCCAGCTAGGATCGGAAAAGGCAGCACTGACCCCATCAGTGTTGTTCTCTTGCTCCTTCGTTGTCCAGGAAGCAGACTGTTGGCTTGTGTTTTTGATAAAGCTGTGTTGCTACTGATGCATTGGAGGCAGACTGACTATGTTGTCTTGTAAGAGCGCCTGATTTTCAGGAGTGGCAGAATTGCAATTTTTTTGGCAGGGAAGACCGTTTGCACAGTGTTTTTTTTGTTTTTTTGTTTTTTTTTTTGTTTTTATGACTGTGCTACACTTTTTAAACAATCTCAACAGGTATACCAAACATGACATTTTTCAGACTAGCATTTACAAAGCAAGATCTGTGTGTACGTATTAAGCCTAACCCTAAGCCCTTGCTGTATTTCTAGAAAACTAGAGAGATTGCACTGTTCATGAGCTTTTTTTTCATCTGCATGAATGCAGTACTGTTAAATCTTTTCAGGCTTAGGTGAAGCTGACTGCTGTACTTTTCAATACAATTACAGTGTGTGTAATATTATATACACTACTAGGCAGGTGCGAAAAAAAATGCTGTAAATTGAGAATGCTTTCATAAATAGAAGTGTTAATGGTTTATTTTTTTTTTTTATTTTTTATCAATTAACAAAATGGAAAGTAAATGAACAGAAGAGAAATCTAAATCAAATCAATAGTTGGTGTGACCACCCTTTGCCTTCAAAACAGCATCAATTCTTCTAGGTACACTTGCACAGTTTTTGAAGGAACTCGGCTAGTAGAGAGCGGTACAAGGAGTGTCTGCAGGCAACAGTGAAGCATGGTGGAGGTTCCTTGCAAGTTTGGGGTTACATTTCTGCAAATTGAGTTGGAGATTTAGTCAGGCGCAATGGTGTCCTCAATGCTGAGAAATACAAACTGATACTTATTTATCATGCCATAGCATCAGGGAGGCGTGTGATTGGCCCCAAAATTATTCTGCAGTGGGACGACAACCGCATGCATACATTTCTTTAACCACTTAAGGACCGCCGCACGCCTATGTACGTCCAAACTTTGAACGGGGATATCGTTGTTATGGCAGCAGCTAGCTGCCATAACCCCGGTATCCCCGTTTTCGTGCAGCGGTCAGCTTTCAGATAAAAGTGGTCCCTGCGGCGGATTCGCCGCAAGATCACTTTTATCGGTGGCGGGAGAGGGCCCCCCCTCCCGCCGCGATCCGGTGCCCTCCGCCGCTTACCGGAGCCGTCGGTAGCGGCGGAGGCGATCGCGTCCTTCCCTGTGGTGTGTTTGGAGACGAGGTAGGCTAAGATGGCGCCCACTCGTCTCCATGACACTGCTGGGCGGAAGCGACGTCAAAACGTCACTTCCGTCCACGCCTCTTAAAGGCACATTTTTTCAAATGTCATTTTTCTAAATGACTTTTTTTTTTTTTTTTTATTGCATTTTAGTGTAAATATGAGATCTGAGGTCTTTTTGACCCCAGGTCTCATATTTAAGAGGTCCTGCCATGCTTTTTTCTATTACAAGGGATGTTTACATTCCTTGTAATAGGAATAAAAGTGACACCATTTTTTTTTTTTTTTTTTTTTTTTTTTAAAACGTGTAAAAATAAATAAAATGTTGTAAAATAAATAATAATAAAATTTTTTTTTTAACCCCCCCCCCCTCCCGACGAGCTCGCGCGCAGAAGCAAACGCATACGCGAGTAGCGCCCGCATATGAAAACGGTGGTTAAACCACACATGTGAGGTATCGCAGCGACCGGTAGAGCGAGAGCAATAATTCTAGCCCTAGACCTCCTCTGTACCGCAAAATATGCAACCTGTAGAATTTTTTTAAACGTCGCCTATGGAGATTTTTGAGGGTAAAAGTTTGACGCCATTCCACGAGCGTGCGCAATATTCAAGCGTGACATGTTGGGTATCAATTTACTTGGCGTAACATTATATTTGACAATATAAAAAAAAATTGGGCTAACTACTGTTTTATTTTTTCATTCAAAAAAGTGCATTTTTTCCAAAAAAAGTGCGCTTTTTGGTTTGACCTCCACAGAGCCCTGATCTCAACATCCTTGCGTCTCTCTGAGATTACATAAAGAGAAAGAAGGATTTGAGGCAGTTTTCAACTACAGGACATCTGTTGTTGGTTCTCCAAGATGTTTGGAATAACCTACCAAGTTCCTTATAAAAACTGTGCAAGTGTACCTAGAATAATTGATGCTGTTTGAAGGCAAAGGGTGGTCACACCAAATATTGATTTGGTATATATATATATATATACAGAAGAGACAATCAGGGTGTGACCACTCTTTGATATATATATGTGTGTGTATATCAAGGAGTTAATCGATCTAGATAGATATATCTCTATCTATCTCTGTATTTTTTTGCTGTCTGTGTTCCTGCTGAGTAAATCTAGGCTCTTTATTTTTCCTGGTGACCAATGTCATGGGGATGTGGTGAGAAATCCCAATGTTTTGCAGTCGTCACCAGAGCAGGAGGTGAAGAGAGAGCTTCCATTTGAGGACACCTGTTCTGATGACCACTAACTATAAGAAAGGATTTTTATATATTTTTTTTTTTTACCCGCTTTAGAGAGGTCTCCCCAAAGGACCGCCTTCTATAAATTGTTTGCTATGCACTAACGTAGTTGATTAATTAAGGCACTGATAATGACTTGCCTATGTTGCAGAAGGTTTCTTTGTCATAAATCAGTCTTCTACCACCCAAACACTTGAAATGGGAATACAAATATGACTCCAGCCACAAAGACACAAAATACTTCTGGTCATGAAAAGATTCAGCAACTGCTTTTGGAAGCATTGTGTTCCTTTTTATCCTTACAATAATACTCTTTTTGTTTATTGTTTCAGGCAGAACATTGCCATAGCTGGTGGGAAACATGAGAATAGCAGGTACGTGGATTTTTGATTTCTTCAATAGCTGAGTTGTCGTATTTCCAACTGAGTGATTCTGTTCCACAGTATCTCTCTATCACAAGTAACTGTAGGTATAATTTGAACAGGTTACACAGGTTCCATGAAACCTGTTCAGTGCAGCACTTGAGGATAATACGTGTGGAATGCGCCATGCCTGAATATATCTTAATGTTCTATTTTTAGACTTCGTACAGAGATAAGAATAAACAGAGTGCATACCTAAACTTTACATATTACTTCTATACATGATTGGTATCCACGCCCTGTGAATTCCAATACAACCCTGGAAAAAGAACCCCATTAAAATAAATGCACATATATTTTTGTAGAAAAATAAATTGTGCATTTTTTTTTTTTTTTTTTTTTAGAGGAGCCTGTAGCCCATTGCACCCACAATCAGTAGGCTCTTGCAGATTCTGCCTTTAACTTCCTTGACTATACCGCTGAACAGGCAGACAATTACAATGCTGGAGCAAGTGTCAATGAACTACTCATCAGTACCCTCATACCCTCATACAACTAAAAGCTGTCTGCTACCCAATGGGCAAATACTCCCATTCCCAGAACTCAAAAGGACATATCAGCTCCCTTCGTGGATGTTATTTCGATATCTCCAACTAAAACATGCTACGCAAGCACAATTCCCTACAGTAGTCACAGTGGCATCAAATATGGTGGAGAGCTTCCTTACCTCGCGGGGGGTAGACAGGATACTATCTTCCATATATTTACGCCTTACCTGCGGTGAAGCAGAGAAGAACCCACATCTCCTACAAATGTGGAAATCAGACATAACTGATCTCTCTGACGAACAATGGGAAACAGCGATTCAAAACTATATACCGACAGTGATCTCGGCTAGGGATAGATTTATCCAACTCAAATTCATACATAGAGCGTACTATACGCCACAAAGACTGGCGCGGATATATCCTTCGCAAACAGAACACTGTACAAAATGTCAGCAGGCGCTGGGGACGTTTTATCATGTCATCTGGGAATGTCCTGTCATTCAGGAATATTGGAAGAAAGTGGTTGATGAAATTAATAGTGTCACCAACCTGTCTATGCCCTTAGATCCTAGGATTCTTATTTTAGGGATTACAGAATTAATAACTCACTCTACGTATGACAAGTTACTATTGTTTTATCTATGCTTCTATGCAAGAAAAGCTCTCCTCCAACAATGGAAACTAGCGGCTCCCCCCACGGTGACTCAATGGCGTGCCCTGGTGGATGCGGTGCTACCCTTATACAAACTGACGTATATGGGCCGTAAATGCCCTCAAAAATTTGATAGGGTGTGGAAACCATGGGTGACCACTTTTGGACTGAGGCGGTCTTTGAAGATAGCTTAAAAACTAATGTTACTGCTGGGTTACATGCGTTAATTATCCAGGCCTTGAAATATAGATAAAACCGAAATAATTTGGATAGCCCTGACCTGCCTACCTACTCTAAGTTTTTTGACGTTATGCTGGTATAGATGAGTTAGGAAATATCGGGACCTATACTTGAAGCCCTCCTTCTTCCCGTATAATTCTGTTTGACTGGTGAACCCTTTTCCTAATGTGCATTTAACCAAAGAGCTTGATCGACCTGTCATGGTCAAATATAAGCCTAAGAAGATGCAATAGTCTAATTGGGTCCAATGTAGCCCCCTTCCCCTCTTCCCTTCTCTCCCCCTTCCTCTCTCCTCTTCCCATCTCCCCCCTACCAACTATAGATTGTGGTTATAATCCAGCACAAATGTTAGGCAGGAATACCAGGCTCTGTCCCATATTCCGGAGTAGTATTATGTAGCATCATCATTCATCCTAATTAAATGTGATATATTATTTCTAGATAGGATACATTGATATGATATACTCATGCTGTACCGTATTTGTTTTCTTTTGTATTATTTTTGTATTTGCTATAAATAAAAACTTTTCTGTTAAAAAAAAAAAAAGCTGTCTGCTACGGTGTTAGACTGGACTTGTAATTTTCCCATTCACAGTTTTCTGTTAATGAATGACACAACTGAACAATGCTGTCTTCAAACAGTGACAGCGGGTGCAGGGAGAGGATCCCCCGCCCGCTGTCACAGGGGAATCAGGAGGGGGTGGTGCAAACCTGGCGCATGTCACACGGTATGCCCTAAAAATGGAAGCAGCTGCTGCTGTATCCCCCACAAATTTGAGTTTAAGGCATTGGCCTTTTGTGAGCACTACATGCTTTACCATCATCCATGCCAGCCTTCTTTATCGTTTTCATGTGTGTTTTTGGCCCTTTTTGGGACAAATGAGAGCAGATATTGGAATGGAATGTATAGGGAAATCTTCAGAGTGCTTTAAAAAGGCATGAAAATATGCCTGGTATCTAAGGAACTGTAGGTTGCATCCGGTATAACTGGCAAAGCCTTGTTTTTGCCTGTTGTTCCAGCTTCAGCAGCAGACTAGGATCAGGGTCACCTAAAGGATCCATGCCTTTTAGAAAAGGCAGAAAATTCAGTAAGGCTGGCATTAAAAAGAAATCCTCCTTTTTTTTTTTTTTTTTTTTTTTTTGTTACCCTGAAGTATAGGAAGAAGCATAAAGGCTATTTTCAAAATCAGGGGTCAGCAACCCATCGCTTGTGATCTACCTGTCGACCATGGGCAACCAACGGGTAGATTGCGAATACATTGCCACTTTGCTGGTCCTTCCCCTTCAGCCGCCACTGCTCACATATTCACTGCAAAGCAGGGAGCAGGATGCAGCACAGTACTGGACAGAGGGTAGGAGCAGGAGCTGCCCCAGTTAACCTTTAAAGTAGGTGGTTGGTTGCTAGGACCGCCCAGTGGTCCTAGCAACCAATCATTAGCTTGCCCCAGAGGGAGATTTGCCCAGTCGTGCTGTATAGCATGCAGGGCTAGTTGCCCCAGACAGTGGATTCTGTGAACTAATGCCTACTGTTCCACCCAGCCCAACATATTTTTCAAAAACTGCTTCTACTGCTTTTTATCCCATTCACCTGGTTACCCCCCCCCCCCCCCGTATGTCTATGTGGCATCACAACCCCCCTTCAGTTGTTTCACGTCTTCCTTCCTATTCACAGTGTCCCTAATATCTGTGTGACATCACTAGCTCCACACGCAGGAAAAATGGTTTGTTTAATTTCCTTTGCCACTGGTAGCCCCATATTTGTGCATCAGTTAAAGGCCTTTCAGTTTTCTGCAGTGTACCTCCTACACAAGTACATTTCTAGTACATTTTCTGTTACCAAATAAAAACTTTCTTTCTTTCTCGAACATCACGGGACACAGAGCCACAGTAATTACTGATGGGTTATATAGGTATCACTGGTGATTGGACACTGGCACACCCTAACCAGGAAGTTCAACCCCCTATATAATCCCTCCCCTTGCAGGGATACCTCAGTTTTTACGCCAGTATCTTAGGTGATGGACGTGTAAAGATGTCCTGTGCTGAGCTCCAAAGGGAATATCCTGATATCCTATACTGGGGCAAGCCAGGCGAACTGGATCCATTCCAAAGTGTCTTTTCATGGCCGAATTGGATGGTACCCGGGCCTCGTGTCCGAAGAAACGAGGTTTTACCTGTAACGCTTCTCTTTTTAGAGAGCTGGACCCCGCATATTAGAAAATGGTTTTTCTAGCCTAATTTCTACCCGGGTGCTTTACAGGGCCAGAACTGTGGATCCCCCTATTCGTAGGGGGCCCCAGTCTGACGTTTTTTTCAAACGGAGCCCACCGTGAGAGGCGAAGATTGGGTCTGTACAACAGAACCGTGTGGCTGGATAAGGTAAGGGAGATTCCACAGAATTCTAGTAGGTTTCTCCTTTAAGGTAAATGCATGCTATGCCTATTGTGACCACCGGGGGCTGCCAAGAGCACATACCTTTTCATGCTGATGTCTGTCTCAAGTGTTCAACGCTGTACAAGCTCCTCCGGCCGGCTCCAGGTAGGATGGGATGGGGGGCTCTCCTCAGGGATATCTCCCCTCAGACTAGGGGGAGGCCGCTGGTGATCTGTAAGGCGGTTAGACACCGCATTTTCACCGCCGTCGCGGCGGCCGCCGCTGCCATTACACAGGCAGGCCCATCATTACCAGCCTCTATCCCTCCTCCCCCAGCCTCCTCCTCCATGTTTGATTTAGAAGGGTCGGCTAGTGCGGGAAGCGCTTAATTTTTCAAAAAACGAAGGGGGGGCGCGGTTGAGGGGGGGGGGCGGGGCATCAGCACAGTGTGCTCAGACGCCCACAGGACCGGCTGCAGGCTATTAAAGGCACTAATTACAGGTACACTAAGCCTTTCTGGAGGGACACAGAGCTGACGGTCGCATGTAAGGTGGGACACAGGCATTCTCCTAGGCAGCATTTACTAAAGTAACACCAGACTGAGCATTGGGTAGCAAGGCTTTTAGCCAGACTACATCGCTCAGCAGTCAGTGTTCATTTTTTGATACCTCCACCTTGTTGCTTTGCACTATGGGTAGAAGAGGTTCAAACACCCCAAGAACCAGAGACACTAGGGGATCTCGTTCAAGTTCTGAGGGCCCCCTGTCTGCAGCATCCCCCCCCCCCCCCCGAGGGGCCAGGAACGGCTAGCCAGGGAGAGCCGTTGGGGTCAGGGGCTACACCTGCTTCTGGCACTTCAGCCCCTGTATATATTACACAGGAGGTTTTTTCCTCAACCATTAATGGTTTAGAGGAAAGATTAATGGTCGTGACTACATCTTCACTTGGTGGAAGAAAACGCACTAGGCCTTCCTCTGTTCCCCAAGACCCTCAGGAAGAGGAGCTCTGGGATGAAGGAGAGGAATCCCTTCCAGAGGATCGGGATGGGACAGATGATTCCTCTTCGGAGGAATCAGGTGGAGAGGGACCCTCTGCGACTTCCCAAGAGGAGAAAGTCTTAGTGCAGATCCTTACTGGATTGGTCTGCTCCACATTTATGTTGCCCATATCTGAATCAGTTAAAGAACCCTCTTCTTCTTTAGGGTCACTGAAACCTCCTCACAGCACAGGCTTTTCCTGTTCATAATTTACTTGAAAAGCTCCTTTATGCTGAGTGGGATCACCCAGATAAACGTTTTTTTCCGCCGAAAACGTTTTCTACACTTTATCCTATGGAAGAAAAGTTTATTAAAATGTGGGGAATACCGGCCATTGATGCCGCCATTTCCTCTGTAAATAATAGTCTGACTTGTCCTGTAGACAATGCTCAGATACTCAGAGATCCTGTAGATAAAAAGATGGAATCCCTATTGAAGAATGTTTTCTCCTTAGCAGGTTCAGTGGCTCAACCTGCAGTAGCAGCAATTGGAGTCTGTCAATACTTAAGAGACCATGTTAAACAGGTCATCAAAGTTTTACCTGAAGAGCAGGCCCAGGGGTTGGCTAACCTTCCAGCGGCCTTATGATTTGTTGTTGACGCCATTAGAGATTCTATCGTGCAAACCTCCCGTCTTTCACTGGGGTTGGTGCATATACGTAGAATCCTATGGTTGAAAAATTGGTCAGCCGAAGCACCATGTAAGAAGCTCCTGGCTGGGTTAACATTTCGTGGTGAAAGGTTGTTTGGAGAAGACTTGGATAACTATATCAAGAGAATCTCTTGTGGGAAAAGCACTCTCTTACCTGTTAAGAAGCGTAAGCGTCCCTCTTTCAAACTGACTCTTTCCCCAGCGCCGGGGGCTTCAGCCTCCAGGCAGTCTCGACGGCCTCCATCTGGGTCCAGAGACGAGGGTCAACCCCAGAGACAAAAAAAGTCCTGGGGGAAGAAGCCTACTAGGCAAAACACTAAGACCTCTGCATGAGGGGGCACCCCCGCTCACTCGAGTGGGGGAAAGACTGCGACAGTTCTCAGGGCTCTGGCAGGAGGACTTCCAGGACAGATGGGTAATCTCCAAGGTAACCTTAGGGTACAAGCTGGAGTTTCAGGAGTTCCCTTCTCCCCGTTTCCTCAAGTCAAGTGTCCTCAGAGATCCAGAGAAGAAGCAGTCGCTCCTTCTAGCGTTAGAGCGACTTTTGTCGCAGGAGGTCATTGTGGTTGTTCCCGCGAAGGATCAAAGATTGGGCTTCTGTTACAACCTTTATACGGTCCAAAAACCAAATGGGGATGTCGGGCCCATTCTGGATTTAAGGGATCTGAACCAATTCCTAAGGATTCAATCCTTCGGCATGGAATCAATTCGGACAGTAGTCTCCACCCTGCAGGGAGGAGAATTTCTGGCATCAATAGACATCATTTTTCCTGCTCATCAGAAGTTTCTGCGCTTCGAGATAGGAGGGTGCCATTTCCAGTTTGTGGCTCTGCCTTTTGGGATAGCCACTGCACCTCGAGTGTTCACAAAGGTCTTGGCTCCTCCTCTGGCCAGATTAAGGGCTCAGGGTATAGCTGTCATAGCATACCTAGACGACCTGCTCCTGATAGACCGGTCGGTAGCCTCCTTGAACTGAAATTTGAGGACCACAGTCAGGTATCTGGAACACCTGGGTTGGATCCTCAACCTAGAAAAATCTTTCCTAAAACCAGTAAGAAGACTGGAGTATTTAGGTCTGATCATAGATACAAGCCAGGAGAAAATATGTCTACCTCAGGCAAAGATCGCTGCTTTAAGAGAGCTGATTCTGGCAGTCAGGACCAAGAAGGATCCTTCTGTCTGTCTTTGTATGAGACTACTAGGGAAGATTGTGTCTTCATTCGAAGCGGTTCCCTATGCTCAGTTTCATTCAAGACTACTGCAACACAGTATTCTGTCGGCCTGGAACAAGAAGTTTCAGGCATTAGACTTTCCGATGCACCTGCCGCATGCGGTGCGTCAGAGCCTCAATTGGTGGCTCATACCCGAAAACCTGCAGAAGGGGAAATCCTTTCTACCGGTCACCTGGACGGTGGTAACAACAGATGCCAGTCTGTCAGGTTGGGGAGCAGTTCTGGAACAGTCTGCGATCCAGGGGCTATAGTCCAAAACCGAGAGGACCTTACCCATCAACCTTCTGGAGATCCGGGCGGTATACCTAGCCCTAAAAGCCTGGACTATCAGGCTACAGGGTTGCCCGGTCAGGATCCAGTCCGACAATGCCACAGCAGTGGCTTATGTCAATCATCAGGGAGGCACCCGGAGCTGAGCTGCTCAAAAGGAGGTGAACCAGATCTTAGTCTGGGCAGAGATGCATGTGCCATGCATATCGGCAGTTTTCATTCCAGGGATAGAGAACTGGCAGGCGGCATCTAATTCGCCAGCAGTTACTTCCAGGGGAATGGTCTCTGCATCCCGACGTCCTTTGGGCCATATGCCAAAGATGGGGGGTTCCAGATGTAGATTTCTTTGCATCCCGATTCAACAAAAAGAGACAGATTTGTGGCAAGGACAAGAGATCCTCTTGCATACGGGACGGATGCGTTGGTGATTCCGTGGCATCGGTTCTCACTGGTTTATGCATTCCCACCTATTCTGTTACTGCCACGACTCCTTAGCAGGATCCGGCTGGAAAGGAAGTCGGTACTTCTGGTGGCCCCCGCTTGGCCCAGAAGGACATGGTATGTGGAAATAGTAAGGATGACGGTGGGTTCCCCGTGGACACTACCAGTACGACCAGACCTGTTATCTCAGGGTCCAGTGTTCCATCCTGCTTTACAAACGCTACATTTGACGGTTTGGCTATTGAAACCCACGTTCTGAAGAGTCGTGGGCTTTCAGGTCCTGTGATATCTACCTTGATCAATGCAAGGAAGCCAGCTTCCAGAATGATTTATCATGGAGTCTGGAGAGCTTATATATCCTGGTGTGAATCCAGGGGTTGGCATCCCAGAAAGTATGTGATCGGTAGAATTCTTGACTTTCTACAATTGGGGTTAGAGATGAAGCTGGCCTTGAGTACCATCAAGGGCCAGGTCTCTGCTTTATCAGTATTATTTCAGCGGCCACTTGCTTCGCATTCTTTGGTCCGAAACTTTATGCAGGGGGTGACGCTCCTTAATCCTCCGCTTAAGGCGCCCATAAACCCCTGGGACTTGAACTTGGTTCTGTCTGTGTTACAGAAACAGCCTTTTGAACCAATAGGTCAGATTCCTTTGGTCTTGCTGACAAGGAAGTTAATTTTTCTGGTAGCCATTTCTTCTGCTAGAAGAGTATCGGAATTAGCAGCTCTTTCCTGTAAAAAGCCTTATTTGATTGTACACAAGGATAGAGTGGTACTGCACCCTCATCCTAGTTTTTTGCCGAAGGTGGTTTCAGATTTTCATCTAAACAGAGACATTGTTCTGCCTTCCTTTTTTCCAGATCCCTGTTCTCCGGAAGAAAGATCACTACATTCTTTGGATGTAGTAAGAGCAGTTAAGGCCTATCTGGAAGCGACTGCTCAGATTCGCAAAACGGATGTTTTGTTTGTGCTGCCAGAGGGTCCCAGTAGAGGACAGGCAGCGTCAAAAGCTACCATTTCTAAATGTATTCGACAATTGATTATTCAAGCTTACGGTTTTAAACAGAGGATTCCTCCGTTTCAGATCAGGGCACATTCCACAAGGGCTATTGGTGCTTCTTGGTCAGTGTATCACTGGGTCTCGATGGCTCAGATCTGCAAGGCCGCAACCTGGTCTTCAGTTCATACATTCACCAGATTCTATCAGGTGGATGTGAGAAGGCATGAGGATATCGCCTTTGGGTGTAGTGTGCTGCAGGCAGCGGTACAGGGTCCTCAGGTCTGATTGCACCCTACTTGGTTGTGGTTTCCCCCCCCCCTCAGATAGCATTGCTCTGGGACATCCCATCAGTAATTACTGTGTCCCGTGATGTTCGAGAAAGAAAATAGGATTTTTTATAACGGCTTACCTGTAAAATCCTTTTCTTTCGATGGACATCACAGGACACAGAGGTCCCGCCCCTCTTCTAATACACTAAACTGAGGTATCCCTGCAAGGGGAGGGATTATATAGGGGGTTGAACTTCCTGGTTAGGGTGTGCCAGTGTCCAATCACCAGTGATACCTATATAACCCATCAGTAATTACTGTGGCTCTGTGTCCCGTGATGTCCATCGAAAGAAAAGGATTTTACAGGTAAGCTGTTTTTTTTTTTTTTTTTTTGTTTTTTGTTTTTTTTAATTCCTGTCAAACACAGAATTATTAAACATTCATGGCACAAACACAGTTGATACACTACATATTTGAACAGTGCTCTCTCTGGATGTTCATTCAGCTAAAGTTGTAGGTGATTAGCTTAAAAGTGTTAAGCTGCACTAGTTAAATATTTTGAATATTTTCCTGCATTGTTCCTTGATACAGAAACCCTGAACCATAAATAAAAGCCATTTTAGTAAAAAGACCACAACTTCCCCATTTTTTTTTTCTGTATGTAAATGCATTATAAATAGAAATCTCATTTTTATGTGACTAGTTTGCATCTATGAACTAGTTCTGTGTGAAAAGGGTAACCATAGAGCCCATTATGCCTATACATGTGCATTAGCATGTTTGCTGCGGTGTGCACGCATACAGTGCATCCGGAAAGTATTCACAGCGATTCACGTCTTCCACATTTTGTTACCGCCTTATTCCAAAATAGATTAAAGTCATTACTTTCCTCATAATTCTACAAACAATACCCCATAATGACAACGTAAAAGAAGAATGTTTACAATCTTTCCAAATTTATTAAAAAGAGAAAATCACATGTATAGAACTATTCACAGCTTTTGCCATGGCACTTAAAATTAAGCTCAGGCATATCCTGTTTCCACTGATCATCCTTAAGTTGTTTCTACAACTTGATTGGAGTCTACCTGTGGTAAATTCAGTTGATTGTACATGATTTGGAAAGGTACACACCTATCTATATAAGGCCCCACAGTTAACGGTGCATGCCAGAGCACAAGCCAAGCCATGAAGTCCAAGGAATTGTCTGTAGACCTCCAAGACAGGATTGTATGGAGGCACAGATCTGGGGAAGGGTACAAAAAAAAATTCTCAGCATTGAAGGTCCCAATGAGCACAGTGGCCTCCATCTGTAAATGGATGAAGTTTGGAACCACCAGGACTCTTTCTAGAGTTGGGCTGCCCGGTCAAACTGAGCGATTGGGGAGAAGGTAGTCAGGGAGGTGACCAAGAACCCAATGATCACTCTGACAGAGCTCCAGCATTTCTCTCTGGAGAGAGGAGAACCTTCCAGAAGAATAACCATCTCTGCAGCACTCCACCAATCAGGGCCGTATGGTAGAGTGGCTAGACGGAAGCCACTCCTCAGTAAAAGGCAAATGACAGCCCATCTGGAGTTTACCAAAAGACACCTGAAGGACTCTCAGAAACCTAGTTCGATGAAACAAAGATTGAACTCTTTCACCTGAACCGCAAGCATCATGTATGGAGGAAACCGGGCACCGCTCATTACCTGGCCAATACCATCCCTACAGCCCAGCCAGAGCCCAGATTGGAATCCGATTGAACATCTCTGGAGAGATCTGAAAATAGCTGTGCACCGATGCTCCCCATCCAACCTGATGGAGCTTGAGAGGTCCTGCAAAGAAGAATGTGAGAAACTGCCCAAAAATAGGTGTGCTAGAATTGGTGCCAAAGGTGCTTCAACAAAGTATTGAGCAAAGGCTGTGAATACTTGTGTACGTGTGATTTATATATAATTTTGCATATATTTTGAAAGATTTCAAACAAACTTCTTTCACGTTGTCATTATGGGGTATTGTTTGTAGAATTTTGAAGACAATAATTTAATCAATTTTGGAATAATGCTGTAACATAACAAAATCTGGAAAAAGTGAAGAGCTTTGAATACTTTCTGGATCCACTGTGTAAATGGGCCCTTAGTCATTTGAGAATTACTGGCTTCGATTTTTTATTTTTTTTTTTTTTTACTACATTTTGTGTAAACATTTAGAAGTTACAATGCTGTAAAAAGTTGTAATTTTGATTTTGATCTGCTGGCTTTTGTTTCATTTCTTTTAGGTGCCATAAAATTTGTTGTAGCAGTAGCAGCCTTTTTACTCACCTTTTATGTGATATCTCAAGTATTTGATCTAAAAATGGATTCCAATTTAGGAAAAATTTTAGGTAAGTACTATGCTGTGTGATTCTTGTATTTCTTTCCTTGAAGTTGTTGTAAACCCTCTCATATACCCAGTAAAGCGAACAGTATCAGATAATACACAGCGATTAAACAAGCCTCCTACATTAGTTTTACTTGTTTATCTGCAGTCTTCTGTTCCCTACCTACACCCCTTCAAACGGGCATAATTGTCTTAAAAGTCTTCATCTTCACCCCCCCCCCCCCGCCGTCACAAATTTATCTCATGCTGATAAGAGGAACGAAGCACCAGAGAGAAATGACACAAACCCTTGGAGAGGGATAACTAAACACTACAGATATATGTGCTTTGTTCAGATTTTAAGTATATACATCTTTCTTACACAATTAGTCAGCATAGGTGTTAGGATAGAGGAGGGAGGATCTTTGGGCCCAGTTAGGTTTATCCTAGAGTTCTACTTTAAGAGTCAGGTCAACATCTGCAAGAATGAAAGAAAAACACTAATGAACATCTAGAACACTTTAATGGGTAGCAAGCACCATGCTGGTGCATATTTGTCACTTTGCTAACCATTCTTGTAAAGTGCTACTGGTGACTCCAAAATGTCATTGTAAATGCCAGCTTTTTGAAAGTTAGAACAAAGGTAAGTCACCTGTGATCACAAGCCCCTTTTCTAAAATCTGTCATTTTTGGAAATCAACATTTAAAAAATTAAAATAAAAAAATGATAATTGAATAATAAAGTTATCTGCATAAAAAGACTCGGTACTTTCCCCCTGGCAGATAGGAAGTCCTTACTTTGCACTTTAAAAACTACAGCTTCCTGCATAGTTTTTTAGCATCCAGTGCTTCCGGGTTTGTCTATGCCTGTGTCCCACACCACCTGCTGTCCTTCCATCCAATGTCTGCTACATCACTACAGGACACTACACTACGCACAGCATGGGGACAGGCATCTGACATACCCAGAAGAGTCGAATGCTGATTCTCTTCTCATATCCCTATATCATGTGTACTTGTCTCTATCCTGAACACTAAGTGGTATTTCGGTCTTCTGCTTTATTTTTGTGCTGTCTGCATGAGTCACTTCTGGAAAGTTTTTCCTGACGCCAAGAGAAAAAAGGTGAAAGAGGGATCTCCAGCTGATTGACCGCCTCAGCTCTGTTCCTGTGCGCTGTGTGAAGGGGGGGTGTCTGTTCCCTCCAATCAGCTCTCAGAGCTCCCCTCACTGAGCCCTGCAGAGTGTAATTTCAGCTCTCCGCCCAGTTTTCTGACAGCTCAGACAAGCTTTATACATTCTGGACTTTAAATAAATGTAGAGAAGGGAAGACTTCAGATAAACAGGTACAACCTATGTAGGAGAATTTGTTTCATCTGTGTTTCACCTGAGGCCAGGCACTTCACGAGGTATATGTAATGCCACGTACACACGATCGGATTTTCCAACAGAAATGTTCAATGGGAGCTTGTTGTCGGAAATTCCGACCATGTGTAGGCTCCATTGGACATTTTCCATCGGAATTTCCGACAAACAAAATTTGATATCTGGATCTCAAATTTTCCGACAACAAAATCCGTTGTCATAAATTCAGAGCGTGTGTACACAATTCGGACGCACAAAGTTCCACGCATGCTCGGAATCAAGCAGAAGAGCCGCACTGGCTATTGAACTTCATTTTCTCGGCTTGTCGTACGTGTTGTACGTCACCGCGTTCTTGACGTTCTGAATTTTCGACAAGATTTGTGTGACCGTGTGTATGCAAGACAAGTTTGAGCCAACATCCGTCAGAACAAAAACATGGATTTTGTTGTCGGAATGTCTGATCGTGTGTACGGGGCATAAGGGTTTGCAACCACTTTGAGAGGGCAAAGTGTGGACTCCCTTGTAGACTTCTTTTTTTTTTTTTTTGTTCTAAGCAACACAGCTGCATTAAAAAGATAGTCTTCCTATTTGATTCTTTCCTGGTCTTGTAAAACTGATGTTTAAAAGTTGGGGTACCAAATTATTTAGGCGGTTAAGGTGTCCAGAAAGTGACCTGAGGGAGTTGCTTTCAGTGGTTCTTTCAGATCAATTTCCAGACTTTCATCATAGATCCCATGATGACACTGGTAGTTGGCAGTATTGCACAGGTCAGGTCCTCAAAAAAAAACGAAACAAAAAAAACCTGTTTAGTTACACATTGTAACCTATTCAGGTAAATAATGCATAGAACTTTAGTGGTGTCCCATGACATTTAATCATCATGACTAATCAGATTTCTACTTCCTGAATAAAGATAGTTGAAAGGTGACTGGTTTCTGTGGGTTACTGCATTAGTCTTATTGAAGACCATGAATGAACTTTAGTTATTTATAATGTGTGTTTGTTTTTTTTTTTGTTTGTTTTTTTTGTTTTTGTTTTTTTGTTTTGAAGTTGTTCTTTTGCTCTTATTTTTGACTCCTATGAAAAACAATATGTATCCAAGTTTGCATTTCTTCTATGATGATCTTATTGCCTGTTCTTTGTTTTTTACTTTTAGCTCGAGTGCCCCTGGATAATGGCGCACATCCTAGTAAGTAAAGTCAATCAGTCAGTTTTTGGAAATTGGTTCATTTTAAAGAAAGTTCTCACTGGCTCTACAGTACATTGATAGCACTTTTAAAGTAGTATTGAACTTTCAGCATTTTATAGTTTAACACATTGTTTACAATAAAATAAACATTCACCTTAAACTATTTATGACAGTTTTTTTTTTTTTTTTTTTACACCAGCAGCTTACAACTATTAATGCTGCGGGCTCCTGCACTCTCGGTGCTGCTTTCCAGAACTTCCCATCTTTGCAGGAAAGAGTTAACAGTAGACAGTGCACTCTCCAGACAGGCTATTTGAAGAAGAAGCATTTGGGAGGAGGAAAGAAGAGCAGGGGAGTGCCTTGCCCTTCCAGGCTATGGGGCTGTGTGCTTCTTTGTAGGGAGACGCAACTCTAGTCCCTGCATGCAAGGAGGGCTCCATAGGATGCTGCAGGATAAAGAAGCCACCCTAAAATTAGAAGGCACAATGGTGTAGAACTGAACTGCGGCCCTTTACTTGCTTTTATCCAGGTCTTGGGGCATTATTCCCCCCACTGTCGGCTACAGTGGGGAATAGATTCTCCCACTGACCCAAACGGTGGGGCACTATTCCTGCCACAAACACCAGTGATGGCACACTATTCCTCCCACTGACACAACAGATGGTACACTGTTCCTCTCATTGATACCAACGATGGTTCCAGCCCCCTAAAGTTTGAAGGACAGTAAGCTGGTCCTTTTGTTTAGAAAGTGTGGAGACCCCTGCCCTAAAGTGATTGTATACAGCATTTTGAAATAAGCACATTGGCCAACGTTCTCCTGCAGATGTAATGTCGCTCAAATATGTTTGGAACATTGGTTAGTGTTTTTTATATTTTTATTTTTTTGTGCTTTAATATTTTTTAATAGAATAACCGTGCTGCTCAAGGCATGTTTGTGCTGCTTATTTGGGGCTGTATTCGAGGGCGTTGAAAAGCCCTGTTAAGGAGGGGGGGGGGGGGGCGCATGCGTGGAGTCTGACAGAGCAGTTATACACTGTTAGAGCTCCGCTCCGTGACATAGGAAAAGCTGAATTTTGAAGCATACCAGCTGACACAAAGCACTACAGATTATCCTGCTTCCACCAGTGAACCCGGAGCTCTGTTGGGGACCCTCAATATGGTACTAGGAGGTAACCGCAATAAGTTTAAAACCTCCACAAAGAAGTCACAGTTGCGGGCTGCAGCTAAAATGGCGCCGACACCTACCTCACACAGCACCTCAGCGCGCCCCCATACACAGAAACAGAAGCAGAAACTGTTACAAACAGAATCTTCTGGTGAGTCAGATACTGCATTGTTTCGCTCACAAAACTCTCCACATGAATTTGCTCATTCCCCATTACCTTTTAAAGCAATTTGAACGTATGCTGCAAAAAGCACTGAAACTTCAGAGCATATTACAAGTAGCCTTACAAAAGTAATAAGAGAAATTGGCGCTCGTACAGCAGCATTAGAAATTAGAGTGGATGAGTTGGAAATTTCAGCACAAAATAACATGTCAGAAATAGAAAACCTTAAAGAGGAAAATTTAATACTATAATCTATGCTGGAAGACTATGAGAACAGAGCCAGACGTTCCAGCCCCTGCATCAGAGGTATCCCTGAATCTGTGATTGACCTGCATTCAACCATGACGGCCTTATTCCAAGAACTCCAACTGGCCTTACCTATAGAAAGCTTGGAAATGGACAGAGTCCACCGTGCCCTCATGCCCAGGGAAACAGATGGCCCTCCACGCGATATTATCGCAAAACTCCACTATTATCGCGCGAAAGAGCAACTTCTGGCTGCAGCCAGGGATAAAGGCAATCTAATGTTCCAAGGTCATGATTATCAGTTATTTACTGACTTATCCCAATTGACTATCTCTAAGCGTTGATCAATGAAACCTCAACTGACAGTGCTACAAAGTAATCGTATCACTTATCAATGGGGATTTCTGTATTCCTTTCGGTTTACATACCAGGGCTCAAAGTTTACTTGCAGAGCCTCAGAAGAACTGCACCTTGTGGATTATCCACACATCTCTAACTCATCACGAAGGAGGTCAACCCCTTCCACCCCACACAGCTCTTCTCAATCTCCAGAGCAAATGGGAAACTAACATGCTCATAAGAGGAGTCGTTTAGCCTCCCTTCCACTGGATCAAGAAAACGCCATGGACTGACCACTTGTCCTACCCACAGTCTCTTCTGAACCCCTCATTGTTTCACCCACTCTTCCAGAGTGCAGTCGCTGAATGTCTGTCTTGGGGCTGAAAAGACTGTAAAACTGTATCTTGCATTGGTCCTCATAATTTAATATTGAACCTCCCTTTGGAAGGATTCCTTAATAATTTTGTGATACCATTTGGTATCTATTTATGTAATTTGTGCCCTTTCGGTGTATAGGCAAAACATGATGCTGGATAGTGCTGTTTACCCATCCAACATGGGAGGCCATTCTATAATATCTAAATTGGCTCTACCATTGAAGGGTATCAACTTTTTCTTTAATCGATCTAGATTTACTGCGCAATCCAGTTACCATTTTCTTTATCCTTTCAAACTCAGTTTTTACTTGCTTGAACATTACTAAGCGAATGTTATAGATGCATTCAGCATATAGGTAGTTTTACCTGATATAGCTCAGTCCAAGCGATATTTTATCTAAATCCCACTTTCTAATCATTTTGTTCGTGGTATTTAAACCCATACTTGTATCTCCGGGTAGTTATAGGTCCACTTGCTCATTTTTATATTCTCTTTCCCAGTTCCCTATTCCACTCCCCATCCCTATACTCATAATCCTCTCACGTATTTCCCTTTCTACACCCTAATATAAATTCTAATAATACACTCCAGAGTACTGATCTCATTTACCTCCCAGTACGATCAATCAGATTTTGGCCTAACATTTATTTATAGTCGAACTGGCTACGTCCCTATACATCTTGATGATGTTCCTTTCATAGGGCTTGTCCTCCTTTTCACGGCAGTTTCGTGTGTCCCAATGTGCCTTCCTCGATCGCCCACTAATATTATGTGGACGATTTGAAGTCTGCCCCTTTTCCCTTGATGGGGAGGTTTCTCCCTCATCACGGGTAATTCTTGATATCTATCATAATCTACTGTTTACAGTATTATATCTTACTACTCATGTTACATGTTTTTCTCTTCCTACAGTTT
Organism: Lithobates septentrionalis; assembly: GCA_037952835.1. NCBI lineage: Eukaryota > Metazoa > Chordata > Amphibia > Anura > Ranidae > Lithobates > Lithobates septentrionalis. The sequence goes on along the minus strand of JBBDGP010000076.1, from coordinate 1,983,105 downwards.
ATCCTTGGTCCATCTTCACCTTTACCATTTTCTCATTAAATTGGATTGTTCCATTCAGCCAGAAATCAGTGAATAATGGTAAGAATCATCACTTTTATCATCTACCATGGCACCCTTAAACATTCTTTCCCTAAATGCACAGGGAATTAATGTAGCGCAAAAACGCACTAAAGCGTTCCGTTTCTTTCAAGCACAGAAAGCTCTTATAGTTTGCTTATAGGAAACTCACTTTACAGTGGACTCCACACTCCAATATATGAGCTCCTCTTATGCACAAATTTACACGGCCTCAGCTACCACTAAGAAACGTGGAACCCTTATAGCTTTTCACTGCTCTATCCCATTTATCCTCAAATCAGAAATCAAAGATCCCAAAGGGAGATATAATATTCTTACGGGACATATTATGGATACAGCGGTTACAGTTGTATCCTCTTACGCCCCAAACAAACAGCCTACATCCTTTATATCTCACCTTCTACAAGTAGTATCCACGCACAGGATGGGTACAAATATTGTGTGTGGAGACTCAAACCAGGTCCTCCTCCCATTTCTAGATAAATCGCCATACTCTCCACCGAGAAGCCCAACCAAGCAATCTTTTCCACAACTTCTCTCGAGATATAACTTAGTCGACTCTTGGAGAGGACATAACCCAGCAAAAAGGAAATATACTTACTACTCACATCCTCATAAAACCCTCTCTCGAATCGACCACATACTCCTAACTGTTGGTATGTTACCAGAGATTCTCTCATCGAACATTATGCCAATCCCTTGGTCAGACCATAACTCAGTATATACTACCATAGCATCTACTATACCTAAAACGCACGACTCATCATGGTACCTCCCCGATATTTTGCTAAAAAACCCATCCCATCGCCTCATATTTGACCAAGCCTTAAAAGAATATCTGACGCACAATACCTCCCCTGAAATTTCTACACTGACTCTCTGGAAGCACATAAGCCAGTACTACGTGGAATCTGCAATGTTTAAACGTGAGCAAAAAATTCTTGAACGCAAACTGGACTTAGAATATAACACTGCCTTTGTAAATTTCCAAGATATTCCTCCATCGACCACAAAAACTAGATTAGAAAAGGCCCGTTTTAGAATATGAGCTTTCTCACAGAAAATGCGGATAAATCCCTGCTATGTTCTAGACACGCCTTCTTTATGAAATCTAACAAACCGGACACTATGTTGGCACGTGCTCTCAATACTAGGCATAAACAATCTAATCCTATCCAACTTCAATTGTCGAAGAATAATTATACCTGCAATCCGGTTAAAATAGTCCACAAATTTAGATTTCATTTAGCTTCCCTATATTCGGAAACGAAAGAATTTAATCCTTCTGAAGCTGATGCCTTTTATTCTCAATTAAAGCTTCCTGAACTAACTCAGACCCAAAATTCTCCTTGAAGAACCCATTTCAGTGGAAGAGGTAGTGAAAACAATTAAAGAACTAAAGCAAAACAAAAGACCAGGCCCCGATGGACAATGTGCGTCGAGCAGTACTCTTGGCGCACATTGCCAAAACTCGCCACATTCCCTCTTGTTTCCTTTCCCTTCATCAGGAAAGCTTTTGATTCGGTTTCTTGGCCCTATTTGTCTCACACTCTCCAGAGATGGGGTTTTGGACCCCACTTCATTAAATGGATAACAGCACATTATAACAGACCTCAAGCATATGTAAAATATGCAGGCTATAAATCTGACTCTTTCAAAATAGAAAGAGGCACACGTCAGGGATGTCCACTTTCCCCACTTCTATTTGCCCTTTTAATAGAACCCCTAGCACAATACATTAGACTAGACCCAACAATAACCTGAATAGAACTAGGAGGCTTCTATCACAAACTCTGCTTGTTTGTGGATGATATTTTACTATTTTTATCATCTCCCCAAGTCTCTGGTCCCAATCTATTACCTATCCTAAATAGGTTTGCCAATATATCCGGATTAACAATTAACCCCAAAAACTGTTTAGCACTGAATATATCCCTACCTGACAGAGAAAGACACGGTAAAATCAGCACTTCCATTTACCTGGGAGGAAAAAAACAATCCTATATCTTGGTATTCATCTAACAGCTTCTATCTCAGATCTCTTTTCAGCCAATTACCTATCTACTCTGAGAAAAGTGACTAATTTAATGAAACAATGGTCCCACCTTCCACTATCTTGGCTAGGTAGGATTAATACTATAAAAATATCAATTTTACCTAAATTACTATACTTTACTCGATTAATTCAGAAAAGGGCAACGACATTTGTATGGGGATCTTCCAAACCCCGCATCCCTTCCCAAACATTATAGCTTCCTAAGCCTTCTGGTGGCTTGGGTTTTTCCCAACTTTGCGTTATATTACAAAGCTGCCCATATCGCAAGCTTACCAAAGTATCATGCAACACAAGAAACCCCCTTGCGGTTATCAATAGAAGCGACCTGAATGTGATGCCTTATCAGTCTCAAACCTTCTATGGTGTCATCCTAAAGATCACACTGGTCTGCATAACCCTATTACTAAACACTTTATATCCCTTTGGGATAGGCTTAAAATCAAACACCAATTACTATCCCCACACAATCCTCTCCTCTCCTTCCTTAAAAATCCAGATTTTCACCCAGCATGGGTCTCCCCCAAGTCATTCAAAGTCTGGGCTTCCCTAGATGTTTTGAGATTACATAAATTCGTTATGTCCTCCAACATTATTCCTTTTTTAAAGATTTGCAAGAGACTTTTGGGCTACCCCCTTGGAAATATTCCGGTACCTTCAAATTAAAAAATTTCTTCACGCCTTACACAAATCTAGACACACCACTTGATCAACTCACACATTTTGAAGCCACATGTAAAAAGGATCCACATGCCAAGAGACTAATCTTCTCTTTACTCTGTTATTAGTTACATCCAACTCGGACAAACCTTCCTATACTCAGAAATGGGAGGAGGACCTTGGGCGTACAATAACCGCTACAGAATGGTCAGATATCTGGTTGGCTACCAAAACCTCCTCCCCTAACATTTTAGCAGTTGAAACCAATTATAAAGTCTTGACCCGGTGGTACCGCGTACCTTCCAGAGTTGCTAAATACTCTCCATCCTGCTCAGCCCTTTGCTTTGGCGGCTGTTCGGACTTGGGCACACAAATGCACATCTGGTGGGCCTGTCCTATAGCTCAAACCTTCTGGAAGGAAATATTTTTAATTGCCTCCAAACTGTTCAAAATGTCGATGCAACCAGATCCTACCACAGCATTACTTAATCTTAAACCTGTGTACTTGATGCATATACAGTTCAAGCTTTTTGTCCAGCTCCTTACAGCTGCTAAGCAAACTCTTGCAAAAGCATGGAAATACCTTTCTTTGGTGGTAGCTGAGTCAAAACATAGAATTGAATAACTTCATGATCCACTCTAAAATGGCTGCCATAGAACATAATCAAATTCCAAAATTTGAAAATATGTGGCACCCATGGGTTCATTCTTTCGCACCATCATCCTTTGATGATTCAGTCCTCCTGCCATGGTAGTTGATTATATTTGATGGAACTCAAACCTTACTAAACCCCACACTGGCTCTCGGATCAATCCTGTAAATTTCTTCTCCTCTTCTTCCTTTTCTTTCTCTATTCCCTTTCCTTCCTCTCCCATCCCCCTCATTAATTCTTGAAGCTCATTGTTACTAATGTTGTATCTCATCCACGTTTATATTGGAAACTAACGTTCTAGGAATAGATGGATACCTTTTGATAAAATGTATCGGTTCTAAAATCTCTATTCCGAATATCCTTATGATAAATAAATATTTCATTATATGTTTTATATTCTTACCTACTTCTGTAATTATTGAGCTTCATTCCTTATGTTAACATGTATCCTTTAACATGTATGTTAAGCTTATTACTATGAACTTAATAAAAATCTTTTGACAAGGAGCCCTGTTACCTGGCATACTGGCCCCAGGACTGCAGATACTACTTTGTAGGAGGCGTCAAAATGCTAAGTGCTTCCGTCATGGGGAGCATAACTAGAAACCTGGAAAGTATAATGGACATAAACATGTTTTGTGTACTGTCCAGCCTCTACGGTCTGAAGAAGGCATAATAGAAGCTTCCCTTTTGGTGCAAAAGTCCAAAAAAAGGCACATGGGGGGTTATTTACGAAAATGCAAGAATAAAATCAGCAGAGCTTCCCCTCATTTCAGATCTTCCCCTCAGATTTACAGCGACTGCACTTTCAGTGCAAAGTGTATTTGCCTTTCGTAAATGACCCCCATTGTCTGTATCACAACCTAGAGGTAACCCTCACTCCAGGTACCAAATAAGGGGAAGAGACACGGATAGAGAACAAAGAGTTAAAAACTGACTGGGTAAGCAGGAAGGGTCACGAGTGTTCTTCTCTGTGACAATGTTTTTTTCCCTAGGTAAGGTGCCTGAGGGTACCCTGGGTCTTTTAGAATTATAGATACTCTTGCACGGGTTACTGTGTGCATCTGACTTTATAGAGCCTCCGTTGGCCCTTTTATTTTAAATTTCAGTTCAGGTCCACTTGACATGTATATATGCACTTTCATACAAATTTGTGTTGTGTTGGATTGTCAGAAGGGAAAAAGTGATTGTTGTGCAGTAAGTTGTTTTCTGATCTATGATTTCCATAGGATGTCTGTAAATTTAGACTAGGAGCTGTGAAGATACTCTAGTCAGAATTAAAAATGAAGCCATGAAATACAAGTAGCACTGCTTGCTCAGTACTTCTTCAGTTTTTCATCTAGCGTCACTTCCTTCCACAACTACTTGTGATGCTGTAGAACTGTCACTTGACGCACCCATTTTAGCCTCATTTAAAAAACAAATCTGGACTAAAATGTTTCTTGTGGCCATCATGCAGTTCTATCTGCTTTTGTACATTTTGAATGCTATTGATGATATTGGAAACAAAGATGTAGGGAGTGTTACACAGCACGTGCGTAAATTCTTTCATTGATTCTATATGAAGATGCACATGGGCCTAGCTGCAGTGGATTCTAGATAACTCCAGATGAAGGTAAACCGAGCAAATTTCTGATTTTAGCATAGATGTAGTGTATGCTGTAAAAATTACCAATGCTTGTCAAACCCTTATCAAGGTTGGTTTCTGCACTGACAAAGTTTTACATAAATCTTTTAAAAGCTCGCATGTGCCCCAAGTCTGATGGCATGTAGTCACTATATAGAGTAAAGATGACAAAGTATTTCGATAAACCAAATGCCTTCCTTTTTTGCATGCAGCTACTAAAGCTCCAAAATACAGATGTGGAATTTCAAAGATTTGTCCAGAGAAGCATTTTGCTTTTAAGATTGCAAGTGGAGCAGCTAATGTGGTTGGACCAAAGATTTGTGTGGATGATAATGTGTAAGTACTTTGCGAGACTCTCTTATTTCTTTTCCACAGTATAAAAATAGGTGTGTGTGTGTGTGTGTGTGTGTGTGTGTGTGTGTGTGTGTGTGTATATATTCAAATTGATTAAAAAAAATGATTGCATCTTCTGCTAAGTTGGATAACTAATAATCAAGAGCTGTAATGTCGAATACCAGAGCTAGGGAGAAGTTTAGACTATGCATTTAAAAAAAACAATTGAGTTTATGTCCTTTTTATTTTCAGATTAATGAGTGGTGTGAAGAACAATGTTGGTCGTGGAATAAACACTGCTCTGGTGAATGGTAGGTAATGCTATAGTTACCTTCATAGAGATAAGTTTGCCTTGGTTGCAACTCTCTCTAGTAAAGCAAATCCATAATTCTAAAGCTTGAATTCTGTATCTACAACATGTCATTATTAACCCCTTCGCGCCTAAGGGTAAAACAAATCTAAATGCCTAAGCCCAATTTTGTGGCTTTGACATGTGTTTTTTATAGGACAAATTGGGCTTTCATTTGGTGGTAAGTAGTAATGGATATCTCCTGCTTTTTTTTTTTTTTTTTTTTTTTTTTTTTTTTATCAAGGGAAAACTGGCTAAAAATAGTAAAAAAAAATAATAAAAATTGTTTTTTTTGTTTTTAGCTTTATATTTCTTGGTACTACCGTAACCTACCTCCAAAGAACAACCCAAAATTCTCTAGCTCCTGATGATTGCAGCAACACCACATATGTGTAATAAATTCTGTCAACCCCCCCCCCCCCCAAAAAAAAACAAAAAAAAAACACTGACCTAGACCCAAACACTAACCCTGACCTAGATCAAGCCTTTGATCTAGGTATTTTTTTTATTATATAATGTATTTTTATACACATTTTTTCTTTGGTTTATTTCTGTGCAAGGACAGAGTGATACAATGTATCTCTCTCCTCCATTCATAGAAAATAAAAACTCTCCCTGCTGGAGAGAAACCACAGTAGTTCACCCACCTGTCACGGGTGCCGTTCAGAGAAAACTTTGCATTTTCTTAATGAATGTAAAGCATTTTTTCATTCGACAAGGTGGAGAAGCAGGGCAATGATGTTTCCATATGTGGAACGTGACAGCAGCTACTACAGAGATTCTCTGCTTCCACAGGGATTAGCCAGGTATAAAATAATCATACTTGCATTGGTCCAAGCTGGTCCATGCAAACCTATCCATACCTGAAATTGAGCTTTAAACAGGTATATTGTGTTAGCGGAAATGCCCGATTTTAATTTCATAAATACAGTTGTGCTCATAAGTTTACACACCCTGTATGATTGATTTCTTGGCCATTTTTCAGAGAATATGAATGATAACACAAACTTTTCTTTCACTCATGGTTAGTGTTTGGCTGAAGCCATTTATTATCAATCATCTGTGTTTAGTCTTTTTAAATCATAATCCCAACAGAAACTACCCAAATGACACTGATCAAAAGTTTACATACCCCAGTTCTTAATACCGTGTATTCCTCCTTTAACATCAATGACAGCTTCAAGTCTTTTGTGGTATTTGTGGATGAGGCTCTTTATCTTCTGAGATGGTAAAGCTGCCCATTCCTCTTGACAAAAAGCCTCCAGTTCCTGTAAATTCTTGGGCTGTTTTGCATGAACTGCACATTTGAGATCTTCCCAGAATGGCTCAATGATATTGAGGTCAGGAGACTGAGATGGGCCACTCCAGAACCTTCATTTTATTCTGCTGTAGCCAATGACCAAACTTCCTGTGCCTTTGTAGCTCACACATCTCCCAAAACATCAGCGATCCACCTCTGTGTTTCACAGTAGGAGTGGTGTACCTTTCATCATCGGCCTTGTTGACTCCTCTCCAAATATAGCATTTATGGTTGAGGCCAAAAAGCTCAATTTTGGTTTCATCATTCCAAATGACTTTGTGCCAGAAAGTTTGAGGCTTGCCTCTGTGCTCGACCATGCAGCCTATCTTTCTTCGGGTGCCTCCTTATTATGCCTCTTAACCGCTTTCGGACCATCTGCCGGAGTTGTACTGCGACAGGTTGGCTCCCCTGTGCGGAACCACGTAGCCATGCGTTGGCTCGCGGGGTCAGGATAGCAGGCGCGCGCCCGCTGCACAGCAGGGGTGCCGATGCTTGTGGCCGACGGCCACGAGCGATTGTGACCTGGAGAGACAGAACAGGGACGAGTGTGTGTAAACACACACTTCCCTGTTCTGCTCTGACAAGAGTGACAGATCGTGTGTTGGATACACATTTATAAGTAGTAATTTACAGTCTCACTATCACGTGGCTTTATTGAAAGTTAGATTTGTTGTCACTTTATTTCATTGAACACAGCGCCACTATTTTTTTATTTAAAATACGTTTTTTTGTTTTTTTTTTACCAAAAAAATGTAGAAGAATACAGATCGGCCTAAACTGACAAATAGCTTTTTTTAAAAAAAAAAAATGGGGATATTTATTATAGAAAAAGGACAACGTTGTGTGTTGTGTGTGTTTGTGTGTGTGTGTCTGTGTGTTTGTGTGTGTTGTGGTGTTTTTTTTTTTTTTTCCAAAATTGCCGCTCTTTTTTTGTTTATAGCACAAACCATAAAAACCGCAGAGGCGATCAAATACCACCAAAAGAAAGCTCTATTTGTGGGAAAAAAGGACGTCGATTTTGTTTGGGTACAACGTCGCATGACTGCACAATTGTCAGTTAAAGCGTTGCAGTGCCAAATCGAAAAAAACGCTTCGGTCAGGAAGGGGGTAAATTTTTCTGGGGCTGAAGTGGTTAAAACAGCCACACCACATGCTTTCAGAGAGTCCTGTATTTCAACTGAAGTTATTTGTGGGTTTTTCTTTGCATCCTGAACAATTTTCCTGGCAGTTGAGGCTGAAATTTTAGTTGGTGTACCTGACCATGGTTTGGTTTCAGAGTTTGAACACTGCTGATTGGCATTCTCAATTCCTTGGATATCTTTTTTCTTTTTCTTTTTTTTTATATCCCTTTCCTGTTTTATACAGTTCAACTACCTTTTCTCGCAGATCCTTTTGACAAGTCTCTTGCTTTCCCCATGACTCAGAATCCAGAAATGTCAGTGCAGCACTAAATGAAAGATGCAAGGGTCTGTCAGTCCAGAAACTCATTGACCTTTTATACACACACACTAATTACAAGCAAACAGATCACAACTTATGTAGGAGGATTTCTTTCATCTCTGTGTAACCTGAGGATACCCTTCACTGGGTAGATGTAAGAATTTACAACCACTTTAAATTTTACAGGTATAGTGAACACCTGCATATTAATCAAGATGCTGTAAACTGCGTACATTTTGACATTCAGTTTTCAAGGAAGATATCTCCTGCATTTTTATGTTCCCTTAAATTGCCCATGTGTGACAAGATTACTTTTAGTATGAGGTCTAAAAATTAGCAACGTTTTTCTTTGCTATGACCAGACTTTGCAGCACTGTCCTTGTTTTGTTTCCTTACTATTGATGTGTTTGTGTACCACACAGTGAATGCAGAAGGAAAGTCCAAGTTATCATGTTTGTGATATAACATGCTGATATCCAAACTGCATATTTGAAAAATACTGAGAAGAGAATGTGTGTTTCCTTTTTTTTCTATTTCTTTTTTTTTTTTTTTTTGCTGCATGAACAATTTCAGTTCGGTTTTAAAAGTTAACATTTTGTGTGTTCTAGGGAAAACAGGAGAGCTGATAGAAACCAAGTATTATGATCTCTGGGGAGGAGGTAAGAATGGATTTGTGCATTTTCACATTGCCTTTAAAAGTAGATCATTCTAAATAAAAACTGCACTGAATGCTGGGAGGGGGTGTCTAAAGTTCGGTGAATGGTCCAATATCTCAACGGCAACATGGGCCAGGTGCACATGGCTATCCAGAGACGCGTTGAGAAGCGCCACCTAGCATGAAGTACATGTGACCGTCGGGGTAAACCTGCTGTGGGCAGTCGAATGTAGTCAGTGTGGGAGGTAGGGTCACAGCGCAATGGAACAACGAGTGAACATCAAGTTCTGCTCCAAACTGAGAGACCGTGATGGAGACTCATTAAATGTTGGTACAATGGGACGGAAGCCTTGAGCACAGAATGTGCTTACGACTAGTTCAAACGCTTTTGCAACGGGAAGGAAATCGATTGAGGATGAGACAAGTTCAGGTTCGCCATTGACAAGCAGAACCACAGACATAATAGAGCGAGTGCATCAACTGACTCTCCGATTTGATGGCAGAGGAATTGGGTATTAGCAAGGACACAGTGCTCCCCATCATCCCCGAAGATTTGGGCAATCGGAAAAACTGTCACAGTTGGTGCCGCGCTCATTACCATGTGTGACCAGGATCCATGCTTTCTGTGAACCATAGTCACAGGGATGAGACCTGTGCACCAATTCTTGGCTCAGCGCGGCATACCTGTTCTCGATCATCCACTGTACTCCCCTGATCTGGTGCCTGTGGACTTCTTTGTTTCCCCGCGTCATAAAAAGGCACATGTTTTGTGGACATGGCGGCAATCCAAGAATTTGTGACAGCAGTTCTGCAATCGATTCCTAAAGAGGCCTTTGCTGACAGATTCCAGAAGTTTTATAAACATTGTCAAAAGTGTGTTGTGAAGGATGGCGATTGTTTTAAAGGCCAATCAAGGTAATTTTGTATCTTCTGTAAGTAAGTGAACCTCGTGCCAAATATGTGAAACCTAAAAAAACTACAAAAGCTGCTCCCCAAATCTAGTGAATAACTAGGCAATGTAAAATAAGTGAATAGGGGGCACTAAGTGAATGCTGCTTTGAGTGTGAACAATCATATATGACAATTCATATATCATAAATGGTAATTCAAATAATAATGAAACATAATTTAGATTAAATGCATGATAGGAGTCAGATAACAGTGAGTAAGGTAAAAAAAACACTGCACATTTCTGAACTATTCTTGTCCTTGGTAATTTTCATTTAGTCAGACTGTCCTTCGCCACTTGACAACAATCCAGATAACCCAATGTGCTCTAATGGAAATCCTGCTCACCAGATTTCCATGACCTCTAACTAAAAAGGTCTGGGATCGCTAGGTAAATATACTTGAACAAGTAGACTGCAGACAGGTCCGTTAGTTTCTATGTTTGGCTTTCCTCTCCAACACGGTTACCCATGGGGGATAGAAGACATGGAGGACCAATAGCGTGATATTGTTTTATTAAATCATGCCCAAAAAAAGTAGCCTGCTTACATTAGGTGGTGCCTCCCTGGCACTAGGAATACCCACAATGAATGTTAATGGAAGCCCCGCCAACACAGTCAGCTCGCGCTGGATCGTCGGCATGCCAAATGCTGAAAGACAAACCAGAAGCTGGGACCCGAAAGTGACGTGACCGGAAGGCGCCTCAACGTACGTAACATAATCTTACATCATCAGGAAGCATCCCAGACACTAGGCAGGAAAATCTAAATGGTATAGACAGCGACATGATTGATGAGCTATATCCCAAAATGAAACAAAACAGTTATACCAGTTGTATACCCTGCAACCAGCCGATATGAACATAGACTTGGAGATAAAATGCTTTTTGACCAAGGACTAACCCTTTGCCCGCACTCTTTTCTACTTACCCTCTGGTTTAATCATCCAAATAAATTAAGAAGAAAAGAGCATGGGCAAAGGGTTAGTCATTCCTAGGTGGATGCAGCATCGGACGGATGCTGCATCTGTCCCCCGCTGCCTCTGCACGAAGAACCGAGCGATCAATCACTGCTGATGGCTCGGTTCTCACAGATCCCCGAGAGGAGAGCTGCTGCTCTGCTCCTCCATGCTCATTGGAGCGCTGAGCTGTGGAGGGGGCGGGGAGCGGCCATCTCAGGCACCTGGCGTATTCAGACTCCCAGAGTCGGGATGACGCGATGCCTGGACTGATCTGTGTGACGTCAACAGAGAGCGGACTTCAAACCGCTCTCTGCTGAAAACGGGTCACAGGAGTGTAAAACGAATTGCACTCCTGTGACCCATAGGAGAAGCCCAGCCAAACAAGCCCATGGCAGTCAAGCCCATTGACTGCCATGCGCAACTGCTCCAGATTCTGTCTGTTCCAGTCTTCGTAAATTCTTGTAACTGTATTTTCTGATATCTACAGGAAAGTAAAAAAAGCAATAGTTCTAAATGAATTCAGGTGGAGGAAAGCATCTAACATTAGTGCTCAATAGGGAGATTTTCTCTGTATCCTGCAGAATGTTCGCTGTGAATGATTTAAGTGTTGCATTAACAAAAATAGCCACAAGATGGCAGCACTATGCTCCTTTCTGGCTCTTAAATCTTGCCAGTGAATTCTAAACCTCTTAAAGCAAAAGGTTTTACGCTGCAATTATATATACATACTGTATACTTTTGTTTCTGTAGATGTAGTGCCTTTCATTGAATTTGTTAAGAAAATTCCAGATGGAACGATAGCGTTAATGGCAACTTATGATGATGGAGCAACAAAGTAAGTAAAACAAAAGCCCTTTTCTCATTTGACTCTACCAGATATAACAAAAAATGAAGAAGTTGGTGTCCTTGAAAACCTGCTAAGAAAGCGCCTAGCAAGTTGAGGGATATGACCATAAACTAACCACACTAACGCTGCATTGCAGCCAACACCATAAGAGGCCTACTCCTTCCTGCTCATCACTGCCTGCTGCTCAAATCTGTTGATGGGCCCTTTGTAAATCCTGTGGAATGTGACTTTTGGAGGTTACCATTTTCATGGAGCTAGGAATACCTTATAAACACCTAGGCACCCATCTGACAGTGATCAGATCTGGCAAATGGTTCCCTGACATTGTGCATTGCAGCAGGCAGGGGGAAGAACACCCCACACCTAGAAGTCCTGATATTTAAAGGGGGGCTGCCGCACTTATTTTAGGTGTCAGGTCACACTGCAAGTAGGCTTGTTAGTGTATTGTGCCAAATTCATGAAGCATCTGCAACACTTTTTTTGGTTCTGACAATATGCCAAAGTCAGATCGCTTTTGCAAAATCCGTCTGCGCCAGTCTTTCCCGATAGATATAGAGAGAGGGGTATAGAGAGAGATATATAGATATAGATATAGATAGATAGATAGAGAGAAAGAGAGTGCTTTCGTCATATACCACTTCCTCCCAGTCTGAATATAGATATCAGAAATTCCAGCCGCTCACAAGCACAAAGCAAGACAATACTTGTTTAGTTGCTGAGCATGGACTCTTTATTAGAACCAAAATACAAGTCTTATATACAGTAGAAGGTTCCTACCTCCTGTTTATATTACTCTAACAATACACCTGTAACCAGAAACCTAATTACATTAGCTAATTAACTAATCCCTTAAAGCAGCCGATGTGACTGTGCCCTCCTGAGCATTGTTATGATTAATCAGGATTTCATTACAGGTCAGACTTGTTGTCACAGAGCTTCACACAGTAGATTATACATTATCATAAGTAGAAAACACAGGACACCTCACAATAGCAGGAGCTCCAGCAGGAGTCGGCCCATCTCCTACATTGTACAGAGATCAATGTGATCAGCTCTCTCAACTAACATGTTGAGTTCAGAATCAAACAAACCAAGAATAGTCTTTACATATATCCTGGGAGATATTGTGGATGAATATTACTGCCCCATTTTAAGTAATCCAAGATATATTTTCTGAGTCACTATTTCTACTATGGCATATACAGGGTTCCCAGAGTCTGTGTGTCTTGGGGGACATGGACCTGAATCTAAAGTAACACCCCCTTAAGGGTCCCCAGGCATACAGCTCACAAAGAGCACAGTTCCCCCAAATGCCAGGGCCCATAATCGGTAGGCAAGAGGCCAGCATTCAGTTACCTCCAAAAGCCTCTGTCCCAGGTGAGTCTGTCACAGATAGATAGATAGAGACTCTCTATTATATTCTGAGACTAGAGAATTCCTCCTGCTGCTATCAAACCACTATTTGGCCACTCTGTCACTTAGGGCTCTGTGCAGCTTGCAGCATATGTCTACAAGGCTCCTCCACATTATGTTGTGCAAATGTAAATGAAAAATATAAAGGATGGTAAAACACATAATATACTTAGAATTTAGCACAATATTATATACATTTTATATTTTACATGTTGAATGCCCTGGCAGCACCAGTTTATGTTGTAACTATTGGTATTTCCACAAAATAATATGAATTGTTTAGACACTTTTTTATTTTTATTTTTTTTTCCTGTGATTATTTGACTACTGTAAATTTGATTGTGACATTTTGCAGACTCAACGATGAAGCGCGGAAACTAATTTCAGAGCTCGGAAGTTCAGCTATCAATTCTTTAGCTTTCAGAGATAACTGGGTATTTGTTGGTGGAAAAGGTATTAAGACCAAAAGTCCTTTTGAACAGGTAATAGTCTAATCTTGGAATGTTTTCTGACTTTGTGTACCAGTGATGTTTCAGTGCGATATAGTTTTCACTTGTCTAATTATTTCTTATGTATCAAAGTGTCATGTATGCAATTTAATAAATAGACTGCTTACCAAACAAGGAGGACTCTAGATAAAATCAGGAAAGAAAAAGGATAGCTCATTGCTCAGTAATGACTAGGGAGTAGAGGAGGCAGCTTTGAATAGCTGTTTTTTTTTTTTTTTAAGAAAAATTTAAAGGTACAGGTGTGTCTAGTAAGAGGAGGGCCATGGCTGAGAATGAGACCCATCTAAGGCTGGCCATAGAAAGTCATTTTTGCAGGAAAGAAAATAATTTTATTCCCCCATCAACACAGTGTTGATGGGGAAATCCCTCCCCCAGAGCCATTGTGTTCCCCTGGCACGGGAAGCCATCCCCTGCCTGGAGAACACCGTGAATATTCCTACCGGCTAGAACAGCCACTGGCAATAATCCCATATAAAATCCAACAGGCTGGTTGTACCCAAGTTGATTGATCAACTTGGGGACATTCAGCCTGCCCATGCATGGTTCGAATCTCAGCCGGTTCCTGCCGAGATTCAAACCATCTCCTGCCGAGATTCGAACCGTCTATGCCTGGCTTTAGAGAAATCTTATATCGATGCAAAGAAAAGAATGAGAAGGACAAAACGCTGAAATTATGAGGTTTAGACTTGAAGTCAAGAAAATCCCAGGTTAGACCTTTGGCTACATGTACAAATATTTGCAGCATTCTGATATTTAAGACAGCGGATTGTTGGGTCAAAGGACAGTGTAATTTGGCAGGCGTAGCCTTAATGTGTGCAAATGTTAATGGACTTATGTATTATAAGGTTAAAAAAGGTCAGGTTGGAAAGGGCGTCGATTAAAGAAAGGAGGAGGAAGAAACTGGTTTAAATTGTGGAGATTTTTTTGCAAACAGGTTTTGGAGGAAGGATGGGAGGACATGGGGAAGTTTAGCAATACAAGGTCATGGTTGGAGAGTGGGAAAAGTAAACTGAGCCATAGCAGTGGAGCGTGGGGACACCACTTTCAATCTTTGTAAAAACAGTTGCTTATCACAAATCACAAACTAGCAGTCAGGTTATTTTAACCCTTTCAATGCCAAGAATATATCTCGTACTGCAGTCAAAGGATTGAATATTATCCAGATTAGCCATATCTGTGAGTTTATTAAATCTGTGGTCAGAAGATGTAATTCCTGATGTGCACTGCAAATATTGAGGTGAGGTCTGATGTGAAGTTTGATGAAAGTATGTATTGGGTACAACACCTTGTACATTTTGGTAGTTTTTAACCACTTGCCGCCCGCCATATAACAAATTGATGTCAGCAAAGTTGTTGCAGTATCCAGACCAGACGTCATATGACGTCTTTTAGGATATCAAGCCGCTGTCGCCCCTGGGGGCACGCATCGCAGTGATCGTTGTTGCAGCGTGTCAGCCTGACACGCCGCAACTACGATCTCGGTAAAGAGCCTCTGACGGAGGCTCTTTGGACACGGCTGATCACGTGGTAATCACAGCTGATCACCATGTAAACAGGAAGGCCTGTTGATCGGCTTTTCCTCACTCGCGTCTGTCAGACGCGAGTAGAGGAGAGCTGATCGGCTGCTCTCCTGACAGGGGGGGTCTGTGCTGATTGTTTATCAGCACAGCCCCCCCTCGGATGCCCGCCCAGGACCACAAGGGATGCCACCAGACCACCAGGGATGGTCACCACACTGGAACACCAGGTATGCCACCCTAGACCACAAGGGAAATGCCAATCAGTGCCCAGGCAGCTGCCAATCAATGCCACATCAAAATGCCTGCTAGTGATGCCTATCAGTTAAATCCATCAGTGCCCAGCAGTGCCATCTATCAGTGCCACCCATAAGTACCCATCAGTGCTGCCTATCAGTGCCCATCGTCTGTGCCACCTCATCAGTGCCGCCTCATCAGTACCGCCTTATAAGTGCAGCTTATCAGTGCCCATCAGTGAAGGAGAAAACTTACTTATTTACAAATTTTTATAACAAAAACAAACTTTTTTTTTTCAAAATTTTCGTTTTTTTTTTATTAATTTAGCAAAAAATAAAAACCGCAGAGGTGATCAAATACCACCAAAAGAAAGCTCTATTTGTGGGAACAAAACAATAAAAATTTAGTTTGGATACAGTGTAGCATGACTGCGCAATTAACATTTAAAAAGTGACAGCGCTGAAAGCTGAAAATTGGCCTGGGCAGAAAGGTACGAAAATGCCCGATATTGAAGTGGTTAAAAGTTTTGGTTTACAGGTTTATCATTAAAGTATAACTATAGGCCAAACTTCTTTTTTTTATTTTTTTATTTTATTTTGAATAGAAAAAGGAAGGGTTATAACCCCTGTCAGATTTGTTTTCCCTATCTGTGTACCATTGGGGAGATTTTCCTTTACTTCCTGTCCCATAGCCAAACAGAAAGTGGGAATTAATCTCTGCAAATTAAGGCAATTCCTTGGGGACCCCCAGGTCTCCAGAACTAGTGTGCCCGTTGGAAGATTTCCTCTTACTTTTCTGGGGACAACCCAAGATTTGGGATTTGGGTTACTGTAATGCATATGTGGCTGCTGTGAGGGGAAGGGAGTTGAGCTTTTTTTAAATATGGCTGTTATGGGGGATTATGAGAACTGTATATAGTATATGGGTGATGGGGTGAAGTGAATTGTTGACAGAAACTGAAATAAAACTGTTGCATTATTTCATAAATTTTTGAAGCTGGCACCTACATTTTGGGATGTCCTTCCCATAGAGAACCTGTGTATTTTATGATTGCAGTTCATAGTCTGATTTTATAATCGAGTGGCATTGCTTGTTAAATATGTAATTTTGAGATTGTTAAAACAAACAAAAAAAAAGAAGCTAACTACTGAAAAGGGTGATCCCTTAATGTTCGTAGACATGGGATGGGGATTCCAAGTTTTTCTAGAGTTACTCTTTCACCACTTACCGACTGTAGTACTCCATATGACATTGTGGACTTTTAAGTGGATATATCTGAATGATGCCTGCAGTGGCAGGCATCATTCAGATATCATATTTTTTATTTACTTTTTTCTCAGCTGGCGATTCCCTGCAATTTAAAAGCCATCATGGTGGCTTTTGAGCCACTTGGTTGCTTTTACAGGTGGCGGGAGGGGCGCCCCCTCCCAACACCACCCGGTGCTTTTCTGGTCTCTCCCGTGTGATCGGGGATCCAGAGAATGAAACTGGCGGCGGTTTCCCATAGAGCTGACCACAAACCAGATGGTCCCTGGCCATCTCTGGCCCTCGAAGACCGGAAGCGACATCGCTTCCAGTGCTGTCAGATGTAAACACTGCCTTTTTTGTTTTTTTTGCTTTCTAGCATAGAGGAGAGATCTAGGGACATTTAGACCCCAGATCTCTCTCTAAGGAAGGAATACCTATCCTGCCCTATTTCTATTACAAGGGATGTTTACATTCCTTGTAATAGGAATAAAAGTGATCAAAATGTAGAAAAACCTAAGGGAAAGTGTAGAAATAAAATAAATTAAAAGCGCCCTCATCCCCAACGTTAGAGCGAGAGCAATAATTCTAGCCCAAGACCTCCTCTGTAACGCTAAACATTTTTACAGGTTACCAGTTTAAAGTGTCGCCTATGGAGATTTCTAGGTATTATAGTTTATCGCCATTTCACAAGCGTTCGCAATTTTAAAGCGTGACATGTTGGGTATCTATTTACTCGGCGTAATATCTTTCACATTTTATATTAAAAAATTGGGGTAAATATCGGTTTGGTTTTTTTTTTGTTTTTTTTTTTTTCCAAAAATATGCATTAGAAAAATTGCTGCGCAAATACCGTCTGACATAAAGAATTGCAATGACCGCCATTTTTTTCCCTAGGGTCTAATAAAAAATGTAAATCCAGGTTTGGGGGTTCTAAGTAATTTTCTAGAAAAAAACAGATTTTTACATGTAGGAGAGGAAAGGCAGAAATGGCCCGGGTTGTCAAGTGGTTAAAAAGACTAATTCTGTGTTTCTTTTTCCTTTTTAGCACATCAAGAATAATAAAGACACCAACAAATATGAGGGCTGGCCAGAGGTGGTGGAAATGGAAGGCTGCATTCCTCAGAAACAGAAAGAATAAATGACGGTGGTAGAACACTTCAATAATGGACTTGAATCAAATGCATCTCGGAACACACACTTTAGTACGCTGAAAGATTTCATCAGTCATTGTTGATGTGAGCATGAGTCTACACTCTGAGTGTGAGATTTATTTATTGTTGAAAGAAATAGGTATTTTTGTAAAGACTTAAACTATAGAAGACAAAGAAAGGAATAGTTTGGAATATGTGCGTTATCCAGGCTGTGGTGCACATTTAACACTGAATGGACTGTTATGCAAGGCCTTGAACTGTTGCAGTCGCACTATTCATTTTCATTCTAAAAATAGCTTTTTCCGTTGGGATATATTCCACCAAAGATTTTGAGGAGGTGTTTTTTTTTTTTTTGGTTTTTATTTTCTTGTTTTTGTTTTTTAACTAGGAATACTGTTTGCACCATAGCTGTTTAATATGCATTTGCTTTTTTTTTTTTTTTTTTTTTTTTTTTTTGTATTTGAGTAGAATTTTAACAAACAAACAAGTCTGTGTCTACTGATTTTTGTTTTTTTCATTGTGCATATACAGGACCATTTACTAATGAGGTTTTGTACTGAAACACACCGTCAATGTGCTGGAGTTTAGCAAAGATTTAAATGGGCTGCCGTCAATTTATCTTCAATTCACTGTTGAAGAATTGATGCTATAGGTTTCCTTTTTATTTTCTAGTACATCAAGAAGCACAAGAATTCAATATGTATGTACAGTATTTCATGGTTGCGTAATATTGAATGTGTGGCACTTTATTTTTTTTTTTTTTTTTTTTTTTTACAAGCTCCTGTTTATAAAGAGTGAATTTATCCCTGCTCACGATCAACCCTATTGCCTGCTAAAACTTTCCTTGGTGTTCCTTATAAATGCGATCTAGAACATTGTACACACAGTGTAATATATGATGAAAAGTAGACAGTCGTCTTCAGGATTTTTGCATCTCCAGCTCCCCTTCACCAAAGACGATGGATTAATCAATTTTTAGACTAGTGTGAAATATATGCAACATTTTGGTTGAAAAACAGGTGGAGAGTACTTATAAAGTGTCAAAATTATAACATAGGAATTTCTAGGTAATGTTTAACTTCATGGCAAAAGTGGAAACCATTGCCCAGAATGGAATCTACTCTCCATTCATTGATAGTGCAAAGTGTTCTCTGAATGGAGTCTCAAGTGGGCCGCCACCTGTATTCACAATGCAGCTGGGCACCCCTTGGCACAGGAGCCAGAAGCCAGCGGCAAGAACTGTAGTAGCCGTGCCTTCTGCAATGATTTCCAAGAGTCCAAATTGATGCTTCTATATAAAGAGATGGCAAAATATCAATTTCAACTTTTATGAATAGGCCACTCTAATATATATGATATTTAATATTGGGAATTGACATTTGAAGATTACCTTTTTTTTTTTTTTTTTTTTTTTTTTTTTTTCCTTTCTAAAGACATTATTTACATTCCAGAGTTTTACTTTATTTTGCTAATGAATAGTGACTGTCCCAAGAAACGGGTATCATAAAACATATTTTGCTTTCATTTTTCTGTAATTGCATATGATTTCTACAATATACATAAAACACAAGCGTACTTGTATAATATCTTACTGTCATGTTCCCAAATTCTATTGCTCCTTCTACATATTATTTATTTTTATTTTTTTAGCCATTTTATACATTAAACCCCCCCCCCCTTTTTTTTTTTTTTTTTTTTAATCAGTTAGAACAACTTAATGCAGTTACAAATGGACACCTTGTACTGGATGCTGGCACTACAGGAAGATCCATTTTATTTTTGTGCCCTCAGTTGTCTTATTAAAGCGGAGTTCCACCCAAAAGTGGAACTTCTGCTTATTCATCTCCCTCCCCCTCCGGTGCCACATTTGGCACCTTTCAGAAAGGAGGAGGGAACAGGGTCCTGTTTATGACAGGTCCCCTTCCCCACTTCCAGAGATGGCGCTCTGGCGACGCTCGGTCCCCTCCTCCTGACTCCACCGCCGGGCCAAATGGAAAGCACAGCTCGCTGTGCGCAGTAGGGAACCAGCTGTGAAGCTGAAAGGTTTAACGGCCGGGTTCCCTTACCGGCAATGGCAGCGGCTACAGCCGTACCGAAGAGCGGCTGGGGTGCTGACTTTGCCGGCTCCCTGGACACATGTGTCCGTATATTAAAAGTCAGCAGCTGCAGTATTTATATTTTTTTTTCGTTGGGTGGGCGTACCTCTGCTTTAAGTAGAGATACAGTGGCATACCTATGGTGGGGGGGGGGGGGGTCGGTCAGCCCTGGGTGCCACACATTTAGGGGGTGTCAGGCCAGCTATCGGGGATGGGACAAGGCAGGGCGGGTGCTAACTCTCTATATTCGTGCGAGTCAGCAGCCGCTGCTCTGTGTTATTCAGTTCACAGTCGGGCTCTTTACTGCCATCTCTGGCTGCTTCCTGCATGTGCACCCCTCGTGTGTACTGCCAGTACTATATTTTGGATTGCAGCTCCTCTTGTGTCTCACAGGGACATGAAGAAACAGGACCTGGGACTAGGAAGACCACCTTACAAGTGGGGGCTGTGAGTACAAGTGAACGGAGGAGGCTGTTTGTATACAGGGTGGGGGGTGTGTGTGTGTGTGTGTGTGTGTGTGTGTGTGTGTGTGTGTGTATGGGGGGCGCAGCTGTGTGTGTACAGGTGTGTTGGGGGCTGAGTGCGTAGAGGTGTGACGAAGGGGCTGAGTGTGTACTCAGGATCCGCCTCGGGTGCCAAATGCTCTAGGTATGCCCCTGAGTAGATACAAAGTAAGATGATACTGAAAGCCACAAGTTCTGTGACTGGGGCAGGAGAACCCTTT
This sequence comes from Lithobates septentrionalis, assembly GCA_037952835.1. Lineage (NCBI taxonomy): Eukaryota > Metazoa > Chordata > Amphibia > Anura > Ranidae > Lithobates > Lithobates septentrionalis. Next base: position 1,962,307 of record JBBDGP010000076.1, on the reverse strand, counting down.
GACAAGGTTGCATGACTGGAGCTTTGGAGATGCTGAAAGAGTTGGCTCTTTAGACTTGGACATGAAACTGGAAACACCATAAGATTTTGCTTGAAAAAAGTGTCTATGGAAAGGTACTGTGACTACCAGTTTTTAGGCATACAATAAAAAGAGAGAGTTTACCATCCATAAGGAGGAGACTGAGCATTGCAATTTGGGAATGTGGCAGTAAAAGTAACTTTACACCATGGCTTGGAGTTTCACAAAACGCAGATTAGGAACCAACGTGGTAGGAGACTTTAAGACACCAGTGTACTTAGCGAACGTTTACAGTTATTTATTACATCTTTTACTGTTTTAGTCACCCAAATTACTTCTATATGAAAGCCAGGAGTAAAAAATAAAACCAAACATCACGTTGCTCATTAAAAATTGTACATGTATAAAGATATTCAAATCCATGTTACCTTTTGCACTATCTATATGCAATCCCCTAGAATCTGTCCCTTAACATTAGGAGGCCAACACCAGGTAATTAAAAAAAAAAAATACCCTTTGTTGCAGCCTCTTCTTACACTGCAAGGGTTAAATGCTCATTACGTCTAGTTTTTTAAATAGCACGGACCCTCCAGAGGTGCAACCAGTCCAGCACTGCTGCTTCTCTAAGCCACTCAAGACCATAGTCACTTGCTTGCCCCCCCCCCCCCCCCTCCCACTATGTACAGTGCTGGATAATAGACATGCATTTGACTTGACAATGAGAGACTGCCAACAGACAGCTGCTTTGGAGAGTAAAGGGCAGCTCAGAAGGTGGGTTTGGGTTATTAATAATGCCTGTCCCTTAACCCCTTAGACATAATGCTCATTTAATCCTTGTGGGTAATATATATATTATATTATTTATATAATTTGTTTTTATTTGTTTTTTATTTCTGGCATTTGGCTTTGAGGTGTTACTAAGTGATGTAAGAACAGGAGTAAATGACATACTATGTGGAAAGTGTTGAAAGCCTATTACTTGTGTGCTGTTCAGCCAGCAGTTCTGAAACCATGAGGTCATAGATCATAAAATAATGACATCTGCTGCTTGCAATACCATATACCTGTTGATTTTGGGTTGTACCCAGGACTTTGGTCATACCTGACCCATTGATCCACATCTTTGCGATCTAAAAATAAAAAGATCAGAGATTACATTTTTCCACTTAAGCGTTTCCTATTCAGGTGATAACAATGCAGAAGATAAGTTGAAAAGGTATAATTTGCGAATCTTTGGGTCTGCAGTATTTAAATGACCTTGCTTGGTGGTCCCTTCTGGCCTGGATTGTTTGGGAAACCACACTGAGCCCAGCCATCGGTGAAAAGTTTTTCAGGAGTGCTAAAGGTGTTATAGTAGAGTATCATTACAGTGGAACCTTGGATTATGAGCATAATCCGTTCCAGAATAATGCTTGTAATCCAAAGCACTTGCATATCAAAGCGAGTTTCCCCATAGAAGTCAACGGAAGCGAAGATAATTTGTTCCACATTGACTTCTATTGCATGCAATATCGCATGTGGCCAGAGGTGGGGGGTGCCGGAGAGACTCTGAAATACTCAAAAACCGATCGGCTGCACTCTGGAACGGAGTGTTTCCGAGCGGCTCCGAACCGTTCCGAGTGTCACGGGCGCCCCCGAACCTCTGGCCCAATGGGGTACTGCACACCGCAGAGGCTTGAATCCTGCTAGTTTTGCGAGACAACATGCGCAAACAGAGTCAGGATTTAAAAAAAATAATTGCTCGTATTGCGAAACTCTCGTTAACCGCATTACACGTAATCCGAGGTTCCACTTTACATTGCACAAATGTAACATAAAATAAGTTCCCTTTTCTGACTTTTGTACATTTTATACATTTATAGAGGAATTAGATCGCAATGGTCGTATGTTCTCCTATAGTCCACTCCTACTGTGGTCCTATAGATTAACCTCTTCTTCTCTATGAACTCCCTCTTTATATATTTAGGAAATGTCAGAGTGAAGGAAAAGAACATTTGTGTTTACCATAATTGTGAACTTCACAATAAAGTAAACCGTTATCCATTGAAATAGCCTGTTATCGATTAGAACATCATGGCAACCGTTTCAGTTTGTTCCTTTTTAATAAAGGCAAAAACCTCTTCTGTGCACTTCCTAGCTATTTAAAATGTTACTGTAAAGGAATTAACTCTGAACTTCACAATGAGCTCTTTATATTATCCTTTATAACAACCCGTTTCTAGTAAACCTTAGGGGTGCATTCACACCAGTAAAGTATGAGGATCTTTGTACTGTTCTTCCGTGTGGGAC